>JAWWEW010000078.1:21121607-21191963 GCA_035583185.1 Anabacerthia variegaticeps
CCGGGGTTTCTGTCACCCCGGGGGTCGCTCAGCCCCAAGGGTCCCCCAGCCCGGGGGTCGCTCAGCCCTGCGCGCCCCCGCCCCTCAGGTGCGCGCCCCCGCTGGGCGCTGATTGGCTGGCGGCGGCGCGCTACGGCTGCGGGAGGGGGGGCCGGGCCGCCCCCGGCGCGGGCACCCCGCGCGCCCCCGCGCGGCCCGCGGGCGGCAGGAGCGCTGCGGGAGGAGCGGCGGGAGCGGCGCGGGGCTCCTGGCGGCGGGCGCGGCATCCTCAGAGCGAGAGGCCGCGAACAAAGGCTCCCCGCCGGCCCCACCTGCCCGGCCCGGCCCTGCCCGCCCTGCCCAGCGGAGATGGCGTCCCTCGGCTTGGGGGGGCTCAACGTCTCCGCCCGCAGGAAGAGCGTCCCGTCCCGCAACGCCGCGGTGGAGAGGCGGAACTTGATCACGGTGTGCAGGTGAGCCCCGGGCCTGCCCCGCCCGAGGGGACCGTCCCTTCCCTCCGCGGGGCCCATCGCGCCCTGCCCCGCACAGGTGGGGCGGGAGAGCGGGCGGTCGGCACCCCGCATCCCTGTCG
Organism: Anabacerthia variegaticeps; assembly: GCA_035583185.1. Classification (NCBI taxonomy): domain Eukaryota; kingdom Metazoa; phylum Chordata; class Aves; order Passeriformes; family Furnariidae; genus Anabacerthia; species Anabacerthia variegaticeps. Next base: position 21,122,179 of record JAWWEW010000078.1, read on the forward strand.
GGGCAGGCAGGCCGGGGCTGCCGGCCCCTGCCGTGGGCAGGGCAGCCCCCATCCGTCCATCCATCCATGCATCCATCCATGCATGCAGCCATCCATCCATCCACCTATCCATCCATCCATCTATCCATCCATCCATCTATCCATCCGTCCATCCCTTCGTCCATCCATCCCTCCGTCCTGACTCAGCTCCTGCAGGAGGGTGTCCAGCCGGCGGCGAGGGGCAGGGGCTCACCGGGCAGCGCCGCTGCTTCGAGGTGTCACATGGGCTTTATTTCTGGGGTGGCGGGGGGCGCACGGGGCGGGGGCCTGGGGGTGTGTTGGGCACCGTGCCCGCATTCCCGGGGGCAGGGCGGGCGGGGTTTGCGCGGGGCGCGGGGGCGCCGCAGGAGCATCCCGGGGAGGCTGCGCCCCGCCGTGTTTGTGTCTCCGAAATCTAGATCAGGACATCTGCGGAACGGGCCAGAGCTACTGTGTTCAGATATTTGTATTTTTGTTAGCACCTTAGTGCTGAGCTTGTGCAAGCTTAATAAAGCTCCCCGCGGCGTGGCGTTTGATTGCGCTGCTGCCAGTGTGGAATTCCTGCGGCGTTTCCAGGTGTGCCGCACCGGCCCGTGATGTCATGGCAAACTTTGAAATACGGCGTGTGCCGGGAGCAAGGACTCCGCTCGGTCGTGTGATCCAGCTGCTTAATTCCGGAGTTATCAAACTCATTTGCATATTACCTGGGAAAGGTCTTCAGCAGATCCATGCGGGCTATGATACAATTTTACTTCTTGCAAATATTAAACTGCCAGGACAGCTGTTATAATTTTGTGCCATCACCACATAACACTGCAGCAGTCTTTTTAAAAATCCATAGGGCCCCACATTTTCCTTTTTTTTTTCTTTTATTGTATATTGTTAATGGGTTTCACAGCTGACTGTATAATTCATTTACTGCAAGGAATTTGCTTCCATATTGCTTCACAGTATAGCATTTCAGAGTAGCATCAGTACTATTCTGTCTTTTCCCAGGCTTTTATACTTCTGCTCCTACTTGTGAAAAAGATATGCAACAAAAACTTTGGAAAAGAAGATTTTTATCGGACTCGCTGAAGCAGATCAAATAAATGAAACAGAAGTTTTCAGTTTCACTGTTGTTACAGAAAAGCAGATATTGCCAATCTCTGTACTCAGGAAAGCACTGGTTTTAACAAGTAATGACACAATTGTACATGATATAAACAGTTCTTTTTAAAGGAATATATTGTATTTTACAAAGGTTGCTGGGTTTTTTCTGCCTCCCATTTGAGAAGAACTCGTGTACTGTTACATTTTTTTGTTTTATTTATTTGATGTCCTTGTCCTGCAGTTGAAATGATGGTGTAATGTATTTAAACATGGTTAGAAATATGAGGGAATTCAGTCAAACATATATAAAACAAAGAGCTACTGCAGTAACTACTTGAAATTGGTGTATTTTAATTATTTTTAGCCCAACAATTTAACTTTACTTAATCTTCCCAAAACCTGAAGTTCTTAGTTTGTGAATACGCGCTCAAATTTGGAAAGGATATTGAGGGACAAGGATTTGCATTATTATGATATGTGTACATTTGTTTATATTTTTATTCTTCTGCCAGTGTAAGACAAAATATTTAGAAGATTTCTGCGTTTTACTGTAGTTATTACACATTTTCTGTTACAGAAAAGTGTTACTTTTTAGGAACAGCCAAACTAGTATTGAAAAGAGTAAGATAATAGTCCTTTCCAATTAAAATTCTATGACCATATGAAATGTGTCCGCTAAAAAACAGCTCAAATCAATTGATTTTATCAAATTTGGATTATATGGCCTGCTACCCAGTGAAGGGGAAGGATCACAAGGAAGATATTCTTCTGAGTTACTGCCTGTTAACAGTCTGATAATTGAATGATTTTTTTTTTTTCAAAGCTTCAGTTTAGCAGATTTTTACTTAGCATTAGGCCGGACTTTGGGTTTTTCATCTTTTCTTACAGTGATGATATCTAACTCCTCCTGGAGATGTGGATAGTTTCTGATATTTACAGTTTTGGAAGGAACAGTTTGTTTCTGCTAAAATGTTGAGTGTCACTGTAGTTAGTCATGGGTGATTATAGATTGTACACCTTGCTTTAATCTAGTCTTCTACAAGATTTGTAGATCAAAGGTCCATATAGATACAGAACCAACAAAAAGGTAGAAACAGGCCTTGGAAGTGACCTTCATAGGTTCATATGCAAAATATTAACATAGAATTTAACAACTGTCAGGAAAATATTTTTTTAAAACGGTGATTTTGCTAATATGCATGAGAACTGTTACAGTGACATTGACCCTTAACTGTCTGGTTTCATGGCCAAGCTGTGTTCAGCATAAGAGATATTATTTTATAATATTAGGGATTATTCTATGTTAATAGTTTGTATTATTTAAAATGGCATTTTAGTGACATTTCCCAAATTGCAAGCTAAATAGATTTGACAGAATCCTTTCATTCATTTGAAAACTTGAAAGGAGGAGCAGAATCTGACAATGAAAAGTGACAAATTCATACAGCAGTCTAATTTTCTGCTTTTTTGCTTTTTGATTAGAGGCTTGCTACTGTTTTGAAAATAAGCCTGTAGATGCGGGATATATCCTCAAAAGGATATATGGCTTTGGTTTTGACCTACTCAAGAAATTTGGGAGAGCTTCTTGTGCATTTTGCAAAACAGTGAAAGACCCTACCCCAAAAAGATTGTTTTAAGTCTTTCTTATTCAAGAGTGTTTCCGTCTTACATAATTCAGAAGGTCTTTTTAAGGTTGGAGAATACTACTGTTCCTACATATTATTATATTTTTTTTTGGCTCAAGCAAGAGTAGATTTGTGACAGAGAAGAATAAGAATCCAAAAAACATCAGGGTTCATCAAGGTCATTTAGAAACACTGATACTGGAATCTCTCCAATGGCAGTTACTGTATTAAAAAAAATTCAAACCCATCAAAACTCTACCGTTTCAGTAATGCAATGGGAAATGATTGGAAAAAAGACATTTTTTTTAAGTCTTGAAAAAATAGGTATTGGAGTTATATTACTCCTCTATTCCAATAATTCACCAAAAGTTTAATTTTAGAAAATGTTAAGCTTGTTTTCAAGCCGCTTTCTTTTTTTTTGTCTTTTTTTGCAGTTTCTCTGTTAACCTCTGATGTGTAGGTGCACTGTTGCATCAGGGAGGTTTAGATTGGACATTAGGAAAAATTTCTTCACTCAAGAGGTGGTCAGGCATTGGAACAGAATGCCCAGGGAAGTGGTGGATCGCCATCCCTGGAAGTGTTGCGAAGATGTGTGTGGCACCTGGGAACTTGGTTAATTAGTGGATTTGGCAGTGTTGGATTAACAGTTGGACTCCACAATCTTAGAGGTCTTTTCCAGCCCTAAAGGTTTTATGAAGTTGGGAGCAACAAAGGGAACTGAGGAAACAGCTCCAGCTCTACCTATTAGGACATTTTTTTCTCCATAGCTCTTGTGTACTTTAGACCTGACCTTTTGTTTCTTGACTTTCAGTCCCCATGTGGTTCCACATAACTGTGCAAGAGCATGGACTTTCTTGTCTGAGGCCGTACGGTGGAAACAACACATGAGGCATCATTCATGACTGAGGAAAATGCTTACCCAATGCTTACACTGTAAACTTTTTCAGAGGCATAACTTCTACATACCTTAAATCCTTTTTCCAATCTCCATGGTAAGCATGGTGAAGTGTAAATATTTGACATGCAAAATCTAACTTGCACTTAGAGATATATTTGCCTTTCTGTAGTATTTGAAGCAAAAAAGACAACTCAGAAGTATTTGCTAAGCAGTTTTTTTTTAATCTCAAAAAATTATTTCTGGTGAATCACTTCTTGCCTGGTAGTGCTGTTACCTTCCTGTCTATAGAAGTAAGGTATACATACTTGCATTCCCTGCCAGTTCTCCTAAGAGCCAGTTTAACCAAACTTGACAGAGTTATAAAAGTTGCGTCATTTTTTTGATATAGAGAGATGATTTTCATGGAGAACTTGGTGGCAGTAATATGAGCACTTAAAAAGAACACCATTATTGATGATGAGCTCTTAGATGGTTTTTTATAATCAGACCCAAGGTATGCAAAAATTATTGTATCCTTAAGCACTAGATATTTTTTCTTCAGTTGAATTGCAGAATGCCTTAAAATAAAAAAAAAATGTATAAATTGCATATCTGTGATATTTAGAAGTGTATGTGAAATTACTCTTAAGTGTTTCTTCTTGAATATATCTCCATTTCGGAACAGGTATTCCATACAATATTATTCAGTGAACTACTAAGTAAGTCATTGAATGCAGGAAAAATAGGCATAGCTTTATATTATATTCTACTTTGTTTTGCAGTTTATGGTTGATCATACCTCTGAGTTTTAAGATCATATTCCTTTATGTAGTGCAGTACATCACACTGATAACTCACTATCTTGTGTGTGTATCCCTGAGTGAGTGATACACTGCACCTTCTTTTCAGACCTGCATGGTATGGGAGGAGTCATCTTTTTAGAGTTAATATTGACTTAGTCATGGCATTGCTTATGCATTTGTTTTTCAAAATCAAGACGTTTTTATACAGATAATTTCACAGCTCTGGTATAACTTTGAGGAAGCAATAATTTCTGCCATTAGAGTAGTCAATAGCAGTTAACTGGTGGGCATGCATGTCTCTCACTTACTCAAAATTGGTTAAAAATGTGGAGGAGTTCAAAACTGAGTCATATCTTGGCACTGCAGGAGAAGCTTCCTCCCCCACCCTAATTCACTCCTAATTCCTGTCCTGCTGAAACCACTACAACAATAGAAGCCTGCAGGAAAGGTAAAATAGGGAGTCTTTATTCAGAAGTTTACTGAGTATAACAGAGTGGAAATTCATGAGATAAATGTCAATTCAGTTTGAGCATATTAGTTTCGTTTAGCAAGTGAGCATCAGTAGGCTGTGCTGACTCCACTAAGGAGGCAGTTCAGTTACTTTTATGGTGCAGAGCATTTGAAAACAATACTTCTGGTTTAAGGAGTTTCATTCCTGCCCATGCCTATGTAGTATGCTGCTTCTGCAGCTGTGCTGTAGAACTCTTTGAGATGCTGTGAAGTATATTTATTATGAATGTATCCATATTTGAATCGCTTCACCCCTCCTTTCCAGTACTGAAAATCTGGACCAGTTCATAGTGAACCCCTTAAAAAGCAGAACTGGCAAAACTGAGGAAGCCAGTATGCTCAGGTATAGGATCTGGGATGAGCAGGCAGAGTGAGAACATCTTAAGCTGGTATTGTTGAGGTTTGGGTCTTGTGAAAACTTTCTCCTCAGGCTCTAGTATGATGATTAATATAAATAAGATTGTTGCAAAAAGTCCACAATAAATGCTTCAAAATAAGTGTTACAAATTTGAGAACGTATGAAATTTGCCTTGAAACTGAAAACTGGAGAACATGGAGCAGAAAATAAAAATGGACTATGATTAAATTATGGAAGCAAAAGAAAATAACTTTTTGTTATGCTTTTCGAGGTTTAAAATACCTTCCAAATAAGAAGAAAATTGTGTAAATGCAGGTGTAACTAAACACACTGAACAGCCTAATTGACCAGTTACATCTTGTCTGCTTTTTACAGTGGCTTGATTCAGCCTTTCCAATTTCAACTGTTAGATCATTTAAAAGGGTAGCTTTTCTGGAATAGCAATGAAGTAATAACTGGTGCTGAATACCGCCATTCACAGGCAAATCAGCCTAAGTTAATGTGCAGAGTTAACAGTGCATAAAAATTCATTGTCTTATAGTATGCCCGGATTATTTTTGCATTAGGATGGAATTACAGTCTTCTCATAATAGGATACGGTTTATACTTCTGATTCTTAGGCATAGATTTGGGGAATAAAAGGAGAATTGATGAAATGTCATACAAAAAATTATTATGTTTAGGATTACAAAGAGAAACTGATACTGGATGCTTCCGAGTGCTCATTTTTCTACAACTTCAATAAAATGGTTTAGAGAAGAGGAAAATAATTTGCTCATTTCTATGTGGAATGGATGGGGATTTTTGTTTTCTTTCAGTTTTTAAGGCTTTATGCCTAACACCAACAATGATGATTGTACTTCAGGCAATTTCTCAACATCTTTTGTGTTCCTGTTGCTCTGACTGAACTTGAAATCATCAGGGTCGTTTCTGGTTCTTTGCTCTTGTAGTTTAAACAAATATTGCACTGTGATAGAGGAGCAATAGCTATCCATATAATTTATAATGGTCTTGTACTTTTGCTCTAGGTTTTCAGTCAAGACTCTAATTGACCGGTCCTGTTTTGAGACTATCGATGATACTTCCCCAGAATTTAATAATTTTGCAGCTATTCTGGAACAGATTCTAAGTCATCGACTGAAAGGTATGTTAACTTCCTTACTGGTGATGATTTTGCCATGAGAATTGGTTTATACTAAACCAGGGTACAACTTTAAACTCCTTGTTGCTGAATGAAAGCCTTAGCTTTTTTCTTCGAGTGTCTGTCCCATTGCTGTTACCTTCCTGATTTTTTGCATTACTGTGGAAAAATGAAAGCAACTGTTTTCGTGCAACACATTTCCAATGATCTTGTTGGAAGCCTTCTGGGCTGGTAATTAAGCAAGTGAATGTTGCCATGGTGCTGAGTTTTGTCTGCTTTTCTGCTTTATGATAAGGCTAAGAGTCTGAAAGACAATTGTAGTGTTACCTGCTTTAATAGAAGGTATAGAGAGCATATCTTGGTGCTGCTTCCTTTTCTTTCTCTCTTCATTGCTTTTGTTGCCTTCTTTTCCAGAGACTGTGTTTAGGTCCTTTCATTCCTGTCCCCCCACTCATTTAGTGAAGTTGGTTTTTGCTACTGGAATCTAATGGATTAAATTGTTTTTTAGAAAGGTCAGTTGTTGATTTTCTTTTGTCTACAACATCTGACTTGTCTACTTCAAGAAAATGTCAGTTTGCATTTTCCGATTGTTCTAGAGGAAGCTGCTTTGCTCGGGGAACAGAGTGTGCCTTAGCAGTAACAGTCACGAGAAGAGGACTTTGGAAGCTTCTCCTCATTTCTCAGTTCTGTGTACAGTTTCTGAAATGATCTGAGGCTTATGAAGGACATCATAATCATCTAAATATAGATGTGTAATATGGCAATCTACTCTTTTTCGTACTTTTTAATATTCATAACTAAGCTTTGTGAACAATATTGTGTGTAGGCTGACATTTGAGTAGCACAATTACTACCTGCTGTGGTTCTGTCAGGAGAAAAAAAAAGTCACACAGTGGGGTAGAAACATAGGGTTTGTCACATTGTGACAAAGATCATTGGCGTGATTATGGGTACTTAGCAGCTTGACACTGCAGGGAAATTGCTCTCTTTTCTCCTCACCGGGCTTCAGAGATGTTTGAGCAAAAAACATTACGAATTTTATTTTTTACCCCCAACATTCTTTTGCTTCGCAGTGTATTTTTCAGGACAAGGAGTACAGAGAAGCCTTGACAGGTTGGCAAATGGGTTACAGGCAAATGGAATTTGAATTTTTCCACTTCTTACTTGAAATAATTTTTTAATTGCAAACAGATAAACTGTTGTTTCAGTCTTCCCCTTGTAATTACTAGTATGATCTTCTAAGTTTGCAGACTTAAATAGAAATATGGAAAAAGACAGCAACTTGTGCATAGTATTGCAAACGGGGAATATTTTAGTAATAAGCCAGTTAACTGTGAGTAGTTTTTAAATAATATAACAGAAATTGAGACAATAAATGTACCACAAGAATTCAGATTTTAAGAGGGTATATGTTATACAACACAGGGCTTAAAGAATTGTATTTTGTTGATGGAAATGACTAATATATTCTGCATGCGTACTTTGTGTTAGTAGGAACACACTAAAAGCAGACTAGTTATTGCAGTGGGTTGTATAAAGTGTTTTGCAAGTGGTAGAACTTACTTGATCTCTTTGTCTATGACGAGATAAATGGCTTCATTATATCAAAGTAATCAGGATAATCCGATGGCCGTGTAGTTAAACAAGTGTTCCAGATTTGAGAGTTTAGGTATATAGAACTTTACTTTCTTAAGGCTATGTCAAACAACTGTTCTTAATCTTTAGCTTCTTTTGGAAGTACTGGGTGAGGAAGGAAGAATAAAAAGTATTTACTCTGCATTATTAAGGTCTAAGTTTACTTTTGTTCGAAAACTTTTGCTGGTACTTGTCTTTTCTGACATTAAATTTAATATGTTGTTGAGGAGCAAAGCACAGTCTTGATGGACTGAATGACTATTTCTGCTTATTGATGTCATGTTTAATTAGGATCCAGACAAAAAAAACCCAGAAAACAAAATGGAAGGAAGAAGGATAGGTATTTTAAGGGGAAAAGAGTTCAGCTACAGGGATTAGAATTTTATGCTTTTTCTAAAACCATTGCAATTAAGAATTATGAAATAGTAATTCTCCAAGCTTCATCTTCCTGGGTGTTCTGCTAAAAATGCCTGTTGTAGCAACACAAGCACCATTTAAAAATTAATTTTAATAGGTAACTGATCTGATGTTGCCAGCTCCCAATAGCAAAAGGGTTATGAAATAACTTAGTGGTTTTGTTGGTTTGTTTTTTCCATTCAGTATCACTGAAAAATTAAGTTTGGAAAGTTTCTTACAAAGTCATCTTATCCAACCTCTTGCTCAAAGCAGGGCTGTCCCAGATTGCTCACAACATTTTCTAGTTGTGTTGAAAATCTTCAGGACATTTCTTAAACTCAGTGCAGTTTACTAGAGATTTTTACTTTTTTCTTGGCTTCTCACTTTGTGCTTTCCCTAATATTGGCTGTGGTCTTCAACAGATCCTGTAGTAAGCCAGACAGAAGGTCAAACATGCACAAAACTAATTACTTTCACCATGGATGCACTTTTCTAGCTCAGTCGCTGATTTCCTTAAGTGTTTTAGATGTGGGTGTTTGCTTAGTAATAAAATGAGATTGGCAGAAATAACTGAGCTCACACAACAGAGGACAGTGAATGGTGCTTGAATATAGGTATCTGTTCATGTGATACAGAAGACTTGGCACATATGGCACCAAAATAGTTCCCAGAAAGGTAACATAATATGCTGTGGCAGTACAGTTACATGTACACCAATGCCAATAAGTAGCAGTCAGGAATAGGCCACTGTTCTCAGTAAAAGCAGTCTGGCTCATAAGCTGTTTTGAATTGCCCTAAGGAAGAGTTTGAGCAATCTGTATTAACTGTCTTTTCAGGGATTGCAAGCTACTGACTGCTTTATGCTCTAGGAAGTGGAGAGCTATATCCCTGTACTGTGTAATACTGCATGTGCAGTATACCTGCTACTCCCTAGAAGCACTGGATTCATTGAGAATGTGGAGTAGACCAAAGATTGTAATGCGAAGGATAGAAAGCATATGTGCTTCTTGTCATTAAAATAAACTGTGTGGTGTGCCTGCTGGCAAGATAAGATACTACTGGACAGGACAGTTGAAGATCTTGAGAAGGTAGGAGAGAAGGAGTAACAGAAACAAAAGAGTGACTACTCTTTTATTCCTTCTCAGGAATAAGAATTTTCATGGTTTTGTAATACAGCAGAGACTAGGTATTATTCGGGGGGGTACAGAGACAATGTATTTGAAGGTCTCTGGACCAAATAAGACCTACAGTCCTGAAAGGGATTTTACAGATTTGTATATAAATGTATGTCTGTTTGATAATCTTTAAAGCAGGGTGAATAATTTCAGGAGCCATTTTTTTCCCCAGGCAGCTATTTGGAATTTGTTCTTTCTTAACCATTCTGTACCATGGAGAGACATCTTAATCTTGTACTTGTCTGCATAGTTTCCTGTTTTCACTGCTGGCCACTGATTTTTTAGGTGTATTTCCTGTAAGTGTCCTTTTTATAAGATCAGCTAAGTAAATACAGTTAGTGCAGAAATGGTAGGGGTATCAAAAGTGTTCATCAGCAGTACCTGGCATTTGATCTCAGGCATATCCTAGCTGATTTAAAACCTGAAGTCATTTCAAAGTGATGTATATTTTATCTTTACTGTATCACTATGTTGTGTAGTTTTCTTCCTTTTTCTGTCAGTTTAGATTAGTATTAACTGAGTTTGTACTGAAAACATGAATAACTATCATAGATTTTTGTGGCCATAATCTCAGATACGTTTCTGAAAACTGGTGTCATGTGTATATATTTGTTGACTTATGTTTTCAGTGTAACATCCTTTACAGCACAAATTTTCCATATCCAAATTGCTAGCTAGTATGCATGCTTAGAGGTAGCTTTGGTGTATAAATATGGTCACTGACAACATATCTAGTGCATCTTGCATGAGTCTTCTGTAATTTTTTGCATATTATGGTTACTGTGAGCATAGTTGTCATCTGTACGCTTACTTGCATTTACCACCATGATGACACAACACAGTGTGGTGTACTGTGCTATTTTGACACTTTCACAACTTTGTGTGCCTTTTTTCCTGTGCATTTAGAAGGCATTAGAAACACGTCAAAAGCTTCGCTAGAGAGTTGCCCATGGAAGCTGCTTGTCTCTATCCAATCTATGTTATGCCTAATTTTTAATGACGGTGGAGGTTTGTTCTTGCTTTTCATTTTTCTTTCAGAAAAACTACTGTGTGTAGTAAGCTTTTTGGATGATCAGTGTTGCTTGAGTGGAAAGATAAAAGTAATAATTTTCTTCCTTTCCTCATTCTACAGAATGTTCTAGTTTCATATGTCATCAACAGTCTGCTGATAGTAATGGTAAATGGTTGTACTAGTGATGTCACTGGTAAATGTTCAGGTTTTGCTCTTCATAGTAAGGGGAATTATTAAATAATTAATTTCTGAAGCAGTAAAATACTTTTTTTATATCTGCATTGCACAATTTATCTCTTCTCATATCATTTTAGTTTGCCTATTTATTTTAGAAGGAAAAAAGGCACTTACTACTACCTGCTAGTTCAGAGTCTCCTTCTTTTTAAGCAATTAATATTCATATAGTTTTTGTTAATAAAAATTCCCTGAATTCTAATACAATGGTTACAGAAAGAAAAGGTATGAAATAAGTCTACAGAAAACAATTTGTGCATGTAGGTCTAGTCACAAGTGAGGAAGCACAGTTCATTAAGTAAAATGCAGCTTGTAATGCTGTTCATACTGAGAGAAACAAATCTGGAAAAAATAATTAAGGTAATGACAACATAACAAAAGATAAGTTAAAAAAAAGAATTAAAGGCACTACTGGTCATGAAAAAGACAAACTAAGCGTAGCCCTTACTTTTGTGCAATAATGCTATTAGCAGAATAGCTTGTGTTACTAGACTTAATATGTATACACACATAGTGACGAAGTTGTTATTTAAGACTAAAAAGAAACTGTAGGGCTCTTGTGTAGTTTATGGTTTAATTCTTCTTTCTGCAGAAAAATAATAAATGGATTTATAATTGTCTTGGAGGATTGGGTTTATGAACTATTGTAAATTTTGAATGACCCATTCAGTAGGTCTGAAATAAGAGTAGGTATCACAGAAATTCCTCAAAGGACTGGCATGCCAGTTTATTACCATCAAGTTTTATTAAAACTTATTTTTTGTGGGATAGAAACATCTACTGCAAATTGAATAATACAGAAAAATCTGCATGTACCTTAGAGCATCCTAATTCTTACTTCTTTGCAACTGTGGAACTTTGTAGATGAAATTGGACTATGAGTAGGGATCAAACTGTTTAATGTCTTATTTGTGAAGAGTTTCTCGAGAGTGAAAAAGATCTACAATGACTGGATGTTTGTATCTAGTTATCAGACTGGAGCAGAAATGAGTTGATACAAGTAGGTGTGCAGCAGTATGCAAAAATGTGCTGAAATTTAAAAAAAAATCATAATATTGTTTCTATTTGCTTTGTGGTTCTGTAGGCAAAAATTGAATTAATTTGAATAATGTTTACTATTAAACAAAAGCTTCCATGCTTACCGAAAAATTTTGTTTGTCTGACAGAAGCAGCATGATTTCTGCTGGAATAGCTGTCAGCTTCTGTATCTTCTCGTGATGTAGGAACTTCATGCCAAAGACCATGTGTTCTTTATCCTTTGGACCTCCGGAGAAACTTACTCTTTCCTTAAGAAGTACTTTAACAGATTGCAAGTTGCATACTAAAATTAGCTTTCAAGTTTATTCAGACCCTTTAACATTTAGACATGATTTTGGAATCATAGAATTCTAGGTTGGAAGGGTCTTCAAATGATCATCTGGCCCAACCGTTTGTGGGAAAGGGGGCCTAGATGAGAATATCTGGCACCCTGTGCAATCATATCTTGAAAACCTCCAGTGGTGGGAACTCTACCAGATCACTAGGGAGTTTGTTCCAGTGAATTTTGGTTCTTATTGTAAAAAAAAAATTCTTTCTTGGGATGAAACCTCTCCCAGTGCAACTTGTACCTGTTGCCCTTTGTCTCCTCCATGTGATTCCTTGTAAAGAGGAAGCATTCATCCTTTTTAAGTACTACTGGAATACTGTGAGTTCCCTCACTGAGACTTCTCTAGCGAGGAAAAATATAATGCCTTCAGTCTTTCCTCATGAGACAAGTTCTTCACCCTTTTGAACATCCCCAATCTGTCTCTGTCCTTGAATTGTTGAGACCAGAACTGGACACAGTGCAGCCTGACAAGTGCTGAGTACTGGGAGCTATTTCATTCCTCATTCTTGAGTTCTCATGGCTGTTTGTGTTGAGTACTTGGAAGGCCAAATAGAATTTCATACACTGAAAGCTTTTGAAATTTTAGTGAATATATAGTTTACTATCTTATTTAGTGTTTCTTAAAATACTTTCTCACTATTCTCCAACAGTTTTCTGGCATTTTTCTGTGCAGAGGAAGACAGAAGTTTTTCTTCAAGTTATGTTGACTACGAGAGTGCGAGCAAGGTTTAAAGTTGTAGGGACAGAGTAGTGAAATAAAGAAGTTTTTGGTTGTCAAAAGGTCCTGAGCTGACTGTGAGTTTCAAGCAAAGAAGATTGCTACTGAAGTCTGAAACCCATCACACCCTCTCACAGAGCTGGCTGTGAGATGGGAGCCCTCTGTTGTGTCAGAAGAGTATGTTGAAGTAAGGCCATCTTGTTTTGTTGATCAGTGTAAGCCAAACAGGTGCTGTGTGCTGGTACATACTTCGCTTATAAACCTATTTTTGGTTTTGAACTATGTGTTTTCCAAGTGTTCCTTTGTAAAAGGAATTGCTTTGCATTAGTGACTTCAGAAAACTGTGGAGTGAAACTGTTTCTTGCCAAATATATTCTGTCACTAAGATAGTTTGAAAAAACCACAGAAGTTAATAGATTATATGCTTGCCTTTATTAGTTGTCACTGGAATTGGTGATACAAAGTCATCTTCATACTTTAGCTGCATTTAATTCTGCAGGTATAATCCCCAGGGCAGAAACGATTCTGATACAGTGAAGTATGTGAAAAATATTTGTAGCTTTTCGTGTTATTAAAATAACATTGAATTTTTGTTGCTGTCCACTACACTTGGCATTTTAACAAAAATAATAAGTTTGTAAAAGCACTTGCCTTGTGAAAATTCATTTAATTTAGTCCTTAAAGCTGAAAGCGTCTGAAACTGCAGTAACTGAAGCACTTTGGGATTTTTTTCTTTGGCATATTGAGTAGTATATAGTAATTTGTCCTGCTTGATTTTTTTTTTTAAATAAGTCTTTTATCAAGCTTTGAATTTAATAAATGTGTCTGTGTGGTGAAGTAAGCAGATGGACCACAACACGAAGTTACATGCACCCTCTAGGGGAAAAAACCCTGCCACTTGAATTTCTTCAGATCATAGGGGACAGATCTTTGACACTACTTTGGCTATGCTTGGAGCTAAGTCAAGTCATGCTAGATAAAAAACACTTGTCATCATATTTTGGCATTTTATTTTGAGCATATATGATTTGCTGTATCAGTCTAGTATACTCTTTCTTGAAAACTGAACTTTGTAACAGCACAAGAATTAAAAGTCTTTCTGATACATAGTAGAGCTTCTTGAGTATAACTCAAGACTTGAAATATAATTAGCATCAAAACCAGGTATCATTTTATATGGAGAAAAGATTTTGCACATAATAATGATGGCAGTCACCAGAGGGCAATGTTCACCTTATTTGTTACATACCTGTTCACAGGTGTGTAGAAATGTGAACATTGTGCTCTTCAATCTGAAAAATGGGACTGAAATGTGGCTGTGATGAAATTTATTTTGTGTGGAGAGGTTGCAAGTAGTATGCAATTTTGCCTTTCATTTTCTAACTGGAAGAAATGTGAAGGATTTTGGTTAAAGTTCCAGAACAGGTAAAGATTTGCTCAATTCATTTTGGTCAGCTTCCCAAGGAGAAGTGTACTTAAAATAAATTGTGACTGCAAAAATTTTGCATCAATTTCTCCTCCAGTGAAAGCACATTTTGAAAAATTCCAGTCTGCTTATAAAATAAAGGTATCAGTGCCACAGCAAACTGGTATTTTATATTTATATTTGTATTATTGTGTTATTTATTTGTATTTTTTTAAGAACAAAACTCTCTCTATTTGACTATATTAGTGAAATGTGTGTACTACCTAAAACAAATAACAGAGATACTGTTTGCATCATATTTTTAAATCAGAACAGTTTGTGCTCTACTGTGATTTAAGAGGTCTGTGAAGAACTCTTGAGTATTTTTGTCGCATACTAACAAGTTAAAAACCAGTAAAGTACACGTATGTACACAAATGCCTCAAACTTCTCTTTGTGCATCACTTTCAAACCAGCGTGAGCTGCATAATGCAGGTTTTTTTACAACTGTGAGCCAGTTTTCAGTAGGAATTTATGGACTTACTTGTATCAAACTCTGTCTACAGACACCATAAGGGAGTATTTAATTAAGTTTATCTGCAATTAGCAGAGAGGGAGGTTCATAAGTCTTTATGTATCTTTTATTTTGATTTAAGGTCAGATCTCCTGGTTCGGCTATGAAAGTCCTCGTAGTTTCTGGGACTACATTCGAGTAGCTTGCCGAAAAGTCTCGCACAATTGTATCTGCAGTATCGAGAACATGGAGAATGTCAGTTCTTCTAGAGCTAAGGTAGGGAAGAGAAAGGTCAAACTCCCTTTTTTATTGTATTGTTCTGTATAAAATATAACTGACATTTCTGTACCTGGAATAAAAACGTATCACTAAGCTTACCCCACAAATTTTTTTGCTGTCTGAAAAGTTTTTTCTGTACCTAGTAAACACTTACTCTTTAAAAACCCCCTTTCAAGTCTGAATGTGTTTACTTTAAAATTCTTGTTATTCATTAGAAAAAATTCTGAAATTGTCTATTCAGTGAGTATATTGCGTTATAAAATTATTGTCTTCACATTTTCAGCCTTACAAAATTTTTTGAAAATGCAATACATTGAGGGAAATTAAGTTCCTGTGGGTATGCCAACAAATACTGTTTTGAAAGTGTAGAAATGTGATGACTTTATTTCTTTCCTAATAATTTTTGTGTGTAATTTATGCACTAATAGAAAGTGTGTGATTGTGCAAGAAGCCTATATAAATAATAGATTTATTTGCTAATAAAGATCTATAATTTTAAAGGATCTGCATAAAAATAGCATCACAATTTGTCAAGATGCAGTGGAAACCATGAGGAAGTAACAATTTAAAGGATTTATATGCATATGAACTGAATAAGAATAAGCATTAAACTGACCTATCATCACATCTTAATAGCGGGGGAGGGTATAGACCAACATACTAATTGTACAGAGATTACAAGTTGTTTCTGGTAGATTAGAATGCTTTTCAATAGCTTATACTTCTGTGTAAAGCAGCCTTGATTGATAGCTGAGAACTTTCCGGCTTGAAAGTAGCATAAAAGAATGTAAAAATTAATGGTTTTAATTCTTTTTATTCCTAAGTGAACTGAAATCAGTTGCTTGAACAAGTATCCAAACTGTATATCACAGCTCTTTTACAAATCTTGTAGTTCCAGGTTTTTGCTATACTTTGGATTATTCACAGTTGGTGAGGTGGAAATACGTAGCTTGTTATATATAAAAATTTTTCTAAGTTTTTTTTTCAGAGGCATGACTGTGGTTAGTGCAACTCAAATTACAGATATTTATACAACCACAGTTTTCTTCAATAAAAGTTGATGCTTTGATCAAGCAGCACCATGAATCTAGTAGGTCTTTGAGCACTCCAATGATTGCAGAACAGTTTATTTACTGTGTCAACTCTTGTTCTTTTCTTTCTTTGAATCAAGTCAATTTGAAATTTTATATAGTGAATTATCTGCAATTTGTGTGAAAGTTTTGAAACACCCGAGATTCTATGGCAAAAGGTTACTAATTGGCGCTCCTATGCAGAATACTGCATCTCCTCCTAGCTCTGAACATATTGGAGTAGTAGACTGATAATTTGTTATGCAGCTTCTTTCCTTGCTTATGTTGAGATCCGGAAATTCAGAGAATTTGAAGAACTTATTTTCAAATGCTGTCTCGAGAAACAGATGTTCTAGAATCTGATGATTGTATTGCTTATATTCAAGATTTATTTTGATGGTGTTTCTGAATTATAAGATTTTAATAGACATGAATATTTAAATTCAAGATAATAATATGCAAAGCTATCTTATGAAATGCTCTTATAAATAAAGTTTTCTTTTACTCTGTGGAAAACTTCATGCCAAATAGTAGACCAAGAAGGTAATTTGTGCAGTGAGTGTGGAGAACAGTGTTGAATTTTTTAAGGGAGTATTTTGGATTCCTGTGTCCAAAAAGGTTGAGAGCATGTCAACACAAATACCAGTCATACGCATCAGTTTGACTGGTGGTCCAAATAAGTGTCACTTCATTCTGGAAGCTGTCAGAAAGTGCTAGTTGACCGTGCTTTCTCTGGAGGTGTGTAGGCTTTAATCCTCAACTAAGCAGCACCATCAGAGTTTGCCTGTTTCACTCACATTCCAAGCAACTGCAACATAAAGGCAGCTATCCAGGTTAACATCCTTTTAATATTAGTGCACTCTACGTTTTTGGTTTGTTTTTTTTTTTTTTGCTGTGCTGTTGGTATTTTTGGAAAGAAGAGTTTTTTTGTTTCTATTTAGCGTTTCATAGAATCACAGAATGGTTTGGGTTGGAAGGGGCCTTGAAGACCATCTTGTTCCAACCCCCCTGCCATGGCCAGGGACATCTTCCACTAGACCAGGTTGCTCAGGGTCCCATCCAGCCTGCCCTTGAACACTTCCAGGGATGGGGCATCCGCACAACCTGTTCCAGTGCCTCACACCATCACAGTAAAAAACTTCTTTCAAATATCTGATCTAAACTTACTCTCTGTTAGTTTGAAGCCACTCCCCCTTGTCCTGTCAGTACATGCTCTTGTAAAGTCTATCTCCATCTTTCTTGTAGACTCCCTTCTGGTACTGGAAGGCTGCAATTAGGTCACTCCAAAGTAGGGTTATAGTCTGTTATGGGTTATTTTAGTAGAATGTCTGTAGTGATATCAAGCTAGATGTCAATAACCACCAAATATATTAAGCATAACATCTTACTACTTATATAACTGCTTGTAAGTTTATATGGGTTACAAGAAACATTCCTGCTGTTCTCAAATGGGCAGTCATAACTGTGGCAGTCATTTGAAATGTCTCTCTTTTGTAAGCTGCAGTTCTGTGCACTGGACCTGTAAACACAGCACAACATACTTGCCTAAGAGCTATTTTTTCATGCTATTGCCGTTTCTTATAGAACTGTTGGAATGAAGGTTTGGTTTTGGACTACAAGATTAGGCCTCTTAGATTTAATTTCATGTCTCTATTTTATATGCACCTTCTATAATGATGTCCTTACTGAGGGGAAGAAATATTACATAATAGAAGTATGTCACTGAGTTATAGTTGGTTTTTTTTTATAAATCCCACAAATATTTGAGTCAACACAGATAATTAGTTCTTACTTAAATCACTCGGAAGTTAGGTTACTGCTGCTTTACAGTGGAACCAGTTGGATGCTTCCAACACCATTGACTTTAAAATTAAAAGCTTTCTGCCTTGATCTGCTTCCTCTTATATATGAAATTTTCAAAAGGGAGGAATATATAATTAAAGAAAAATCCCTTTTTTTTTCCCCTTCAAATGTATTTATTTTCAGATGTAAAATTGTTTCCTTTTATAATGCTTATGTATTTCATATCTGTTTTGTCTTGCAGGGTAGAGCCTGGATCAGAGTAGCACTTATGGAAAAACATTTGTCTGAATACATTTCCACAGCTCTTAGAGACTTCAAAACAACCAGGTCTATAAGACTTTTATTTTTGCAATATTTTAGTAAATGTAGGGAGAGGGACTTAGGTTTGGAAGTGAATGTTTCTCTTGATTTATATAGTAAAGGATATCATTAATAAAAGAGCCACAATCTAGTAAAACATGTCTAGAGTTGGTATTGATTTGATTTTAGCATGGGTAAAACTGCAAAATTGAAAATCCCTTTGTGATTTTAAAAATGTGGAAATAAGTCTGGAATTCTTGAAAGGTCAGAAGAGAAGAAAACCTCTGCAAAGAGGAAACTAAATCTGAAATTGTAGCATGATAATATATGTAATAGTCCTTTCAAGATAGACCTAGAGAATCAACAAAAAATAATTTTTATAGGCACCCTTTCTGAAGAAAAAAGGAGGAGAATTCAGGAAACTTTTGAGGAGTATAGAGTAATAGAATTAATGATCAAGCATAGCTAGGATTCTTGATGTAATATGAAAAATGCATAACAGATTTTTTTAATAACTTTTAATGGCAAAAACAGTTATGGATGAGAATATACTTTGTGATAGAAAGCACTGGCAGTTTTGGACTGGTTTTAGATAATGTGATTATTAGATGTCTTATCTTGTAGTGAGTTTGTCTTGTAGATTCATGATGAAGAAATCATCTATCAGTCTATAACTTGGTTATTTTATGTGGTGGTACTTTATGTTGAACTCTAAAGGTTTTAGTCATACTGAATGGACTATTAAACAATAGGAATTTTCTCTGTAAAGATTACTGTTCATTTAGAGTATTATTTCTGTTTTAATATTGTTTGTTCAAAGATTTCCATATACTTTGCCGATATTAAGGTGACTTTGAAACACAGCTAGAGAAACATCCCATTTCACTGAAGTTTCAAAACCTGTTGCCTTATTTTACCCAGATTTGTTGGCATTTACAGTAGACAAGAACTTCATACAACAAAGATTTCTGGAAAGGACTTACTCATGTTGCCTCAAACTGAAAAGTCACTTGGTGTTTTGAGGGGGAGATGAGGAGGAGTCGGGTCACACATTATGTAGTTGTCGCACATTCTTTGTCCCTGTTTTGGTAATGTGGTTTGTTAGTGGATAACAATGGTATTATTTGATTAGCAGTTTCAAATTCATTTATTTGAACATGTTAATGTTTAATATATTTAAATGTTCTTTCAGTGGTATAGCTTTTGGAAACAACTTCTCTTGCATTCCAAACATAGTAAGTGCAAAGTTTCTTTTGAAGTAATATTTTAAATACATCTAATGGAAATAAAATTTACATTGTCAGATCTTGGTTGTGTGGATTTCAAATCCACTAGCAGTAGTGAACATACTCTTTTCCCATGTTGGATTTCAGATACCTAGTAAGTGACCTGATTTTTTTTTGGCAATGCTTTGCACCATTTATTTAGCATTTTCAATTATGTATTGTGCTGTATAGATATTTAATTATTTATATAAACTACAAATTTCTTGTGTTACACTTGTGTGTATGTAGAATATGAGATTCATCTATTATACTGGTAGCTCTTTTTAAACCTCACTGTTGTGTTTAGGTGCCTGGTTTTAGGGCTAGTCATTTAATGAAACAGTACATTATTAGGGCTGGATCTGTATATTATGCTTGAAAGAGGATTGGAATAAGCATGGACACACAAATATTTTACTAATTTAACTGGTCATCACATACCGGTTAAAATAACTGGTGATCCCATATCAAAATAACTGGTAATCACAGATTCTCAAGTTCTAGTGGACTGTTCTGTTGTGAGATGTCAACTGCATAGCACTGAAAGACTTGTGGGTTTTCCAAGGTGACTTGTTTTAGATGGATTAGTGCAGCTGGTTTAAGAAATACTGTGACTGCCAGGCCAACTTCTGCATCTCACCATTGAAAGTTTGCCCTGTCCTTTGTGTGTGATTTCTTCCCCAAGCACCATTTTAGAAGATAAACTGAACACAGTGCAGATCGGTACCTGGCAGTGTTTTTACAAATGCCAGTGAACTGGCTCATAATCAGCTTGTACTGGGAGCACTGCTGTTCGTTCACAAATAAGAGTCACTGTGCTGAATCAGACTGTGAAGTCCGTCCAGCTCAGCACTCTGGCTCAGCCGGTTTAGCCTCCTGGTGCCCTTCCTGATGCCAGAGAGGAGGGAGCTGAGTTTGTACATCCCAGCCTCAGTGTCGGGACTATAACCTTTCTCTTCTCAGAGGAAGTCTTACAGATTTCTTGTTTCTACTGAGAACATCCAAGGTCTTGGACAGCTTGTTTCCTTACAGCAAATGGATGTCTGCTATGGAACTGCAAAAGTGGGAATTCTGACAGTATGCATTATAACACAGTTCAGTCTTTGGAGCTGTGCCCTAAAACATGTCTTTTCTGGATGTTCACCATGCAGCCAACTCAAGCTCTCACAGAACCATCCAAATGCTTTCATGCAGTTCTTAAGACAGATGGAGCTTTTGGTAGGGCAGTGTTGCTGATGTTTGTCTGGAAGATAGGTTGTACTCAGTAATCTGGCACCTTCTTGCATTCATACATTTCTAGAATGTATAGGTGGACTGTACATGTCAGCTCCTATTAAGTGACCTTTCAGTGTTGCCTTTGGTGCTGAACAGCTCTTGGTTTCCCTATTTCCACATGTAATGCTCAGGTCAATTCTGGTGACTTTCCTGCCCCTGCTGCTGCCAAGACTCCCTTAACACAGAAATTAAAGTTGTGTGCTACTTTGCTAAACAGACCAAATGCCTTTTTTACGAGGACATGCATGGCAATGATGGGTCCTATTCACTTGCCCTGTGCATGGAATGTTTCTGTTTGGAAGTAGCTTCTGTGGTAGCTGGAAGAAGAAAATGAGAATAAATAGGAGAGAATGGGAATGTGGTAAGAGAATACAGATTTTAAAATTGTTGCTTTATTGGTTGCCGTTTTCAAGCAACCTTCACAGGTCTGCATATGCTTGGGGGTGTGAATTGTATTTTGAGATAAGGGTGTGCAGTTTTAAAGTTTTGGTCAACAGGTGTTTTACAATAAAAAATGATGTTAAGAAAACACTCCTTCAAGTAATGAAAACTCTAAATCTTGGAATAAGTGGATGCAGTATGCATCTTCCCATCGTGCAATATTTTAAGAAAAAGTAAACAATCTGAAAAATAGCTGATTTGTGAAAATATTTTTAAAAAATAGTCAACTGCTAAGAATGAAAAGTGACTGTTGAACTTTAAAAGGGCTTGCAAGTACAATTGTGAGAGAGAACTTCTTTTTAATGCAATGGAATAATTTTTTTTAATGTATAGGACACAAATTCTTCCTTTTAGTGGTAAAGTGTGATACCTTCATAATTTTATCTGCATTTTTTCCATCCTGTTCTACTGTTTCTTAGGACTAACACTAAAAGTTCTTTTTGCTTCTGTCTAAATTTTTATGTGCTCTAAGATTGTGGTGTTTTGTGCTCTGCAGTCTATTGGTTTGCTTTATTTGAAATGAAATATGAATGCCTCTGGGGTTCACATAAGTTGTTTTTATTTAAAATGGATTTCTTCAGTTTTCTCTTAACTATGAAAAACATTATCATCATCATTATTATTTGAGAGAAAATGGTATTAGCTGAACCAATTTCTTTTTTATTGAAGGAGATTTTATGAGGATGGAGCAATTGTTCTTGGTGAGGAAGCAAATATGCTTGCTGGTATGCTGTTGGGACTCAATGCAATTGATTTCAGGTATTATATTTGCATGCTTCATAACAAAATGCTCAGAGAAAGTATTTATAAATCGATGTATTATGGAAAGCATTCTTAGATTCCCTTGGTAGTTTGAGAGAAAAACTTAGGTTGGAAGGAAGAAGGGGGAAGTGGAGAGAAAGAGATCTCGAATGGCTCTTCTAGGTAAAAGTTATGCTGTCTTTTATATAACTGCATGATTACGTGGTCGTTCTTTCAGGTATCAAATTCCTAAAAGCAATCAAGTGTAATTGCAGAAGATACTTCAAACCTATTAAATGAAGCTTACAGATAGTTGAATATTTTGAAGTTATTTTTGAACTGTAAGGAAAACTGTGATCACGCAATTGGTTATGGCCTGGTACTCAAGGGCAGTATTATAACCACATATGTAGAAGGTAATCTTTAACTTTAGTACTTCTAGATTCTAAAAACTTAACCTACAAACAACCATTTATTATCAATTTGTGTTATAATTAACTGCAGCCAAACTTCTTAGATTAATTTACCTTTGCAACCTCTACTCAGAGTTTTTTGGGCGTTCCTATATGATTAATTCTGTGTTTTGGAATAACAAAGGTGCAAGATAATATAAATATACAAATATAAATAAATATAGTATAGTGTATATATATATACACTATAAAATCCATCAGTAACGTATAAAAATTACAGTGACTATAAAAAGATCAAAGCTGGCTGGTGCAAGACTGTTAATATGCCTGGTTGGGCCCACTTAGCCTCAGGGAGAGGCAGTGGTGAAAGGTTTCATAATACAGCCTAGGGAAAAGGAGAGTGATAATGCTGCTCTCCATTCTTCTGTCAGTACACTGTTAGTATTTACTCTGCAGCAGCATTAATGCTTGTCACAAACTGGAGATAAATTGGCAGAAAACAGCACATAGCCTTACTGGATGCACTGAGTGATTGACAGTTGCCAAAAGGCCTTTGGATATTTACTTATGTACCCTTATGCCAGTTTTGAGCCTTGCTGGACACTTGTATGAGCTAGCTTAAATTGTTCAAGAGTAAAAAATAAAAACATACCCAGTAAGATGACAGGATAATTCTTTTGTTGTTAGCTAGTTTGTTTCACAGAAGCATCCTGCTAGTGGCAGAGTTGATGGGACCATGAGGCTTAGAGAAGAAAGGGAACAAAAGGCATTGAGTAAGGTTTTCCTTGTCTCTTGGCAGTGAGAATTTAGTTCAGCTGCCTGTGGAACTGCAACTGGATGCCAAAAGAGAAAAAAAAAGTAACCTAAAAATTCAGGTTCTGATGGCTGCTGAACTAGCTCAGAAGGGAGTCAGATAAATCCCAACACTGCTGTGAGGAGGGTAAAGGGAATGTGGTTCAGGTTTAAAAGAAAAATAAAATGGGGAGAGAGATATTGAAAATACAGGCTAGCTTCTTTCCCCAGCATTTTGTCATTAGATTGGCTTAACTGCAACCTCAGCATATGTTCTGGAGGAACAGAAGTGTGCTTCATGTTGGTAGAAGTGCTAGCCTTGTATTCAGAAAATTCAAATCTTATCAGATTTTATTAGTTTAATCTTTAAGGTGAAACTTCTGTATTATCCCTGTACTTGAAAGGACTATAGCTATACAGGAGTAATATTGCAAGATTAGGTCTGCGGTATGTAAATTCTCCCATAAATAATCATCAATTGAATGTGTTTATTTCTCATAAGCCTTAGTGGTACGTAGTAGAGTACAAGTGCTTAGTTGTATGAGTGTTTTTCCTTTGTCCTCTGATTTCTAATATAGGCATATTTATAGGTATTTTTTCATAGTATTCAGAGTAATGATTGGCTCTTGGAGGCATTTAAGTTTTTGTCAATGCAGCTTGTAAGAGTCTAGGGATTTTCTGGTCGAAATGGAAACACAGTACTACACGAGTGTTTTTATTGTCTCATGTATCACGGAGTCACAGAATTACAGAATGGGTAAGGCTAGAAGGGCCATCTGGTCCAACATCCCTGTTCGTTCAGGGTCATCCCAGAGCACGTTGAATAGGATTGTGACCAGATGGTTCCTGAATATCTCCAGTGAGAGAGACCCCACAACTTCTCTGGGCAGCCTGTTCCAGTGCTCAGTCACAGTAAAGAGGTTCTTCCTCTTGTTCAGGTGGAGCTTCCTGTGCATCAGTTTCTGCCTATTTGATGTCCTATTGCTGGCACCACCGAGAAGAGCCTTCACAGTATTGTGATTCGAATGGCTGAGAAGCCATAGCTAATCTTTGCATGTTGTATTTGAGATTTCTTTTTTTTTCAGTTTGAACAATCTCTTAAACATGCTGACTAACTTATCCATGTGGAACCGTAAATGAGACTTTGGGGTGGAGATGGAGGACCTTGAGTGAGAACATAATTTAATTTTTTTCTCCTCACAACAGTGTGGAATTATGTATCTACTTAAAGTAATCTTGATTTTGCAGGGGTGCTTTTCTTGTTTTATTTGTTTTTAATTTCTTTGGGGGAAAAAAATCCCTTTAGATGTACTTTCCAAATACCATTTAAGTGACTGCATTGTCAAAAATGGCACTTTCCAATTCCGTTATCAAAAGCTGTGTCTTATTAGAATCTGTTTATTGATGACAGAGATCGGAGAAGTGAGGAATATGAGCCATGTGGAAGCATCATTAATTTTGTCACTTGTGTGATAATTAAACATGGCTGAAGTACAATAATTTATATCCAGTCTAAAAAAGAATACAGTGTAAATGAGGGCTTTATAAAGTTGTAGCCATTTAAGAACATTTTCTAAAAGTTAGTTTCACTTCTGTTCCTCATCTTCTTGCAGCTCAGCACCTGTGTCTGAAAGGAGAAAGACTCTGAAATATTTTTAAGATTTTTTGACTTAATGGGATGGTTACATAAGTGCTCTGCAAACACTTTAAATGAAGTCAAATTCTGAAGATTACAAGTTCATCCATAGTTCTCCTGCTGCTTCAGTTAACTTTTCTTCTATTCCTTTGCCATCTATCTGTATTTTTCAGAATAAAAGGAAATATTTAAAAATTAGAGTTTATCGTACTTGCCCAGATCTGTTCTCTGATTATGTGTGTTTTCTGTTTGTAGTTTTCATTATCCTGTAACATGTCCAATGACTCTAATATGAATCTAACTCAGCTGAATAGAATTTCAGTGTTAAATGCTCTAGGCCTTCTTTATTACCCAAATATTAAGAGAAATCAAATATCACATTGGTAAGATTCACTTGTCACTGTCATTTAATTTATTGTAACAAACTTACCATTGTTTCTGTCTTTTACCAGTTTTTGTCTGAAGGGTGAGGGACTGGATGGCAGCTTTCCTGCTGTCATAGATTATACACCGTACTTGAAGTTCACACAAAGGTACTTTTTACCTTTACTCTGCCTTTTTTTTTTCTTTCTTCACTGGCAAAATTTTACTTTATACTGGACCTCTCACTTTTCATTTCATATTCAAAATAATATTCATCTCTAAATACAGACCTGTACACTCAGCTACCTTGTTCTTTCAGCCTGGTGGAATTGTTACATGACTCATCAGTGTGAGTCATGCTAACATTATTTCCTTGGCTTAGAATCATAATTCAGCAGAAGATAAATTCTTTATCTCCTTTGATGATCACCAGACCAAGTTGTCCTTTCTCTTGGGCCTTTTCTGTGTAGTCATAAAAGTATTTATTTTGTATATAAAAATTATGTATGCCCTGGTAAATATAAGATATGACATGAGCAGAGTGAGCTGTTAGCATGTAATAGACAGTTATGACCAGCTGTGTATTCCAGCTACATTTTGCTCCTCTGATCAACCTTATAATAATAATAAAAATGATAATAATAATAAAAAGAATTCTCACTAATAAATCAGGTAACAATCTGATATCACCAAAAAACGTGGAATGAGATATGTTCTGTTGTTAGGTGTGCCAAAATGAAGGAAGCAGTTGGTAGTTAGGAGTAGTCTTGGAGATGTACAACGGAACATGAAACATTCTAGTTATTCTCCCGAAGCTCTCATTAGATTGTGTGCTAATGACAAATTGCATGGTTCAGTTAAAGCAGAATTTGTATCATGGCAGAATCATGAGGCTGGAGAAATTGCTACTTAGAAAACCTGGTATATGATGTTAATGTAGTGGGAATATATATAGTTGGAAGATTTTAAATGGATGTTGAGCTACATCAGAATTTTTGTCTTTGAGACAGATGTCTGCGTTCTCTGACATACATTGATTCTGCATGATACGAAGATATTTTAGCAATGAATCTGCTTACTGTGTGGGAGATACGTTCTGTGTAGTAACAGGCACATGATTTTTTGCTATAACCATAATGATACATTCTCATTTAAATTTATTATGATTTACCATAATGACAACCACTTTTTTGATTTTCTGCCCTTCTTTTTTTTAATAAAATCTGTTTTCCGATACTACTCTTTGCCCTGAATTAGTGAACAAAAGATTAGGGTTATTGCTTCCTTCAATAGTGTATTGTAATGCATTTGTCCTTTGTATTCCAGGAGAGTAGCCCACATACAGTTGTCTAACTTGACTAAGATCACAAGCAAATTTTTGCTGTACAAATAAAAGCTTGAAGTATAAGTTGTGTTTAATGATCTAGTCTATCCCAACATTTTGATTCTTTTTGGTTTAAAACTTTAGATATTTTTAAGAAATGTGGTGTTTTAATTTCAGTGGGAATTTGCCTTTTTACAAGCAGGCCATTTGACTTGGCTAATAAATAAATATGATCCTTCAGTTCTGACAGCATCAGCAGTGATGAAGAAGAGCTAAGAACGCTGGGCAGTAGTGGCAGTGAAGGCAGTACTCCAGAGAACATTGGTCCTCCTTTCATCACGGATGAAAACAGTTGGTACAACAAATGCAAAAGGGTAGAACAGAAGTACCGGCTTGCATTGGAACAGAAGGTAAAAGATGAGTTTTGTGGGGCAGCTATGAAGCCAGAGCTCATCACCAGCCAAGTGGTGAGATATCCAATTAAGTAAAGTCAGGAAAATATGTTTAATGTTGTTCAGCTTCATGCAAGTGGTCTTAAATTTTATGTTCCTCAGAGAATCTTAGCACCTCTGCTCAGTGATTTGAGGGAAAAAAGGTTTGGAGAGATGTGGAAGAGAATAATTCAGAGATCAGATTTCACAATCTAATGTAGAAAACGTCTCCTTTGTCTAATCTTGAAGTTACATCCAGTGTATCTCTGACGCTGTTAGGTTGTGAGCTTGAAGTGACCATGATTTCCACATGATTTTTCTCTTCCTTAGATGCTGCAGAATTTTATTGATGTAGGTAGTCTGCCAGTAGAAGGTTTTTATGGTGATAGTGATGTTTAACATTTAAACAGAAATGGTCAGGAAAGTAATCCATCTAATAGGAAAAGTAAAACTCTCTTCTCAGTGATACTGTGATGGGTTTTTAGAAAATACATGGTTTTAACACTTGCTTGAAGTTACAGGGGGATAGGAAAACAAAAAAGTGTGTTTGTATTTTATTTTAATTTAGATGGTATTTTGAATGTTACTATAGAAACCAAAGGTAAGTTTTCCATCTACCACCCAACACACCAGAAAAATTTCCATTGTCTAATTTTCATTTGAGATTTGCGTGCCAAGTTTTTACATAATTCACTTCAACTATACTACTTCCGTTCCATTATAACTTGAACAAATGACCACTAAGACATTAGATGAACTATGGAATGGACCTCCTTTCCTGGTGTTTCTCTCCCTTTCCTTTTTTGGGGACTTTTCTTGTGGCAGTAAGTTGCATCAAGAATCGAGTTGCGCACAATGCAATAGGTCCCAGTTAATCAGAGACAGTGTTTTTATTCAAGCAAAGGGACTTTCTGATATTCTGTGTGTTGGAGAACTGAATGTTTGTGACAAGAAAACCAAGTTGAAAATAATGTCTTTAGTAACTGATATAGGGGTCTGAGGGATCGTTCTTTTGCTCTGCTCTCATTCACTTTGTCCAAACAATTACAAATCCCTTTTGTGCCACCCAAGTAAGTGTGTGTACTGCAGTCATTTGTAGCACAAGTGAATGTTTACCGGGGTCACAATATAACAAGCAATTGGATTGCAGCAAACAAAAAGGTCTCTGTCTATTGAGCTGTTTGAATGGTAGGACGGGGTCAGGTATCATTTATAGGTAAATCCTAGCATTGATTTATTGGCTCAACAGTGCTGCGCTGGTTTAGACCAAGAATCCTTGTTATCCTACTATCCTATCCTGGATACTTGACCAAGAGAGATGTGGAGGGAAGAATAAACACAAAGCACATGTATATGAACCACTCTTCCTCTAATACATTCTTGGCCAATGTATCTCAGCTGAGGGACTTCCTGAAGCTGATAAGGTTTGTCTGTGTAGTAACCTATGATGGATCTCTCTTCCAAATACTAGTCAAATATCCCCTTCATCGCATGTAAATTTTTAGTGTCCAAAAATTTTTTTTTGGCAAAGCATTCTATGAATCTACCATCTGTTGTGTGAAAAACTACCTCCTTTTCTGTCTTTTGAATCTGGCTCCTACATGCTTGACTTCATCGTGCCTAACTCATTTTTTTTAAAAAATTAGGAACAGTTGCTTCCTTTCTGCCCTCTCTAGGCCACGCTGGAAATATGATGAGTTTGTCTTTTCCAAGTTGTCTCTTGTCCAGATGAATGAGTCATACCTTACACATTGGTGGAAATTTTTGGAATGGTTTAAACTGTTCGCTTTCATTGTAGTAAATGTCGTAATTCTTTGTGTACTGTTTATACTGGAGTTTTACATGCTTTTACTGGTGGGATAGTGCATCTCTGTGCCATTATAGATAGAGGTATCTACTACTTCTAGCATTGTTTCTGATACTGATGCTTCATGTCTAAAATGATTTTATAAAATGGTTTGATTTTTTTTCTGATCTTTTTCTTGTACTAGTGACTATTTTATGTTGTGTTTTGAAAAATGAGCTAGTGTTTCATGCTGGTGGCACTCCTGTCTCATTTTTTCATTTGTTATTTTGTTTCTCTGCAAAAATGATTTTTGCGCTACCTATTAGGAAATATCAAACTAATCTGAAGTCAGTATACCAGTCTGTTTAAAAATAAATAATAAACCATACAACAAAACCAAAGTAAAACCACATACATCATAAACCAGAAAACTGAATATACATAAGGAAGTATTTTTGATAGTTCTTAAAAGTTTTCTAACAACTTACATTTGCAGGGTTATCTTGAAGAATTGGTACGACTCAGAGAAAACCAGCTATCTGAATCCGTCTCACAGAATAAACTGCTGTTACAAAGAATTGAAGATATGGATCTAGCCCATAAAATGGAGAAGGAGCAGCTGGAATATATCATTGTGGAACTGCAAGACCAGTTGTAAGTTAGTATAATGGAGAAATGTTGTTAGAGCAGTATTACTGAAATTATTTAACCTATTTAAACTATACAATAAAAAGAACTTTTGGTCCTGTGGAAATGAGTCAAACTTCTTAAAGAAGTTGATGTATTTTAGCTTTTTATTTTTTTTTTACAGAAAATTCTTGTATTTGGAAATAGTTCCCCTGAAAACTGCAGTAGTGTAAGACAGAATAATTCTGAGATTAAATATTTATTTTTTTTTAAATCTGAAATAGCTTACAGTAAACTTGCTTGAATTTTTAACGTTTTTCTAAACTGTTCTTTATATTTTATTGCTTCCAGCTTTAAGGCTACCCCTAAAGAATATTGAAAGCACCTTCATTTTGAACACTATTTTTTAAATGTTAGGCAAAAGGGGATAAAAAAAGTACTTATTTTGTTTATATTCTAATTTATTTGTGTGTGGCTCAGACACAGTAGTTGTTCTTCTGGTAGTCCTAAAAATATTCAAACTGGTGAAGCAGTTTGTTAGTCACCCTTTCTTCAATGCAAGGCAAAATGCTAAAATATTAGAAGGCTTATTTTTTTAATAGTATGTGTGACTCCTAATATGATAAATATGTGACTATCTTATGATCCTTATCCCTGTCTGTTGGATAGGGAGGGACTCTCCTTTTGCAGAGGCACTCTCAGGTTGGATGGGGCTTTGAGCAACCTGCTCTAGTGGAAGGTGTCCTTGCCCATGGCAGGGGCATTGTAATTAGGTGGTCTTTAAGGCCCCTTCCAACCAGACTGTTCTATGATTCTGTGTTTAAAGACCTAGACAGATGGGAGACTTGCTGTCTGGTGATAGGTTGCCATGAGACTGCTATAGTATGCACCTGCAGCAAACCTGCAGCAATTGAATATTCTGTTCTGTTCATAAGAAATACAAGATAAGTTATTTTGCCTTAAATCTGGAATAACTTTAAGTGTCTAAGCCCTGAAGTAACATGGTAGTCATCTGTGATCTTTGAAACAATCCAGGATAAAGAGAAAGTAGACACCATCCATAAGGGTCTTTTCTATGCAGTGAAAGGTATATCTAGCTTGTAAACAAAGATTATTTTTTTTTCTTCTGCTCTTTCTTGTGATAGATCAATTTATTGCCAGGGCTTGAAATGCATTTTATGAAAATCCTCAGCAATACGGAATTTGCATTTTATTTATGCCAATTTCAGAGTTGAGGAAGAAAAAAAGATGCTTTTCCAAGTTTCTTTCTTTTTTTCCCCCTCTCTGATTGCCTGTAAGTTTTAGAGAGATACCTGTTCTTAAGTTATTTTCTGAACATAGTAATGTGCCTAATGACTAATATTACTCTGTTTTGGCATCCCTGGTTCTTTGAGGGACAT
Organism: Anabacerthia variegaticeps; assembly: GCA_035583185.1. NCBI lineage: Eukaryota > Metazoa > Chordata > Aves > Passeriformes > Furnariidae > Anabacerthia > Anabacerthia variegaticeps. Next base: position 21,153,004 of record JAWWEW010000078.1, read on the forward strand.
GGGGGGACCTACTCTGATACTGGAAATTTTTTATGTTCATACCTGCTGTTAATTTTTAGCTGAGATATATGCAATCAGATTGTTCTAAAGATCTCAGTCTTCAGGGTTTGATTTTGTTTGCTGGCTTTCTTTTGTAAAGGCTCAAACTGTAGAATAGCTCCTGTTGTATCTTGATAGTATGTTCTTGTATAGCTGTTTGTGAGACACTGAAGTCAGGAGTCTGAACTACACTAGGTATTTGGAGAAGTAAAATTTTGCGTTTTTATTGCTGTGAATGTAGTGTGCCTGTCAGATGAGGGATGGGAAGAAATATTCCTAGCAGGTTTCTAGCGGTCAACACTGTAATTAACATATTTTAATCATATTTGGTAATTGAAAATTTTCCTCTTTTTTTCTCATTTTTATTTTTTTTATTCTGACTAAGAGTGACCTAGCAGCAGAGTGTGTTGTATCATTAGTGTGTCTGTAATGAGGCATGGGTTTTGACCAATTGGTTTTTATGGTCCTGCCATTTTAGAATGATGCGAATGTAATTCCACATCTTAGTGTTTTGCTCCTCTACCATTAGTGGCATTTTGAAGCAGTGAATGTATGCTGTAATCTGTTTGAATTCTTTATCAGCAGGTAAATCAAGTTTGGGACTGTAATTCTGCCCAAGGCATACTGCATTACTGTTTGTAAAACACTTTGAGATCTGATTTAGGATACTTTGCTGTGTAATTGAAACTATTATAAATAAACAGTCTGTATTTTCTTTTTAATGATGCTCTTCTATTCCACTGGCTGTTGTTTCTAAGGTAGGAAGTTCTACGGCTTCAGACTTCTGTTGAGTAAGGATTTGTCGATGTTTCCGAAATGATTCTTCACAGTCCTGCAAGTCAAGATGTTTTATGTATATTCTCAATGTATTTGGGCAGAATCTGAGTGTGTCTATTTCTGCCTCACCCCAAGAAAAAAAAAGGGTAAGGTAAGGAATAGAGATCTGACGCTCCTGATAGTATAGGTTGTTATGGTTGCTGACTTGGAAACCAGATAACACAGAATGGGCAGATAAACACCAGATCAGCAGAGCCTTCTGGTTAAAAATTAGATTTCCTACAGAGACATTTTTCCTTATGCACATTTAATAATGCAGTTTGCTGTAATGCATGACATAAATATGGGGATAGGAGATTGGAGAAACTTGGAAGTAGTTTTTCTTTTACAGCTGCTATGCTTCATGTTCTACAATTTTCAGTATTCTTAACTTTGTCTCACACACTTGAGTATCCAACCTACAATGAAGAACACAGTTTTCAATTTAGTTAAAAGCTTCTTTACAGATCTCATGAATACCAATATTTGGAAAATAGTGATGCTGAAGATTTATAAGATAAGTTTTTCACAAAAGAGTAACATTTTTTGTGTGTGTCTCAGCTTAATTGGATTTCTTAGTAACTTGCCCACCCATCTGTGGATTGGAGCTCTCTCTTACTTGGCAGGTGTCTGATAGTTAAATCAAGTTAGAAAAGTGAATCTGCAGTAGATAACTTGATCATCAGTCCAAAACATTTAAGGTAATGCACAGCTGATGAACAAAAAGGTTCAAACTGGACATGAGGAAACATTTCTGTACTGGTAGAGAGGTTAAACACTGGAACAGGCTTCCTAGAGAGGTGAAGGACGCCCCCAGCCTGTCAGTGTTCAAGAGACATTTGGTCAATGCCATTAGTAATATGCTTCAACTTTTAATCAGCCTTGAAGTGATCAAGCGGTTGGGCTAGATCAACATTTTAAATCTCTTCCTACAGGCACTATTCTGTTCTTTTTCTCAGAACAGCTTGGTCTTTTACTCCCCTTTCAGCATCTCCAGATGAAGAGATTGCTTAGTGATAGGTGTGAATTATAATGATGATGAGGCACTTATGGCCTTCATCTGCTTTCCTCAGAAGCCATCACTGGGATGTGTTTTTGTCTAGGACTTGTTGTAATTGAACCTTATAGAATAGTGCTTTTGGCTCCACTCTTCTATAGAAATAGCTATTTTTACAGTGAGGGTAAGGCAGTTCTCAAGGCCTCTAAGTGCTTAAAGTTAACGGCTCTTAAGTGCTTAAAAAGAACAGGTCATTGGAGGACAGTGAAGAGTCCTGTGATCCATGGCATGTCTAGCTGAAGAAAAAATTCTGTAATATTCAAAATGTGATGGGAAAGAGATCCCAAATCATCAAAGAACTGTATTCTGGAGTATTCAAAATGCACAGAGGCAGACATTCCTTCCTCCACTATGATCCTGCAAAGAAATGTTGAATGTCTCTTGAAGCAGACAGACATTTGATTGTGCACCCCATCAGTAAAAAAATTCTAAACACCCCCACAATGTAGGTATATTTATTTTATAAATTATATACATATACTGTTTTCTAATATATTATTTACATGTTTAAACATACACAAAAAGAGAAATTAAAAAGTATGAGATAAAGATGAAATAAACACTATTTTATAATAATTTAAAAAAATATATTAAACAATACAAGAAGTATTTTCTTCCTGTACCCCAGAGGATTGTCTTGCACATCTCACTTTGGAGACCACTGTCTTGAGGGAGCAGTTAGCTCAGTCAGAGATATGACTGGGCAAAATCTGGAACTGTTTGCCCACAACATTCTTGCATTAAAACTCTTGAGCTCATCTTAAACAGGCTTTTTTCCCCCTTCGAGTCTTACTTTTGACTAACAAACTGTCTGTTAAGACAAACTGTGCTGATATTTGCTACTTTAAAGTTCAGATTCTGCATCTGAAATTGATATTCATACAAGTTAAATATTGATGATTACAAGAGAGATTCCATCAGGTTCCTGAATTATGACTTGTCTCCTAAATGGTGACTCACTGATCTTATAAAAGCTGGTCACTTCAACATTGAACATCTTTTTAAGAAAGTGAAAGGAAAAAGAAAGTATTATATACAAAGTAAAAAACCGCTCAGCTTAAAATGCTTTCTTTTTTTTTCTGCTGTGATTTTTTAAATGAAAATAGCAATTTGCATAATGTTTGCCAATATAGGTTTCCTCCTAGAGGATGTCTTTAGGTTTTCAAACTGGTATGCCTGGTGTAAGATGGTACAGCCCTTTGTCCCAACTGCTGTTTTTCCTGTCTTCTCTTTTTTTTTTTTAATAAATTTATCACATGTATGGAAAATTTATTTCTTAGATTTAGTGATTATGCTGTATTTTATACCACTCCGTTTTTTATCTCCCTTTGCTGTTTCTTCCTACCTCCCTGTCTTGTTCTGGTGTTTTGTGGAGGAGCATGTAGAAGAAAGAAGAGGCAGGAGAACTCTTCTAAGTTTGGAATTCTGTCACTGGTTATGACACAGATATGCATCAAATTTAATTGTAGGGACATTCATGTCTTATATTGAATTAAGGTTGTCTGTGTAATTAAGAATTTTTTTAATATGTTAGCAAATCTTAAAGATAGGTTTATTTAATTTGCCTGGCTGTTACTTCAGAATTAGTCTTTTTAGATCCGAACTGTGCTTGTAATCCATTCATAATACTTTAATGTAGCTTAATATTTTAATATTAATACTAATATTTTAATATCCAGCAATACTGCAGTTTCTATCTGGATAATACAGATATCTTTGTAAAGACAGGAGATGGCACTGTACTTGCAACCCTGAGAGACTGTTTTTTTTCAGTAACACTCTTTAATTACAGTAAGTGTTTTGTGTGTGCTTTCACCCCGAGGAGTACACAGCCTGTCACTTACACTTCCCTCTTTTCCAGACTCTGGAGTACTCTGTCTGCACACCTTTTTTTTCCCCTGTGCTAACACTGCATGAATCTCAGGGTGATGCATCTTGCCTTTCAGAAAGGTCCATCAGCTCATTCTCAGCAGCACCTGGATGTAGCACAATAGTTCTGTGAGAGCAGCATGCAGATTAAATTCATACATGTGTAAGTCCAGGCAAGATGAGCTTCTCTGTTTCAGAGAAACACACCGTGTCCTACCAGATCTGTTGCGGAGCACATAAAGGAAGATTAATGTATTCTTTGTAACAAAGATGGTTTCTTTCTAATGACTGGTCATGCCCTATTTGGTTAAAAAAACTGCTTATGAAAATTGTGCTTTTCCTCGCTTTGTCAAGATTCTGTTTGTAAATGCTGTAGAACTGTAGGGTGCTGCCACAAGAACTCTGCCTGAGAGTGGGCAGGGGAGGGTCACAGATGAAGGCACAGCAGCCACAGAGGATGTGGGCTATAGCTGTGCTGTCAGGGACAAAGCAGAGAAAAGCTTGTCCAAGGAAACAGAGGAAGGGTCTGAGCAAAGGTTTTGAAATTCAGCCTGTGCTTTGTGTCTCCGTGTGAGTAAAACTTAAATGTGGGTTGCCTGGCTTTGTAATCCTAGCTCAAAAACTAAATCATCTGCAGAAATGGGAAAGCTGGATCAATTTTTTTTAGCACTCTTACCTTCATTTCAGATTATTTTAAGACTTACTCTTTTTTAAGAGACTGAATTTCTCAACTGCTTCAGTATAGTAAATCCTATTTGTTGTAGCTGCTTTATTTTCTCACTGAGAGAAAGTTGGATATTAAATTTTAATCTTTGATCTTCTTGGCAAATTTCTTTCCTAGAATGTGGAAATTGAGAATGCTAATCCTTCTTTCCTTTGAAAGCTTTCATGGATCCTGCTATCAAACCCCGATTCACATTAGCCATGCTCTCATTTGTAATGCTTCCTGTCTGTCCTCTGTCTCCCTCAAGTTTGCAGCAGAAGTTTGAAATCCTTAGTATTGCAGTCTGTATTCAGATCCTTCTTTTTTCAACTTGTCTGTGATTTATTTTTTTTAATAGCATAGTAAAAATACTATATATTCTGACAGATGTGAAAACTTTTGTTTAGGCAGGGGTTTGGATTTTGGTTTTGTGTATTTTTTTTCTTTTGAAGTTTGCTGCAATACTGTAATCCTGTTCTGTTTTACAAAGGTGTAGTAGACAGAAAGATGGGAAGTTCTGTTCTCAGGGAGCTGGAAACCCAGGAAGACATGGGTGTTTCCTTGTTGCTTCAAAATATAACTAGAAGTTCAGCTGGGCATAGTACATGGACAGACAATTCAGAGTGGAACATACAGGGCAAGGCACAGAACTATTCAGAATAAAAAAAAATTTGCAATCAGGCCTCCAACATGACAGAGGACATGCTATTCTTAGAATCCACATGGATTTATTGAGCAGCAGGAAGCCAAAAGTTTCTGGGTTGATAGCAGCCTGAAGGAAAGTACTTAATCTGCAAGATGCAGTAGATAAGGGAGGGTTTAATTTTTAAACCCTCATATTTTAGTATCTCATTCAGAACTCTTAAAAGGGGATTTTAAAATGTCTATATTAAACCACAGAATTTTAAAAAGCTTAAAGCTTTTGAAGCCATTGGTGTCTTCAAGGATGTGTTGATTTATTTATAGCAAAATGTAGTCTGACTCCAAAAGGAAAAATACTCATTTTTGCAAGGAGTTTCTCTTCTGCTTCCCTCCCCCCAAACCTCCTTGCTTAGTTAGGGACCCATAGGGACTTTCACAGTTTTGGATACTTAATGACATTAGCATGGCAATGTGTCCCCTTCTATTAGTCTCTAATGTGTAATACCAAAATCTGGTTTTGTAGTGGCACCCTTTCTCTTTTCTCTCATACACTTCTATGGATAATGGCATTGCATAGAAGCAGCAAGCAAGAAAGCTTTAAATAAGTTAATGCTATTTGGATATTAGCACTTCATGCATTCCAAATTCAAGAATATTTATCGGATGTAGAATTACAAGGTCAAGAGCAGGGGAGAATAAGGCCTTTCAAAATAATAATGACAAGTATTGAACCTCTGAGAGCCTCAATGCAATGCAGTTGCAAATGGTGTGCATTCCCAGTAGGAAAGTGTATTATGTGGTCATGGAGTTTCTTCCTCTGTTAATATACCTGAACTTACCTGAACTGTGACAGAAAAAGAATACTTGCTGTGGCATAATAATACAACAAACATCAATGGCTTCCTCTTTTATTTCCATGAAGAGAATTATCTTATGTCTGGAACAGGTCAACTTAAGGTTTTGATTTCATAAAAGGGTTTGAATAACTTGATACTTCAAATGGAGGGGATAGAAAACATCATCTAAAAAGTACGGTAAGTCAGTCATGGTGCATAATCATTAACTGCTGGAGTACGATCATAGAGACCGAATTTGATCTCTTTGTGCTTTACCCATTTAGATAAATAAACCTGCATTACCATTTGCTTCTGACAATCACAGGTTTTTGTGCTTCATTTCTTAACCCTCAAACTCATTTATTGTAGATTTGTTTAAATAGTCCAGAAGATATTGATAAGAAAAGCAAGTATAAGCAAGTGCTTATACATAAATGAAATTAGTTGAACATGTTATTTTTACATTCCTCTGATATATTTAATGCAAGTTATGGGAAGTTCAATACCAGACGAAATGGGCTTTAAATGACAAGTAGTGAAAATGTAACCAGTTTTGAAGGGGTGGAAGAACAGTGCCAAGTTAGAATGGTGAGGAGAGGCTAGTTCTATATTTGCAGGCACATGACTGCGATATGTTGAAGAAATATCTCTGAGATTCTTCAGACAAAAGAAACTGATCTTTAAATTATCCTAAATTTCAGTTTTGTTTTACTAGGTTTATCAGTTTAAACACATCAGATCGGGAATTAACTTTCATCCAGTAAATAAAAAATATAGCAAATGCATTTTATACTTTGAAAATAAAATTAAAAGTTTCTCTAAAATACAAATAGTTTGAACAAAATAAAGGTGAGTTACAGGTCAGTGTACATACACACACAGTAGCAGAAATGTTTGAATTATTTTTTTTTTAATTATGGGTGATATTTGTAAATTTGAGTTAGAGCTTGTTTTTCTAGTTTTAAGGCTACAACTTTGTGTCTTTGTTTTTTCAATACGTTCCTAAAATAAAGCACAGTCTAAATCAGTTCTGCAAAGGCTTAAATTACAAAAAGTGAAATGCCTGAGGTTATAACCAAGAAAATACAATGTAGTGTGTTACCTGATTCTTAAACAAGAAGCTTTTATTAGCTGTCTTCCTGTTTGGGTAGCAGGTAGTTGAGATACAAACTTGTGCCTCTTCTGTTTGTCATTGAGATGTTCTTACACAACCACGTAACATCAACATTTGTCAGTATGTTGTCATCCAAATTATAATTCAAATGACATTTAACAATAATTTTATTTACCACCTGTTTTCCCTTCCCATTTCTCTATTTCTTTTCTCTGTGTGTGTGGATTATTTGTTTCGGTTTTCTTTACCCTTTGTCCTTGGATCAGATTTTTGCCCTACATTTTTTTTATTCTACAGTTGCCTTAGACTTTGAAGCTCTGTCTTACTGTTTGCGTAGATTGGCACTTGTGTTAATTCACATTCAACTGCCAGGAAGAACTTACGTTATTCATGACTTGCTGCTATTATTTTTTGTGTGTAATTAGAAACATGGCATTCTAAAGAAGCTCATATGCCAGTTTTGGCAAATACTTGTCTGTGTAGAAGATTATACTGTTGGCTATCTCTGCTGAAACTCTTAAACTCTTACTGGCTTTAAATAAAAGTGGAAGTTTTTAAAAAAAAAAGGTGGTTGTTCTGTCAACCCAAAGTTACCCAACCATTTGGCTTTTGATTCTCCTGCTTTTACTGAATTCAAAGGAAACATGTTAAAACACACACAAAAAAAAATATTGAGAAAACCAGTGGTTTTAGTGAAATTTTCCTGATCTGTTATGAAGGAAGATCTTGGTGTATTTTTTTTTCCACGCCTTAATGGAAATGCTTTTTTCAAAGGAACTCAGCTGTGGACAGATATTTTGTATTTACATGACTGACAGGGGGAAAAGAAATCTTTAAGTGACAAGCTGAGTTTGAGAGGATATTTACTAAAGGAAAATTTGATAATCTGTCAAAAAAAAGAGCTGTTTGCTGTGAGTCCTCATTTCCCAGGAAAGATGATCTGATAGTTGAAGAACTGACTTTAAAGCTGCTCTTTTTCAGTAATTTGGTTGCTAAGCAAGTTCAGTATTTTTGTTTCCTGTCAAGACCTGTGATCTGGGGAAATCGGTTGTATTGTGCCTGTTATCCTTCTCCAGAGAATCAGGCCTGGTTATTTGTCCAAGGACATGAAGAGTGTCAGTCACGTGCTGCAGTGCCATTTTAATGAGCACATGCAAAGTTAACATATTAGAGCGTGTTTTCATCCATTCTGGATGTCTGTATTCTGAAACAAAGACTAGATTGTAGGTAGGCTAGAACTCAAAAGCCAAGCTGTCAGTATTTCTGCCAATATAAACTTATTAATTTATCCAAAGGTCAAGAAGATTGAAGGCCGTATGAAATTGATAGCTAATTGATAACTGGGGGATATATTTCAAGATCTCTAAGAGACAATAAAGGAGGACTAAAAATATACTGAAGAATGTTCAGGGGGTTCTGTTCTGTTCTGTGGCACAACTAGTCACATTGCTGTGACACACTAAGATCTGTTGGCCAGTCAGAAAGAGTAAGAAAATGTGTTGCGGTAGGACATTCCTGCTTTTTTTCACTGCAGCAGCTGCCTTTAGAAAGCGTGCTGGGATCTAACTGCTCTGGCATCTAATTGGGGAATGCTGTGTCTGTGCAAAGGGCACAAACCTGAAAGAGTTGATATATTGCAGCATCAAAATCTACTGGTAAGTAACTAATTTTCATACCTGCTGATCTAATTTCTCAAAGTCCAATGACATACCAGTCCAGACAGCTCACTGTCGTGCTACAGTACTGACAGTTTGGGAGTTCCCTTTTGTTTTAGAGTTGCTCTTACAGATTTTAGTTATATTCATGTATGCTGTCAATTTGAGTTTGCATCCCATATTTCCTGTCCTAAATAAAGGTTTTTAAAGCTTGTTCTTTCTTATTCAAATGTTTTTATTTTTTTTTAAGCTTTTATTTTCACTTTTACTTTTCACTACTCAGGAAGTTCTTGAACTGGAGCACTCATCTGATATAATTCCCTTTTTTAGGGAATTAGTCTGTTTGGTTTATTTCCTGTCTTCATCTGCTGGTAGGAGGGCAAATTGCCAACTGGACTGGCATTTTCTGGATTTGGAGAAATTAAACTTGCAGGTAAGAAATTACTGGTTTTTCATAGGCATAATTGGAAACAGAACTGACTTTTGGTTTATTAAACAAACAAAAACATCTGTGTAAATGAATCTTTTGAAATAGGCTTCCAGTGATGTGAATTTTGATTTGATCCAGGGAAATTGGAAATCCAGTCTAGATGAAATGAGATCAGAAATTCTGTGTGGTTACCCAGACAAGGCTTTTCTATATTAGCTTGGACTAAACTCAAGATTAAATTGTATTTACTTATTTATTTTTGAATTCCCAGGTAATATAGTTACAGTATAGTAACTGACCAAGATAATGAACATTTTGCATAATTGCTGTTGTGCATGCAGGAACCCCACATACAGGTTGTCTTTTGTCCCCATCCCTCACCAAAACATGTCCAGTCACACTTTCAAAATGCAGAAATCTTAGATATGTTAATTCAAAGTAGTAATTTCTTAATCTTTTGAGAGGCAGTTGAGCTGCCAGAAGCAATGCTACTGCAAAGAGAACTGTTTGTGGGGTTACCCACAGGAATTAAAGGAATTTAAAAAAAAAAAAAAAAAAAACAAAAAAAACAAAAAACAAACCAAACCAATAAGGAACAAAACACAAAAACACAAACAAACCCCCACAAAAGCTTCTTCAAGAAAATCTTAAAAATAGATAATTTCAATGATCCATCTTCAGAGTGGCTCCTTACATGATTGACCAGAACTGAAAGGGCAGCAGGGATGGAAATGGACAGTAATTTGTCAATAGCATTTTATTTTTGTGTGTGTCCCTTACAAAAATATATCCTGCATGTGCTTAATAAATAATCTCAGAATAATAGATCATTAAATAAACAGCTCAAAATAATAAAAGCTGAGGAAATCTGCAAGTAACTATTCAGAGAGTACCTGACAAAGACAGGGTCAGTGAACACTAGAGAAGAAGGATGTTTATTGGAACATTTCACTAATCCCACATTTCCCAGCTTCTTAAATACACAATTAAATAACTGAAAGTCAAGAGCATGCAGAGACATTTTTGGGAATAGCTGTGTAAACCTGATGAACACTCTGGCTGCTTCTGTTTTTCTTGAATAAAAGTAAGTAAATTTACAGGCCTGGAGGAGGGAGCATATGTATCTGCAGACACTTAATTCCAACTTGGGAGTATGTTAGTATTGATTAGTTAATGATTCGTAAGTATTCTTCTGTAATAGGCAGGAACTCATTAGCAGAATGTTTTTATTCTTGTTTTTGAAAAGGAACTTAATTTAAATAGGGGTTCCTGATGTAGAGAACAAAAAATATATGCAAGCAAAATATTTGTCAGTGTTTAATGATGTATTCTAGTATTAAGGTGATGTTCTCATCTCTTTTGCCGATTGTCTTGCTGAGCAAATTGTTACTTGCAGTAACATTTTGAATTTGTATGGAGTTTGTCTTTTTTCAGACATTAAAAAAAAACCCACCACAATTTAAATGTCATGACTTAAATAGCATATCCTGGGCTAACATGGTGAGACTGTGTGTATTATACTTCTCTTATATATATATGCATTATGGAAAAATCTATGCTGTGAAGTAATACAAAAAGGATATTTGGTCATTTTAAAAGAAATGTCCTGGTCTCAGCTGGGATAGAGCTAATTTTCCTCCTAGTGCTGTGTTTTGGATTCAGTATGAGAGTAATGTTGGCCGGAGTCTGATGTTTTGGTTGTTGCTGAGTGTTTTTTTTCTGCCTGCTTGCTCTCTCTTCACTATTTCTTGATTTTTATAATGTTTTTCAAAACTTGAAACTCTATATGAAATTTTCTTACAAAAGTTATTGGGATAAGGATTGCTAAAGGTACAGCTGTTTTCTTACTACAGATTAAAGAGGCTACTTTTCGCCTATGTGATTATAAAGAAATGGAAACGACTGTAGGCAGAGAAGATACCAGTTAGTTGGATGAGGGAGGGGAAGTTTACGGACTCTCAAACAATCAAGAATTTTTTCATGCCTGGATGAGGGAATGTGCCATAAATGGGTTTAACCCCCCTGCTTTCATAATAAGTCCTTACATATTCTTCCTCTCTGCAGAAAACTTTCCACACTCGGCAGTCTCACTGTGTTAGTTCAGGATACTCTGTTCAGTTCAGCTGTATCTCACTGCCTTTCTTTAATTCAAAAAGCAATCACACAATCTCATACCAAGAGCCACTGTATTCTCCATGTAGCAACTGCTTTCCTGAGATTATTATTTTTAGGCACTGTTTTTATCTTCTCTTCCAGTCTGAAGGAGTTAACAGCTTGTTGGTATATGCTTGTTTTCACTCAGACTTGATCGTATTTCCTTATGTTTTAACTTCTCTCTTGATTAAATCCTTTTGTCTCTCTTCTCCTCTTTCTGGAATGTCCTTGATATTTACTTTTGTATTAATGGCTTAACATATTGTCTACAAACCTTATCTTGTATCATCTTTAAGTTCTCACAGCTACAAACCCAATAGAACAATATTTTATTGAATTTTATTTAAAAATAGAACTACGTTCTTGTGATCTTCAGTGTTATTATGTATTATGGATTTTGTTCCATATCATTTTTAAGTTAAGCAGTAATATCCTTTGTAAAATCTAGGCTTTGAGTGTTGGTGTACAGGTGTTCAGTTTATTCTGGATTTGAGTTGGTGTTTCTTGCCAGTGGCTTGTTCTTAGAAACAAAAGTGATACAACAAAATCTGTGTGTACATAGGCCATTCCAGATCAGTACGTTTTACTACAGACCAGCATTTTATACAAAAGTTTATATATTACATTATTTTTATGTGAACTTTCAGTAAGACTTTTGAAATATTTCCCAGTTAAGAAAGTACTTCTCTTGTCTGAACAAGAGCAGGACAGCACTCAATAATCTTGTGCAGCATTTTTTCACATCGCGTGTTTTGAAATTTGTATGCCTTTTTTCATTAAAACTTAATCATATTTGCATCCTTTGTAACTCCTTTCTCTAGTAAATGCTTTGTATCCATTTCTCTTTCTCTTCCTGTGTTTGAATATTTGTAGCAGGCTCATTTTTGCCTCATGGCGATTTAAGAGTTGGAGGATTATGTGTGCTCTGTAGATTTGGCACGTAGGGACATGGTTTAGTGGTGGACTTGGCAGTGTTGGGTTTATGATTGGACTCAATGATCTTAAAGGCCTTTTCCAACCTAAATGGTTCTATGATTCTGTGTAGTTTAATACTTTGACTTCTTCAAATAAGTCTAGTTAATATGCAGAAACTAGTACTGCCTTTGTTTATCTCAAGATAATTGCTGTTTGCAGGCAATGCCTTTTTAATGACTTTGCTGCAGCAGAATCTCATGATACTTGAAAAATGGCTGCAAAAGAGCAAAGAGCTAAATAATCTACAAAGCTGAAAATACAGGTGGTAACTAACAGCACTTGCTGTGAATATTTCATCTAACTTTCTATTGTCTATACTGCTGTTTTATATATATTGGTTACTGTGTTTGGACTGATTTTGTATATTCAAATCTATTTTTGCACACTTTTAAAAATTCAAAATAAAAGTTTTAAGAGGAGAATAGTTAGTTCTTTATCCTACTTGGTGCCTGGTTTTCTTCCTAACATGGTGGAGTGGTTTAAGAAGTGATATACTGGATCTATCTTTTAATGTTGTTATGCTAAAATCCCTGGAGCAGTTTGGTGAGTCTTCAGAATTTCTTTGTTCACACAGAAAGGGTGAAATTTCAGGTTACTATAGCGTAAAGATTTGTGGGGAAAGCCTCAATATAGAAACTCACATAGGATGCAAAAATTCTACTATTAGCAACTTGCCTGTAGATGTGTGTTGAGTTGTGTGATGATAACATATGGGAGTTGTCCAAATGGGAATTTACATGTGCGTGTTACATGCGTGGGAATTTGCATTTAGGCATTGTGGGCATAGTTGCTCATTTAAATTGTGTCCTGTTATAAAACTTCTATGAAAGCATCCAAGATGTCCTCCAGAATAAGGAGGTGATGTAATGTACCTGGCAAACCTCATGAGAACTTGCTATCTCTCTGTTTCAGTTTCCTTAAATCAACAAACATGTAACAAACCTGTTTAATGCTCAGTGCATGCCATGGAGTTAGGGTAATTACATGGGGAAGGGAATATTGTACAAGATACTTGAAATGACTAAGGGCTTTAGGTTAGCAAAGTGGTTACTCCTATAGACCCTTTAGAGAGAGGAGGGTGAAGGGGAAGGTTCCTGCGTAGAGAAGTTGACTGTTGTATGAATGCTGGGGGAGTTAGTCATCCTGAGAAAAAGTTTCATGAAACTGGTTATATTCACTGTAGTGTTTCACCCCCTTCTCGTGCAGTATTACTGTGGATCTGTCTCCCCTCTCAAACTCAGCTGCTAAAAATTCCCTCCTGAGCTCACTGTCTTACTTTGTTTTGTGGGAAGTTTTGGTTCTTTGGGCAGTGTTATGTGCCCTTATTGATGTTCCCGTCTAAACAGTTCAGATAGCTCCAGGATAAAAACTGCATTGTCAAAAGAGACCTGTTGACAATGTTATTTGAGAATTCACATAAATGTGTGCCATGAATCCTTATTTAATTTGCTGTGCAGTTTGGCATTTCAGATAACAACATGGCATTTGGCTTTGAACTTCTGAGTCCATTTGGTATGGGGATGCATAACATTAGCTTTTTGCTTCAGGACAGAGCTAGTCAAAGTAGCTATAGAGCAGCATTCTACTGTTGTCTAGTATTTTGTGGATGGGAGAATTCATGAGTCAAAAAGCACTATTACCTTTTTTTCTAGTTATTCTACAGCAGCATAAGGGCAGGTTGCCTTGTAGTATTGGAAAAAGGCTGATTTTGTCTTGGAGCCTGAGGAACTATGAACTTTCCTTATTTCTGTATGACTTTTGGCAGGTGATTTCCAATATTGGCATATTAGCTTCCTCATTTTCAGAATTTTAGAAAACTGGTTTGCTTTATGGTAATCTGAGGCAAAACTAACATGAACATGCAAGATACTCAGTTTATACTTTTTCTGTCAGTTATACACATAAGTTCCTAGAAACTGTAAGGTGGTAGAAAACAGAATAACTATGCGTTATATTTTGCCTGGAAGTATATCATGGACTTAACATGTCTGGGTTTTGGTTCATTCATTCAAAAGTATTGAGTTGGGGAATGGGAGGGTGTTCAAATTACAAAAGAACTGGGGGGGGAAACTACATTCCCATAGTGGGTTTGCAAAATACTTAGGCTATTAATTACCAGTCTGCTGGCAGAAAGAATCTTTACCATGCAGTTGGTTTTTTTTAAAGTGCTTTTGCGGAAGGATCCTAATTTCAATTTTTTTTTTTCTGTGCATAAGTACATCTCACTAGGTTTCTAAGCTGCTTCCCTTAAGAAAAATGAACAGTTAAAGATGCTTTATGAAAACTGCAATCTGTTGGTCCCTCAAAGTAGAACATCAAGCAGGTCACTAGCTCAATTTTGCCCAGGGCTCAGTTTTGGGGCCAGTCCTGTTTAACTTCTTTATTGATGATTGATCAGGACATGGGGATTGAGTGCACCCTCAGTAAATTTGCAGACAACTCTAAGTTATGTGGGAATGTTTATCTGCTCAGGGGTAGGAAGGTTCTTCAGAGGGATCTGCACAGACTCAGTCTAAGGACAACTGCATGAGGTTCAACAAGGTGAAGTGCTGGGTCCTGCACTTGGGTCACAACAACCCCGTGCAGTGCTACAGGCTGGAGGAGGATGAGAGCTGTGCAGCGGAAAGGGACTTGGAGGTGTTGGTCGACAGCCGGCTCAGTATGAGGCAACAGCGTGCCCAGGTGGCCAAGAAGGCCAATGGCATGTCGGCCCGTATCAGGAATGGTGTGGCCAGCAGGACTAGGGAAGTGATTGTGCTGTACTCGGCACTGGGGAGGCTGTGCCTCAAGTGCTGCGTTCAGTTTTGGACCCCTCACTTTAAAAAGGACATTGAGGTGCCTGGAGTGTGTCCAGAGAAGGGCAGCAAAGCTCGTGAAGGGTATAGAAGACATGTCTTATGAGGGACCTGGGTTCTTTAGTCTTGAGGGGACACCTCATGGCTCTCTACAAGTACCTGAAAGGAGGCTGTGGTGAGGCGGGAGCTGGTCTCTTCTGCCGTTTCTGTAGTGAGAGAACAAGAGGAAATGGCCATAAGCTGAGACAAGGAAGATTCAGATAATATATTAGCAAAAACATTTTCACTGTTAGGGTGGTCAGGCATTGGAATACGTTCAGAGGCGCCTGGATGTGGCACTGGTGATGTGGTTTAGGGGTTGCAGTGGTAGTGCTAGGTGTACACTTGGACTGAATGATTTTGAAGGTCACTTCCAACCATGATGATTCTATGATCAACTTTGTCAGGACTATTTGTCCTCGTTTTTCTTCCTGTACCTTAAAGAATTGCATTGAATAGACTGGGGGTTACTGTTTTTTGTATTCACAGAACTGTGCTAAAGAATAATGACTTGAGATCAAGACAGGAATTAACTACTCACCTCACCAATCAGTGGCCTTCCCCAGGAGCTCTGGATGTCAATGCTGTTGCCTTGGACACTCTACTTTACAGAAAGCACAATCAACAATGGGATGAGTAAGTTTAATGTTTATTTTGATTCCCCTTTAGAAGAACAAGAAAACTGAAAATTATCTATTTCCCTCAGCATACTTTGAAACATATCTTGTTGGAGTTATCTGTTACAATGTACAAGGATCAGCTGGTAAATTAAATCAGTTTCTCTTGCTTACCATGAAAATTCCCTTCCTTTGGATTAATTAAAAAAACCCAACAAACTATTACTTCAGAAAAAAAAAAAGAATAACAGGTTTAGGAAACAAATGAGAAAGTGTTTTAAGAGAAGAAAGATTAACGGCCTAGGTTTTTTTAGAAAACTTTCTAAGAGTTGAAGATACCTAGTTATATCTTTAAATGTGTTGCTATTACTTGCTTTGCAGGAAAAGTTTTCAGAGTCTGGACCAGCTTTCAGCAGAAGTTAGTCTTTCTCAATCCTCTCTGGATCCAAGTCACTCACAGGATGGGAAGCAGGATGGAATGAATATGTTAAATGAAGGTATAGAGCCAGTCTAGTGGCTTCCTTTAATTTTGTTCTTCATAGTTCTGAACTTCAGTCCCTGTGAGATGACTTTTCAGTGCAAAGAAAATATGCATTAAAAACCGTATTTTTCATTGTTACATGAAGTATTTCAGAGTCCCTGGGGAAACCCCTAAGGACTCTGCTTCAAATAAGTTTGGATTTATGGAGATACCCACCTACTCCCCCAGTAATTATAAGACTTTGTGCTATGTTTAAAGCTAAGCTTCAAATACATTGCATATGTTCTCTTTTTCATCACAGAACCAGTCAGCTCTGCTACAGGGAAGATCTTCTGACATCTTTGTGTTATAATAAATTTGATTCTTGGAAGAAAGATTAAAGGCAGTGGATTTGCAACTACCACTGTCATTCTTACGTCTTGCATTTAACATTTATCTACGGAGATGCAGCCTGACAGTGTTTCCATTAAAATAGAGGAACATGATATGAACTGTGTATATAAATGCAATATATGCACACATCTCCTTTCAAAACCTCTATGCTTATCAAAGCTTAGCTGCTCCATCTTGTGGGCAATTGTAAAACCAGAAAAATGCTGGAGGACTTCTGAAATAGTAGTATTTTGGCTATAGAACATAAATTAATATAAAAAGTCCTTTTTGTATCTCATCAAATGCAAGCTTTAAATAGACTTGACAATACAGAGCCATAGTATAACTGTTAAAATTCCTTGGGTTTAAAATATCAAGGATGAAAAATGTAGAATTTTTTAAACTGTAAGCAGTCTTAAAATCTAATTTAATTCAAGTTAGCTTAGAGAAAATGAAACAATAAATCTGGCTAATTATAAAGAGTTCTTGTGCAGATCTACTTTCAGCTGTTTTTTGCAGTGTTAATCATTTGAAGTTATGCTTTGTCTTTTATCTTCTGTAAATTAAAGGTGTGGCAAAACCAATGGTAATAATAGTTTAGGTTTGATTCAACAGTCTTTGAAGGTAACGGAACATCTCATTTCTAAATCAGAGAGGTTCATCAGCACTTAAGCTTTAATGTAGTTTTGTAAGACACAGTGATCCTGCTGTGATATCTCTGGTCTAACTCTCAACATGGCAGTTTTCACTAGATGATTAGAAGTTTTCACAGTACTCTTAAGCCCACTGATGTAATCAGATTTTTAGCTTCACAGTAGTTGAAATGGAGGGCTGTGCCCAAGCAGTGTTACACGGCTCTGTGTATTTTACGTCCTCGTGTTGAATGTAGTCTTTAAAAGGCAGTTTTTATGGTAATACAGATTTTTCTAAAAGTAATAGGGAAAGCTATTCAGTCACTTGAAAAAAGCTCAGTGGAGGTGAGACCTCAAATCTACTGGAAACTGTTTATAAGAACCATAAATGATGCAAAAGAACTACATGTAACCTTATTTTTTTCATAATTAATTATTAAGCAGGGCATGGTTTGGGTTGTTTGGGTTTTGTTTCTTACATCCTTCTCATGAGAACAAATCTTTTCTGTCAGGAACACGTGACAAAATTTTAAGAAATGCTACTTGAGAGATGTGATTTTAAAAACTGGCCTATCAATAACATCTTGTACCTGTGACCTTTTTGAGGTCATTTTAGAGTGATTTTCCTGTTCTGTAGGTGAGCCAGAATGATGAAATAGGCAGATCAAATTCTTTGTAATATAATTTATTAGCAGAGTTGGCACAAAGTTGAACAAATATTCTGAGAAGGGAAGACATAGAGAAATTGTCCAATGCAGTTTCATATGGGTATGCTTCATATTAGCTCTCAGGTGTATTTGGATGACAGGGCAGATGTTTGCACTTCTACTTCTGCACTGTATGGCTTTTTCCAGTGATTGGAGCCTACTGCATTTCAAATTACCAAGGTTTAAAAACTAAAACATGCTTATTTTGATAGAAATGGATCCTGATTCCAGTAAGTTCTATTCCTTTTTGTGGGATTTAAAATTAGATCTTTGGTATGGACATGTATAACTGATGTTACTTCCTTTTATATACAATGGACAATTTATATACAATGAACTGGTACTGGAATTAGTAACTTCAGTTCACTGTGTAGTCAGCAGAGCCTCTGGATCTGCCTCTGCAGGAGGCTGACTACAGCCCAGCCTGTAATGCACACGTAGGGATGGACAGGGAAGATGTGGCATAAAGCATGTCTTCCTAATTGCATTTATGAAGCATGCCTGTGCTGAAGCAGTAGTATGTAACTTTTAATAGTGCAGATGAAACTACCCTTTCTGTTCTCTTTTTTTTTCTGGTCATTTTGTGCTGTAAAACTTACTAGGTTAATTCTTGTTATTCTTAACAGGGAAGGAAGACACTCCATCGTTACTTGGTCTTTGTGGCTCTCTTACGTCAGTAGCAAGCTACAAGTCTCTCACAAGTCTGAAATCAAGTGAATACCTTGCAAGTCCCACAACAGAGATGACAAGTCCAGGCTTAACACCATCTTGAGATACACACAAGAAGGAAGAGCTTTGTGCTGTATGCATTTGGTTCACATTCCATAAAATGACTTGCAATGAAGACGGCTAGTTCTGAGTTAAAAAAGAAGCTGCTTTATTTTTGCTTTTCCTGGTTACCTGTGAAATTTACAAATTCTGTTCATTTTCATTCCCTTTTTCCCCCCAGAGGACTTTTCAGATTTTCTTTTAGTCTGAGTTTATTTAAAGCTCTTGGTCAGGTACAGAATGTATAATCCGATGCTTATGAATGATTTTTAAAATTAAATAGTTGGAAATCAGTCCCCTACTTAATTGCCATCAGCTTTGTTTCTCCCTGCACTGGCCTGGCCCTGCTGTAGCCACTGTACTTCTCTGCAGTGCTTTCTTAATGCCAGTCTTTATAGGCAAATAAATGCTTTACCTAAAATTCCAGCTTTTCATCTATGTATGTTGTAGGATCTCAAATAGCATATTTAACCTATCAACAGCTTTTCTCAAGTTGACTCAGTGTTAGTTTTGCATTCCTGTTAGTGTCATGGCACGTAGATGTCCAAATCGCACTGAAGAATCACACTGAGACACTCTTGCAAACTCTTGAAGTTGCATGTGAATAACAAATGTAACTTGATCGTATAAATCAAGCATACATAGTAATTTTTAAGTGATGAGGAAATTCACTAAAATGCTTTTGAGTGAGCTGAGTTACAGATCATCTCACATTGTATGAGAAACTTCTTGCTGGCAAGACAGGGACTAAGGATTGGTGGGGCTAGCACCTTGGGAAGTCTGGATTCTGTGTTTATTGGCAAGATCCCAAGGAGAGTGA
Organism: Anabacerthia variegaticeps; assembly: GCA_035583185.1. NCBI lineage: Eukaryota > Metazoa > Chordata > Aves > Passeriformes > Furnariidae > Anabacerthia > Anabacerthia variegaticeps. The sequence goes on from JAWWEW010000078.1 coordinate 21,172,525, forward strand.
AAAAGGGGAAACAAAAACAATGAAATGACTGTATTTCCATGTTAAAGACTTTTCTCATTGCTGTAGTAGTGCAATAGCTATTTTTCTTGGTAAAATAGTACAGTAGAACTTCTTAGGTCAGTTTTCTCAAATTACTTGCCATTGATTTAAATTACTGATAGGAAAAAAAGAAGGGAGACATTTTTTAAATAAAACTAACTTTGCAGATTACCCTACAGTTTCAAAGTTTGCAACTTAATTTTTGAATTGCAAACTATATTCTTAAGTATTTGTAAGATACAGTCTTATCTCTGAATTTTGCTAATCAAGGTAATGCTTATCACTATGATTAGTAACTTTTTAAAAAAAAGTTAAGTGCATGTAAGTATGTTGTATTTATAAGTGCTAGGGAAAATGCTTTTTTGTGCCAAAGAAGTTTCATAAATTGTTTACATGAGTAGCTGCAATACAGGACAGATTTTTAATTATTGCTTACTCTTAGGTGTTTACAGTCACTACACTCTGTACAGTTTTAGTTGATTTGCCTCTTGTGATGGTACCTTGGCACTACTACTAAAAAGTGGTCATCACAGGATGGGCTTGAAACAAAAAGGATTAATTCTTACCTTTACTGAAACTACAGGAAATGATTAGCCTTTGTAAGTATGAGACTACACATCTCTCAAACTCAAGGCGCTGTTGGATTTAGCTGGAGTTCAAAATACATCTCCTCAGCTCTCTAGTCCATGCCGCTAGAGGTCACTGCATCCATGGCAGGGCACGTAACTACTGATGCTGTTTTAATGGCAGAATTTTAAAGCATTTTAGCAAAATCCACTAGATCTTGTCTTTCAAGCCCTCGTGTGCCCACCTAGTTAATTTCTCTGTAATAAACTGACCATTAAATCCTTTCATACACTGTCAGAATGCCCATTACTTCATGTAACATTTTTTTATTACGTTAAGCATCTGTTCTCTAATGACAGTTGAGTAACATTATTAAATATAAATTTGTAAACTAGAGATGCATTTTTACTACAAATAAAATGAGGGAATCCAGATTCCACAGGTTAACTTTCTACATCAAGATGATTTAATGGGTCTTGTTTGCTGTTAAACACTTCTCACCCTACATCAGTATTTTGGACGGGGCTATAATCATGATCTTCAGTCATGTTCACTGATGGCTCTTTTCTTGGAGCTACTGGTGTGAAATTCATGTCTTGTTAAACTGAAGTCTTTTACATAAAGACACCACTGAGTTTCTGGGTTTTGTGCATGGGAAGTCAGTTACGTGTGTCTTTCTCAGTTCTAAACAATCATTTAGAAAAAAAAAAATTTAAATGCCAAAACTGTATGTTTTGTTGTCTTGATGTTCCATAAGTGTTGCATGTAAATTAAACATTTTGTATCATCACTAGTTACTAGTTTTTGTCTGTTTTAATCACACAGGATAAAAGACAACCGTTCAGTAAATTACAGTATTACTGAGCTTATAGCAAATTATTTTCTTTCAAAATAGGGAGAGTCTGGTTTTGTTGCTGTAAATATTTCAGTGCCATCCAAAATTTGTTGTTATTATTTTCTCTTGGGCCTTATTTTGTAAATTTATGTTCAAAAGTCAGAGTGGGAGAACAGTGTTAAGTCTCTTCTTTGACAGCATCTCTTGCCTGCACCATATGCGGTAACATAGTACCTAATGTCTTTACAACTAGAGCATTTTTCAGTGTGATGAATTTTCATCAAGAGCAAACACCTGCTGGGATACCTTCTTCACAGTAGAACAGGACTGAAGACCATTTCTTAGGTAAAGCACACGTCAGTGTCAGTGTCTTAATGACCTGACTGCTGAGTTGCTTTCATATCAGCACACCCTTTGTTAAAATACACAAAAAAGTAAAATTCAACCACTTCATTGAAAATGCATGGAAAAAGGGAGGTAGTGAGGGTAGTTAAAAAATAATTAAAAAAAATCGTAAACAGGAAGCTCTGATTCAGTAACTGAAGTACCTACAGGCACATGAGATGCTGTAGCTGTTCATACCACGAGTGTGCAGCAAGCTGTGGCGGACAGTGACTGCGTCTTTAGCAGCAAACTACGTATGCTCTTGCCTGCAAAGAGACACACAACTGAGTAAAATGGGCACAGAATAGAACCTTGATACGTTCAGTGAGAGTAAGAAATTCCTGTAAGATGGATGTACTCATATGACTACACAAAAGAATATACAGGGAAAATTCAAAACCTGTTAATTATGAACTTAGCATTAATTTATCATTGCATTCCTCCCTCTGTTTAAACATAAAAATTTAACAAATATCTTAAGTAATGTTTCTAGTTTACCAGAAAATTTAAAGTAAAAAATTCTTGGGGAATTGTTAAATGACCTTGAATGTCCCAAATATTATACAGTATTCAACATAATTACTTCCATCTAGCAAACAAACATATTAGTCTAATTGGCATATCCTCAAGTCCTCTGTAAAAAACTGCATCAAAATCCAACTTCAACTGAATGCATCATAGGACAGAATCATAGAACATTTACGACAGATGGAATTTATGTTGGGCCTAGTATTCCACAAACCAGTTACAGTATTTTATTCTGTAAATTCTTCAAAATACCTATTCCATTTTCAGATTTTTTGGGTTCTCAATAATGCATCTTCTTCAAAGACTAAGAAGGGAGACAGAAAAATACCACTGAAGATTTAACTCTTGTTTCTGAGACAGAACTAAAACAGCTGAGTATAGAAACGAGTATAAGATGAAGAACAATATTTAGGATGGCTATTCCTAAATATGAATGCTGCAACAGTAATGTCTGCTTTGACATTTTTAGCACTAGAATAACAAGTGCATTTAAGAAACTTTCTCAGCCTAGAAAAACCTATATCCTGCAGGTTCCCTACAATCCATTCATTTTCTTAGCACCAATTCTTTCTGAAAAACTCAAGATTTTTTTTTTAAATTTGAAAAAAATATTTTCTGAACTGAATCTTTTAGCACCATTTTTCACTAATAAAGACATATTTGTCAAGCCCAGTCCCTCTGTTTTTAAAATAAATTGCATCCATCTTGAGCAGCTGTATCTTAGTAACTTGTGAAGAGATTATCAAAATTCTCGCTGGATATATGCATGTCTCTTGCTTTATATATGCAAACTATTCCATAACTGACAGTGTTCACAGAGATGGAAATATTACACAATTTATGCATGTTAACATCTATAATCACTTGGTAATGATTAAAAAACTATTTTTTTTTTTTTTAGAGATATGAAAATATTTACCAGCAAAAAATCAAGTAATCCCATTTCTAGTGGCAATTTTCCTTATATCCCTGGTTGATATACTCTGTGGAACTCAATATAGTACGAGACAACAGTGAATTAAGCAATCCATATACTGCCATAGAAGAATATTTTTAGAAATCAGACACAGTCACAGATGTAATTATTACGTTTAATTCCTTCCATGTTAATTTTATCCAGCTTACTTTTACTATATGTTAAATTTATACAGTATGCAAATACACAAAACAGCATGAGATGGAAAAGCTTGTAATAACACCTGGAGTAAAATATATGAACAGATACAATATTCCTTACTAGGATACAGATACAGTTGAAAAAAGTCAACTAGCTTTCAAATTAGCCAGTCCTTCTCCATGTCACTTTATACATGCAGTTAAAAGATTATCACAATTCAGACTTTTAAATGAGAACTTGTCTTTATGGTAAACTGAATTTAAAAGTAAGTTTTGAGAATTGTTATCATAAGAATGATCCAAGAACTTTTCTTGTTACTTTGATAAGGTTTAACAAGTGAATTCAAAATCTGGAGCAGCCTAATGACAGTGATTTGCCACACCACAATAGAATAACAATTCTTTTTTCACCAGTCTTCCAGTGTCCCCATGGTTGTCACACTTAGAACATGGAACTACACTGGCAGACTTCAAAGCATGCCCTATTATATATGATCTGTGTTACATCTACAAAAATAGATGAGGAAAAGGATAAACAAAAGTAAGAAAATATAAAAACAAATTCAGTCCACATTGTACAGCAGTAAAACCAGTCCAATTTTAAAATGTCCAATTTTAATTTTCCTTATAATTACCCGTGTAGCTTCCATTATAGAAAATAATATTTATCATTAGACTCATGACAGAACAGACGAACTGTACTTGGTAGAAGTCTAGAAATATGAAATTTTGAACAAATTACAAACGTGAAAGTGTAAGAGCAAAACCAAATCACATTACTGCAGGTTAGAGAGTTTTGTTGCCCAAGAAACACTGGCTAATTACATTATCCCTTCCTATCCCTCATTTAAAGCCATAGTAAATTTACTTTAAATAAAAATCAACAAAACAAACCCAACAAAACAACATACAGGTATTGTACTTCAGTTTTCTCTTTAATCAGGTGACAACTTATATCTGCTTAAGGAACCTGAAAGAACTGAAATGTGTTCATCATCCTTTCCCAGTCTGTATTTCAAAGCTTCACGCAGATGGTCATAGCAAGTAAAATAGATTATTGTGTTAGGAAGTGCCATTATTCTAAAATATAAGAAAAATAATTTAAATTCGTGTAAGGGAAGCAGGAGAACAAAGTCAACTGTCTTGTATGGATATTTTACTTAGATTAGAACAGTCAAATCTCCATCTATCTGATATGGATGAAGAAAAAGCATTAATACTGTGGTTTTGATTCACTGCCTCTAGTTCAGTTTCACCCCACAGATTTTCCAGATACTCACTTCATTAGAGAAAACTATAAATAAAATGACGGTGGACTATCTTAGTCAAATTTTTATTTCGTATCAGCTTCAAAATTCTTTTGATAAAGAAATGGAAGTGAAAGATCTGAATATGAAGACACCAAACAAAACATTACAGAAGTGCTACTAACTTTAAATTTTTATTTATTTAACAACTGGAAATTATTTTTTTTATTTTAATCACCAGTTAAGATTCTCACTACTCGAGAGACAATGTGATATATGTCAATATAAGCTTCTTCCACTCCAGTACAGATATAATAGCAACAGCCATATCAAATAATCAGTCAGTGTAGGGGTAAAGCACTCTGTGTTTGTGCCAATATGGCATGTACTACCATTGCCAAAAAACACCAAGGACTGTCGTGCTTTGAAAACTAACATGCCATAGTTTAAATCTTCTCTTAAAGACTGTGTACCTCTCTCCAATCAAGAAGCTAGTTTTCTGCTGAAGTACAGAACACATGTTGAATAAAAAACTGTATTGATTGAAATAGTTCAGCCAGGTCCTAAAGGTTTGTATTTTCAAATTGCCACATGCTGCCGGACAAATAAGTAGACTGACATCCACCACGCTTTGCTGTCTTGTGTCTATACACTGAGCCCTGTCTGCAGATCAAAACTCTGCCACTGCTTTCCTATGGCAACACTTCGTGTCTTGCAAGAGACAACTTTAACATACATCTTAGATTTGATCACTTTTTTGGTTTATGGAGGAGAACATAATTATAGAGCTCTTCATTTCCATCTGTACCAGGTTAATATGAATAAAAAGATAAAACATTTCAGTGCTGTTTAGCCTAAAGAGAAGACCAGGAGGAGCTCTGATAACAATGTTTAAATATGTAAATTGGTCTTGTAAAGAGAAAATTAATTAACTGTTCTCCAGGACAAAGCTGGTTAGGAATAAAACCTAACAAAATTCTTTGAAATAAAGAAGACGGTTACAAGAATCAAGTGATGGTAATGAGGTGAAACACCAGAGCGTTTAGACACAGCTGTGCTGCTGATGGCAAGTCATCAGTAACAAAACAGGACAGTGAGTATCGGTCAAAGATGGGCATTGTCTAGCTACCACCTTCCATCCTGTGATTGGGTGATGCTATCAAAGGAAAGGCTATAGTAAAGATGCCACCTCTAAAGGGCACAATGAGAAGTGTAATGTTCCTGCATTACTCCTGAGAATATATCAGAAAAATCTCAAGATCTGGCAAAATTTATATCATCCCTAGATGTTTCTGATTGAACTGATTACTCTGTAACTTCAGAGTTGACCAACTTTTTAAAATAACTTAGAAATAAACATAATAATTCGTCTAAAAAGTTAAGGATTTTTTTAACAATAACTCATGATACCAGAAAAAGAACATTCAACTTCCAGTGTTGGGGGAAGCCCACTCCACAGCGACTTCATTTGTTCTATTTGAATAATTTTCACAAATGCAAATATAACCAGGCAAAGAACAATAATTAGCTACAAACTTCTGTAGTCAGTAATATATGTCAGCTGGCAGAATATACAATTAAGGTCTTTAAGAGTATGTCTCTAAAATAGCTTAGCATTGTGAGATCTCAGTTTTGTAATTGCTTACACTAGCTACCATATTTAGCCACAGTAACATTTGGGGGAAGAGGTTGACTTTTGATTGATTAGAATATGTTTAAGATCAAACATTACCCAGGGCCTCAAAAGATACAGAGTTTGACAGACCAAAAAAGGACTTACAGGAAGAAAAAGGCAAATCGCTTTAGAGAAGACAGCCTTGATGGACTAACCCACTGAGGTAAAAAAACTGAATGGGGAAAACAAAGACATGATCTATTAAAACAAACCCAACCAGTAAAAACGGAGCTTTGAAAGAATCCCTAAAAGGTCCTAACATGGCTGGACAAAACCCCCTCAATTCCTATACTAGTTTATAATGTTTATAATTAATATGTTTATAATTCAGCTTCAGCAAATTTACAAAACAGGAAGATATAAATAAAAGACCAGACTAATTTTTAAAAAAAGAAAATCAAATTATATTATAGTAATTCTTTTTAAAGAATCACCTTATTACAGCAAAAATCGGCATAAATTCATGTCAAATAGAAAACTGACTCTCTAAAATAATATAGTAAACCTAATTGAAAAAACCCACACTTTGAAGTTACTAATTACAAAAAACCACCCAGTGTAGAAATGCTGAAGACACCTTTTGCATTAAGGCCTCAATCTCAGAAATTTAATTCTGAAAAATCCTTGATCGCAAGTTTAATTTAATAGCAGAGCCATACAAAATCTTGATTAATGAACCAGCATGACAGTGTCTGACAGCAAGTCTGTTTCAAGGGTCTGGGAACATGCCACTCCTACAAATTTCAATGGATAGAGAACTGACACATGAACTTCACTTTAAAACAGTATCTGCATTGTTACTTCAGCCATGGCTTTATTCCTGAAGAAGAAAAACCTTTTAAGGGACAGAAAACATATTGCAAGACTATGCTCAAAACGTGAAGAAAAAAAAATCAAGGGAAAAAATATTTTAAGATTTCATTGTTTTGTATAACCAGCAATATTAGTTTTCTACTTGTATACAAGCATCTCCATAATTTTTGATATTAGAGTATTTGAGCCATGTTTTGTAAGGAAGTTTTTTAAAGACAATAAATTTTTTAAATCCTTCTTACAAGAACTACAACATTTAAATGTTTTCGTAAAACACATTATATATTTAACACATAATTACCTTTTGCTAGGCGTGTTTAGGAACGTGTAAATAATGCACAAAGAGACAAATTCCCAGCCTGCAGCCCATAAGCTGTAGCACTGCAGAGTAACTCATCCAGCGCTCCTCTCGTTCCCTTTACTCCTGAGCACACCCAGCAAGGTGTCCTGGTTGATCCACCACCCACAGCCTGCTGGTGATTTCTCTGTGCTTTGGCTCCTGTAAGGCAAGGCGACCAGCTGGGATTAATGCTACCATCAGATACGCATCCCTTAAACAAATGCTGCTGTACGACTGCACAGGCATTGTCACAGCGTTCTCACAGCTCCTGCAACTCGCCAGGGCAGAAGAGAGAAACAATAAAAACATTCCAGAATACCAAATCCCCAGATAAAGACACATCTTTCAAAATTGACGTTGTGCACAAGTGCAGCCCTAGGTTCATCAGCTGATGCTGATCTAAGCTCTTTATTCGCTCTACGGCAACGTTATGTTGTTTTCACTACATTCCAAGTGAAAGATAAGAAAGGTTAATCCGCACAGAGCGAGATCGGCCTCTGAGGTGCCAGCAGCGGCCAACGAGGCAGGCGGGGAACAAACCCTGTTCCCCAGTACGTTTGTAACTCGGAACCACAAGACCCCGGCCCAGAGCGGCGCACAGACCCGCTCTCCAGGGAACGGGCCCTCTGCGCCCACCCTGCCCCCCCACGGCCTGCCGGAACCCACCCTGCCGCCCCACGGCCTGCAGCCCCACGGCCTCCTGCCCCCCGCCCTGCCGGCACCCACCCTCCGGCCCCACAACCTCCTGCCCCCCACGGCCTGCCGCCCCTTGACTCCGTGCCGCCCCCCAACCTCCGGCCCCATTCCCCCCTGCCCCGCCCGAGGTCCCGCCCGGGCTGTCCCCTCCCCGGGGCCGTTGCGGGGGCGGTGCCGGTGGAAGCGGCGGGAAGGCAGGAGGGAAGGAGGAGGGAAGGCAGGAGGGAAGGAGGAGAGCAGGAGGAGGGCAGGGAGGGCGGTGAGGAGGGAGCGGAGCGGCCGGGCGGGCCGTGCAGGTGGCGGCGGCCGAGGCGGAGGAGGATGAGGAGGATGTGACCGCGCGGGAAGATGAAGCCGAGCGCTGCGGAGGCCGCCGACAAAGGAGCGCGTCCCCGTAAGCGGCGGGGCTGGGGGCGGCCGGGCTGCGGGGCCGGGCCTTTCCCAGCGCCCGGGGTCGGGGCCGCCGGCCCGCCTCTGGCTTTAGTTTGGCTTTAGCGTGGTGTGGGGAGTTGTACGAAGAAGCGCGGCCTTGGCGCTGACTCGTTCCCGTGGGCGAGCGCGGGGGGCCGGGGGTGCCCGGGACGTGGCCGGGGGGTGCCCGGGCTGGGGCCGGGGGTGCCCGGGACGGGGCCGGGCCGCCCCCCGGGCAGGGCTTGGCCGGTGTCGGGGGCGGCTCGGCGGGCCCGGCCCGCGGGGTGAGGGCTGTGCGGGGCACTCGGAATTGCTGCTGCCCTGCCGGCCCCCGCCGGGCAGCCCGGCGTGCGTGCTCCGCCTTCCAGTGCTCACCGTGTTCATTTTTGAACTGCCCGGGCCTGTGTGTGCCGGGTACAACGCCATGTGCCACCCCGCAGCACCTACAGAGTCCCACTTGCACGCCTGCTTACCATCCATTTTTCCTGTTTAGGTTCTGGGTCTGTTACACCAGCTTTGCCTCCCCGTTTTCCTGTTTCTCTAGGGTTTTTTGTCTTCTAGGTTCCTCACAGCCGACTGCTGTTTCTGCCCAGTTTAGTGTGTTCATACACAGAGAATCTTGCAGCACGTGTGGTGGTTCTGCTCCCTCTCTGATCTAAGACTGTTTCTGGGAGAGAAAGAACACTTGACAGAGGGGCTGTTTTGCATGTTGGCTTTTTGTCTCCACAGGAGGCCCGCTCACTTCCTTTAGCAGCCCTCATTGTCTTGAGCTTCTCCAGAAGAGAAGCACCTGGGAGTGAGTCAGTGAGGAAGGAAAGACAATGTAAAATCAATATATGCAGGTCTTGGGATGGTTCTGTCTCTGCATTGTAAATTATGTTCTCGTAGAACTTCACCACGCTCCAAGATTTGCCTTGAGAAATGAGACTTGTTTCTTACCAAGACTGAATGTTTTTATTTGCTTATTTAAATGTCTAGTCTTTACAGTTAGCTCTGTGTTGAGCATCAAGTAATTTCATCAGCACAGTTTAATTGCTGTATGTGGTTTCTTAGTTTTTAGGGTAAAATTCACAGAAAGAATGATCATAACCATAATGGTTCTGAACTTAAAATTATTTGTCCTGCATCTGAGGCGTGTGCTGAAAATTCAGATAAATAGTAGGATCTAGATGTTGTGTTTTTAGTGTTTCAGTTACTTTTGACTGGGTGTTTTTTTTAAAGACTCCATATAAATCTTTTCTATTTCAGATGAATAAGAGAGATTCTGTTCTAAAATGGTGTTTTTGTGATTCTCAGTGACTGTGCAAGTAGTGTATGTACTGTGGTATACAAGTAGCAAGTATTTTCCAGGCTGACGAGAAACTTGATAGTATTGTATAGCAACTGAAATGAAAAGTTCATTTTAGGATATTTTAAGGAGAAACTTTTAAGTGCCATATGAGGTATTATTATTACAGTTTGGGTTTTGACATGTTTAACATAATAGCTGTTTTTTAAAAGTCCTGTTAAAGTCCAGGTTGGATAGGGCTTTGAGTGACCTGGTCTAGTGGAAGGTGTCCCTGTCTGTGGTGGGGGAGGAGGTGAAACTAAGTGATCTCTAAGGTCCCTTCCGGCCCAAGCCCCATTGTATGGAAGCTTACCGTGTCCATTTCCATGACTTAGGAAATTGAATTAAAAACAAACAAACAAAACTCAATTCTGTTTAAATTGTCTTTTTTTTCCAGCAGATGGAAAACAAGCAAAAACAGAAAAGATAAGATCTTCTCTCAAGAATGTGAAGAAAGATACGGGAAGACCAGAGAAACTTAAATTTAAGCCACTCATTGGGAAGGCATTTTACCTGGATATCCCATCAAATGTGATCTCTGAAAAATTAGGAAAGGACCTCAAAGAGCTGGGAGGGGTAAGTTAATAATAGAAACCTGTATGAATCTAGAAGGAAATATGTACACGTGGAATGTTTCTTTTGTGTTCTTTGTGACTGCATTTTAATGTTATTTGTACTTTATCTGTGAAGGAGTTTTATTTTTCTGTTTGTCATAATGTTTAATACAAACAGCTTATCAATACATTATTCTGTGGGTTTTTAAGAGAAGCTGCATTGCTGATTGTAAGAAAAGTGTTTATTATAAAGGTTTGTATTCAGTTGATTATTCACTCGGCTTAAAATTTTATCCAAGTTTGTTAAGTTTCATTGCTTGAGGTGATTTTTTTTTTCTGCTGCTTCTGACTATATTGATATGTTTGCATGTTATAACTAATGTTGTTCAGCTGAACCTGAAAGAGATTAAAGGAAGAATTTTGCATATGTTTATTGTAAGTCAGTAACTTCACTAAGTACTTTTTGCACAGAGTATGTTAATGAGTATTTTTGAATACTCTTATTTAAATAATACATTTTGTAAGCATCTTACTAATTTTTTTTTTCTATTTCTCTCTTCTATATGGAAGAAACTCTTTGATACAAACAGGTACAGGATATGATAGTAACACAGGCAATGCAATTGCTTAGTTCACTTTAAAGTTCAGTTTTTGAGTTGTTGTAGAGAAAACTTGGCTGTTAAAGCACAGAGGCAAAAGAGATCTCGTTAAATTGCTAGCTGTTCTGAATGCTGCTTTGGCATTACTTTTTTGACCTCAGAAGAACATTGAGGAGCTTTATGAAAGTGATGCTAGTAAATCAAGATGCTGTCTGAAATCACAGTAGTGGTAAGGAATAGCAGTAATATGGTTTTGAATTAAATGCATTGCTTTACATTTGACATCAAATAAGTGCACATTGTCTCATCATTCTCTGTGAAAGAGAATTTTAGGAGTTCATATGTGAAAGGTAAGGTTACAAATCAAAGACTGAAAAGGAGGGTTTTCAGTCTTATTCTGGGGAGTTAAATGCCTCAATCTGCGGTGCTTCAATGGCCTAAAGATCGACTACCATGTTTTGCTGTTACTTGTGTGGAGTGGACTCAAAGGTGCCTCTTTCTCAACATTCTATTTCTGTAAAAGGTACACAGAGCAGCCTTGAAAGGCATAGTTTCAAGTTTGCTGCCTCTGTGATTTGTCCTGTCCAAGCTGATTAGTGGAAGAGAGGAAAATACTTTAAGCTGCATAAACAGACAAGAAGTAACAAGGCAAATAGCTGATAATCTCACAATAGTTGGCAATGAAAGACTGAAGAAGCAAAATGGAAGAAGAATAGGGTAGCCACATATTGCTGAGTATGAGAATATGAATCTACTAAAGACTTTACCTTTATGAGAAGTGTTATGAATACTATAGGTGTGAAATGTGGTAATTCTCCTGAAATTTTAATTTTTCTGCTGTTTCTGAACTGAACAAATTTATAGCTTCTTGCAGGCTAAGATTTGTTTGCATGCACATGCCTTCAGGTTTAGCTGAATGCTTCTATGTAATTTCTGTTACGTAAAATTATACAGACAGTGGTTTTCCTTGAATTATTCTGTTATTCCTCAATGCAGTGTTTGAATTCTTCTATTTGGAAAGTATTACGGCTAGATAGTCCAAAAAATTATAATAATCAAAACATTGCAAAGTTCTTTTAATAAAGATTACAAAATTAAGGAAGTGAATTTAGAATTTGTCACTGGTAAGATGCTAGTGCAACTCAGTTTTTGTATTTAGAAAATATGTTCTTATTCAATGTTTTTAAACTTAATTATTCTAGAAGTTTTATCACGTTTCTTTGAAGTATGCACTGTAGAATATGAGTTAATGATCTATTGTCCTGAAATAATTACTTGTTTTATATCTTTATATTTAGAGAGTGGAGAGTTTCCTTAGTAAGGATATCAACTATCTGGTGACTAATAAAAAGGAGGCAAAATTTGCACGAACTCTTGGCCACATTTCTCCTGTTCCTAGCCCAGAACCTGCACATATTGGAGGAAATGGTTCATCTCATCCTAGCAACCGAAAAGATCAACGTGATGGAAGCTCATTTAAGTTGGTAGATACAGTAAGTTTCTTAGTAATAGTATTGCATATTGGGTACAACCCATGGGATATGCTCTTACACTTTTTTTCTCTATTTCATTTCCTAAAGATGGCAGCAGTTTTCTGGGTGAATAAGGGTTTTTCTTGGAAATATGCTTTTAAACTCTTATTCAGGCTAACTTGTTAAACTTAACTAACTCAAACTAATTCAGCAGAGTTTCAGAAACTAAAAAGGAGCCTTTTTTGCAAATAAGCAGAGTCCACTAAAATCTGTTCTAAGGTAGTATGTCTGGCATAATATTGATGTTACTATGTTTGACAGCTGGATCGATATGGATAGGCACGTGATTCGTCTCTCACAACACAACCTATTAAATTCTGGCTGAAGTGGTGGTGTTAATGCTGATATCAACAGAAATATGCCTTGACAGTAGTTCAAAAAAAGAATTAAAATTGAACCTGAATATTAAAGGATTTTTTGAGCTCTTTCTTAGAAGATCACATTAATTGCAACAGTTAGGATCTGCATTTATGTAGATTTATGTGAAGTTTCTTACATGGGTGAGACTTGTGTCCTTTCAAAGTACAGTTGGAAATAATTAGCTGTACTCTGTGTGTGGTACTTAACTTAGAAGCATGACTGTGAGCCAGTCTGCAGGCTGGTCTGTGTATTGCATAGGTAAGATCACCTCATTTTGTAAATAACCTGGATAGGTAAAGGCAGCTCATTATAAAAGCACAAAAGGAGATGCACTGGTGATAGAAAAAGTGATAAGACAGAGGCTATGATTATCTTCATGGCTGTTGGCTTAATATGCACAAGCCCCACCTGGTGCCTCGTCTTTTGGTGTTTGCCACTGGCTGCTTATTCCCACCATGTGGTTCCAGCACTAACACTGCTTCAGCCATGCAGTGACCTTCTTTGGCTGAAAACGATTATTTGTTTGGTTTTTTTAGTTGTTTTGTGGTTGTTGTTTTTTGCCTTAGACTGTATCAACCATAACCCTGTGAGGAAGATGCACATTATTGAAAAATTAGCAGTACAGTCAACAAAAGCAGACTCTCATAGCTAATGTGTATTTGTTAACAGCAATGTAAATTGTCTCACCTTGCTACAAATGTGTTTCTGTTTTGATGTAGGTATGTATGAGCAGAGGAAAATCCTTGGTTGAAAAAGCAATCAAAGAACAGGTACACCAAGTAATCAGTGAATTTGTGCTTCAGAAACTTTGGTTTTGCTCTTCTAGAAAACAAGCAGTAGTAAGAGTGGTCTTAGTGAGAAGTCAGTCATGGAATGCTCAGGCAGTTGAGGTATTGTCCTAAATAAACTGTCAGATCATGCTTTCTGGGTGCTTCCTGAAGAATTAAAAGTCTGTGGAGTCTTACGATGAGTATTAAAATTTGTCGAGATTGCGAACATAATTAGCATTTGAGAGGTACTTGTGAGGGTAAAGAAAATGTATAAATTCACTGTTCAAATCTTACTGTAATATGTGACAACAGAGGACAATTATGGCTTTCTGAAAGTTTAAATATAGCCTTTTGGTGAAGTGCTGTAACAGATGGAAGTCAGTTGAGGAGAGCAGTAGTTTATTAACAAAGAGGCAAAGTGTCTGCATTTTAATCTCAGCTTTCATATTACATGTTGCAATATATTTGTAATTATTTAAATAATTATCATATATTGCTTAAGATTTTTAATATAGTTTATTGTTTGCAGGACTTAATCCCCTCTGGTAGTATACTGTCCAATGCTTTGAGCTGGGGCGTGAAGATACTTCATATTGATGGTAAATATTTTTGTTAGATAGAGCCTGACTTGAACTTGTAATGTTCATGTAATTATTCCTTTGTTGAATTCAGAATAGTAAAAATTACAATTGCATCAGACATGCAAAAAACATACAAATTCTCCCTGTTTTTGACAGATGTTAAGAATTGCATTGAACTAAAGAAAAGGGAGCTCTATCTATTGAAAAGAGCAGACAGTTCTGTTAAAGATGTGGTAAGTGGCTCTTTGCTGTTTGTGAAAATGCCATTTGTTTCATTAACTGAAAAAACACTAACATACTAAATACTGCCCACCCTGAGGCTTGCATATTTTATTTTAATGAAGTCCTGCTTGTGTTCAGTTTTTTACAGACCAGTGTCTTTTGTGAATTGATTTAAAAACCATCTTTGAAAAACATGAAGTATTAGCTATATATTTCAAAGTTATTAAAATGTAACTTCCATAGAAGCAATGATTCCATGATGTGTAGACCTTCGCTCTTGCAAAGGATATCCAAGAATCAGAACTGCTGAGCTTTCTGAAGTTTCCATTCTGCTTGCCTCAAAAGTAATAAATAATAACAAAATTGTACTGTGGTTTTAGTATGATGTAGATTGCCGTTAAGTTGCCTTGTATAACTCCCTGTGACAATGTTTTTCAAAACCCTTTCCTTTTGATGGGCTATTTTGAAAAATCATAGCTGTTTCCTGGAGAGGCCGTCTCTATAAGGAATCTGCAACTCTTGCGTTGTAAAGAACTGGCATAAAGCATCTTCAAACTGTCCTGCCACTAACGTGCATTTTGCATGTCAATGTCCTGGTTTCTCAGGTTTTGAGCGTATGATATAGTAGATATCAAAACTTAGAGTTCCTGGTGTGCTCCATCTGCAGTTGCTCTGTAATTTAAATTAAATAAATGAAGTTGTCCAATTGTTTAGTCCGTGCATGGAGCTCTGATTAGTAAATGGAACCAAACTACCTAGTGAATGTTATGTTGTTTTGGAATGCAACATTGGCTTGTTATTGAGGCCACATAAAATCCTCTGCTGAATTATCAGTGTGTTCGTGGATAGCAGGGTGGCATTTATTTGCAAGTAACATCTGTACCTTTACAAGAATCAGTTACAACAAACAGCTGATGATTGAATTTCTTTACCATTTTTCTGAAGACCAGATACTCTTTTTAATTTTCATCTTCATTGTTAAAAGTAAGGACCCAACCTCTCTAAACTTATTCAAATGAAAAGAATTGTCTTATTTGGAGAATGTTGCTATCTGCAGGTTTCAGTGGCATTTTACAGCTTGCAATTAATTCGGGTTTATAAAGTGTTGTGAAAATATTATCTGTATTTAAGAATCAACTTTCAACCATGGCAAGGCAAGGTATTTTTGGGGAGAAGAGAGTAAATGTATAAATTTAGCTTTGTGATTTCTTTGTTTAATTTTGGTTTTAGGAAAAATAGGTTGCAGTATGTGAAGGAGAACACCGGTTTGGGTTTGGTTTTTTTTTTGCAGTGTGGAAATAAATATTTCTTTTGGAAACATTACCTTATTTCTGAAGTACTAATGGGCTTAGTGTCCTGCAAAATTCATCATGACTGTGCTAAAGTCATGATTAACACAGGTAGACTCTCATAATTTAAATGAACTACAGCTAAATATTTAAATGAAGTGCAGAATAATACTCAGAGACTTTATACATTCTCTCTTTTTTCAATAGGGAGAACATGTTACTACTCAAAAGTCAAAAAGTAAGTATTTCAATAATTGTAGAGGTTTCTGGTTTGCCGTATTTTCTGGATGCTTAAAAATGGACTACAGTTCTCATGTGGTCAGGTGTGGTTCTGCATTCCAATTTGTATGTCCAAGAAAAGCATGTGAAAATACTTTGTGGAAATCAAGAGTGTCAGAACGTGTATGTAATGAGTTCTAAAAGTCTGTGTATGTACCCAGCCTCTGCAGTAACTTGCTTAATGAAGAAAAATATTTCTCTCTTAATTTCATTTTCTTACCTCTTGAACAGGGAGACTGAAAAATCCATTTATCAGGGTGGAAGATAAAAGTTGGTAAGTGTTCTCCTCACACGCTCAATCATGTGGTTCTCAAAGAGTAATTCAGAATTACATGAGGAATGTGTCTTGGATCTCAATTTCCTTCAACTTTGTGATTTAGATGCCAGGTGTGCTGTCCTCTTACAATAAGATACAAATGTGTTTAGGTACTGAATGAGATTGAGCAAGTAGTAGCATAGAAGGGAATATTTGCAATAGGTAATGGAAGTGGGAAGTTAGTAGGTAACTCCAGTTTGTAGATCATGAGAGTGGGTTTTTTGGGTTACTTTCTTCCAGAGACCATATGACTGAAAGGGAAACCTGGAAGCTTTGAACCTTTACATCATTTCTTAATGTAAATCATGGAGCCCAAAAGGCCAATAAAACTTTGTATACTAAATTCTAGTTCTGTAGTCCCGATGCAGTAACGTTCATCTCCTACCGAGACCATTCAGATGTAAGGAAAGGGAAGTTGTTAAAATCAGTCCTTCAAATTAGGTTTAATTTCTTGTTCAATCATTTATTTTTAAAATCCCAAGCTGTTAATATGATTTCAGTATCCACAGTAGCATGAAATCTGGTATTTTCAGCCCTTCAAAATGTTCACATCTTTTTCTCAATCAAACTTGGCTGTGTAAGAAAATGCCAGTTTGCCAGAAGTTGACAGGACAATGAATTGTAAAAACGGTGCAGTTCTGCACAGCATGTTTTGTACCTTTGAGTTTCTAAATAACTTTTGCTTTATGACGTTGTTTATAAGCACCAAATTCTTTGACCTTATCGTTCCTTAATTAAAAAAAGATAGATGTAAACCCGGTCATACACTTTGAGTTGATGTAATAGGTATGAGAGACATGAGGGTAGTGGGAGGAATTGTACCAACACCCTTGTAAGTACAAGAAATTCATAAACAAATATATGTGAATTTGACTTCAGAATGGAATGGGGTGCTACTAAATACCTGAAACACTTTTAAATGTTTATGTAACATAATGGTTTTTAATGTTTATGCAACATAAGTAACAGTTCAGAAGCAGAACAAGATGTTTAACTATCCCTATTATGGTTTCCGGACTAGCTTTTGTAGTTTTGCCTGTGTGGTTTATAATAGTAATGTGGGGGGGAAAAGTCAGACTGAACTCTGGCATCAGCATTTCAGTAAAATGATTCAGTATGTGAACTTTCAGCGTACCCCACTTTAAATGTTCTTAATTTATTTAGAGCATTGGTATGGTGCTAGTTCTGATACCTCTCTAAGTACAATGATGTGCATGAAAATTATCTTGCTGGAAGATGAAAAAGTCAGTTTTTGTATTTTGAATGGTGAATTGATCAATTTATTTTTTTAGGAAGAAAATGGTAAAATGGAAAAAAAAAATTAATGTACTGGATGTTGGGAACTGCTGTGGCCACTTCTCAGAAGCACAAATGCACTGTTGTCCACATTGTTCTTAGGTTGATTGACTGCCCAACTCAACAATTAATAGGCACGAAAGTCACATCCCAGGGAATGTGTAAGACAGCTATGAAAACTGAAAGAAAGTAGTAAGTTTATAGGAAGGAATGAATGACTTATTCTAGGATATTTGTCTGCTTAGCATTCTGTCTATGTCATATGTAAAAGAGAAACAATTTTCCAAGATTTTTGACCTGATGTAATGTGTGCTATGAACTCCTTTTTCCATTTCTGGTGGCTCTGATGCATCTGTTTTGTCTAATGCAGCCAGTACCGACCGTTTTATCTGCAATTACCCAGTTTTCCGTTTCTGAACTACTGTGTTCCAAAGCCATATAGTCCATTTGAGGTGGATAAGAAGTATCCTTCTGGTAAAAAGCAAACTCAGTCTAAGCAAAGGTTTGTTGAAAACTTGTTATTGAGGTGTGGGTAGAGGAGAGGGCTGTTCTCTGAGTTATTTTGTAAGCTTTTGTGTTCTATTAAATACTGCTACCCATGTCTCAGCTGATGTATTTACTACACTGTTGGTGTCTGTCTGTCTTTCTGTACTCTCTTTATCCTGTCTTTAGTCCTTTTTTTGGACATACAGATTCATATATCCAAAAATATGGCCTTCTTCTTTCATTGTGGGTCAGCATAAGATTTTTTTTTTTCCTTTCTGCCACTGATTTCTTCTCTGTCCTCATCCTGAATGCCATTCAGTAAGTATTTCACAGGAAGTGGATTTCTTAAAATTTCTTTTGTATTTGTCCATCTAGCGCAAAAGTAGGCTGTTAAATTTTTTAAAGCAGTGATGTTCAATCATAGTGCATAATCACTGTTGATAATTTATAGAAATTAGACTACTAATACTACTTCAACTCTTCAGAGATGAGAAGTGGATGCCAGCTGCCCGGTAGAATTGTAGTTGGTCTTAAAGCAAGTGTTTCTATGATACATTTTGGCATTTAGGCTCTACTTAAGCACTACAGACACAGTTAAAACTTTTGGCAAATCAGTTTTATGATTTTAAACTATATAAGAGTCTTAATTACCTAGGGTTTTTTGTGAATGAAACTGTTGTTTTGAGTTTCTTCTACCTAGCATATTTCTTTGACTTCTAAAATTGATTCATGTGAGAGACTAAAGATATTCAAGTGAAAGGTAGCTTTACTCTATGTGGAACTTTCTGTATTTAGTGACTTACTGCTTTTCTGTCCTTGGGGCTGAAGACTTAGGTGTGATACCTTTATAAACTGGTGTCTTCCCTCTTCTATCCAATCTTCACTGTTACTATGGCCCTGGAGGTTTTTCAGCTTATGTTGCCACGATGCTTTCGTTTTTTCTTTTTTTACTGCAATGCATTTAGCAGTATGAAAAAGTAAAAAACATATATTGCAAGGGTTACTGCTGTATTAATAAGGCAGTTTCTGATTGTATCTCTTCCCGGGGAATTACAAAGGTCCATTCTTTTTAAAGCATTAAAAAGCAAAAAAGGCAGTTTTTGTTTATCAGGATTAAGACATATGATATATTAAAAATGTCAGGAGTTATGTTTGAATAAATATTTCTAATTAATCT
>JAWWEW010000078.1:21192063-21216875 GCA_035583185.1 Anabacerthia variegaticeps
TTGTTTATCAGGATTAAGACATATGATATATTAAAAATGTCAGGAGTTATGTTTGAATAAATATTTCTAATTAATCTTCAGGTGGACACATACCAAAGAGATATTTAGGTGGGAGATTGTTTCACATTCAGCAAGTAAATGTGAGGAATGCCAGCTTTGGGAGAGAGAGAGGGGAATGCTCGCTTGTTTTTTCTTTATCTGGGAGAAAAGCTTGCTGAAGCAAAGTTACCAGTTCTACCTCTGCATTGGGCAAGACCTGCAGATAATATTCAGTCTTCAGATGATACATTCAGTTGCTTATATCTTGCTTTGCTGGTTTTCTCTGATTTTGAGAGGGAGGTTGGGAAGGCTGGTGTAACAGTAAAAGCACACAGCTGGGTGGAGCCTGTCCCAGAGGACTCAATGTTGCTGGGGCAGTTAGGTGTTAGACCAGGTTAGACTTGTAGATTGAAAGCAGTTGTTGAAAACAGTGTATCCTTAATGTGAAAGAGCGATACATTCTATGCTTTGTAAGCCAGAGATTTTTCAAGACAAATTTTTTTGATGTAAAGCATTGAGCTTGCAGCTATGCAGATGTTTGGTAAAGTCTGTCAGAATGATTTTTGGCTAAGCAGGGAGATGGCACTATTCCTTAAAGTAAAAGAGGAGTAGAGATTGATGTCTTTGCTTTACTGCTGGTATATCAACCTTAAGTGGTTTAATAGTGAATTGCAGCAAACAGTAGCTCTCCCCAGATAAGGACTCTGAAGGTCATGAAGCAGTTACTGAAAACCCCTTCATGTTTTAATCTCCAGGAAGAACTTGAGGTTCATTTTCTCACATTCCCACTTAGCCTTTACCTAGAAAAGCAGGACAAAGTGACATTTGGTCAGCGTATTCAAAATCTGTGTATAAACAACAAATATAACCACTGCTTTTACCAAAGAATAATAGGTCATCTGTTAGACAAGGTGATTTTGCTGTGTTTTCTAGTAATTAAAAAATAATGACAGTGGATGTTAAAAGACTTTTTTTTTCCCCTAGTTTTGGTTTTATCAGCTATGCAGAAAGATTTCAATATATTCTTTGATTTTTCAAGTGAGATTTTTTTTTTTTGTTTAGCAATTTTCCATTGTTTATTCTGATCCTGTGATAGTAGAACATCTGTACAAACCTGGATGTTTTATGCTTACGTGTAGTTCCACTGGGTCTGCCTGTCTTGTTGCTGGTTTTGTGTTTTCTTTGTTTTTAAATTTATAAGTAATTTTTCTTTGTTTTTCCTAAGTGTGGACTAACATAATGTAAAGAGTTTAAGGGGAGATAAAGCTTTGGTTTGGTTTGGGGTTTTTTAGGTGAATAAGAATGAAAATACTGTGAGAGGAAAGTTGA
Source organism: Anabacerthia variegaticeps (assembly GCA_035583185.1). Lineage (NCBI taxonomy): Eukaryota > Metazoa > Chordata > Aves > Passeriformes > Furnariidae > Anabacerthia > Anabacerthia variegaticeps. Next base: position 21,193,432 of record JAWWEW010000078.1, read on the forward strand.
GAGCTCAGTTCCATATTTGAGACTCGTTAATATTCTCTTAACAGAAACAAAATAAATAAAAAGGACTGTGAAATGCCTGCTCAGCTTCCTCAGAAGGACAAAAAAAAGGGAGGATATTGTGAATGTTGTGGGAAGAAATACGAAGATCTGCAAACAGTATGTGTAATGTCAAGTATATGCTTTGATAGAGTCATATCCCTTAAGTGTGGTATCAACAGAGGTTTCTATTTTTTTATTTTAAAATATTTTTATGAATATATCTCTTAAAAAGCAGCAAGTAGGGTTTTTTTTTTCCCTTGTAGGTTTTAATTCTTGATTGCTGCTTTTGTGTATGATATCTGAAGGCACTAGTAGTTCATGTCTTGGAGATGCTGGTGATAAATTAATGATGTTTACTTTCTGCTCCATATCATATTGATGATTTCCATATTTGTATTTGTAGTATTAGCTTTGTTTCATGTTTTTTTTCCTTAATTGCAGCATCTTGAAAGTGAACGGCACAGAAATTTTGCACAAAGCACGCAATATAAAGTTGTTGATGATATAATCTCAAAGTTAGTTTATGAGTTTGTTTCATACAAAGATGATACAACAAAACTAATAAGGTGAGTTCTAAATTGTAATGACTGAGTCAAGACATTGACCATAAAGATACTTAGTTCTGAAATTCTGTACCTGAATAGAATAGAATAAATTCATGTTTTTCAGTCTGAAATAAATCACGGAAATTTGCAATGCAGGTATATCTGGCAAATCAGTTCTGTAAAGCAGAAATTAGAGGAAAAAAAATCCAGAGTTCTCACGGCATCATGGAAAGATGAGACTGAAAAGAATTGCCAGTTGTCCTACCTATCCTTCAGCTTCTGTAAAGCAAAATCTATTGTGAAATACCGCTGACAAAAAGACAGCGATGTCTGGCATCTTGCTCTGAATGCTTTGTGTCATTCTTAGTAGCCTAAGAACAGCAAATGATATCCTCCTTGGTCAATTTGATCTCCTTACCTGTGGAAAAACTTCCTATCTGTATTCTAAGCCTCTTAAGTTCTGTGCTGTCTTGGCTGGACAAAGAAAGCAAATTTTGCTTTCTTTGTAGTTCAAGAGCTTGAAAGGGTGAGAAAGGCTTGTTTCTTTTCTTGGACTGTAGGCATCAATGTCTTTGTTACTTGAAACAGTAACACAATTCAAGGTTGCTCTGATTTTTTGCAAATGAGTTAGAAGATAAGAAATAACATTCTTGTTTGTTTATTAAAAAGAAGGACGAGTATTGAAGAAATTAAGATAGTGAAATCAAAGGAAATGCAAATAGAGTCAAACAACTAGTAGCCTAATGAAGGCAAGTCTTTATTTTCTGAATTCAAAATATTCAGAGTGGTTAGGCTTGAATTCCTGTCAAGAAAATTATAATTTTGTGTGTATATATCATAGAATATTTGTAAGTATTTATAGCTATTGCATTATATTAATTCGCTTCTTTTGTTCTTAATGTCACCATGAATTGAGATTTACTGAAATACTAGACTTTTCTGTATTTTTAAAACGATTTCAAGTACTGTAGTAATCCGTGAGAAAACATCAAATTCAAATATAAGGCACTCTGTTCCTGTAGAAATAGTGCGTTGCTACCCTAAATAAATCTTTCCTTGAAAAGTGAAAACAAAAACTGCTTTGTCAGTTCAGTTGCTTTTCTAGAATCAGTTCCATATGGAGTTATGATATGCAGGGGTTTTTATGTTTGTTAATATATTTGAACGCTTGCTTTGTAGGACAAAATGTAGCACAGGATGTTTTTCTCCTATTATTGGAAAGATAACTAGACCAGATGAGCTTCAAGAACAACTGAAAAGGCAGCATGTTTCTTTGAAAACTTACTCCTGGAAGGATACGGCAATGCAGGCACTCAAACTGGATTCCCAGCCTGCAGAAGCGCAACCAAATTCTGTGCCAACACCTACCCCTCTTTGTGCATCTCTCTGTTCACTTCTTTATTGTCCCCCGTCGCAACCTTCAGAACTAAAAAGTAAGTTCAGAATTAATGATGAAAATATTAAAATTGATTGCTCCTGTGCTGCAAACTTACGAGGGACTGTTGAATCATCAAATTCCATAAAACCGCCCCTTCAGAATGATGACAAAGCGTACGCAGAGAACTTGTCTCGAGCTTATGAGCCGTTCAGCAAGGACATACAGGAACCAGAGGCAATGAGGAAGAATTTACAGTGTTTTCAGGAAGGCATGTATACTTTAGATTCTCGCACCGAAGGTACAGACAAAAACTTATCACAGCCAAAACGAAAATTAAATAATGCAGTAGTTCTATCAGTAAAGCGTTTGAGAAAAACAGATACCAATCCTACAGGTGTCAAGGAATGTCATGATTTACGTGATAATCATCAACAAATGCAGCGCAATGTCGTTCTGGAGGCTGAGGTATCTGACACTGCTATGAACAAAGAACTTAATGCATTGCCTGCCAGCACTGCATGCAGTTCACCATCTGGAAAGCTGCACAGAAAAGTGAAGCTTAACTTGGGAAGGAATAAAAGAGAAACCCGGAAACAGAATATGGAGTTATGTATAAAGTATACAGATGGACTGTCTGTTCCTGAAGAGAAGAGAAGCGCTTGTAGCTCACCATTGCAGTCCCTGCTGGAATTATTTCAGACAAGTGAAAGAAACTCAGAATTTGAAGGTTTTTCAGATTACACTGAGAACAAAGGTTCAGTGAGCATAAATGATATATGTGAAGGGCAGAATACAAATGTTATGTGGGCGTTATTTTCCTCTTCATCCTCATCCCCATTTGTTGGATTTTAATGCTGCTTTATTTAATATGATGAATTTTAAATCAATTTGGAATTTTAGGATTCTCTTCATGAAGACTTGTAATTGCTGTAGTATATATACAGATTATTTGGTTTTCAAGTTTTTTAATGCAAAAATTCTGCATATGTAAATATGAAAAATAAAACTTAAATTTGGTTTTGGTCTTGTGGTTTTGTTTTGGTTTTTTTTTTTTTTTTTTCAAAGGTACAACATCTATCATGGCTTGCAAAAGGCTGTGACCCCAGATTTGGGTTAAATGAATTAATAGGCAAAACCAGTAAGCATGATGCAGCTTGAACTTGAATCGTTTGATTTTTCTTTCAGAACAGCCAGCCTGTCAGACTAGCTGCCTCAAAAGCAGTCAAAGACCAAGTGGGAGTTGGGAAGACTTTTTTTAATACTTCAGATCTTTACCAGAGCTGATCTCTTTGAGAATTTCTGTATCTGTAAATCATTGGAGGGCATGAATGTGAAATTACAGGAAGTAATTGCAAAGCTTTATTAATAAATCTAAGTGCCTTAAGGTCATATAAGAGATCTAAGCCAGCAGAAATTACTTTTATTATTTTTTGCATTTTCTTCTCTTGCCCATTTAATGTTCTCAACCTCGTTGCTCTTACGGTTAAAGTGCTTTAGATATTGTGTACTATTTTCTGTCCTTTATGGGCTATTTCCTGTGAGGGGTAGATAAAGCTTGGAGTGCAGGAATGGGTAAGGAAAATGACATGAAATTACTTTCCTTTAGAGGCCATATGAATTGGGAACTTAAAGATCATAGTAGCAGTTTAGGGAGTTGCTGTTACCTTAAAGGTGGCATTCCTTGTTCCACTGTCCATGTATTTGCATGTACAGTCTGGTAAGATCTGTTTTTGGTCTCTCCATCTTACTGGTTCCTTCTGGGTTGATTTATAGTTAATTCTGATTTGGATTCACATTGAGGAAATATAGAAGACCATTACAGAAATGAGCAAAATTAGAATTTTAAAAAGGAGATGTTGAATGTGTTTGTCTATATTTTTTTGCCAGTAAATTACCATTATATAGTGTTCTAGGATTGGGACTTCAGAGTAGAACATTGAGGCAATTACCTTGTTCTTCACTTAGACCGATACTTCAATGTTACAAGGATTGTTCTCTGATTCAATGAATGCAATATATTATAGGAACAAGTTTTTGTTCTATTAACATCATGGCTTTGGGGTTTCGGGGAGGGAGTTGTTTGTGGAGTTTTGGGGGTTTTTTTGAGGTTTTTTTTGTTTGTTTTTGCCTTTTGTGTATGTGTGTGGAGGTTGGTTTATTTTTCTAGTTTTTGGTTCAGTCTTAAAGTAAAATTAAGAAAAAACCTTGTATTTTTCCCCTAACACGTTGCAACAATCTGTGTGCAGGTATCTTTTTCAGACATAGCCCTCCTCCTATCCCTGAGACACACTCCTTTTGGCTGGCATGAGGGCCTCCAGCCAACTTGGGGTATATATGCATGGTTATTTATATACATAGGGATTAGTGCAGCAGTTAAATGTGGAGTTTGGAAGTCACTGTTAGTAAATATTCATCAGATAAACAACGTGTATGTTTTACATATGACTAGATGCAATACTAGAACATGTTAGCTCACTGGGCACTGCAAAGGGCAGATACAAACATTGAAATCCAGCTTTAGAGTCTTAAGGGGAAAAAATTCAGAGGTTTGTCATTAAAATATGAAGACCACTCATAATGCAGAACAATACAGGAGAGTCACTGCTAGTGGTTGCAAAAAGCACTTTTATCATGATGCGGATTTTGTTTACTGATGACATTAGTGTGTATTAGAGTCCCCTTCATATGTACTATGTTCAGATGGCATCACATGCCACACTAAGCCTGCTATTTCTAAAACAGATTTATTCAGCATATTCAATTATTTTAATGTATTTATTATCTTCTAAGCTTGTCAAAACCCCAGGTTTTTGCAAAAATTTATAAGTATTCATATTACTGTTTGAAAAAATAATTAAATATGAAAGGATAGTTACCAGAACATCTGTCCATCTCTCTGACTTCCTCCCAGAGAAAAGAATTGAGTGTTTTTAAAAGACATGGCAGTGATTTTGAGAAACATCAAACACTTCAGACAAACACCACCACAAGTACCTCTGTGGTCACTAAAATAAAGGTTTGCCATTAGAAGTGCATTTTATCTGTAAGTACATATTTGTAATAATTAGGCATTATATAATTACAGTTTGAGCTTTTCCTTTTTAGATACATGAATTTCTTCTAATGCACTTCATTTTTGAATCATCTTGCTTTCTTTGAATGAGAAGCAGGTGCAGGTAATTTTTATTCAAAACCAGTTGTTAATATTCTAACTGCTGTTTCCCTTTTGTGGTGGTTAGAAAAATTTGGAGCTGTATTTCCATACTCTGCAGCGCATAGTTATACACAGTGTGGGATTCAAAATTTTAATGAAGTACCCAAAAGAAAAAAGTGAAAGCTTTAACCCTTGTGTAGAACAGACACTACTTAATTTTAAAATCTGATTGAAAAAAATCCCATGACTTTCAAACTAAAAAAGTACTCTTATTTACGTGATTACATTGTGGCTCAGTGATCTTCCTTCTTTCTCTTTCATGGAGATGTGAAATACTTTATGGAAATCTTTATTAAAACAGGAAGCATGCGCATGCACTGCTGAAAGCTTGTGCAGACACTGGTTTGGTACTCCAGCGTAAGGGTGAGTTGTAACTGATCTGTTCAGGCCAGGAGAAAGAGCAAAGTGATTTTCAGTAAAGACTAAACTTTTTCCTCATGGAAACTAGCAAGAAAATGCAAAGTTGGAATGGTAGTAACAACATCTAAAGAAATACAGGTGTTGAAAGCTGCTTTTAGAAATAAAGCCTTGGAAGAAGTCGTGTTTTACTTTGGTTACACCTACTCCGTAGTGCTGGGTTTTTGCAGTGGATATCCAGCCACTGCATATAACTTTGCTACCCAGTATGTGTTTATCTGGAACAGAAATGTTATGTCTCCTCAGGTGATATATAGAGTGACTGAGAGAGTTCCCAAGCATTGGGAATGCACTGATGTGTATACATGTGTGTGGCTGTACATACAGATGCTCCTGTGGGTATATGGTGATAGAGGGGACCACTCACACATCTGGAAGTTCTGCAGTAATTTCTGAGTTTCATGCACTCAGATAAGCCCTGTGCTCAGCAGCAGGATCTCTGAGCAGTAATCCCTCTTGCCTGACATCCAACTACAGAACACTTGGCATCAAGCAATAGGTAGGTGACTGAAAAGCCAGCTTTCCCCTTTGGAGTTGCAGGGAAGGTAGTTACAACCAGGGGAGCACTGAGCATCTCAACATCTGTTCTGTCCCTGAGGTGTTTGAATCCATGTTCTACCTCAAGCCTGCAACAGAAGGGCACACTTCAGTTTTTCGATACTATCTTTGGTCTGTGTCATCTTCCAGCCTATATGAGTGCACAGCATTTGACTCCTTAGATGCGCCTGTGGGGGTGTGTGCACCTTCATCCTGCACTCTGGAGAGCCTCAGCTCTGAAGCTCTCCCCTGCTGGAGAATCTTTGTGAGCTACACGGCCCATGTGGCCTGTGGGCCATTGGCTGATAAGCACCAGGGGGTGATAGAGGCTGCCCATCCTGGCCTTTTTGATGATGTTGATAGTTGATACCGCTGTAGGTGGAAATGACTTCCTGATCCTAGTTTCATTCTGTAGTTGCTCAGTATCCAAGATCTTTAAGACACGCAATTAGGTTATATAATAAATTATGGGAAATTCTGAAATAGTGAAGGGTAGAACAAAACCACAATCCAGTGTGAACAAGCATTCATATCCTTGGGTGACTAAGTAGTTTGGATGTTACTTGCATCACAACAGGAAATTGACTCCGCTTTATCCCTCTCATTTTTTCTTTTATGTCTTATGTCATCAAAATATTCTGGAAATTAAGCTATTTTCTTTTAAGTGCTTACTGCCTCTCAAATTTAGCTGTAACCTCTATATGCTTCTAATCACCACTCTTGGAGACAAATGAGGGGAAATTTTAGCAGCTAACTGATCCAGAGCAATTGTACAGCTTATTTACACAGAATATATGTAGGTGGACTAGAAACTGAACACCAAAATTTATTTCTTAGCATGACTGGTCCTCTGGGCGATGTAGAAAGATTGTTTATGCTATCAAATGTGGGCATAAATAAAGGTCAATCCCCTTGGTAATACCAACCAGTAATAATGTCACCACTGATAGCTGTAGCAGGTTGAAGGTAAATGTGAATAGAGTTCATTAACCTGCTTAACATCTCTGAAGGTGATATGAAATTAATATTTTTGGAGTTTGTACTGTATATTTTGCAAATGTTGCATTTTGGCTTTTCATGTTCAACAGTTTATTTGCTTTAGATATGCAGCCATCCAAAATAAATGCTGAGTACCCCAGACGTAGCACCATAAAAAGATTTGGGACACACAGCAGGTGTTTGGGTGGAGTCCAGTTTCATTTGGGATACAGCAGCTGTAGATCCAGGTGATTATCTGAATTTATTATTTTTTTTCTTTTTTGAGTTTAAGAGAGATCTTATTTCAAGATTCAATGTCTCAAATATTCGTTTAGTATGTAGATGGGCTGAGCATAAACCCCAGGTTTCCTCTGTGACCTTCAGAACCATTTTGCAACATGGTACTCAGTAGAATAAAGTTTGAGAGCCATGCTGTGGAAATCAATTGCCAAATGACGTTAGTCACTTCTGTGATTTGAAGCACCTGGCAGAGTAAGAATTTGGATCTGGCTCTCACATGTTTCAAGTGCAGGCATACCACCAAAAAGTGTCACATGGAGTTCATCTTTCAGGTACAAGGTCTGCAAACAGGGTGCTTCTGCCTGGAAAAGCCCTTGGAAAAGGAGAGGCTTCTGGCCACAGAAGGCTGCATGGATCTCGTCCTGCATCCTGCATTCAGGCTGGTTTAATTGAGTAGCTCTTTACCTTGTTTCTGAGGGTACAACTAGCTTGCCTGACATTCTTCAGTTGTAACTACAAAAGGTCTAACCTGGAAGTTCTTAACTGAATGCAAGTTTTGTGTGTTATAAAACATGAATGAGATTTCTGAACAGTACTTACTTTGCTGGTGCCCTGATTTCCAAACCACTTGCTGCTGAGCCAAATGATTGGTGTGGGGTTTTTTTGGTGTGGTTTTTTTTTGTTTGGTTTGTTTTTTTGTTCGTTTAGGATTTTTTGTTTGCTTGTTTTTGGATAAATGAAATCTTAACTTCTTTATGTCACCAGATTTTCTGAGAAACTGCCTGTGCTAAACCATACTGTTAATTACCCAGACTAATCTCCTAATTCCAGTTATGATGAGCAGTAGTCACAAGAAGTGCAAAAAGGATCCAAGTAGTGCCACAAGTAGATGCAAGATGAAGCCACCAACCAAAAGAAAATCCTATTTGTAAACTTGGAATAAAAAAATTAACAAAGCCTGAGACACTTTTATCCAAAGCTGGTTGCTCCCCGTTGCATGTCCCATTGTTCTTTCGGTGTGTAAGAACATCCTGTCCCTCTTGACACTGAGAATTTTGAAAGTAACTTGAAAGTACAGCCCAAGTAAAGACTTCAGTAGACTATTTGTTGAATGAAAGCATATTCTTACTAGCTTTGAATTTACTAGGTTTTAATTAAATTGAATGTCATCTTCTTCACACACCATAGTACTGGAAGAGCAAAAAGTATCAGTTTACTTACCTGTACCACCTACATGACATTTTATTGTGTTCCTGCCTGTTCATTGCCATCCTGATCCATCCTGACCTTTCCTGGCTTCAGTCTCTGTCTTTTTCTGAACCTTACAATGTCCTTGCTGGGAATGGCCAGAGCAGTGCTCCAGACCAGGCTGTACCCCCAATTTAAAGTCAAAACAGGTTCTGTGTGATGAGCTCTATATTTAGATTACAGTTGCACATGCTTCTGTTTCGAGGTAATAGTTATGCTCCAAGCTAAATAACCATCAGAGTCAAGTGATTTTTACATCCATGAGTAACAATGTCACTGCTGTACAATCATGCAGTGAAAGTGCACTATTTCTGTAATTGGACATGTAACTGGTAGTGATACAAGAAAATTTAATTACCATGTGTTGAGAACATACACGTGTTTTTCACATGGAAACTCTTATGGTAATTGGTGGTCAGATGAATAGGGACAGTTAGAAAATATTACTAGAACTGCCTTTTATCAGGAAAAAGTATCAATAGGTTTTTTATAAACTTAATAAATCATAATTGAATATTGACCACTGATAATGTGTTTGTTAAGGAGTGCCCTAGATTTCAGTTACAATCTATTATATTTGGGAAAACAAAAGTCTCTGTGTGTGGGGAGAAGAGTTACACTTTTCACAGTATTAAGTCACTGTAATGTTCTGTGATTGGATTCAGTGCTATTTTTCCATCATGTCTGTGCCTACACAAGGCTCCATTGTATATTCCTCAGAGCAGAGAATCTAGATTTTATCAAAATATAAAAATATAAAGCAGTTTCTGTAGGGTTTTGAGCATTAAAAATGTGTTACTCTTTCAGCATTTTAAACTTAGCTAATATCTGCAGAGCTTTAGATAGTTTAGAACTGTAAATCGTGATTGCAGTCATTACTACTTACCATAGTGATTACAGTAAAACTTAAGCTGCACAGCTGGGAGGTAGCTTTCAAGAATACCCCATATAAGTTAAAAGTACAATGTCAACAGGGCTGTTTAGTCCACCTATCTTTCTTATTTTCTGTGGGAAGGAGAAAAGTAACACTTAGATGTTTAAGTGTTAAATTATGACTTGTAACTAATTATGGTTAAAAAGAATCTTCGAAATGGCTACAGTATTTGTGCATGTCGAGAGCTGGGCGACCACGATGATGAGAGGTCTCAAGGGCAGGGCTTAGATGTAGCAGCTGAGGCCACTTGGTTTGTTCAGGCTAGACAGGAGAAGCCTGAGAGGTGACCCCTTCGCAATCTGCAGCTTCCTCAAAGGGGACAGTGGAGTGTGCGGTGCTGCTCTCTCTCTGGGGATCAGCAATGGGACACAAGGAAATGGTATTAAGCTGCATCAGGAAATTTCAGATTGGACATTAGGAAAAGAGTCTTCACTCAGAGGGCAGTCGGTCACTGGAACATGTTCCCCAGGGAAGCTGTTCCCAAGTCTGTCAGAGTTAAAGGAGTGTCTGGATGACACAGATATATAGTTTATTTTTAGGTAGTCCTGCGAGAAGGAGAGAGTTGGATTTGATGTTCCTTATAGGTCTCTTACAACACAAGATATTCTGTGATTTGCTAGAAGCAGCAAAAATTCTGTCCCCAGGTGTGAAAGAGCTGGTTGTTCAGAGGGGGACAGTGCTCCACCATGTCAAAGAGTTCTCAGGAAAGTAAAACTAGGAAATGAATATTGATGTTCTGTGCCTGATCTTCTAAACATACCTTAAAGCACCACTGATAAAATCAAAATATTATTTCTCTGAAGGATTAAGCCTGTCAAATCATCCATCTCTAATCACTCATTTCTAATCAGTGTGTACAATAAAAGAGGACTTCAGACATACAGAATTCCTCATGATTTAGATCCTTCAATATGATATACAGATTTCTTCAATTGGTTAAAGTCTCCTATTTAGAATTAATGTTCAGTGTTTATCAGAAATTTTTTTCTAGCCAAACAGTAGAAGATGTAAACAAAAAAGGTTTGAAAAGAGAGGGACATAAAAGCTTTTCCAGCTCTATTTTGTCTAATCACTTCTATCACACACACTTTTAAAATACCTTTATCTTATTAGTTGGTTGTATTTAAAAAAAAGTTTTAAAAATTATTCTTGAAAGTAATGAAGGGTTTGACCAAAATAGAGTTGGCATACTAAAAAAGGACTGTATTTATGAAGTGTATGTATCATACCTCTCCATATTCCCTGAGCACACAGACTGGGTAAAACTCTGCATTCGTAGTCATTAGTTAAAAGCAGCCAGGGTGTGGCTGGTGCTGGGTTGGTGAACCTTCCATCTGTGATGTCTACACTAGATCTGAACACTGGTACTGTCAAGAGAAAAAAAAATAAAAATGTACTGATCCAGGAAATGAGTGTATAACTGTACTGTGTATCTACTGCCTAACAGGTATAATATATCCCCAGTGTCATGAATTTTCACAGTAATACTGGCAGGAGGAGCTGTGGAACAGTGTGCCAGTGGGGACAGTTTGGTCTAACTGAAATAACTGTAGTGGGTGGTTGCAGCCTGAAATGTAAGGATTTGTGACTTTTCTAAGAAGATTGAAACATCATATTATAGTACTGACTTTTTTTTCTATAAATGGCACTTTCTCCTTTTCTTTACCCACTCCACCTATGCTTCTTTTGACACCCCACAGCAGTTTTATAAGCTAATTGTATAGTTTCAGGGGCTGCTTGAGGATGTAATAGATATATTTTGCTTGTAATGTATGACTAGTGTAAACAGCACAGCACAGTTTATTAGCCACTTTCTCCTCAAAGTTAATATATATTTTCAGGTGCAGTACTGTGCTCTTACCCTCAGCTTGTCAGACTGTCATTTTATCTGTTTTTGTATCATGTAAACAAACTGTGAGAATCTGAATTTCCCTCTTCTGTCTTCTAATTGCTTAGTTTAAGAGATGATCTGTGTAAGTAAGGTAAGACGTACAGAGAAATCGGGCCAGGAGCGCCGACCTTCCCGGGGTGGGTGGCTCTGGGGGGCTGGCGGCCGCTGCCGAGCCGCTGTGCCCCACCCGCGGGGAGCCCACGGAAGGCAGCCCGGCGGGCTGAAATGCTCCTCAGAGCAGAAACGGAGGTGCCAGGTGTTCTGGCTGTTGTCCGTGCAAGCAAATAATATTGATCTACATAATGGTTTTAGCATTATGAAAATAAATATTTTGGTCTTTTGTTTGTTCTTTTAATCTTTGAGACTACGAGCATCAGCTTTCAGTGCCATTTGCTGTGATGCCACCTCCTCCTTTCTTATGTGCATACAACTGGCACAAGCCTTGCAGTGGGTAGTTTGACCTCGTAATCTCTTGCCTGGGTCGGTATCTAGTTGCATCTGTCACTGTGCTGCTCTGACATCCCTCCTCTCTCCGCTCCCCTCAACTGCGTGCCGTGACAGTTCCTGCTATCGCCCCTTCGGAAGACGGCGGTGGAAGGGGCGACTTAGGCAATCGCCACCCTTGTCCCATTTTCAGAAAGAAACGTAGTTGAGGAAGGTGACATACACAGTGCCGAGAGGTAGCACTACTGCCCTCGGCTTCCCGGTAGGTGGGAGTGTAGAATTGGGTTGCAGATGCAGCCATCCCTCCACTGAGGGAGAATAATCCTCGCTTTTCGGGAAACAGACATTGAAACGGACATTGTGGGGATTTCTTGACACTTCTGCCTCTTCCTTGGTCCAGGAGAGCGTGTTGTAACGATTCTGCATTGTAAACCTTCTCTACTCTCTTTGTTAGTCCAGTGAAGAAAGCGGGGTGGGAGCAGAAATTTAAGAAAGGAAGAAAAAAGGTCATAGAGAAGGAAGTGAAGGATTGCTCTGAAAATGAACATGTAAGGGAAGAGAGAGGGCTGGAGGCAGTAGGGGCACGGAGGGAGGAAAAATGCTGCGGCTGCCCCCTCAGAGGGTCCCCGCCTTCACCCAGAGGTCGGGCTGCCGGCGAAGGCAAGTTTTGGAGCGGGTGTTCCCTCGGGCCCGGAGCAGTGCGGCACCGGGGCGGCCCCGCGGGGCGGGGGCTGCGGAATCCTTGCAGCGCTTCCCTGGCTCCGGGGCTTCCCCTCCGCTCTCCCGCCCCCCCGGCTGCCTCGCACCCTGGCAGATGACTACATTTCCCAGCACTTCCCTCTTCCAAGCGGGCTCTGCGGGGAGCCTCGGCGGCTCTCGCCATCTCCTCGGCTGGCAGGGGGCTCGGCGCGGCGGCGGGGCGGAGCTCGGCGGCCCCGGCCCCGCAGCCCCCCCGCCCGTGCAGGCGCGGAGCCGGCGGCACACGGACAGCGGGGCGAGCGGGGCGGCGGGCAGCGCCATGCGGGCGGCAGCCTGCCTCCTGTCCCTGGCGCTCTGCGCCCTGCCGGCCGCCCCAGGTGAGCCCGGGAGGGGCAGCGCCCGGGGCGGGGGCGGCGGAGCCGCCGGGGAAGGAGGGAGAGAGGGAGGGAAGGAGAGAGGGAGGGGGGGACGCCGCGCCGAGGCTGCCGCGGAGCCCATGGAAACGGAGCCCCCGCAGCAGCCGCGGGCGAGGGCGCATCCCGGTGACGGTGCCTCTCCCCTGCCCAGGAGGCGCCGGGCCGGCGGCAGCGGCAGCGGTGCGGCGGGGCGAGAGCCGGTTCGCGGAGCGGCAGAGCATCAGGCCCCTGCGGCTGGTGTCCGGAGAGGGCGGCGGCGGGGCGCGCTGGCCGGCGCTGAGCACCCGGGTGCGGAGCGAGGCGGCGCGGACACAGGTGAGCGCGGAGAGCGGCAGGGGCGGCGGTGCGGGGCCTCGCCGCAGCCCTCCGCAAGGTGTGCGTACCGCTGGAGGATAACGCTGAGTGCAGCGCGATGCTCGGCGGGATGCGCGGCTCGCCTTCCCGCAGGAGCGCCGGGAATGCCAGTCCTACCGCAGCGGCGCCCGAATTAGTTCGGGTGGTCCCCGCGCTGGTGATGCCCTCCCCCGGTAGGGCACAGCCCGCCGCGGCCGGGGCCCAGAATGAAAGTTGCGGTGCTTTTGCGGCAGCGGGATTTAAAACCCTGCGGCTTAATTTCGGCTTTTGGTTTAAGCGTGGGCAGGGTGGGTTTGTGTACTGTGGACTCGAATGTCAGCTTAAAAATAGAAATTGGAAATCCGAAAGGAATTGCTTGAAATATAACGTGAACTTCACATAGCAAGCAACATACATACTGCTTGCTACCCAGAAAGGGATATGCTTTCAAATTCCACAGAATCGTAGAATCGTTAAGTTTGGGAAGGACCGCTAAGGATTATCGAGTCCAACCATTAAACTGACACTGTTTGTGGCATAAAAAATGTTTCTGTTACACGAAGATCAATCCCTCTAAATTTTTAACAAATAACCACCCCAATTTGTAATAAAACACAGTGATTTTCATCTTGACCGCTCACGATCATGTTTGAGGTGGTACATGGCTGTTACGTCTGAAGGGAAGAAAACATCAAGTCTTTGGTGTTATAGATGAAGAACATAAAATTTGTGCATTTGTAGCAACTGCTGACATCCAAGATATGGTGCAGGCCTCTGTTTCCTCCTATTCCTGTTGACTACTTTGTGTTTAAGAAACAAAATAAGTGAAAAAAAAAGTATTTTTTTATTTTTAATAATCTATAAAGTATAAGCACTGACAGCTTGTATTCTTTTTATGTAGTTAAATAACAAGTAGGGTCTTTAGGGTATTTATCTCTGAATGTAACTTACTCTGTGTAAAGGTTTTTCAGATGTGAAGACTGTATTTACAGTACAGTAAAGTGGGATTCTTAAAGTCCCGTAATGCTTTCCTTAAGAAAGAAAAACAAACCTAGGCATTTCAGGATTCTTTGAAGACCCTTGAACAGTCACAAGTTGAAACACTTTGTGACACGTCTGGTTAAAGTGTAGTAATGGTTGCATTTGTTGGTAGCGTTAGGATTTCAAATGCTGGTCTTACAGACAAACTGTTTTATTTTTCTGAATGTCCCAGCTTTTATTCACCAAATATTATGATCATAAAAAGTTTTCAAGTCATTCTCATCTAGTTAAGTTGTAAGCATGAAGCAAGTTTTTCTGCAAACAGGAAAAAAAAGAGTAACATGGGTTAAAAAGGGTTAAATGCATTTATTCCACAGCAGCCTCCATGCTAAGCCAGTGTAAATGTGTAAAACCTCTGATAGAAATGTTTAACAGAGCACTTTGTGCAACTACAACTTTTCTTCCTGACCAAGAAGTTTCACCTCTGCTGCTTAAAATATCTCCATCCTCAACATGGTATCTGATGTTTGTTACTCACTGAAGGATACAGTAGCTGGCAGTGCTTTGGAGGAGGCAAATAGCGGAGCAGGCCAAACCCAGTGGAGCAGTACAGATTTTCTGTGATTCTGGCACAGGGCATGGTTACATCCTAATTGCAGGATACTGCATCCACTGCCCGGAGATCTGAGTCAGCTCGGTGGTAATGGGCCAGCAGTGTGGCTGACTTTGCTTAAATGAAGTTTTGTAGAAGCTGCATTTAGGAAGGTATTTTTGTAGTATTAGTGTTAACTGTTGCAGTTGAATAATTTAATATCCTGACTCCTGAAGTCTAGCGTCCCATAGAAAACACAACACACTTGCCTCTGCTAGAATGCATATTAAATTTATGGACTAACTTAATGGAGTTAACTTTTATGGTCACTTTTGGGTGTCTGGTGAAAGTCACATGAAGTATAAAGATGCCAGATTCTGCTCTTACATGATGAGACACCCATGACTTCCCTGAAGAGTTAACATTCCAAGATCAGTGGCATATAAAGGGTAGGGGAACAGAGATTCCCTCTTCATCCATAACATTTCCATATGTATTAACTTGTTTTATGATTAAACACACTCTGCCTGTCCCCATGCCCTATTCTATCCATTGCCAATAGTCTTTGACTAGCTATGTATGATAGTTAGAAAAAATGGTATTAAATAGAGATTTCAAGCCAAAGCTAATGACCTTCTGGATTAGTTTAGGGAGGATGCTTCTTGGAGGAGGTTGAAGCATTCAAGAAGAATCTCCAATGAATGAAGGACAAACAACCATGCCTAGAAAAACAAAGATACCTGAATGTGAGTGTGCAGTCAGAGAACTAGATGACAAGGCTGTAGTTGAATTAATGTAAAACAGTGTAGTTGTGTTTTGAATTGGATGAAGATAAAAGGAGAGAGAGAGATAAGCTGGAGAGAGGGAAGTTGCATTAAATCGGATTGGATTCCTTTAATTCCTGGATGACAGCTTTAGCTGCAGAAAGGGCAGAAGTTGTACAAGAAGGATGCAAGCCTGAGTCTGGAATTGCACAAAGAGAAATGAAGATGATCTTGCAGGGGAACAGAGAAACAAAGTGAGGCCTTTGCAGATCAGGAGTTTTAGAACAGGCTTATGATGGAGTTGAGGCAGAGGAATGTAATATGATAAAAGGAGGTGAAAGGAGCTAATTGAAGGCAGCAGTGACTGGGAAGTGATGGATTGCAGACTTCTAAAAATATATTGTTTGTTTTCATCATTTGTTGAAGTTTTCCCCAAGAAACTTCCTTTGTTTGTTTGTTTTGGAGTTTTTGGACCATTGCCATGGCCATAACTATTGAGTGATTTCTCTACATGTATACTTTACTACTAAATAGTGAATGAAATAGTCTGTGTACTCGTCCTAGAAGCCCAGAATGTAACTGCTTAAGAAACAACATTAATGTTCTCACAGTTGTAGTTGTCAAAGTTTACTGGACTTTAGAACACAGCACAAAGCAAATGTTGTAGCCTATTACATGTTCATGTCATTAATGTTTTAACATACAGTATATAGTGGATACTGGAGAATTCATATGCCTTTGGGTTTCTGCTTTTAATTCCATTGTGGAATAGAGTTACTGCCAGTATCCTGTATTTCAGTTTTCTCTGTTCCCCAAAGGAGGCCTGTTAGCAGCTGCACAGCACTTAATCTAAAGAGTAATCAAGATAAGCTATATATAAAAATATGTTAATATTATATTATTATTAATGCAATCCAGGATCTTAGCAATGGACACTTAATTTACAGTTGCATAAGTAAGCCTATTAGAAGATGAAAGTCCTTTATGTCACGGGTATTCAGTGCAGGCTAAGCTAAGATTTTTGTGTTTAAAAGAAGGAAAGTTCCTACTGTGTACATACATAAGGAATCTTTTAACTCTGTGCCTTGAGATGTATTTTGGTATTGTAAAATCACATGGGAAACCACAAGTTTCTTAATATTGTCCTTTAGTCAATACCGTGCAGGCTTCTTCTTCCTTAAAATGTGTCTGAGTTGTGTCTGGAGACAAAAGTACATGTTGTTTGTAATTTCCGCTGGGTCAAATGTTGGGAAGATGAGGTTCATTTTCCAGCTGCAGATTAGAGTACCAGAGCACTACATGCCTTCACTTAACAGATGCCTTCCCTGAACCGTGGGTATAACTTGAAAGTGATCTTGCTCTCAGCTGGAGATTGCCACCCAATGCCAATGAAGGGGCCCAGTTATCCTTAAGGCCAGCACTTTGTGGTTATGCTAGTAGGTCTGCACACACAATCCAAGGGACAACATTGTTCTTCTTGTGGCTTTCATTGCATTAACTTTGATAAATCTAGGTGTTGGTGTGGAAATTTTTGAGACTTGCTATGATTTCCAGTGGGAGCAACGTTCTGACCTACTATGAACATAGATTTACTCATCTCTGCTGTTTGTGCAAGGCATTCATAATACAGCAATTTCTGTTTGTCAGCCTGTTTTTCACTTGCCCGTTGCCAGTTGCCATGAAGGTATGCTGGATTCCTTCCGAGAGAGTAAAAGGGCTGACCTGGTTGTAGGGAGCCTGGTGTGAAAGAGCTCCAGGACTGAGCCGTGTCTGGAGACAGAAGTACACATTGTTTGTAGACAGCAGCAAGTCAGTAGTTTTCAGCAAAGAATTTATTTTTCTTCCTCAGCCTGCACTTCTGAATTATTTGTGACCAAATGACAGAATTGCATACACCGATTTGGAATCATGGCTTGCATATTTCTTAAATGGCTTCTTACTGCTAATAATCAATTGCAGAGAACCTTTGCTCTGTCATGCTGAGTTTGCATAGCTCCGCTCGCACTTAGAGTTGAAATCTTCATTAGTTATTCAGGTGTTGCCTAGTCCTTACTATTGGGTTCTCTGACTTCTTGTCCTCTTGCTCTAGTCTTCAAACAGGATATCCTTATTCTTTATAGGTGCTTCTGAAACTGCTGACTGTTTAAAACAGTCTTACTTTCTGTTCTGATACTCTCAATTTCTGTTGGTATTATAAGTTACTGTGTTGGGTAGCTCAAACAACTAGTAATTTTTTTAGTTAAAAAATGAATTCTGACTGTTGAGTGACTTACAAAACATCTCTAGAGTTCGCGACTGATGGATGGTGACTGTTGAAAAGAGAAGCGTCATGAGAAATTGTCCAATTTTAAAAATTATTTTCTGCTCACTTAATCTAATGCCTGCAGTCCCTTGGAGAAACTTAGGCACAATTTTTGATCATTCTATCACAAAATCAAAGAGGAGGAGGCTAAACTGGGCTTTAGTGAGTAATAACATGCATTTGGTTTATTGCTGAATTTGGTTTTCTTCCAGCCATGTTGCCTCTTCTTCCTCTTCCCTTAAGGTTTATAAGGCATTAGGCAAACTGGGTGTGATGCTTTACTTTATATTCAGTGTATGCAGTTGTGAAATATTTGTGTAAGGGTAAGATACTTCATGAACCTAGCAGTATTTTATGAATTTATAAATGATGGTTAAAATACCCATACTCTTGATGCAGGTCTTCCTTTCCTGAAAGCCAGACTTTGCTATAGACTGTTGAATGATGCAAGATCATTGAGAGTGTCCTTTGTTTTCTAATGTAAGAGGGACTTTCAGGTACACCTTTCTATAAAATGCTCATAGTGTATTTTGGTATTTTATAGACGAAGAATAGTTCAAATTCCTAATTTATCCTTTGCAAGCTCAATTCAGAGAAAGTCTTTCCCTGCTTAATAGTGAGATTTGTTATGACAGTAAATGTGTAAGTCCAAAAAATCATCCACCAAAAAACCTCTGGTAGCTGCTGCTTCAGAGTTCATGTTACAGAAACATTGTATCAAGATTCAGATTTTTAAGGGATGGTAAAAAGACATAGGTATATTTGAAAATCCTAGTCTGTGTAAAAGTACTGCATGGAAAATCTTTGTTTTGTGTTATCTTCTCTTGCTTGTGCTATAGCAGCATTGAAAAGAGATATTCCTAAAGCTATGGCTAGATATTCCTAAAGCTATGGCTTAATCTAATAAAACAGGCTTATATACAGTCAAGAAGGATCTTAAAGGCTCAGATGTAACAATTCTTATAGGGAGTGTTTTCCCAACATTTGGTATCAGAGTAGTAACTGCAAAGTCTGATAGAGAAGTCCTTTCTAGCTCTGGTAATCAATGTATCTGTACTCAGTGCTGGTCTATGTTGGTGCCCCTAAGTGCAGGATCAGACTGAGTATTCTTTCTGCCACTGTTTCACTGACTATACATGTTCTGGGACCCTTACAGTGGCTAATCAGCTGTATCAGGTATAACACATTCACGGTGTAGAAGCATGTTGCATTCGAAGTAGTGTCATGATAAACTTTGCTGAGATTAAACCAAACTATGGAGGAACTACATACGATATTAGCATGCACTCTGAAACATTTGCTAAAAGAGCATTATGGACATACATGTTGCACAGTCGTGGTAGGTCTGATATTATATTATCCTTCTGGTAGGCCAGGCCCCTTCTATGGTTTTCCAAATAATCATACCAGTTTTTAAGTGTCTCAAAACTAACAACTCTTTTTAGGGCTCTGCTTGTGAAAACATTATCACAGTTATCCTGTCAAACACTGCTTAAAGGTCAATTGAACTGTGTAAAACCTTCAAAAGCCTGATAAGGTTCAGGTCTCAAAATTGTGGGTTCTTCTGGCTAACACTGTCTCAGTGCTTTTCCCTCTCAAATCAGCTCTGCTGAGGTTTGTGGTCCTACCACTTAGTGCAGCCACCTCCAGCTGAGTTTCTTTCCTTCCAGAGAATGGGGATTCTTGTCTTCCACTCATGTGGGTTTGAGCCAGAGCTACTTCTCCTGCCTGATAGACTGCCCTTCTGCTTCATGTGAAATAGCTCACTTGACTGTTACCAGAGGATTTGACTGCCAGTCCAGGCCCATGTGTATTCTCTCAGTCTGAATAACTATGGATGTGGAGGGTAAAGTCCAGTACTATTAGAGGATCAAGCTTACCAAGTGTTGGACACAGGATTGTGGTGTCTTCATATGCAATATATCTCTTTCTCATTCATCTACTGATATGGTTCAGTGTTTTTGTCCCTAGATAATATTTTTTCAGTACTGTATTTTCTAGAAGTAGTATATTGCTGGTTTCTTGGATATTAATCCAAGTATTTAACTTCTCCAAAAATCACTGTGACTCCCATTTTGTCTCCCTTTTCTCTAGCTTTGACTTATGTAATTTATTTTAAACCAAGTCAGATTTGCTATGATTGTCTGTGGAAAACTTTGAGGCAAAAAACCTTCAGAGCTCTTCTAATTACCTTCTTTACTTTGGCTTGCCAGCAGCCTCCTGGATAGTGTATGGACATGCTGTTCTGCAGAGATGTTTTTGGTGCACATACAGGATCACGGAGACCCGTCAGATGAAATTTTGCTCTTCATAGCGACAGATGCTCCCTGATAGTGCTCCTCTGAAGCCACTGCAATGGTTGCGTTATTCTGAGGAGGAAAAATCATTGCTGCAGGGATGAACCGTGCAGTGGCAGCTGTGCGGAGCCTCAGCCAAGCGTGGATGTGGAATGTCTCTCTCCTCAGATGGAGGCATGTTCAGTGCAGATGAGAGCTTTGCACACAGAGGATCACATCTGTGCAAGATTTTAATACTTTATTGGGAGGACTGTGTGAGGGAAGGCTCTTGTGTTTTCCCAGTAACTTTATTGTTGAGCGTTGAGCAGCAAAGGTGGATGAAGTGCTGCTGGCAGTGCTGAACACGTGGACGGGATGTGTTCTGCCAAGCTGTGTGTGGCATGCACTCCCATGATGGGGGTTTGCTTATTGGTTACGTTCAAGTGGAAAGCCAGTGCCACCTGAAATTAAGACATGATTGTTTATGTAGAAATCAAAGAAAGTGACAAGTGACGTAGAGCTGTTTAACTGTTGAGGCATTAGGAGTCCAGCTTGAAAATTGGATGCAGTTAAAGTACGTTAAGAAACATGTCATTGCTGCTGGGCATTTGCTGTCAGGCAATCAAATTTGGTGATTGATCTAGTAATGTGACCAAGTCTGATTTTTCTAACTATCTAACTACGCTGAATTCACTAGAGTATCTTTTTTTTTTTTTTTTAAAAAAATGAAACGGGTGTTGCCAGACCAGAAAACTGTATCAAGTGACCGCGCTTTAGAAAAAACCCCATATTTCAGAATGTAGTATTAATACAAGGTTTAGAAAAAGATAAATGCCTTTTAATTAAAATGTGGTGTATGGGAGTGCGGAGGCTACAGTCCTGACTTACAGCTCAAAAATTTCCCAGGAGAATAGTAGTATGTAGGAATACACTCTGTTCCAGAAATGTCTCCTTAGACTATTTCAACCCCCGAAATTCTGTGGGAATAAAAAAAATAAATCCATCAGTTGTTTCAGAAAATATATACAGTGAAAATGTTGGTTTGTTTTGATCTTGTAGACTGTATCCAGGGGAAAAGGAGTTTTGAAGTTTGCTTTTCTTGCACTTTTCAACTTTAAGCAGGACTTTGATTCTTAAATGTAGAGGGTGAGTCATATTTAAAAAGTATTATCTGCGGAATTGATTGAGCAACATATTGGCATGTCTAGGACTCTGCAAGTTTTGTCAAGCTCTGTTTAGCCTGTGATGCTGACAAGATGTTAGTAAACTTTCTGCTGGTGCCGGAGAGCCATTCATGGGAGAAATTAACCATGTTGGTAGGTTTTAGGTGTCAAAGAGGTAATGTACATGGCAATTTGTAATGTAAAGGTGGTATAATGAAGGGTTTTTGTAGATTCCTCTGGTAGTGGAACTATGTTCCTACATTTCTGAAGCCTACAAGAGATACTGAAAGGGGGGGCCTTTAATGATATTGATTCCTTTCAGAGCTTGGAAAACATGCAGCTAAAAATGACCTCATGACAACATCTGCTTTGGTGAAGGAAATGCCTTCACTCTCGACTCTTAGATCCATTGAGTTTTCCTTCTTGCCTTCATGGTGTCCTTGAGACAATAGTCCTTTCTTTGGATAGATGACACAGTGGTCCAGATGGGTTCATCCTCAAGTGCTGCCTATGACGCTTATGTTGCTGCCCTTGTTTTGTGTTCTCTCCCCCTGCAGATGGGGTGTGTGTCGGTTGTTTGCCTCTCACGCTGCAGCTGTGCATGAGCAGTGGCTCATTTGGGTTCTGCCCACTCAAAACTGCCAGACGTCCTTGGGAGAGGAATATTTCACTCGTGAAATTGTCCTTGTTCCAGTCTTTTCCCTCTGATCTCATATTTCTTCACAAGGAAGTAGTTTCCCCATCTGAGCACACAGTCAGGTCCTGGGCTGTTGAGTGAGATAGATGGAACACGTTGCACTACTGTTGTAGCTAGCACTGCGTTTCTGGTTAGATCTGACCCTCTGAAAGCCAGAGTCACTGTGGAGGGCAGTGGAAGCTGTGGTGTTCCTGGGTCACAGGATGGATCTCTGCTCCCTCTCTTGGTTTTAGAAATGTGATCTCCAACAGTTATCAAAGGTTTTGTATGAATTATGGCATGAAAAGATTCTGAACTTTGCAGGTTTTCATTCATGACTTCCCTTTGTTTTCTGTTTGTAATGCTGTACTTGATTGATCACACTTATAACGACGTATTTGATCATACTTTCCCTAGCCATTAGTATTTGATGAAGAAACTTACTGAGTACATTTTAAAAACATGAGGTTGATCAGGCACCAATTCTTTTGGTTTTGCCCCAGTAGTGATACATTTATGACCTCTTGCACATTAGTTCTGTGTAACTTTTTGTACATGCATCTTTGCCTCTTCCCTTTCAGTAAAAGGGAAAAAAAAATAAATAAGACTTTCCAAAAGTTCTTGCAATTCTTTTTTCACAGTGATATGAAGATTTGCAACAATTAGTCTCATAGGAAATCAAAAGTTATAAACAAAATTTTAGAATCAAATTAACATCATCCTCTATACTTAAAAGCACGAGTGTAAGATCTGATGCCATAGGGCTTTTCTAGTGCTGGAGACAAGTGTTAGATTGCCTCCTGGGAAGCAGCATCTTGCTCGTTCATTTACTTAAATTCGTCCTATGAGATCTCTGATATCAAATGGTAGGTCATGCTAAATTTGCTATCAGTGACAGTCTGATCATTTTCCTGTCTTCATTATTCCATCATTTAACCTTGGGTGAATTTTTGAGTAAGATGAAGTGGAGGTGACAAAGAAAAGCAAGAAGAGAAATTTACAGAGGGAAATAGGGATTGTTTTTTCTTTATTTGTTGTAACTGTTCAGAGATGCTTATGGTTCTGGAGTGCTGACTGGAGGTCTGGGGCTGAGTCCTTGGATCTGAACATTACACATCTGCAGGACCTCAGAAGGATCCGTGCTGCTGCGCAGGCACTGACTCTGCAGCAGTGACACCTGCATGACACATTGCATTGGTTTGTGCTCAGGACTTCTTTTCCTGATGCTATTTTCCCAATTCTGTATTGACTAAGTTTGAACAGCCTTTGCTTTCAAACACAAATAAATAAAAGAAGTTGTTTTTTTTGTTGTTGTTGTTGTGTGTGTGTTGGTTTGGTTTGTTGTGGGGGGGGGGGGGGGGGGGGGGGGGGGGGGGG
>JAWWEW010000078.1:21216975-21547545 GCA_035583185.1 Anabacerthia variegaticeps
AAGAAGTTGTTTTTTTTGTTGTTGTTTTTGTGTGTGTGTTGGTTTGGTTTGTTCCCCCTCCCCCCCCCCCCCCCACCCATTGAGAAGAGAAATTACTGGCATTTTAGAGGTGCAAGTAGTTCTTGCTTCTGTCTTAGAGCTCATTGATACTATGATGTTTATATGGAGAAAAGACTATTTTAGGTCATATTTACGACCACAGTGACCTGAACCTTTGCACTACTCTCCAGCTGATGGTGTTTGGGCCTCCCTTTACTCTGTCCTCACTGGGCATGGAGAACAGATGTGTGATCCAGGATTCAAAATCAAACATGAACGTATTAAAATATTTTCTTATTTCTAGCTTTTTCTCACAATCAATAACTTATATACTAAATGTGCCCCAAAGTGGCATAAAAACCTTTTCATTAAAGCATGATTCTATTCTGCATTTTTTTATTGAATAAACTACCCCCACCAAATGCCCCATAGATGTTTTGTTTTATGTAACGGGTAAAAAGAGAGAGCTTGCATGAAGAGTGCAAAATAATGATTATTAATACAGCAAGTGAGTGCCTATAACATTATGAGAATGCTAGGGAAAGTAAAAAAGTGATTTTGCAGTTGTTTAATATGCTGCGATATGTAGATCCAGTTCAGTGACACTGAACTTTTGAGTAAAATTAGATATTTGCAAATGGCAATTGAGAAGGCCTGAGGAAATCATATTGCAGCTATATTTTACTGTGTATTTTTTAAAGAAGATTCTTTCACTTTGGATATTTATTTTTATTATTAGACACAGGCCTATTTCTGAATTTTGTCTCTGAGCAAAATTTAATTTTTTTTTTTGTTTTCCCATTAAAAGTTAAGAAGTCAGTTTTTGAACAAATTTCTTACTTTACATACAGCAACAGTATACTCCATAATTCTGGATTTATTACAACAAAACTGAGGCTGAAAATTGTCCTTTTATAGTGTGTACATGTGCCAATTAACACTGTATTCCTCTAGCATAAATTTAAGTGAATGATTATTTTCGAAACAACAGTTAGTTCTTTTTAGGTAAATCTACATAAAATTTTTAGTATATTTTTCATTTAATTTCATCAATATATTTATTTTGACTTCCCATTGTCCTTACTGAACTTAAGAGAGGGTTATTTAATAAATCTTAAAGGATTGATAGCAAGCTGAGGTTTCTGTTCCATGAAATAGAGAGGGGAAATTAAACTCATATCTAAAGAATCTATTATTTTGTAAATGTGACCAAGAATCTCTGCTATAAAACTTCATTGTTCTTGCAAACTCTAAAGCATAGTTTTCCTCTAACATCATGTATTATTTTATCTCTTGATTCTCTTGGTGCTTTTCTTTCAAGTCTACAAATTTGATCAGAATCTTTTAATTAGAAACCACAATGCTATAAATAGTAATAAATATAAAATTCTTTACATCAAAGGGCAAGCATGTAAATACATTTCCTCCTATTTTTTTTTTTTTTTTTTTTTTTTTTTTACAAAAGACTTTGTTCTTTTTTTGATGGAAATTGTTATCTCTTCTAGCAAAACTTATTTAAAAGCATCTAAGTGCTTTATTAAGGATACTTCTGAAAGGAGAAACGTGTTATGAGGAATTGTACATTGCATCTCAATATGTTTTTAATTATTTTTTCTTATTTTATGAGGAAAGATATTAATCATTATGTTACTGGGCTGCTTTTAACACTCAGCTAATTATACATAATGTGAAGAAAATGTGTAAATTTTTCCATTCAAAATTCTTGCTAGTTTATTAAAGGAAGTGTGTAGCTTGTGTTTCACTGGTGATTAAGATATCTGAGCTATTTGAAATGAAAATCTTCCAAATATATTTAAGGTTACCTCCAGTGCCATGCAGTGATGTTTATCTGCAGTGATGTATGTTGGTTGTAGTTGATGTACATGCACTCCCTTTGCACGTGCTTATTCTTCAGGGCCAGCTTCCAGAGAAAGCTGATCCCCAGCAGGAATACTGAAGGGACATCATTAATCTGTTGTGTTTCTTTGTAATAGTAAGTAGCCATATTTGGTACTGCTTGTCCATCTCCTCTGTTACTGCAGTGATCCCTGAAGCATGGAGCAGGTGATTTAAAATAATTGGAATCACATTGCTCTTGGTTTGGCAGGAAGGTTTGCATACCATTTTTATTTTTTTCTAGAATTCAAGCTTTTAATTCTCTGTTTTAGATAAAATATCTTTGTGCTTAGTGATTTCAGATAATCCTTTCCACTCCATTAACTTTTGATTCCTTTCAGGCATTCACTGAGATGCTCAAACTTCACAATCTTTAACAGAAGTCAGCTCTTGCGTAGTTGCACTAAATGCATGGAATGCTTAGTATTTTCCATAGGGGGGCTTGTAGGCTAGTACACTTTATGTGCCACTAGAAATTGCATCTGAAAATACTGCAGCTGATTTCAGAGTTATTATTGATATTTTCCTTCTTTTTTGGATGACATTAAAGTTTCAGAACTTTTTGATGGTGTTGGAGGCATGGTGTGGCGCTCTTCCTTTAGGTTGTTAGTTTCTTCCTCACTGGCTCTTGGTCATGTTCTGCATTGAGTACATCTCTTCTAGTCTCCAAGAACTCCCGTTTTATGACTCAGTTGTTGACTGTTGATGTGTCAAGTTGATAGTTATTGGAAAAGCCTCAAATTTTCCGAGAAAATTCCTTGGTTTGAGAACTGAATGACGTTATTGATTGTCTTGCTTCAGTGGTTTTTGCAGGTGTCTTTCTTGTTACTTTTGTTTGAATGAGGTGGTATAGATGAGAAGGTACTTATTTCCTTTGGATCCTTTTATTGACATATGTCTCTGTATGTAAGCTTCCTTTAAAGCTGGCCATTTTACATACTCACAGAGCAGGCAGGTAGATGTGCTTAAAAATAATGTAGAGCCAAGACTTTTTAAAATTAATTCCTTTATTTTGTGGTTCTTAACCAGATACTTAGAAGAATTGTTAGTCTAAAAGCTGTACTGACTGGAACATTTAAGGTGCAGTTTTTGTTGTGCTGAATGAGATTTGCTGTCTGTCATTTAAAGGGGAATCTGCCTTCCTCTTCATTCTCTCTTTGGGTGTGCTCCTCCAGTTTCCTTGTATTGCATCTATGTTGTGGTTTATTTGCATCATCTTATTTTTCTGAATAAAAATAGACCCACTCTAAGTGATGATTAATTTTCTGATGCTGATCAGGCTTTTTGGCTAGTCACATGAGCTGAGAAGGGAGAGTAGGTGGGAACACATGGCCAGGATGGGGCAGAACTGCTCGTTTTTGGCAGCAGCTCACAGCATGAAGTGTCACAGTGCTTTACAACCACATATTATGGCTGAAGGAAGGGCTGCAATTTCTGGAAAGGACAGTTTGTAAGGCTATCCAAAATGTCTTGGTATCTCAGTAGGCTGGAAATACCCTTAGGATACATCTGATTGCACTCGAGCTTAAACTTAACGGTAAACTTTCTGGGTTTGTATCACTTGTCTTGGGGAGCGGTTACATCTGTGTAATGTTTTTCATACTAATTTATCAATAGGTATTTTCTCCCTTAAATTCACATCAATAGTTTCTGTCAGGGAGCAACTGTGGTCTAGGGTCACCTTAGAAATACATTAGCCTTGTAATTGTTTATCTTAGAGATGTGTCCAGGGGAGGAAATCTCCCAGACCAAATCAATATGGTGCAATATACCTAGCGGTTAAAAACCAAACCAAACCAAACCAATCTAGTCATTTTTGCTTTTATGGTCTATGAGGTGAATACATTTTAATGACAAATGTTACATTTAGTATATGTACATCTAAAAACCCAGTTTAGACTTTATACTCTTAACTGACATTCTCTTTTGGTTCTAGCATATGGTCATATAGAAGATTTGGTTATACTGTGTATAGTGATCTAAATGATGGCATACATAGCAGATGTTGTTAACAAACAGAAATAATAAAGTGCTGTATAATGTTTTTTGCATTTAATAATGTAATGACGAGAAGCAAACAATTGGGCTGCCATTACTCCTTTGATCAGAAAGCAGTTGTTGCAGTGCAGGTAGGTAGATGAAGGTTAGTTAAGGTGAGCAAATGAGCTGCAGTGGAACAAGGGAATGAAAAAACTACCATTGGCTCCTTGTACCTTACTCGATTCTTGGCTTGTCACATTCTGTTTGTGAGAAGCAGCTTAAAAATTCACATCTAGCAAGAGAAGATGAAATTTTAAAATCATTCAACGCAGACTCTGCAGCCTGAGAGGTAGAAAAGAAACAACAATGGTAATGTGATAATTTGTTGATAGTTGTTTTTGCTGTATTTGTGGTTGTAGTAGCTGCTGCAGGCCAGAAACAGATAATGATGGTCCTGCGTGTGGATGCTGTATGAGCTGTGGGTGTCTGTACATTCTGTGGGTGTTCATTATTGCCAGCTGGATGTGTCCTTTTTTTGTTTGTTTGCTTTTTGATAGTTTTTTTTCCAACCTCTTTTTGATGGAAAGTAGGCTTTTTTTTTTTTTTAATATTGATAGTAATTAATCACTGAGAAGCTATATTTTATGCTATATTCAGTCAGTTCATCAAAGACTATACATTTGTGCAAAAAAATATGATCTTAAATCATCCAGAAATTACAAGAACCACTTAGCAGAGACCTGTGGCCTGGGTTATAAAGCAGGTTAGTTGTAATGGGGATATCCAAAAGTATATCTGACACTGAATTTTGTATACAGAGGCACCTTCTAAGAAGCTTTCCAGTTTTAATCTGTCTTTCTGAAGTGTAATGTAAATGTGTGGAATTTCTTGTCATGCAATTTTGCATGCATGTCCACTGCAGTGACACAGCCAGGCATTTTTATAGAGGGCCCTAGTCCTGAGCATCCTCCAGTAAGAGATGCTGCCCTAAACTTTGGGTTTTTTTAAAGGATTCATCTGTTTGTGGAAATGTATTCATGGTTGTTGTCTTTTTTATTTATTAATACTTAGGCTTATATATGTAGACATAAAAAGAAAATTTTGCTGTAGGGCAGCTAAAAAATGCAACAATCAAAAAAGTCATGATTCCATCTACATTCTGTTTCTTTGCTGCTGTTCCTTTCCAGGGAAACTGGTATTCTCCGCTCTTCTGGATTTAATGCCTATTGAAAGCCTGCCAGTAGTTTTAGAGAGAGTGAATTTGATGATTCACATTATCCCATCCTGTCCTGTGTTTCCCAGAGTTTTCAATAAATCATTTGTTACAGTTCTACTATCCTGTATTGTATTTATTTGGAGAAGTGTAGTTTAGAGTTGTAAGTGGTTCTTCAGTGTTTTCTCTTAGGTCTTCTGTCTACATGCTTCAAATCTTAATGTGTAGATTTCAATGGAAAGAAAATAAGAGCAAAGTTGATACTGCTCCAAAATGTCTGCAAGTAGCTTTTCTTATTAATTAGCTAAATAACATGGCTGTTCTGTTTCTTGGGAGTTTTCAGGTCTAGAAACAAGTGGTGTGTTTCTACTGGATAGCTGAGTATTTGCTTCTACTACTACTGGAACAAAACACTTTCTGGCAGATTGTGAGTTACGAAGTATTCCCATGTTTGTCCTCTATGGGACTGTGAAAGGATTTAATTTGGGGAAAATATATGGGAAAGAGAGAGATCGAAAGAGAGAGAGGAAAGAAAGAAAGGAAAGAAAGGAAGAAAGAAAGAGAAGGAAAGAAGGAAAGAAAGAAAGAAAGACGTTTCTACCACTAATTTTTCTTTAGTTTTAATGACTGCTCAGGGGGCCAGGGGCCAGAGTTTTGGAAGCCTTTTAGAGGAGATGGATTACAGGGTGATGAGTCAGAGCTTTACAGAAAATGCAACAGATTGTATTTAACCCATTGCTATCACCTCAGTATATGGTCTTAAATAAGAGTCTGTCTGAATGGACAGTTTGTTTCAGGTAATGTTGGTGAGATTTGTGTGTACATGTCTGACCAAGCCGGTAACATCTCAGCTGTTCTCCACGGGTCTGTGTCCAGAGTCAGGTTAAGGAACATAAGCTAGGGAAAGTCTTTCACTTCGCTTTACTCAGGGCTTTACCCAGGATGAAAGTTCAAAGAGCCGTTTTCTGTGGTGTGGGTGGGTTAAGATGGGGGGTTACTCTGAGTCTCGAATTGTGTTGTTGGGAATTCTTGCAAAAGTCTCATAGATTCAGAAAACTTATTTTTTATTCATTCTTTTAGACTGCTTTGTCTGTTTCAATGCAATTTTATTTGATTAATGACATATTATTACTTGGTATATATATTTTATTTCTGCATTCACAAACAAATACAATATATTTTGTTGTGGCTGAATAATAATTCCAGTCTTTTCCATATTGCAGTCTACCCACATTGCTCGAGCCAGCTTCCAGGTTGATGCTTTTGGATCATCTTTTATCCTAGATGTGACACTAAACCAGTAAGTAATGATTGCATCTTACTTTGTGTTTGTTCAAGACCTTGTGCCAGCGAACTGCAATTTTCCAGTGGAGGTTTTAGAGGCTGTGTTATAGCACAAATGCTGTTTTTGGTATTGAGTTCTTTTCTAGTGGTATATTTTAAGTACTTCTGTTACTTTCTTGAGTACCATTGTAGGCTTTGATATTCCCATTGTTGCTGCTTAGTAGCTATTGCAGTGTAACTAATGTTTTAGTATAGTTTCATTTCACAGAATGACAGAATCACAGAATGGGTAAGGTTGGAAGGGTCATCTGGTCCAACCTCCCTGCTCAAGTAGGGTCATCTCAGATCACATTGAACAGGATTGTGTCCGGCTGGTTCTTGAATATCTCCAGTGAGGGAGACTCCACAACCTCTCTGGGCAATTGTTCCAGTTCTTGGTCACCCTCACAGTAAAGAGGCTCTTCCTCATGTTCAGGTGGAACTTCCTGTCCTTCAGTTTCTGCCCATTGTCTGATGTCCTATCACTTGGTACCACCAAGAAGAGCCTGACTCCATCCTCTTGACACCTTCTCTTCAGACATTGATGAGGTCCCCTCTCAGGCATCTCTTCTCGAGGCTGAACAGGCCCAGCTCCCTCAGCCTTTCCTTGTAAGAGAGATGCTCCAGTGCCTTAATCATCTTTACTGCCCACTGCTGGACTTGTTTTATGAGCTCCATGTTTCTCTTGTCCTGAGGAGCCCAGAACTGGACACAGCACTCCAGGTGAGGCTTTGCCTTCTTTCAGTTTCCCCTAGAGGAAAATTTCTCATGCAGAGCCTCCCTGCATATTCAAAAATGGATTTGCTAATAACCAGTAGCTGGGAGCATTTTAATAACCAAGTGTAAAGTACTGGACACACAGCAATTGTACAACAGCTAATTCTCAAAAAAAAAGAGATGGATAGTTGGGAATGAAGTTTCTCGAGATGTGCTTACAGACTTTTGGAAACAGAGAAACATTCTAAGACAGTAGCACACTGTGAACTTCAGTCTATGAGGAAATATTGAATAATAGTAAACTAAAAGTGAAGTCTGGTATGGGGTTTTCAGTAATGAGTTTTTGTAGTAGTCTTTTAGCACAGCTGCTTTAAAATAGGAGTTGCTTTGCTTTTCTGCTCTGAAGTGAAAAGAGAATAAGTAACACGTAATATAGTAAATAGAAGTGTTTTGTTAAGTAATTCAGCTCCTGATAATTGAACACAATGTTTTGTGGTTTGGTGTAGGAGTTTGTGCGCAATTGCTGCAAGTTTTCTGCTGTAAAGATGAACTGTTCAGGGTGCAGTGACAGCCACTCAAATTTCAGATTTTATTTTTTTTTTAAATTTGTAAACACATCTGAAAAAGTGGCAGTTTCTTTATGTGCATTGACATGAGTTACAAAGCATATGTGAATCCTTGCTGGATACAGACAGTAGAGACACTACTGCTGGAAGGACCAAAAAAGAGACTGTCTTGGAAGCATGATTTTATAACAAACACATTTTAAAAGAACTATAGATGAAGAATTTTCTGCTGAAAAGCACCAAATCCTCAACACTGAAATGTTTATTGGAAGTAGAAATTTTGTATACATATTTATACCTTACTGAGATTAGGTTGTACAAACCTGTTTTGGGTTCAGGTAGCAGATTAATGGTATGGTCACAGTTAGTTTCTGAAAGATTAGGCTTGTACTTACAGTATAAATTTGAGGTCATCTTAAGAAAAGTAAGCACATTTACTAATGGTATATGAAAAGATAATTAAAAGATGTGATTTTGTGAGCTGCAGCAGGTCTCTGTATGTTAAGGAAACTTGTAGGTAGATTTTTTTGTTTATGCATATGCACATAAACAAACACACAAACATGTATGCTGAAAATTTCATTGATTTGTTTTATCTTTAAATCATTCCTTTATTGTCTTTAATGATATTATGGCAATATTTATATGAGTAAGACTGTCAAAATACATTCGTATTGTTCTTAAGAGTGCCAGAATCAAACTTAAATGTGACCTTGTCTTGAAGAGCTGCACTTTTTACAATATTAAAAAAGTTCTATCACAAATTTTGAAAAATGAAAAGAAGAAAACTGCAAGGAAATCAAGATGATTGGCCTCTATAATGATATTTAAATCAACTTTTAAATCACCTCTGAAATAGTATTTGAAGTTCGTCAAATAAGAGGGTCAAGTATACCAGAGCAACATTTAGAATGTATTTTTAATTATCATTCCTGTGAAAAAATCTGTTTCATTCAGAAGGTTATGTATTTTTCTTCTTTTGCAGTTCTTATTCTCCATATTATATCCTGTGTGTATATTCTAAGGGACTTGAGGAAAACCCACTAAATTTATTTGAGAAGTGGTTTGCAAATTTAGACCACACTAACTTTTTAGTTGAAAAGTAGTTGAATTGTTGTAAGCAGTAAGGTTCAAGATTTTAGTTCTTCTCTGGAAAAAACATCAGTTTAGCATTTATAACAGAACCTCTGCTAATATCTGAAGCATGCTGAAGCAGGTCCCTGTGGTAAAATTAGCTCTTTTGCATAATACATATTTGAGAAGTGTTAAAGGAAGTATGGGGGACAGAAGGGGGCACATAATTCAAAATACAGAGGTTATCAGAAGGAAGAGACTCTCCCTACGTTTGTCAGTCTTCTTGCAGTTTCCATGTTCTTTAAAGGTTGGTGTATGTGACTTCTACATCTCAATATATCTAAGCATCATCTGTAGTTACAATGTCAGTGGTGGTCAGGCACAGTGTTCTCTTTATGTTTCCCTGATTTATGGAGGAAAAAACTTCAAACTTCAAATGAGAGTAGAAAACAGAGGGCTTAAAAAAATATCAGAAGCTGAAATATGCCCCTGATTCCTAATGTTTGTCCACAAATAATTTTTCTTTTTTTCGCTGCTTTCCTTGTGGGCATTATTTTCTCTATTCTCTTCAAATCCATCTTTTTATCTGACAGATTCTCTGTTTCCTTTGCTGCATTTGCCTGTGCTATTTTATAGATCACGCTGTTGTGTACCCTTTTGTATTTTTGATTCTGTTGTGTTTGTATATTTTCCATCTCTGTTCTTACTGTTCTCTAGAGTCACACATTTCTTTCTCTTCACATCAGGAGCAGTTGTCCACTCTTCCTTTGTCATAGATACCACGCAAAATTCTTGATTTTCTTGCAGCCTTTTCCTTGGCAACTTTACACTGACAGTTCAGGCTGGCAGAAACGTTCACAGTCTCTTGCTTATTTCTTTTTCCATTTTACCTGATATTCTCTGTTTTATCTCTTCACTTCACCAAAGGACATGCTATTAGTAAGCACAGCATTGCCAATCAGTCAAAGGAGGTGACTATCCTGCTCTGCTCTGCACTGGTGCGGCCTCACCTTGAATATTGTGTGCAGTTTTGGGCACCTCAGTATAAAAACCACATTAAGCTATGAGAGTGTCCAAAGGAGGGCTAGAGTATGGTGAAGGGTCTGGAATGGAAGCCTTATGAGAGTGTGGCTGAGGTCACTTGGTCTGTTCAGCTGAAGAAGAGGAGACTGAGGGGGGACCTCACTGCAGTCTTCAACATCCTTATTAGGGGAAGAGGGGCAGACACTAATCCCTTCTCTGTGGTGACCAGTGACAGGACTTGAGGAAATGGCATGAAGCTGGTCTGGAAGGTCTAGATTGGATATCAGGAAACGTTTTTTCCCACAGAGGGTCATTGAGCACTGGAACAGGCTCCCCAGTGAAGTGGTCACAGCACCAAGCCTGGCAGAGTTCAAGAAGCATTGGACAACACTCTCAGGCACAAGGTGTGATTCTTGGGGTGTCCTGTGCAAGGCCAGGAGCTGGACTCGATGATCCTGATGGGTCCCTTCCAACTCAGGATATTGTATAATTCTATTGAATCTGGGTGTTAGTTGAAGCAACTTTCCTTTTCTAGCCCCTTCCTCTGCCACCTCTCACAACAGTGGCCTGCAATAAAAGGCTGATTTCTGTAGTGAAACAAGCTGGGAAGATGCAGAGGGTGGGCAGGGAAATAAAAAGAAGCAGAGCTTACACTGACATTTCAGCCATCAAGAAGACTGAGGAGCATTCTGCAAGTCCTGGATGCAAGTGAGAGGAAAGAAATGAAAAAATTTCCAACTGGCATTAAAGTGTGGCAGTTTAATTTAACACAAATCTGCGTGCTTTCTCTTGCTCATTTTGGATCTCAACCAGTTGCGAATGTGCATTTGTTCACATTAAATGCAGATGTGAAATACACTGAAACATAATCTGGAATGGTAATAAAAAATAATAATAAGCTGTTATAATTATAGTGTAATTTCCTTTTTTTTTTCCTTAATGATGGTGGCATTTTCTCCACATATATCACCATTCTTTCTTCCTTTTTTCCCTTGAGTTGCCATAGTGTCCCTACAATGAGCTTTTTTTAAGATAGTGTTTCTTTTAACTTTTCTTGCATGTTCAACTGGCTGAAGCATTTACAAAGGAGCTTTCAGATTGAATCAGCTGTATTTTTAAAAGGTTCAATCCCTTAGGCAGAGGTTAGGGATGCATTAGTTGCGTTGGTGTGTTTATGAATCCGTTGCCTCGGTATCCTTGTGCGTTCAGAGCTGCATCTAATGGAGCTGCTTCCTCTGGCCATCCTCATTACTGCTGCCTCCAGCACTGGCAGAGCCAGGGCTGCTGGCTGGAGGATGCAGGCAGGTGCTGCTCACAGCCTTCCCACCCTCTGCATGTGTCCAGCTCTGGCCATTGACCCAGAGCTGTGCAGGAGTGGCACAGCAGTGAAGTGTGCTTCCTCATATGCAATTCCTTCCCCTTGAAGTTTTTAATACTGTCATGGCATCTGTGGCTCAGCAAATGACTATTTCTTTCTTCATGTGGAGTATTTCTTCTTGAATGAATTTGTTCTTAAATTACACTCTTACCTTGTGTTGTGTATTTATGTGATTAAACAGCAGAGCTCCTCAGGAAATGGGACATGTTTCTGAAAGCCTCTTTGAGACTCTTTTGGTCCTGCAGCCCTTGTGGATCTGTCTGAGGGGACCAGGGCCAGGGAAGTTCATCTGCGGGTGAAGCAGCTGAGACCTGATGGCATGATGGCACAAAGCAGGCTGTCATGGGGCTGGTTTTGGAAAGAGCATGCTGCCAGATGGGTAATCAGAAAAACCGCAGTATCTGTGCTTGTCTGGAGTGTGGACAGGCTCTGCGTGATCATCCCAGCTTCACTTTGTGGTAGCCGTGATGGGCAAGAAAGATGAAGCTGAAGGACCATTCTTCATATAAGGGCTGTGGTGTCTTCTGTCATGGGGACAAGCAGATTGTTTCTTGAGCATGAGTTTGAAATGTGGTCACTTCTGAGGTGCAGTGTGGACTCCAGGTGCCCTGCTGAGGAGAACTTGGCCTTCAGAAAGTTCCCTGAAGCATCTGGCTCCCTGCAACATGTACCCTGGCTTCTCATGTTATAACAAGAAGAACCATTCCTGATCAGGTCTTTTTTTTTTTTTTTTTTTTTGGTGTATGTGAGAGTGAACACATTGATAGCCTGGGATCCTCAGGTTTCTGGTGATAAGGAAGCACTCTGAAGGGTCACAAGCATAAGTAAGGACTTCAAGTTTATATTCAGTGCTTCAGAGCTGCTCTGTCCTTCCTGGTGATGCTCAGTCACTAGGATGGAACATAATCACCACCTGCTTTCTCTTCTTGCAACACCAATTTAATTCCTCTGCTCCGTGTTTTAGTGGAAGGTAATCTATAAAGAAGTGGTAGGCTGGGCAAGATGTGGTCACAACCTCTGTCACTTTAGGGAGCTCACACATCATCTCTTCCCATTGAGCAGCTGGGTGTGTCCTGAAGGAGTACCAACACTATAAATTTGTGACTGTGATGATCAACTGCATTCAGAAGGCAGAAAAATTACATGTCAGTCAAATTTTAAAACCTCTGCAGTCATTCTCGATGAGGAAAATAAACACCTTTTTCTCTTAGTTTATCAAAAGATAAGCAAAACCAAAAAAGCTTATTTAGAAGATATTGATAGATCTTTTTTCTCTATCAGTTTTTATTTAAATTATTTCTGGTTAGTGATACTGGAAGTTTCCTGGCACTCCAGCAGTTGAATTGCTTTGCATTGCCACTGAATGTTTTTTTCAGCTTCTGCTGAGAAGGATACAGACATTTCTAATACTTTTTGGGGAATGTTTATTAGGAATGCCTTTTAACTAGTTTTGCAAACCTTACAGAATCAGATTGTAAACTTCATCAAAAAATCCTGAAAACAAGTAAAATAAAAGGCAGCTTGATAGACAAGTGCCAGTGTTTTCATGAGACAAACTGCTGAAACCTTGCCTGTAATTTCTCTTGGCAAATGGTCTCCAACACTAATATCAATGTGTCATGTAAGCTGTAAATGAAAAACATATTCCTAAATTTGCTCTAAATTGTAAACATTTGGCTGTGTGGAATTCAAAAGGTTTAGTTTCCTCAAGCGGTTTAAAAAAATGCAGTTACACCGTTTGTGACTATTGTAGTGTTTGGTGAGTCATTCTCCTGCACTGCCCCTGTGACTGTCGTGCTCCTCCTGGTCACCCCCAGGATGGGTATGTGGCTGAGGGACTGCGTGATGTGACGTGGGGTGACCTGCTGGGTGTGGGAAGACCTGTCTGCCTTTCCTGCTCTAAAAGTACTCTGTGCTTTACAATCTCTGTTACTTTTGTGGTGGTGCCCAGTGAGTGGGTAACTGCGTGTACTAAGTGATGATCAGATCAAACCTGAGGAGGAGCAGCACTTCCTCTGAACTGTTTTGGGTCTCCCTAAAGTCCAACTCAATCCCTTGTTAGTCACTATAATGAATGTCTTGACTGCACACAGTCCCAGTTTTTCTCACTGATGGATGGAATTTATTGGGATCAAGGGAATTCAAACTCTGTTCACTTTTGTTGTTCATGCTGCGTGCATGCAGGCTGAAGAGCCCCACTTGGGTACGATCACATTTTAGTAATTGATTCATACTTAAAATAATGATCCTTTTTACCATATAATAGTGCTCTGAAAATTTAATTGTAATATTTATTGCGTATTTACATGTAACATGATTTAGACTGGGTTCAGGTCTTTTGAATGAGGTACTGAATCATGTCCTCCACTATCTTTGAATTATTTGTTAAGCAATGTTTATCATGTGCTCTGTGATCAGAACCCCAGCTGACCCAAAAGCATTGTTCTTGCACAGCCCTGTTCTACTACAATGCTGTTAATTCCCTATCCCAGTCTATGATGGAAAAACTAATAGGTCATAATTACAAACCAGCCTTGGGTAACACTTTCTCCCTTATATTGTTGCTTAATTTCAGAGTTTGACTTTGTTCTCAGGGAGACAGTTTTTCTGTCTGTTGCTAACATGTATTTTGTACGAACTGTTTTTGAATGACTAACAGTTTTTTTATGCTTAATGAAAAATATTGATTCTGCAGTTTTCTAAGACAAAGAAAGGTCAGGCAAAAATTTAAGGTTTTACTACTGTATCACTAAACATCCTGAGATTGGGGAGAATGCCTGAGGCTATGCAGTTAGACCTGAGTGGCATCAACATTAAGTTTCCTGCCTTCTGTGGCTTGTTGGGGATGTTTTTTTTCATTTTTGTGTTGAAAAAGTATGGGAATTAAGAATTTGTCAAAATATAAATTGTTTGAATAGCTAATTACTGTAATTGCTAAACACTTGAACCATAGTTTCAGTTTGAAAAAGCTCTGCAGCACTGAGTTTTCCTCCCACCTTGGTATGTATAGCATATCAGCCTTCTTTTTGTTATATTGAAATGGTTGAACTCCCAGATCCTTCTTCACATTGTTACCAGGATTTACCCAGGATTTAATTTTTTTTTTTTTTTCTGAAAACTTCCAACTTCTGAAAACTTTCAAGCTTGGAAATGACTGTTTAGTAAATACAAAGTGTGTTCTTTGATCTTATTGTATTATCACTATTACTATGGAATTTTTAATCCCATGCAAGAAAAATACCAGGTTACTTTGATAAGAAACAGTTCCCATAAACCTGTGTTGATTTTCAGTAAGTTTATTACCTTCCTTCAATTTTTTTAAATGTGCTGTTCTGTTATGCTTAGCATTTCTCTTGAAATGGTAAATTGCTTTTGATAACTCAATTGCATTTAATTTTTTGGATTATAATGTAGTTTTAGGTTAACAATTTCTGTTATGATATCTATTGTTGTCAGTAGATTTGTTGATTTAGTACCAGCTACTGGTAAAGCCTGTTGAAATCAACACAGGCTTGCTACTAACTTCAGCTGGATCTGAAAAGTTTAAGTGCCGCCTGTGAAATTCCTATGAGCGTTTAATTGGCATCCTGGTTAAAATAAGAATGAAAAAGGTAATCTATTTAATTTATCTGTTAGTTCTAATTGTGTAGCTGCATTGCATTCTCTCATAGGATTCTTTCCTGGCCCATTACAAAAAAAGTTTCTGAGAAGGCTAGTCCTTTGTTTTCCTCTCAGTGGATGTGATAAATAGTATTTTACTGTGGTTATGTAGTTGCATTCACTGGCAGCAGTGTTTGTTGTTTTAAAGTAGAGTGATTAAAACATGTAGGATTATCAGCACTGAGTAAATTGCCTTTTCATGATCTGATTTCTTTTTGACACAAAAATAATTATAGAGAAAGTATTACTGTATATTCTTGAGTATGTGTGTGTAGGAAGAAAATGTTTAATTATTTTGGAGAGATATTATCATTCTTTTAGTATGATGATTTCCTATCGATAATATACCTCAGATTACCAGGTCACTTGGGAGAAATGTATTTTACACCCATGTATACAGAGATACTTCATCTCTGCATCATGTGCAGATCAATCGTGTGCTATATTTAGCATCAACTTTTAAGTAAAATGGCTTGTATTAGGGGAAGGAACAAATAACATGTTACAGCAGGTATGAATTTATCTTCTGAGTGTCAAGTATCTCCAAGTGACAGTAACTTTAACAGTCATATAAGCCATTATGAGTGATTTTGAAACAAAAATTATATTTTTGACTTAGCCTTTGAAAAGTGGTTATGACAGTCAACGTGTAATTTCTGGATTTACTGTTGTAGTGGAATTATATGCTAACATTAGTTTAGGCACCAGAGTTTTTACTTGAATGTTTGGTTTGTATATAGATTAGTGCCATGTCTGTAAAAAATACAAAACAAACCCTTGACCTTTCCAACTGTTTCCCTGGCTATGGTTTAACAGCTAGAATAGGATTTGTGTTTACAAAAGCAAACAATAAGTTGGTCTAATAGAAGTGACTGTTTTTTCTTTCTTGCTTTCTGTCACTTAGATTCTCAGACCACTGTGGGCACAACACTACTATGATCCTCTAAATTGTTACGTATAAATACTACTCAGAGTAAGACATAGGGAGAGTGTAGTATAACAGGAAAGTGCATGAATTGGGATGTGAATAGCAGGGGGTTTCTATACTGTCATTTATAGGGCATCTCTCCCCTGAGTCAGCAGCCTTCCTGCTGATACAATTCCCTTCATATGCCTCTCCTGGTGTTGTCCAGCCACTCTGCCCTGTTTTTTACATTGTTCTTGAGAACTCCTTTGGCATCATAACCTTCTGTAAAAATAGAACTTAGGGAAAGTGCTGCAGGCCTTTTAGCTTGGGACTCAAATACCTTCCTCAGCTAAGAAGTGGAATAAATTGAAATTTTCTTTTCTAGACAATGAGTCAAGTAATACGTGGAGCTAGGAATGAAGATACAGAGAATGAATACAGTAAAAACTAAAAACTATTAGGCTTTCTGGTGGGGAACTGGAGGGCCTAATGAATGGCTGGAAAACTATCAGCCTGCAAACTCATGGTCTTGAATTTTGTAAGATCGTTACACGAGGAGTAAGTTGTACAGCCCTTTTTTATTCAGGATAGTGATTCTTCTTAAGGGATATGTTTTTAGTCCAGAAATTGAATCAACAAGTGGTATTAAAAGAATATGTTGTTAACATATGGAACATCTTAGCCAGCAAATTGGAGAGCTCAACTTGTGCGCACAAACTCTGTTGCATCAAAGCATTGGACTTGTTTGCTGTCTTTGCATCATCTATTACAGACATGAGGTGGTACCTTTGAAGTGTGCAGCTATTTGTTTCTGTGATTATGTGAAATTTATATGGCATTTTTTAATGTGTTTTGTTAGGAAGATTCAAGATGGGTGTGCTCATGTTTCCTCAGTGGCTGGAAACAGGGTTCTCTTGACAGACTTTCTGTGTGGTGTGGTCTTTAAGGTATTTGTTTACATTTGGTTGGGACCTGCTAGTGGGTAAAGCTGCATTTATAGACAATTGTTTTATCTTAGTGAAGAAAGAGTTTCCTTGAAGAAAACCACAAGCAAATTGAATTCTGCACTTTGTTTGGAAAGGCTTTGCACACATTGCTTGAATTCTCTTCCTGGCTGTGTTAGCATGAGAAGGACCCAGTGTAATAACTTCTTTCTTCTTTCAAAACACACAAAAAAATCAGATTTTCAAATCCCAGAGAACCAATTATCAAATGCAAATCTGGTAGGAAATGCCCATCCTGCTCATTGCCCTGTTTCCCTTTTGTCAGAGATGCTGCGGCGAGGGAAGCTGTAAGCACGTCTTACTCATTGGGGTGTGTCCCATCCTGCTGGTGTCGCTGCTCCCTGTGGTGACTTGGGTTGTGTCAGGGTTGTGGCCTTTTGTCAGAGCATTTTCACCCTGGAGGATGCTTTGGAGTTGTAGACTGGCTTGTGATAGACAACTCTGCTACTGATAAAGCTCTCACTTCTTGTGTGTAACCAAAAAATACTCTTACTCTTTATGTACTGTAGATGGGGGTTGGCTTGGCTATAACCTGATCCTCTCAGTTCAGACTGCTGGACTCTTTTGATACTTTCCAGGCCTTTGGACTTTACAGTCTGTGATTCATTGTTGTTGTGATTCTTCTGTAATGGTCCATCTATTTCCTTGTTTTTTCAATTATATGATAATCAGGTTTTCTTTTTAAATAATCTTCTGATTTGAACAGAACTCACTATGCCTCTAAAAGTCTTCAAATACCTAATTGCTTCCTATTTAGTTTTAGATCTTTGTCATCCAAGTTGTATTATGAAATAGTAGTAAATGAATGAAGCAGTTAGAGATACCTTACTTGTATACCTAATCAAACAGGGCATTAAAACCTGTGTTTTAAGAAAATATGGAACAGTTTGCTTGTACCAATATATTAAGGAGTTTTTTAATGAAATGTGTTGTTTGATAATCCTAACAGAAACACTAAGGCATGTTGTTGTTTTATAGTGTGTTATTGAAAAGAACTCCTTTTTTAGCTTTTGTGTTTCTTTTCAAGCATTTTAATGAAGGATTATGGAATCTGCTTGTATTATCATAAAATACAAATAAGTTCATGTAAGCAAAAAAAAAGATCCTTTTATCGATTGACTGAAGTATTGGTTGTATGATAATAGTTCTATTTCTTTAAAAAAATAAATAGCAAAACAATGTGAAGGGAGTATTTATCATGTGTCCTTATTCTGTTCCATTTACTTTATTTATGCTATCCCAAAGGAAATAAAATGCTGTCATCTAGTGTGATATACAGTGAGATGAAGGAGAAGAATTGTCTTGTACTTTTATTAAAGATGACCTACAAAGAGATATTTCTTCTAAATTTGGCTTCTGCCCTTTTTTGAGACATAAAAGGTCATTTGAGAAAAACTAAATTTTTTTCTCTTGATCGTCTTCATTTATTTCTTCAAAGAAATAAAACCACTTAAAGCTAGCTTTTTAGTAGTTGAATTTATTTTTATCCAGTGTTGTTTACCTCATATCAGATCTTGTTCTTGCTGAAGAATCTATTGGGGAGAGTATAAACGTGCAGGAAGAGTTACAAATGTATGGGATGTACTCGTCTCCTAAAGTAAACCCCCTCCTGATGACCTACTGAAGGTTGGCCTGAATATCAGAGGCAAGACTTGCTTCAGAACAACAAAATGTAAGCATTCATATTCAAAGAGCATGACAGAGTTTCGGCCCTTGGTTGCGTATTAGCAAATATACCATGCTGAGAGTTCTGAGACTAAGTCATGGTAGAGATAACTAAATGCATCTTAGAGATTTTCCCTCTACAAAGCTGTGCAGTTAGAGCAAAACCATGCCTATTCTGCCTATCAATGTGGTACTCCGTGTGGCACCCATTCAACCTTCCTTTCACAGAGACAGCCTTGATGGCGACAGTAAAATTACAATTGTCTCTCTGCTTATTATTGCTCTTATAATGAATCACGCTTTCCATTTGGTCTGTCAAATTTAGGTAGCGGTCAGTGAAGTTATGATGAGGGAAAAGGAGAAAAAAATGATCTTGATGTAGTATTTCTATAATAGAGTTATGCATGATTTCAGAGCAAAGAAGTAAGGAAATTCTGATATGTCTCCACTTCCTAAAGGAAGGGACAGAAAGCTTTTTGTTTTGTTGCCATATGTTTTAGCATCATCTCTGGTTTTGCTTAATTACAAAAGCCAGGGAATTCTTCCAATGACTTGAGAGACAGTAATCAATTGCAAGGCATCAGATTATGAATGCATTTCTGCCTATGTCAGGTGGCCAGTTTGATTGCAGTGGAAACTCCCTAAAAATTAGCCAAGGAATAAATTTGGTTTATTGTACTTTATTCTGGAAAGCTGCTCATCAGTAAGTGGAAATCATGAAATGTGAAGCTGCAAAGAAACAGCAAGATCAAGCTGAATATGATCCTGTAACGAAGCTGCCAAGTCTAGCTAAAGAGATTAATATAAATACGTTTCCAATGTTAATGAAAAACGATGGCTGGAGCTTTTAATTTATATGTGCACAGCCTTTGCTTTGGTACAAAGTTAGAAGGTTTCTTTTGTCTTTCTCTTTTTGGAAGAATTGTTAAATCTTACATTACAATGTATTTTCTGAGTGAGCTTGCTGATCTTTAGCCTCTACTTATCCATAATCATTCTGTGATCTTCATTTCTTTTTGGGTATAAGAGGATGTATTTCTCTTTGGTGGTTTGCCAGAACATCACTGCTAATGGATTTCTGGTGTGCTAGAAATTTTACAATAGAAACAGATATAATAATGTTCCAATGGCCTGCAAATATATAATGTGTTGCCACTTGAACGACGCAGCTATGCTGTACTCATGTTTTCCTCTTCCCTTTGACTGTCTCTAAGATAGACTGTAAGAATTCAAAAGATGCATTTCATCACTTCTTATTGAATATGATTGTTTTCCATTTTTGCTGGTATGAATGAGATAATTGTGCAGCTGGGAATCTGAAAGACTAGGAGCTGATACCAAATTTCTGCCTTTCCCTTGATGACCAGCTTCTTGTATGTGCTTTTAGAGACTTTAGGCTGTGAAGCTCATTTGAGTTCACCTTAATCCCAGTCCTGCTCTGTCTGGGCAGCAGAAATGAAGCACTTTAGGCCCAAGCATACAGGTTTGCCAGCTGATGCTGTTCCTGCCCTTTAAATCCAGATTTCACTGACGCACTGATGCATTTCTTTCTAAGTGACCTGTTAACTTTTTAAGTGTAAATTGTTTTCAAAGTAGAGTTGCTCAGATTTTTATTCCTGGGTGGACTCACTT
Organism: Anabacerthia variegaticeps; assembly: GCA_035583185.1. Taxonomy (NCBI): domain Eukaryota; kingdom Metazoa; phylum Chordata; class Aves; order Passeriformes; family Furnariidae; genus Anabacerthia; species Anabacerthia variegaticeps. The sequence continues at coordinate 21,237,053 of JAWWEW010000078.1, forward strand.
TTGAAATATAGTAATAAGAGTTTGACATTAACTGTTTGAAAAGTTTACTTTCCTCTTTCCTTGAAATCTTGTATAAACATCCACTTAAACAAGGTTTTCATAGAACTACAAACAAAGGAGAAAACTTCACCAAATGCCCCCTTAAGCTGCAGTTGAATTTCAGGGATACAGAAATCTTGCTGATTCTTTTGACTTTTTGGACTTTGTACAGAAAACTATCTTCAATCAAATAAAAAAAATAGGGCAACATATAGATAGTATATTAGTATATATTTATCTTGGAATTGTGGTATCCTTCATGTTGCTACATGTTGCAATGCCAGTGGATTAGACCAGTACAGTTCCACTATTAGCTAATTGTATAATTCAGTTGTAATGGGTAGAGGCTGTCAGAAAGTCCAAAGAAACATGTATTATTTGTCAGCTCTTCGCAAATAGCACAATGAATTTTATTACTAACTGTAGTGACTTCCTTGGCACTTTGTTTTTAATAAACCTATACAAACTCACACATACAGGTACATATATACACACACATAAGCACAGAGCGGTATTTCTGCACTCCCTCTCCATAGGCCTGCATTAAGACTAAGTAATTCATGCATGGCTCCTGTTCCTAATAGCAGCAGAGAAGGGCTGTTACCTACAGTAGAATTGTCTGGACATTGTCTGAGTCTGCAGATGTTAGAGCAGGTAGGTTATGCACTTTCTGGACTTGGCTTCTCTTTTGGGAGATGAACTCAAACACCTACCTCCTAACAGCATTCTTTCAAATTTCCTGATTTCCATTTCTGTCCCACCCTCCACCCCAAATGAGCAGATTGAACAAGAGGCACTTTGGCACTTCAGAGCAGTGAGATCTTTACTGCATTTATTTATTTTTCAGATAAATTCTAAAGGGTAATTTTTTTTTTTTTAAATCAAATACTCTGCTTTTATTTTGGTTTCAGTTCTTGCACCTTGATAATCATGCAGATAATTCCCGAGAGCAACTCTCATTTCTCATGAAATGAACATAAGAAAAACAAGGCTATTGCTGCTTGGTTCTTGCAAAGCCTGTCATAAGAAATGGTTTGCCTTTAAGTACATTAGTTTAGCACAATATGACTGATATTTTTTTTATTCTCTCTGCAGCTCTTTCTGCTATGGAGAAATTAAAGCAGTAACATGCTGATGCTTTACTATGCCAACAGGAATAAAAAAAAGTATTCAAGCTGACCTGAAACAAGGCAAAAATGTGGGTTTTTTCTGTATTTTTGTTATTTGGAAAGCAGCTTTAAGCTGTTTTCAGAATTGTTTGCAGGTGACTGTAAATCACTGGGGACGTAATCCCTTCACCCCATGTTGCTGATAACATAAACTCCTTCCTACTCGTGCTGGGAGAAGGAAGACCACCATGTGCCACCTAATTGACACTGTGGGATTTGGGGGAATGGCTGGGGAATGGACAAGTCATGAGTTGTTCTCTGTACTGTTGGCCCTCTAGTCCTTCAATATTTCTAGGCAGAAGTCTGTGTGTGATTCAAACAAAAACACATCAAATGATGTATTAATGCTCTTGTGTCAGCTGTATTACCCCAGAAGAAAGAGGACGATATTAGGGTTGCACAAGGGCTATGGTAAACTAAATCATGCTCCTGCACTTGGACAACTGCTGCCTTTCAGTTTTGCTTTATCCAAACCTAGTAGCTAGTTTTCAGTTATGCATTTCATATTATCTGTATTCATAGTTGTGTATAGCATAAAGTAAATGTTACATGTCAAATTTTGCCCTTGGCTGAACATTAGTAGTTCCGGTTGACTTCAGCAGGAGCTGCAAGCAAACATCCTAAAAAAAGAACTTTATCTTGAATCTAAAACCCCTTTTGGTGCATTCTATATTCCAAGAATGTGCATCTCCCTGTTTTCAAAGTACAGAAGTTGCCAGAATTATTAACAAGGCTCTTTCGGTTGACCTTGGAAAACCAAACAGAAGGAGCTAAATACTGTGTGAAAATAAGAGGCCACAGTTTGAGCACCTTTGAGATCCCAGACCCTGAAATCTGCTTCCACCTAACCAAAGTGTTTAGGATTTCGTGAGTCTGTGTGGACAATTAACACCCTAACCAGACCATAATGATCTTAAACACCAGCTGTCTGTAGAAACTGCTATAGATACACTTAGTGGGACACTGTAAATGTTTTGTATAATTTTTAAGCTGTATTTTTATACATTGTTAATCTATTGTCATTATGCAGTCATATTTTCCCTGGGGTTTCTGCTAACAACCTCTGCTGTGGATTACTGTTGTTACTTAAGGGAAGAGGCCAAACACCAACCTGGGGAAGCCAACTCAGCTGTCAGCAGCAGAGCTGGCCAAGGAGCATACCAGAAATCAAGAATCCTTTCCCCTCCTCTTAGACCATATGGCAACCAAAATTGTCCAATTCACTACAAAGGAGCCATGAGACAAAGGAGTTTAAATTGCCAGTCAAAGAGTAAGCTAGAGCTGGGAAAACCCCCTGGAGGAACTAAAAGGCTGAAGTTGTGTTAGGTATTTCCCAACAGATTCTGATAATATTTTTATGCTGTGGTAAATGGGCAAGGCAGGATTGCCAGCTTGCTGGTAGACTGACGATTCAGCAGTCAGAAAACTGAAGCTGGAGTAAGAAACATTTCTGTGTTTCTACAAGGTTCCCCATTAATGGTAATGAGAATCCCACTACCTGATGTAGGACTTGGATCAAGTTTAGCACTCCAACTGGTGGCCCAGAGTTGTTGGATGCAGAAATTTGCCTTTCAGCTTGATGGTTGTTGAGCGTGTGTAGTAAATCAAAAGCTTTCCAAAAGCCCAGTGTTTAGGCTGTTGACCTGGGATGTGAGAAACCTGGTTTGAGGGTTTTTTTTTCAGCAAATCAGCCCAAGTAGGGATTTTTAAAACAAGTCTGCTAGCGGTTGTGTTTCCTTAGCTATTATTGTGTCAGAGTTGATACTGCATAGATGGTGACCTGAGACAGAGAAATGCTTCAGTAATCTGTGGTAATTGTTTAGTAGTAAGCTGGTGTCAGCATCAGTCTGAAGAACAGCAGGAATTCACTAGTTTAGTGAACTAAAAAAAGTTGTATTAAATTAGGGAGTGTGAACAGATAAACTGTTAATGAATTGCTGTTTTTTTCTTGCTTTGCTTTTCTGTATAGATACATCACCTATGCATTGAAATAATTGTTACTATTCAAACTGTGACCCTGTTTAGTAGCTTGCATATTACCAATTTGTATAAAAAATGAATAATAAGATTATTTTAATATAATACCAGGGCTGGTTTTAGTGGTGTGAATGAATGCCACAGTTTGTCCTTCCATTCTATAACCATCAATGAGAGATTGTGTACTATCTGTTAAGAAATGTTTTCAATCAGACTTTGTTTTACTGGTAAGGACCCATACAAGCCCTCTCTCTTTAATGCAAAATTGAATAATCCTCTCCTGTCCATTTTGTATAAAGGTAGTTTTCTCCCTTAGTACAAATTTGTTGTTTTCAGGGTTGTTATTTAACTGAAAAATGTTTTTTAATTTTTTCCCCCAAAATTTAGATATGAAGAAACAGCATTAAAATATTACCAGCACCCCCAAAGTCTCAAGCTGAACATCCAGTAAGAAATCAGGAGAGTTTTAACAACTTTTGAAAAATTCATCATTGTTTTTCAGCCAGTGTCTAGATCAGAATGAAGGGGGTCTTATAATTTTCAACTCTTCTGTTGTCCTCAAGGAGATTTGGTTGCCAAAATATCACACAGCTTTTGATCTCTTTCAGCATCAGTGCACCTGTGCTACAGAGGAGGCAACTGATGTTGCTGGCATGTTCCTTCTCACTCTGGTATTGCTAGGTCTCAGAAATTTTAGGAAATGGTTGTTTGCTTTTTCTCTCCTTGCTGTAACTTGGTACAAGCATTTACTTGTTGCCACTATTGCTTCTTCCATTGCATCCCTTCTATATCTGTGTTGCTCTCATTGATTTAATTTGTCATCCAATACAATTTTAATTTATTTTTTTTTTTTTTTTTTTTGAGAGAGAGTACATATGTATTGCTCTCCTGGTATCACAATGAACCTGGCTGTTTGCTGTTAACCCAGTCACTGTTTTCTGCTTGTCAACAGTCCCATACAACACTTTGAATAGTGTAGCTGTTAACTTTGTGTCACACAGGGGCACTGTATTTGTGGTAAATTTTTCTTCAGCTCTGTCATATTGAATGTGATGGATCTCTGGAATTAGACACTTTCAAACTGTAGGGAGAATACTCAACGCAGGAAAGTAAACCATTTATCAGGTGCGCCTTTGAACTCTTCTAGAGTGAGTACCACGGTTAACTTGGCTTGACATCGAGAGCAGCATGCCTTTGCTCTTGCAGTCTCACAAGTGCCTTTTTTTCAACAATGCTTTTCTTCCTCCTTGCTTTGGGACTTTGCCTGTTTTAGCTCACATGCTGCATTGTCTGTTCTCACATATGGCTGTTTTTGCTAAGGACATCAGCTCCAGGAAACTTTGTGTCACTCAATTTCTTTATTGCACATTAATTTCAGATTGCATTTGCACTTGGAAAGAAAGAACTGTCTCCATGCTGGAGGCATAGGTATCTGAGTAACCAAAGGGAGTTTTCTTCTTGCCTGAAATCTTTGCTGAATGTTTTAATGTGGTTCTCGTAATTTTTGAATTTGCCGCTTTTCATTTTTATTGTGTTATTCTTTTTCCTGGGATTTTCTTGCAGAGCTACTCCTTCAGTCATGTCTCTTTTTTCTCAGTGACTTTCTCCTCTGCTTTTTCTTCCAATTTAAAGTCTTCTCTCTTTCACCAATTAACAAATGCAATTCATGGATTTGTAGTTAGTTACAGTTTTGGAGTATTTTTGTACACTTTTTATGGTGTTATCTTAGTGTGTTTAATATAGTGTTGTCTAGCTCCTTTAAACAAAAGTAATGTTTTTTCTTAGCTCTTTGAACTATGCAGTTTTAATGTTATCTTTTTGGTATCATCTCCACTGCAGAGATCTTATCAGCAGTACCTTTCTTCAGCTACCCAAAATCACTTTGCAGGTACCATGTGGTATCTACTGCACTATGGGGCCACTGCACTCTGCAGATCTTGGTCCTGTACCATTCTGCTAAAATACTGCAGAGCATATTTCTGTATTCAAGAAGGGGAGATTTCAAGGTGACCATATAGGTATATTTATAAACAAACATTTTTTTTTCTATTCTGTTTTGTCCCTAGCCACTGTTAAATTTAGAAGCCTCATGATGTTTTCCTACATGCTGTTGCACTGACTCCTGCTGCCCCCCATAACTTGGGGGGTGCCTCTGTAACAAGGGGCTGACATACAACAAATCAGCTATTACTTCTTCTGTGCTTGCAAATTGGTATAAGGAAAGGACTCTCTAAGGCTGTCCTCACTGCATAGACATCAAGTCATTTTCTTGGCATCAGCCCCAGCACTTTAATCCTCACCACCCACTCTAGCACTGCCCTAAGGTCTTTGTCAGGAGCTCACTGGTGATGATGTGGCTTTCTTCCTCAGCAGTGTTGGGTTCATTTGGGGTTACTTTTATATGTTTTCAAGCTGTTAGAATGCTCCTATTGTTCGTTATTCATGGGTTAATTTTTACAGTGATAGCTTTGTCTTGTTCTACTTTTGTCATATAGGGTGTTGTCCATACAGGTTTTAACTGTACTCCTATCATATGTTGAATTTTGAGATACGTGAACAACCTGATCTATTTTAAACCCTTCCTGCTCGCAGGAAAACTCTCTCCCTTCCAACCCTTTTCTCCTTTTACTATTTCTCCTTTTTGTGTGAATAAGCATTCACAGACACTAGTTAATGCAGTGCCTAAGTCTATGCAGCTAAAGTCCAGAAAAATGTTTTGGACTAAAATCAGCATATGTGTGCTTCAGATAGTTTCCTTTGCAGTGTGGAACAGTCTTCTAGCCCTGATGTGTACATAGTTTTTACATGAGGGTTGTTCTTTCCCTGTTGTGGAGCTCGGTGCTGTTACTTCCATAAGCAGAAGACTGTTAAGTACTTCCAGGCCTGTCTTCTTCTGGACTTCAATTTACATAAGTAATAAAGAGTCCAGATAATTGTTGATTTTAGATTGGCCTAAGATACTTCTAATTCCTTCCTGATGCCCCAGGATGTTCATATTCTGGTCTCATTTATCTCTTTTGTCTCAAGTGCCTGAGGAAGGCTTGGTGCTTGCCTCAGGTTTGCAAAGTGTACAATCAGTGTGTGCAAGAGCTTCCTCTGTGTTTGAGCTGCCTTGGTAGCCCACCCATCCTGCATGGTTATTTGCAGTTGAAGGGAGAGCAAAGGTGATCCAGTAGCTAAAAACACCCGTGGAGGTGGACAGTCCCTTGGTCTACCACCGCTTCACTTACAGTCCTAGGCAATCTCTTCATCCCACTGTAACTTGGTTGGTGTCTGTCAAGCAGGATTATAGAGAATCTGTAACTTGAAAGGAAAATAGACAGTCTGTTTGGAGCTTTCATATATTACAGAGGGTAAACTGCTCATCTAATAGGTAAACTCAAAACATGGGGGTTGGATACAGAACTTCCAAACCCAGAGGTTATATATATATATGTATGTATGTATGTATGTATGTATGTCAGAACTTAGAGTGGTAGTAATTTGCTGTCTGAGTGGTGCACAGAGACTTGTAATACACACCCTCAGGAATGAGCTATCCTCAGATACTTTGATGGTGAAAATGGGTGGGCAAATGTCAAAGACAGCTACTAAATTGAAATGAAAATGGGAGAAAACTGTGATGTCTTGCATGCTGAAACAATTGGCAAGAGAAACACTGTGGCTTTCAGCTCACTGCTTTTTCCATTTTCCCTTGGTGGATTAGAGCTATTTTTAAACTCAGTATCTTTTAAATAATGCATAAGTTAACAATAGAGACTTATAGTCCTGGAAAAAACCACAAGAATGAGCTTAAAAAACCCCAGAAAATCCTACCCAGTCTGCTTCTGGGAGGGTCTCAGAGAGAAACAGAGCACATTTGTCTGTTCAGTTTCCAGACATCTTTTGCAAAATTCCTTTTTTAGAGCAAATCTTCTGTCTTTGAACTGAGAGTTTTCATTTACAAAGTGCCTTTTCAATCCAAACAACTGAATAAACACTCTGCTGGGAAAGGTACATGACTCTGTGGGCCGCATGTTTTGACATAGTACAGCTGAATGTGGCTGTGCAAGTACCTTAGCACCTTTGTATGTCAGGAGGAGTGTGACGAAAAACCTTTTCCTCTGGGAATAGTATGCATGAGAGCTTCAGCTGAGCTGTGCAATGAATATTGTTTTTGCAAGCAACACCTGATCTGTGGTCCATAGGCTCCATGGCTGTCCCATGCACAGGCAGCCAAGCCACCACAGCTCGTGTATCCATGTGAACATGTAAGACCCGAAGCATTAAATGGGCTGTCCCAAGAAAGATGGCCAACAGGGGTGGTTACATACACATGGCTTTTGCAGCCTGTTTCCAGTGGCCACAGCTTTGTCTGTGTAGCTGGCTCACATCCATAGAGAAGGATCAAGGGAAAATGGTGTCTGGAAATGCTGACACCACCAGACCAATTTATCTGGCCCTGATTGCTCTGAGAAAAAAAGATGTGTCAGGGACTGAGCTGCTGGGCAGATTAATTATTCTGTCATCTTGCAGATTTGTAACCTCTGAGGTCATGAGGACAGTGTAAGCCACGGAGCCTGCACTTGCGTGTGACCTGAGCCAGCAGGCAGAGACTGCAGAACTGATTTTAGTTCTTCTTATGTGCAACCTCAAAGAGTTGCGGGGCTTGAGCTGGACGGTTGCAGCCACTCTGCTCTGCCCAGCAGTGGCTCAAGCAGTGAACTTAGAGATGGTGCAGGACTGTGAAATTAAGAGCATACCCATGGGATTTGGGTTCTGCTGCATTTTTCATTTTTTTTTTTTTTCTTTTTGGTTTTTTTTTTCCCCCCCAAGTACATTTGGAAATAATTTGCACTCTGGTTGTCTCAAAAATTACAGTTCTGTGATGGTTTTCAGATACATTATTTTAATATTTTGTGAGATATTTTGGGTAAGTGAATTGGTTAGTGAATTGTAACTTTCATTGTAAGAGTTTTATTTTATCTCTTTCTTTGCATTTGTAAGAGTCTGTAATATAGAAGATTTTACTACTGATTATCTTTGGAAGAGAAAGCTTACTAGTGAATATCTGTTCTTTGTACATTAATATCTTGATATTAAAGAAATAAAAGGTGTACCAGCATGTTAGCATAACCCAGTACTTGATGTAGGAGAAAAATAGTAATCAACCAACATGGAAATTCTTTTAATAATATTCATAATTCCTTTTTGTGTCACTGACAGTGGTGAAAATTTGTGATATCTGCTTAGTTTAGAAAAATTAATCATAAAGTGATGTGTGTAGTACATGTAGTTTTTCAAGATATTTCTCATGGTTTAGTGTCAAAGGGAGAACTCTTAAGCGTTTCAGGATGAATGTCAGTGGAGAGTTGGAGAACCTATTCTTTTGTTTACATAGTAACAATAGGGAATAAGGGCTGTAGTTAAAAATGCATGTGTCAATTATAAAGTGCTTTATAGGGGTTGTGAAGAAGGGGTCAATTTGACTTCATCAAGAAAAATATGTAATACTCTGTTTTTGTAGCATTGCACGTGTGAGTGTTTACCCGTATATAATACTGTGTGTGCATGGGCACTTCAAACTGCCTGTGTGGATGGGTTTTGCCTATTACAGTCTCAATGGGAGCCACATGTGTGTTGTCTTTCCTCATGCTGAAGGCCTAAGGGCATAAAAGGTGGTGAGCACTTCCTGCTGTGCCTCTCACCCAGCTTTGGCTGAGGATTGTATTTTAGCATGCTCAGCTGGTCTGCAGCTGTTCCCAGAACCTCTCTTTTTCCTCCCCTTTTGCCTGCCCCTTTTCTTCTCATGTTGGACTCTTTCAGGAAAGAGTTGCAGTGTTGTTTCCTCTCTCTTCAAGATTGTTGCTACAGGTGAAGTGACACATAGCAGTCTTCTGGCCTCTGTCCAGCGGTCTCTGTACAGAACTGACACTCCTCCAGCTTTTCCGTGTTGCCTGGCTTCAAGTGGAGCACTAAAAGTTCTTTAATTTAAACATGTCTTTGGGTTGTATGTTATTTGTAATATTTTATTGATTTTCAGGCCTAGAAAAGAAGCTTAAGACCAAACTCCAAGTTTACCTTGAGGATAATCCTTGACCTCAGTCTCTAGTCTCAAAGTGCTGGCTGTTTATGAAAACTGGAAGATCATGGATGTGTTCATGCTCAGGGAAGTTTTTGTGAGGATGTTTCCAAGAGAGCAGACTATCTGCAGCATCTTTGGGAAGGCTATTTTCACTCTGTTCTCACTTCCTAGGCTTGCAAACCTTGCAGCCTTCTGGAAGCCGTGTCCATTTTCAGGAATCTTGTCTCTCAGGGCACGGTGTACGAAACACCACCACAGGCAATGCAATGCACAGTCATATGCCCATGCTTGAGCCTGTGCCCCAGCCCTACTTATGCTCCTAGGAGACTCTTAATATGGTACCTCACACCTTCTGCTTCTGGCATCTTCAGTGATGCTGCCCTGCAATGTCTTGGTGGGCTGGGGGATTTCTTTTGCACACCCTTTCTGGATATACATAGATGGTATTACATAACTGTTTCTTTTTTGCTGATGACATATGGCTTAAAAAGTTTAGTATTCTGATGTAGATTCAAATAAGACCTACTCTTGATGAATTTATTTTTTAAAATGGAGAGCATTCTGGTCCTTGAAGATCTTGGAGGTAAAAATCCACTTGTCAGTTCTGGCCATCTCTGATCAGGTCATGGTGGAAATATTTCACCTTTAAGTAACTGTTTAAAAGTCTCAAGAATTTCAATTGAAATTCTGTCTAATTAGTTTTTGGAGTTGTGTGAATGTTGTTTTAAAATTCTACAGTAGTAAAATTCTACATTGATAACTAGTGTTCTTATCAAAACTAAATAATTACTGTAAAGATAAGATGATTTTCTGTTGGAAAAATAATGTGTATGTTTCCCAAAGTCTTACCAAATTTATCAGTTTTTCTGTCAAGAACAACAGTAATGAAGTTTGAGAGTTTTTTTTGGAGATTGTTTCTTTTTTTTTCCTCAATGGATGAGGAACAGTAATGGTGGGTGGAAAGGCAAACAAAAACATTCTTTAAAAATACCACAGACACTTTTCAAGTCTTGGCTTAAATAAGCCAACAAAATGTACAACATTTTAACATTTTCTCAAATTCTGATTTAACAAACCAACTTACCTTTGTGTGTATTATTCTTTTGGTTATGTTCTTTTCCTGCAGGCTTTCTTTTTTTTCCCCCTGGATGAAATATTGCTTCTGTGTTTCATTCACTATTTAGTATGTTGTTGTTATCCAGTCACTGACTTCTCTTCAGTTGCGGGGTAGGGTTATTTGCTGCATAACTCTGAAAAAATTGAATTTGAGACAAGAGTGTTATTGTGCTCTTGGAAATTATATTTTGCAAGTCTGGGGTAGTAACTAATGATTTTTTTCCATGTCCTTTTATAAACCCATATCAATAGTACTGGTAAAATATGCATTTGTATCCTAAATAAATTGCTGAGGATCAAGTAGCCAAGTAGCAAAGAATAATTGCTTATTTTGAATTGTTTTACAATGCATTACAACAAGTTACTCATTCAGGAAAGATGAATAAGATTCTGTTTTGGTGTGTTTCTCTTATTTAAGTATATTTGAAGATTAAAAAAGGAATTGCTTGGGGGAGAAAACCAGTTTAGGAAAAAATGTTAATACACTCTTTCTTATTAGATGAAGGGATCTGGTATTTGCGTTGCATTGTCTCTAGTGAACGGAAACTCCTGATTAAAGTGGTAAAAGTGGAAAATGTGTGCTATTTATGGTCCATTTATGGCATGACAAAGATGGTAACAAAATATAACTTTCTGAGCTTTCACTATAAGGTACTTCCTGTGTTTTAAAATAAACTGGAAAGCAAAATGAAAGGATTTCATGGATACAAAATTACGGTACTGGACAGAACTATAACAACATACTGTGGGTAAGAGCCTTTAAATACTTGGACTGTGTTTAGACAGTGGGGAGGGAGAATGCTGCTCAGATAGCTTAGGGGGCTTCTTTTGGTTTCAGGGCATAGCTGGGAGGAGCTTGGAGTGGAGTCACCTTTGGGACACTGAATGGGTTCTCGCTCTGCTCCTGTCTTTTGCCATTTTAGTTAATTTGAAGTCCTACACCTCTTGTTGGCTTTCTGAGGAGATGGTGTAGTAGTAGAGATATTGCTGTATTATAATAGTATAAATACTATGATAATAAATATACACATATAAATAATTATAGATAATAGCTGTACAATATAAATAATAGTTCTTTCACCATCTTTTTTGCTGAGTGTGAGGCTGGGGTTCTGCCTTGCTGCAAGGAGTAATTCCTGTGCTCTGCTGCACGCCAGTGCTTTTGAGTAGTAAATCTAAGTCTAGGTTTTCTGAATAAGTGTCACCTTCCATTTCATTTTCTGTGAATGAAGCTAATGAACATGCATGGATTCAGGCAGGAATACCCAAGTATGATTATAGACCTGCTCTTGTAATCTGAATTAAGCTGGCATGAGTGATTCCTCATCTCAGAGGGCTTAGGTCTCTTAGGGGCTGAGTGCCCTTGGCTCCCACTCGTTTAAGTGGGAATTGGGCACCTTCACTTTTTGCATGCTCAGGTTGCATGGGCCAAAGTATGAACTTCATGTCTCAGAAAAATGTCATCATCCTGGGTATTAAGAAAATATCTCTAGCAGGTCATAGTATCTAGAATAGCACTACTTCATCTCCTGCTTCTTGGTTACCTCATCCTAAGATGAAAATGTTTCCCCACTTCGCATTTTCCTTAATGTGTGCTTCCTCATGATATTACATATTAATTCTGCAAATGCATTATTTAACTTTAAAGAGCATTTTGCACTGCACACTGTTAAAAAGTGAAATAGTATATGAAAAGGTGCTTCAGTGAAGGAGGAACACATATACTCTTTCAAAATTTTTTAAATAAATGTTAATTTTATACTATTTGTATGTCTGGATTAAGACTTTGTAGAGAATGTATCATTGCCTTTCAGGAGTTTGTTCGTGTCTCTGGTGTTAAATTGAGTTCTATTTGAGGAGATTTTAAACTCAAATATTTCAATTAAAAACTAAACCCATACATATTTTGATAGTTTCTCTGTTATTTTTCATGCCTTCCACAATGAAAAGCTGTAGGATGTATTGTATCAAAATGAAGTGAGTTTTGAAAATACTGGAATTCTCCATGAGAAATTTGTCTATACCCAGAGATTGTGCAACTCAGTGAAAAGAAAGCCTGTTGTATTTAGGAAAGGATTCTGCTCTGTTAAAATTTGTTTTGTAAGAAAGTGTAATGTCAGTAGATTTCAGTGATGGCAGACACCTCTTGTAATACAGAAGGTGCAGCAGGTCTTTACTCAGCTATAATAACCCAAAATACTAAACTTGTGCCAATCTGAAGTCTGTGGAAGGTGATGATACTGATGTTGGAAGAGCTGGAATTCACCTGTTCATCACCCATCCTCCACTGGTTTAACCATGTTTTCCCACAAAGTAAGTTTCCATGAAAATTGGATGTATCTCTAGGGTTCCCGTACACATTTCTATTCTCTTTTTGAATGTTTTCAATGCTTACATATTTTTGGCCAAAAATATTAATCTGAAATGCACAATCCATATTCTGTTGTTTAAATAGAAATGAACTGATTTTCAAAAGTGCTGTGTATTAATATCCTCTGCTTTGTCAATGGATATAATGAATGCTCAGCCGCTCAAAATATCTCCTGTTCTTGGGAGAAAATGTCAATTTGGGAACAAACAGGGAAGAGAACTGATGGTAGGTTCAGGAGACTTAAATCAAAGCCTATTATATCTCAAATATGTCAACATTTTTCAGGTAATCTTGTTTTTGCTTTCTTTGGTCCAATGAATCACTTGTATGGCACAGAGTGGAACTGATGGAATTGCTGCCAGTCCAAGAGTAGTCTGAAGAGCAATGATTAGGGTGCACATCTCTTTATAGATGCTTCAGTTATACTTTATCTAAATCAAGCAAATCAGGGCTTTGAATGTGAGTGTAGAGTTGTGCAGCTCTTTGGTTATGTGGAGGTGTGTTTTGAAAAAAATGAAGTTTAAACTGTTACATTTCTAATTCAGGTTTCACTCTGGAAAAGCTGGAGAACTTTTTTTTTTTTTTGGAAAAACCATTTGTTGGAAATTCCTGGCCAGCGCTAATTAAAAAAACGTGTTTTCAGGGCATCTGAGGTGTCTCAAACATCTTGCTATCTGTCTTTCATTTTACTTCTCTATCTACTATACAGCATAGTTGTTTCCACCTCCACAGATTGTTGGAACCAAAGCAAATGTAAATCAAAAATATATTTATTCCTGTGAAGACATTTCTTAAACTTAGTTACTTTATTTCTGAATTAACCTTTCCTTAAGTTATATATTTCTGATTATGGCAATTATTGTTTGAGATTAGGTCACCTCTCCCCAAACACTGATATCTATATGCAGAGTCAATTAGCTTGAAAGAAAAAAGTCATCAACATGTATATCTTTGTGATTTAGGAAACAGCTATATTTATTTTTCTAACTTGCAGTTTAGTTCTCATCTGCAAATATTGAGTCCTGAAGATTTCATTTTTACTAGCAGTGTATAGCAGATACACTGAAAATATTCCCATGTAAAACATTACAGGATTTATTAATTGGTAGTATAATTGTAAATATTTGGCTCTGTTTTTGTGAGGGGGGAATATCTGGGTAGATAAAAATACATAGAGGGCTTACATACTGGTAAGCCCTCTAACTTAAAAACCATGAGCGTCCTTGGAGGTTGGTTAGCTTTAATTTATAGTTTAGCTCAGCATTAAATTCTACAATATTATGTGGAGCTTTTGGAAGGCTTTTTCTTGTTCTGCAAGCCACATTAGTCTCCCTGATGATTGCTTGTCAAATGCATTGCAGTGTAGAACTTGAGCCTTAAATCCAGCTTTTATTATAAGTAACACATGACATGTTAGGAGGATTATTTTTAGAAACATAAATAATTTAAAGTATTGAGCAAGATTCCAGAAATATGTAGTAAGGATGATAATAAGAATATCCTTATACATTTTTGTACTGAAGATAATACAGTCTTGAACATGTGCTTGTCAGTGTGAGCTCTAGGTATAAACAGTGGTGCCGTTTATCAAAATTAATGTTTGCAAAACCACACATGATGCTCCTTCAGAACTGATGAGCACTGCCATAAGTTAGAGGCTCCCAAGCTCTCCACTGAGATGCTGGATTATGTTCCCAGGGGTGTTCCCCTGCCTGTTTTTCAGATGCACCTAAATTAGGAGGCTAATCTCCCAGGATCTCTGTAGTCAGCAGGGAGAGCATGGGCTCTGACAGAGTGTGGTTGGGGTAGGAGGCTGGTGGGGAGGGTGAGGTCTTGCCTCTGTGAGCACCTGCTCTTTCTCTCTGCTCGTTGTGGAGAGGGGTATCCCATAGGGAGCAGCCTCTCAGTGGGGTGGCCTGTTTCCTTGTGGCTCATCTGAGTAAAGAAGAGGAGGACGATTTCCCTGTCTCTTTAAAAAAGTCCTTCTGTATCTTTGCTCTGCTGTAGAGGTTCCTTTAGGATACCGGGTTAGCTCAGGATGAGGACGAGTCAGGAGCTGGAGCAGTTCTTTTGTTAGAACAGTGTAAGCACATCATTGAGATGCCAGGCAAAGATGACAGGAGATTTGAAAGTAGGTTTCTTGTAGAAATGCTTGGTCAAATCCAGATCCATCATTCACTGAATTAAAATTTTAATTAGAGGCAGCTCTACATTCAGGTGCAGATAATAGCCAGAGCCATCTGTGTGTGTCCATGTTCGTGGCTGATGGGATGGCTCTACAGATACTGGGTGTGCTCCCAGCCACAGACCCTATCAGCCAGCTGTGTTTCACATCTCAGTTCTGGATGTGTGAGTGCTTGGGTGGGCTAAAGAAGAGGACTGCAAGAGGGACAGTGGCATTCAGAAGTGACACTGTGATCTCTATTCCCTGTATCTTTGCTGAGGAGCAGTGGCACTTTTGGCTATCAGAGGCCTTAAGATGAAGTGTTCTGTAGAAGGAGTCATTTAGGGTGGCTGAGTCAAAGGCTCTGAGGGGGAACATGTTATACTGTGTGCTCTTTAGGGCAGTTCTTTTCTTCTTTTAAGGCTTTCTACCACAGTGCTGTATAGGATTTAAAAGGGTCTCCAGCTGTTCTGCACCTTTAGACATTTTTTTTTTTTTTTAATGGACAAGCATCTGGCTATGTGTTTTCTTCATGAAAGTTAACTTTATCTAAACAGACTTAGGTTTTCATCTTGGTTATATTCAGCTGTTTGGAAAGACATTAATTTGAAGCCCTTTGAAGGAAAACAAGGCATGTGCCAGAATGGCAGAATATGTTCTTGTTTACTTCTGCATCTGCTGGAATTGATTGCGTACTTGCAAAATGCACTTTGCACCACAACTGTAGTGTTTTGCTCACCAAGTTCAAAATGGAACTGTGCAATGCCAGATAGTTGCCAGATTGCAAAGAATGCCATTCACTGAGTCCTGTGGATCTGAGGTGCCAGGTGCTCAGCCTGACCTACTGAAAATATGTTGGAAAAACAAAAAAGAGCAGGTAAGTATGCTCTGAATGAAGAGTGTAGTTCTTTAAAACAAAGTAAGTGGATCTAGCATGCTCAAGCACTCTGGCACCCTTTTCACCCCGAAGAGAATTCTTCAGGATAAAAATAGATAAGATTAATAGATAATAAATAAGATATTTCTTAGAAATCTATTCTCATTTTATAAATGGGTATATAATGTTTCTGTCTGCAGGCACATCATGGCTGAAAGATGAGAGGCTACAGGAAAAGACAAAATAGTCATAAGGATTTGCTTTACCACTAAAAGAATTTTGAGTCTTTGCTGGCACCATAAACCTGCTTCAGAGAAATTGTTGTGGCAAGTATTCTGGAGATATAAGGAGTTGGTAATTCAGATCTAAGACCCTATGGGAAGAATTCAACATACTTGAATCTGCTTTAACCCTGCCAATTTTTCCATCGTGGGATGTGTATCTTCTGAAATTTAAACCATTGCTTAGGTGGCAGCATGAAAAGTTGCAGGTGGTTTATTTTTGAGCATGACTGAATAAAATATGTCAAATTCTGAAAATGTTGGTACATTAGACACATTAGTAGGCATGCAGGATAAAAGAATTTGGTTTGTATTTTGAGTCAAGAAAGAGAACTTTCTGCTATTTTCTAATAATAAGAATTTTGAACTACAATTCTCCAAACTGACAATTCTGCAAACAAGGCAGGCAGGGTCCTGATTTAAGAGAGTATGACATGAAAGATGAGAATAAAGGGATAGAAAAAGGTGTAGTGAAGGAGCAAGAGAAAACAAATTATCATGCATAGTGTATTGGTGACAGATGGCTACTAGAGATGTAAAATATATCCTATAAATATTGGATATATAGCTTATAGAAGATCTTTGTTTGTGTATATAGGAAATATATATTTGCGTGTAGAAGAAATGGATGGTAGCAGCAGAGCATCAGTCAAAAGAGTACTTCTACCAATGCTACATGAGTCAACCAGCTGCAAACCTCAGAATTTTGTTTATAACTTCTTTTACCAACCAGTGCACCAATTTAGGTGGATATATGAACGCCATTAGTAATGCTAAGGTTTTCATCCTGTTCTCTTTCTTGCTGCTTAAAATACAGCTACAGTTCTGTCACCAGCCAGTGTAACTGGCCTCAATAGAGTTTTGTTTTTTTTGAGGAGTGTGAAGTTTGGGAGTTTTGTATATAGAGGAATGAAGCTAGTCACATAATTACATTCATCCTACCAGAAGGATGTGATACCTTTGATAAGAAATGGGGGAGATATTTGAACCTGCACGAGTTTTGCTGTAGGATAGTCAGTATGAATTGAATCATAGTCCTATCCATGCAGGAGCAGATGGAAAACTGTCATAGCTCCATTTTCAGAAATGGATTTCCAGTTACAGGTGTGGAGCAATCTCTGCAACGAATGCAGCTAGCAGGGTGCTGCTGACCACTGTTACTCTGTACACATATTGTAGCTTACATGATATGGGTATGAACCATGTATTTAAAAACAATCCTGTGCTAATATGTGGAAAAGTAATTTGCATTCTATAAGCACACATGTATTTTCTCTTAGTTTCAGAAAATGATTTTGGATAGAAAGGTAGTTTTAAAATATAAATTACTGTATTTATTTTACCCTAATGGGCAGTGGCAGTGATTAAACACACAGGAAACGAAAGTGTGTCATACCAATGGTCCATCTGTCCTGGCACTGGCAGTGAAAGAGCACATGGATTGGGCCACTGTCAGGGTCCATTCCACTCACACCCCCCACCCTCCCAACAGGCATGACAGTTTGATTATAGATGCCAGAAGACACACCCTTGTGTGTGCCTTTCAGTACCTGTTTATGAACCCGTTGTTCTGGGCTTCCAGTCATTTTGTGAGCTACCTTCTGACACTGCCAGTGCAGCCTCCTGTGGCAACATGTTGCAGAGATTCACAGCTTGCTGTGTGACACAGTACTTTCTTTGATCTGTTTTAAAATGGTCTTCTAATTTCTTCAAGTATTTCCCTATTTTACTAATGTGGAATTAGCTGCATAACAGCTTAGCATTAATTCTGCTTAGGGTCTACCTGATATTATAAACCTCTATTGTATTCCCCCAGCCTCTCTTCTCCAAACTGAAGAGCCTTTTGAGTTTAGAGAGGATAACTTACTGGTAGGTAACACACAGGGTGGCAAGGTAACCTGCTGGGTCATCAGCAATGCCAGAGCCATCTGGCAAGCCAGACAAATTTGACTTGGAACAGCATTAGGAAATGGATTTTTTTGTCCCTCTGAAGCTAGCTGTACTCTTGTAGCTGTATACGCTAAATGAAGATTGATGATTGTAAGTTTGAGGGAGCAGTGATAATTCATTGGACTGTGCTTAAGTCATTAGTGTTGTCTCAGAATCTGGCTCCTGAGGATTTGGTGGTTAAAGTGGTTAAGGGACTCTTGTCTTCCAACTCTTCATACATTTGTAAGATGAGCTGTGAATTTTATTTCATAAACCTTTGTGTCATTTGTCATGTGTGGAGATTTTGGGATATTCTTCCAGTAATGCAGACTGCTTCTTCAAGAGACTTCTTTCCTTGTCTCCCTTAACTGTGCCATTGGATTTGTTTGCATAGTTTCAGACTGAAACCCTGGCTCACCCCCAAATGAAGTGTGAGACCTTTGACTTCCAATGCACACAATGTTCTGTGCTATTAAAATGCTTTATTAAAATAGAGATATTAGGGTGCTACAGCAGGTAATTTCAGTTTCTTGCTCTTTAATTTGCCTCTCACTGTAGATGTTTTTCTTGATTCAGTTTTCTTTAGCCCCTCTACCAATAACAGGCCTTTTTAATGTCTTTGAGTTTCAAGACCATTTCTATCTTCTCCAAATTCTAGCAGATTATCTTAATCAAAATGGTTTCTAGCAACTAATTAGTTTCTAGATTTAAGGTTTTCTGTGTTTTGAATTGAAACTATTTTCAGATATACCTGTTTCTAAAGTTCACATCTTTTGAGAACTAAGATAAAAGTAGTGGTAATAATTTTTTCTGGTATTTTTTTTCTGAAACATCTCAGTTACTTAACAGTGGACGAATTCATTAGATTAGCAATAAAAACAAACTTCTCCATAATTTTTCAATCCATATATATGAATACTCTATAATTATATAAAAGCACATGGTTTAGAAGAAATTACTATTCTTGGAGATGATTACATAAAATGTTCTTGGTGCAGGAGCAACCTTTCAAATTTGAGGATAAAATGCAGAGTTCTAACAGCAGGTAACCATGAGCGTAAGGGAGTGGTTGTTCTAAGTGCTTATAAAAGAAATGACAGCACAGCAGGGGAAAGTTTTGCTGTCATTAAGGGTGCACATTTTAGGATGGATGTGTTCAGTGTTAGTGCCAAACTGTATATCTCTTGTCTTCCTTTGCTGGTTTTCCTTGGAATAATGCAGAAGTCAGAAGCAGTGACATGGAAATGCTGGTTGGTAAGAAGGGGTGATGGGCTGGGGAATAAACGAGGAGTAGGAATGTGACCAGGGAGAGGGAGGTAGGTACAACATGGGTAGTTTGGAAGGAGGTGATGAAACGGGCAGAAGCTGAAGAACAGCAAAATTTTACTCCTATTTTAGGCATCTTAAGGTTTTTTATTTTATTTTTGTAATCAAATGCTGTTTGTGGCCAGTGTAATCTGGGAGTGAAGTGAGGCTGTACTGGCAATGAGGTGGTTTGTTCGACAGTCCCGGTTTACCTGCTGGTGGGTTGGAAAGTGTGTATGTGCAAAGCAAGTGTCACTTTGACAGGGATTTCCTGCATGGCTCTAGACAAACGTGTTTTGTGAGTACTTTGAGAAACTATCATGGAAATGTACCTGAGTGCAGGAATTATTTGTATATTTTCTTCAGGGCAAGACCTTGTATACAGTAACTAAAATTAGAGAGCAAATCTTGAGGGAAGCCACCAAATAAAAATATTTAGTAAAGTCCATTAACTAAATGATACAGATGTCCTGTGCAAAATGTGTATATTTGTATTTAATAGCACAAAGGCAATATATAAAACTTAAGCATTTAAAGTTTCAGTTTTTCTCTTTTAATATAACATTTGTGGACAATACACAAAGAGTTGGGTTGAAATGTTGTTGAAATCACAAGTGAGTTTGCTTGGGAAGTGATTTTCCATGTAATATAGAACAGTTTGACTTTATGAAGAGGCATATTAAAAACTAGGATTAGACCACACTAGTACATTTCTTCAGGAAAATGTGTAGCCTGTGGTTTTTTGTATGCATTCCGCTTCCCTTTCTTATTAATTTATCATCTGCACAAGTACTAAAATTAACTGTGTTTATCCTGACTTTAAAATAACAAGTGTATGAACAGAATGGTATTGAGGAAACTGCTTTGTAGTAATGATATGAACATGGTCTGAAAGTATCTCCTCATTTTAACAGGACTCCTGAAATTTCTGTAAGAAAAAAAAAAAGTAATTGCTTGAAGAAACACTGGTGTAAATTATTCATCAGCAAAACAGAGTAAAGTTTTGTTGACACTTGCATTGCCAGGAGTACTGTAAGGAGCAAAGTGAACCGTACCCAGACTGCTTTCAATTCTGCCTGTGAAAGCAGAAGTTTAGAGCAAGAAAAATCCTATTTCACCTTTCTGCCTGACAAGAATCTTGCAAACAGCTGCTGCCTGCTCTTTCTGCTTGTTGAAGTGTCTTGTTTAGCACTATGGCATCTTGAGTAAGTGTCTTTCCATGGATATTGGGAAAACCTGTCTCTGTGTGTGCAGTTTCCTTGTTAGGGCAGTAGATTAAATCTCTGTCTTGTCTGAAACAGAAGACTGTAATCACCTTCTTTCCATCCTAGCAGCATGAATTAACTGCTGTATTGAATTTGTGCCCTTTGCAGTGCTTGCACCACAAAACGTTTTAAAATGCCTTATTATAAAAAAAAAAAGTTTTCATTATACATCATATCAGATGCAATTTACCAATTTCAATATTTTTATTGGAAAATATTAATATTGATGCAAGAAATTTAGTCAAATTGTTGGTAATATTTAAGTTGCAATAAACAAACAGAACCTGAAATTATGATTTCATAGCTGCTTTAGCTATGTTTCACTCTTAGTTTTTTGCGGTAGGGAGCTATATTCAGATTTCCTTAAAACATTGTGAAAAGAAGCTTGTGGTGATATTAGTAAATGGTTAGTTTGTCAGTATGTCTCTTCCTAGCTGCAGAAATTAAATATAAATGTCTTTTTTCTTTTTCGTCCCCCTCTCCCCCCCAGAAAATACAAGCAGTATCTGTTCATCATTATGCTCTCATAAAATTGCCCATGTGGTCACTTAGACTGAGGAATTCAAACTGAATTGCAAAGATTGTAAAGGATGGGCCAAAAAGTCCATGGTATAGTAACTGTAGATGGAAAGCAGCACCATAGAATGCCCTCTGGATGTATTTCAGGTGCAGTTCATGTGCACAAGGCATGTCCAGCATCAGGGTATGGTCGCAGCAGCCTGAGCCTTCAAATTACCCCTGTAGCTTTTCAGGTTTTACTTGCAGCTTTTGTTGTGTAGTCCCTCCTTTTTTATGCTAGTAATAGGAACCATATGTGTAATAGAAATTTGGTGTAAACTAAGAAAGAATGTCTTCAACCTGCTTAAACCTGTTCCCATAAAGAAATGAAGCCAGTCCAGTAAATGAAACACATGCTTATTGTAAGCCCGAGTTGTGAGACACCTTCTGTGATGCCAGAGCTGGAGGCCCTGTGCAGGTCTGCAGAGCTGCTCTGCAGTCTCCTCTCTGCAGTAGGGTGCAGGGCAGTTACTATTGTGTCCTGCAGGCAAATCAGCTATTAAGGGATAAAGGGACTAAGTGCATTTTCAAGTCAGATGGCATTAGGGATCTGAGAGAGAAGTCCTTGAGAGGAAAAAAATGAGCAAATGTTAGTGTTTGGAAGAAATGTCAACAGAGATTCTAGTTGTGATCGTTGTTTTTACTGAAATGTGAAATTGAGCTCCGAGAAAGGACTGAGATTGGGTACGACTCAGCATTTGTATATAATCCTTTGAGGGTTTAACCCATTCTTAAATCCCTAATTTCTTTTTGAAGAAATAGTTGGTAGGAGTAGAAATATTAAGAAATTACTTTCTCCTTTCTCCCCTTCATATTAGCAGCAACAAGGACAGAAAAGCACAGTAAGAATATTTTAAAAAGGGAAAAAATGTCAATTTGTGCAGACAAGAACCAGCTCTGTTTTTCTCAGTTGATTTTTCCTTCCTCTGAGTAGGTACTGTGAAAAGTGTTGCCATATCTACAAGAAGCTATCTAATTCTGATTGATTAGTCCATTTGGCTAACTTAACAGATACAGTCATTAATTAAATTAACCATCCACATAAAAAGAAATTCAGCAATTCTTTTGATGGGAAAGAGGAGATGAAAGTTTAAGAGCTGTGGCTATTAAAGCAGATTGGTTCATGGAGTATGGAGATAGATAATCCCTCCTAAGGGCAAGCAAAGATTGTGTATGAGCAGAGAGAAGGTTTCTGAATAGGCATGAGGATAAAGGAGAATTAAGATGTCCTAGGTAGTCAGATACAGAAATCTGCCAGCTAAGTGGCTTTTTTTTGAGTTTATCTTACTGTAGTTAGCACATGGCTGATATTGAAAATGTTTTAGAATCATAGTGTAATGCAAGTTAATACAAATTGTCCCTTGTACTCTTACTGACTGTCAGATTGAAACATCTGCTCTGTTCCCTCTGATCTAGCCTTCCACTTGCTTAGTCCTTGTTTCGTGATAATCAATCTGCCTTCTCTTTCCTCATGCACAAGATGGGCTGTTCTAAAAATTATCTCCCATAGCCACTCTGTCCATATCTATTAGTCTTGTTAATACTTGGTATAGGGTGTACACCATCAGGGGGAAATACTTCATTTTATGGCAAGTTTTCTTATTCAAACAGTGCCCTCTCCTTTTACTGCAGCCCTTTCAGGCATTATGTTGCAGGAGGCTTCCCTCTCACAGCTTGCTCTGCTACATGGATTAGTGTTAGTTGTGCAGTTGATATGGCATCTATCTCTTATCAGTGTCTGCATCATTTCCCCAAAACTGTTTTCTCTTGAGTGTCTCCATATGTCTGTTGATAATTTCCTGTTGGCATTCAACCCATCCAGACTCTTCGGCTGACTTCAACTAAAAACCTTCTCTTCCTTTTCAGTAATGCATCTTACCTCAGATCTCTCATTTGATGTCCTTGTGTGGCACCATATTTAATCTGAAATTTCAAGTGTACATAATGGTGAGCTGTGGAGACAGAAATCAGGGTGAACAAAGAAGAAATGATAGAGAATTATTATGGTGTTCAAGGATACACAGCAACAATATAAGATATGAAGCCAGTAATTTCTCTCAATTTATAACACTCATGCTGACAAAGGTGCATTTTAGTACTATGATTATAAACTCCCTTTATTTCTACCTTTCTTGACTTGGAACTCTTCTTATGGCCTCTAAAGAGCTCCCTAGTTTCTGCTCTTTTTCTCCTGTAACTGTTAGTCTTTTCAGTCTCTTAAATCTGGAGAGTTATTTTTTGTTCAGAAGCTGGTGATAGGCATTTTTCTTTTGTATTTAAAAGTAAAAGTTTCTCTTAAATTTCCAGGGACAATTCCCAGTTTTTTATCCATTTCATATTCAACTACAAACCCCTTCCTCTTTCAAAAATCTTTATTGGCCTCTTTTTTCATCTTGTGAGTTGAAATGCTTTGTAGTCTTCTGTCTTTTCCTTCTGTTTCTTTAAACACTTGACCTGTTCTGTCTTCTCTTGCCAACACATTTTTTTAACCTCTTTTTCTTCCTGGAGCAGCCTCTTTTTGCTGGGGAACCCATCTATTTCCAAAGCTGATCTGTTTTTCTGGATTCCCCATCCCAGCTTCATTTTGGTAAACCTCATATGCAAATACTGCAGTTAATTCAAGGCACAGTTTAAGTGCCTATATATGCATCATCTCAGATAAGGGTAATTTCCTTAGTTGAGGCCCTAATCTGTAAAAAACATTCCTGCAGCCTCTGCTTCTTATGCACTGTTGTGACTGTTTGGGAGAATTGCAGAGAGGAGCTTGCTCATTTTTTTGTTCTTATGCTATTGGGTCTGTATGGAGTGGACTCACATGGATT
Source organism: Anabacerthia variegaticeps (assembly GCA_035583185.1). NCBI lineage: Eukaryota > Metazoa > Chordata > Aves > Passeriformes > Furnariidae > Anabacerthia > Anabacerthia variegaticeps. The sequence continues at coordinate 21,260,990 of JAWWEW010000078.1, forward strand.
GTCTCATATGGACTTAAGATAATGCTCAAAAAAATGATGCTGCTGTAAACAAAACTACATTACTTGATTTGTGTGCATTTTAAAAATAACAGGCTGCTGAAAACAGAATTTTCATTATTAGCATAATGTTTTTTTCCTTGTAAAAGCAAAGATCACATGTGCTTTTTTACTGTGAAATGTTTTCTTTTAGGTCTTAATATATGCAGGTTTTTGCCAAGCCTTTTCAAAGATTTTGTATCAATGGCTCAACAAATGTTTCTGCAAATCTCATTCTGCAATATTGTCTTTTATCATGTTGCTGGTTTTTTCTCTGTAATTCTCTCCATCCCTGGTGTTCCCTAGATCTTTTTTTTTTTCACAATCTGTTTTTTTCCCATGCAGATTTTATTTATAATTAATATAAAAACCACTACTTTAGCTGACAAAGATGGCTTTCAGGATAGATTGACAGGCAAGGTAAATTATTCTTATTTCATCTTTACCATAGGGAAGTGTTTATGTTTATTTATGTTGAAATGCATATTATTTTAATGCTGATTGCTCTGTCTTATCTTGCTTAAATAATTTTAATGTTTCACAAGTATTTTAGTCTAGCTTTTTGTTTGTTTTACAGTAATGACTTCTATTAAAATTATGCAGTTATGTGCTTCACAGGTGCTGAAGACAAGACCTGCCTCCACCTATGGGGTGATCTCATGAGAGAAGCATATCTTTTGGCCTGAGTTTTCAGGATTTTGTGTAATCGTTAGGTTATAACTTAGTTTGTAGTAGCACTGATCACATTATTGGATCTGCAAGAGTGTTGTGTTTTCTTATAATATTTTCAGTGCAGTGAGTCATAATAATAAAGCATAACATGGCTTCATTTGTGGAGTTTTATACTGATAAAATATTCTTGGACATATCCTGCCACATTACTTAGGATAGGCTTTAAAAATGCCTTTAATTGAAACCCATTGTCTCTTTGTAAGCTCTTGGCTCTGTCCCTGGAGCTGTGCAGGCAGGTGTTTCTCTTCCAGACAGGCTCATTTCAAGAATCAAGGCACTTGCAACAGACCTCGAGAGGTGAGGGAGTGCCAGTGGCTCCTCAGCCATTTCCATCCCTTTTGTCCTTGATCTCTTCTGTTACCTCCTACTTCTTTTGCTGTACAAGGCAGGGAATGATCAGCCTCTTTGTTTTCTCATGCCAGACACAATATCCAGATCTTTGAGTACATAACATATGATCTTTCAGAACATAAAAACATTAACAGCACTATCTTTTAAAAAGCAGTAATTTTATCAGACTCACAGGAGCAGACCCTGTGCTTCTCCTTATCATCCTTTCATACACAACTATAAAAGTATTTCTGAGTTAAGCCATGCTGTTTGAGGTCTATGTTTTGTCCTGTATACTTACTTTAATATCTTACATTTTATAATCTCTTGCATCTTCCTTGGCACAAAACCTTTTCTGGCCATCAGATAAGGAAGTCAACCTTAGACTGAATCCCCAAAAAAAAGTGAAGAGTAAAAGTAGAGCCCTAAGCTATAAAGGAGGCTTTAGTAAATTGTGGAAGCATAAACTTCTGCTGAAAAAAAGTGTAGTGAATGCTGGGAAACTATATATCTAACTTCAGCAAGCTGAACTAAATAGTTTTAAGAGAACATCTGTCTAAATTTCTAAATCTGGAAAAGGCATATGAGACCTTACAGAAGTCTTTGAGCTTCCCCCAGGGAATGAGTATCCTAAATATTTAATATTCACTTCTAAGAGGAATTAGAGTATTCTAATCAGTCACGCAATGGCATCTCTTTTAGGTGCTCCTCAGTAATGGGTCGGCTGCAGGCAGCTGTGCAAAACATCAGTATAGGTATATGGGCCTGACCAGATTGAAGGGGGTCCTGGAGGGCAGATCTGGGGCAGCTGGTCACACTGGTTCTGCAGTGGCTGAAGGAGTCACTCACTGTTTCTTCCACCCTTACTGGCAGGTGCTCAGGTACATCCCCTCCCTTAGCTCTGGAGCTTATTGTACCTCTTCTCAAGGGATTTGTTACCTAATGCAGCAAAACCGTGGGTTTGTTGCACCCTCACAGGTGTACCTTAACGTGTGCCAGTGCTGACACCAAGAGTAGTTTGAAGAGTGTTAGTTCTGACACAGAGTGTTTTGATGACACAAGGTAGGTTCAGTGCTTGCTCCTGAGGGGGCACTGAGACCTTCTGCTTTCAGCAGCAACGAGGTGTGAATTCACTGTGACTGAGGGAACCCCACCTCGATGGACAGTTGTCCATTAATTTGTTCAGAAATTCGTTATCATCCCTTTTTTTGTTGCTGCTGTCACTTACACTTACATACAAAGTCTTGTGGGTGTTTTTGTTTTGTTTCTTTTTTTTGTTTTTGTTTTCTTTTTTTTTTAAATTTTTGTTTGTTTGTTTTTAACATCCAATTTCCATCAACTCCTTGACAGTACTTGTACAACTGAGGTTCTGCCAGCATCTTCTATAGCCTAATTATCTGCCTTTATATTTTGGTGTATAAATTCACATTCACATTCCCTCACAACTCAATTTTTTACTAGACTTCAGGAGCCTCTGTGCTTCCAGATAATGAAACTTTGTAAACAAAGCTGTCCAGTACCTGCCTGCAATATTTGAAAAGAGTTCTCCTTTGGGCAGTGGTATTAATCTTACCTGAGTTTGACTGGAAGTACATCTCCTTTGATGTATTCGGGGATGACAGTTGTGTTTTTCAGGAAGACACCCTATTGATCGGGCAAAACATCTTGCCAGAAACAAGTGTGGTCATGGCTCTCTTCCTTATGAATCAGGCCTTCCAAACCAACATAATAGAAATTCCCTCCATCCCTTAAGTGCATAAATTTGCTGTTTGTACAATTGAATTCGATCCTGTTTCTAGTATCTAGTCCTGAAGATCATCCAGGTCTTTCCTATGGGAGTTTTTTAATATTCTTCTTTTTCTTCTTTATTCCCCATGCATTCCAATTTAACATTATCAGCATATTCCATTGGAATGCTCCTGCATTTTGTGCCTGGGCTATTAATGCAAATACCAAGCTGACAGTTTTTAGGGCTGATATGGGAGTACCCATATTGCTGACCTTGTTCCGCTCACTCATGGCCATCACCAATGTCTATGTGAGCAAAAAAGTCCGTGGTCCTGCTCCCTGTTTAGCCAGAGCAAAGCTCTGGGAAGGTGAGCAGCCACAGCCCTGGGTACCGCTCTGCTGTTCCTGCCCTCTCTCGGCCGGGTCAGTTCACCTCTAGCCTGGGTGTTTTGCTGGTTTAAAGGAGGAATATTCAATTTCACCTCCTTTGCTGAGGAGGTCTCTGCTCATTGCCTTTTCTCCTGGCAGTCAGCCTGCCTAGTCACAGGTTTTCTTTACCAATTGTTCATCTTTTTCTGTTTAATCACCACTGAGGTGGGACAGTGTCAAGTCTTTATACTGATTTAATATCAGTAAAATTTTGCAGTCTTTGAAAATGCTTAGTGCAATTTATGGTGCAGATGGTGTGGTCCCTTCCAACCTTACTGATCCTGTGATTTTGTGATTTGCTTGCCTAGAAAATAATTACAAGGGAGAGAATTTGACTAGTTTAGCATTGAAGTGTCTGAGTAAATACACCCTGCATTTAATTTATATGTTTGCCCCAGGTCTGATTGTTTTTTCTCTTCAATGTTTGTTCCAAGTCCACGTGTACTTGAAAGCTGGGATTGCTGTTGCCCAGAGCCTTTTCCTCTAGCATTGCTAAAGCTCAGGGGTGCCAGGGAGAGTGGGAGTGGGGATGCCTCGGGGCAGGCTCTGCCCTAGGGTCCCCAGCACAGCCTTCACACCTGCACTGTGAGCCTACCTGGGCTGCAGCTCTGGTGGCCGATGGCTTTGCCTCCCTGTTCAGTGCAGACCTGAGCTTGCCATGTTGGCGTTACAAGGTCATTTCATTGTCGGGCTCTTGTGTATTGAGGAGCCTGCCAACAGAGTTGCCCTTTTCCCTCAGATTCACTTGGAGTCACTCCTGCTGGTTTCTCATCCTTCTGGTTTTTTCTTTTTAAAAGTTCACATAATTTCTGTACTGTTCACTTTTAGCAGCAAATAGAAAAGTCTCTTGAATTAAAATCAGTATCAGTGGCTGGTTTTGAAGCTTCCATGAAGAAACTCCTCCTCAGTTTTCCTTGTCCCACCTTTTGGTATTAAAAATCATTGTATCCCATGCACTGTGTAACTCCATTGGAGGTGGTTGTTTCAGTGAATTCATGAACATTTTAGGAAAAGTATCCTGCAGGCTTTGCCCTTTTCAAATGTAAATGTTTCATCAGTGCTTACTGAGAGGGAATGCAAGAACACATGCGTGAGGCTTACAGTTCTTTATTTCTTCTTGCAGTGACCTGCTGTCTTCTGAATATCTTGAGAGGCATATCGAGCAAGGTGGGAAGACAGTGGAAGTTAAAGTAAGAATTTCCTTTCTTATGTGTTGCTTTTTTAATTTGCTTGGGTTTTGATGTTAAATGCAAACTCACCTATTTTAGTGAAAGAAGAGACATCTGATTTTTCAAGGGATTTCTTTTACTCTTCTGAGACAAGCATATTTCATGTTTTCTAGCTTTCAGCTTTTAACCAAGGCAAAAACACTTCATTGGCAAATTTAGTATATAAATGTTTATATCAAAATGGTATCTATGCAAAGAATATATGATAGTTCTTTTTGATAGCAAAAATACTTTACTTTTGATGCCTATTGAGGAAAATCCTTTTGTTTTGGTAGCTAGCCTTTCCTCATTGGACTAATGCTGAAGTTGGTTGGTTTTTTGTGAGCTTGTTTGTAAATTTGAGAATAGCAAGATTTATGGTATATTATTTCCAAATATCTAGTCGTGAGATTCTTTTTCTGTATGTTTGTTGGCATGATGACTAGAAGATCCTGTTTGTTGCAGTTGTCTTCTGAGAAATGTTCCACAGCCTTTGCAAAAGTGTTTTGTTACATGCATGCAACATGGGAGATGTTTCTTCAGGACCTTCTGTTTGTTAGGATTTCTTTTGTAGACATCAGCTATAAAATTGCTGTAGATTACATAAAATGCACACAAATGTATTATATGCTGTGCATAATGGAAACTTCTAAAATTTGTCTATCAGGTAAATATCAGGTAAATTTTTGTTCAAAGTTTATGTTTTAAAAATGTAATTTTTCTTTTTTCAAATCTCCCAAAGTTTTTTACTAGATCTGAGATCAGCTAAATACTCTGAAACAAATGCATTAACCTCTGCAGCATGACAGTGGAAATGAGCAAAGTAGTCAGCTGCAGATATCCTTTGGTTTATACCATTCTGTCATTTGGAAATGTGGTTTGCTCTTTTACTATTATCAGAGATAATAGTCTGCATACATTATCAGACTAAGGCAAACACATACATGTTCCATTATATTGTAAAGACTAATCTCTCAGTCAATTGTGCTCTGCAGTCTTGACTGAGATTCAGAATATGAGTCAAAGCAGAAATAAAGATAATAGCTGATATTAATAAGAACAAAACAATCCATTTGGCTGCACCAAGGTATATATGCAAATTATCTAAATTAATCTGTCCAAGTCCCATCACTGAATTAGGGCATATCTGTTTCTGGTAAGCAAGCCTGTTTGAAATCAGTGGCTCTTTGTATCTAAGTACTGTTTAATTGCGTGGGCAAGAGGCAGGAGGATCAGGCCTTTCAGAGGAAGAGTCATACAGTGTTTTGGGCAAAAGAGCTCCCAGTCTCCAGGGTCCCAGAGATTAGTTCTCCTTCATTAGCTGCCATGCAAGGTCATGGTATAACTTCATGGATGGCTATCACTGACTTGCTTAGTACTCTCAAATCAGCTTTGAGTAAAGAACCAGCATTGCTTCATAGAGTTTGATACTTGAGGTGAGCTGAATTGGGAGTGAAAGGGGCATGAGACTGTACTGCAAAGAAGAGGGGCTGCTGCTCGAGGGGTGTGTTTCCCTCATGCTGCCTCATACCTTGCATACCCACAGGCAGTGGCGCAGGGGCGGCTGGGCCATACAGGGGGGCTCTTCTTCCCCCTCCTCTTCTATACCTCTGGGAGTTCTGCAGGCAGCAGTCCTATGGAAGCATGCTAGGAAGGAAGGTATAAATTTTTTGCTTGTTTCGGTGCATCTGAGTGTGTGGGATTGCAGAAGAGGGAAGCAGCTGCTGTGACAAAATGTCAAAAGAGCCTGTTGGCTGCAATCATGGGAACATTGTCAGAGAAGTTCAGATACCGAAAGATTTTTGTAAAAGTGCAGGCTACTAAGTACATTTTGATACCAGACACTGAGTGAGGCTGATTTTGGTATCCAATAGCTGTTTAAAAATAAATCTGGTACCCTCCGACCAGTACTTTTTAGAGCCATCTGCAATTGCATTAGAGAACTTTGTCTGTCAAACAGGTTTTGAAAAGCCCGGCAAGATCTATTTTGAGTTCGAGAAACTGAGCTCTGGTTTTACATCAAATATCTTGAAAATCTTACTGCAAATACAAGACATTTTCATTATGGTGATGTAGTACCTTCAGTTTCTGTGGAAATTGTTTGCCGTAACTGGTAACATAATTATTATACTAGATTTTAGGGATTGTGCAGATTGCTTAGATACTTACTTAAAAATAGCTAGTAAAAGGGTGCAACTTATAAATAAATCACAAAATATGCACTCTGCTATGCAGCATATTCCTAAGCAGAGGCAGGAGAGGTATTTCAGAAAGGAGCCAGGTTTCTATCAGTTGCTTCAACATGCTACTCTTCATCCACCTCTGCGATTTGTCTTGGGCTGCAGGCAGAGACAGAGGCAGCCTGGCAACGTCTCTCTTGCTGCTTTGGTGGGAGAAACGGTGACAGAAAGAAAATGTCCATCTGCCATCCACTGCCAGCTGCAGGCTTTGAGCAAGCCTGTTTATACAGCAAAATGGCCTCCTCTGTTCTTGGCCTTCTTAATGGCTAAAGGAAAGTGTATTTTAAAACACATACATGTTTTCCCTTGCATTTCTCTGTACAGGAAGACTGCACACACACACACACACACACACACATCATCAGTGCTGCTCTTGTGCCATCAGCAATATGGGAGAAGTTGGGAGCGTTGAATCGCTGTGTGAAGGCAGCTGTACATACGCTCAGCAGTTTGGGAATGTTACAGGCATGAATGTGTCTGGGGAGTGGATGCCTGCTTTGGCTCATACGCAATGTGGAGTTGATAACTACTTCTGCCACTCCTCCCCCTCTCCTTGCCTCCCAATAAAACTTCCTGTGCTGTAAAATACATATGGATCTGCTGCCATGACTGAGGACGCTTTAGAGAGGAGAGGGAGGCAGGGAGAGGGAGGAACATTCAAATCGTAGAAAAATGCTGCTTTGAAGTAGCAAAGAGATTTTTATAGGGAGACGAGTCCTCAGTTTAACATACCTTTTTATCATAAGAGAAAGTTGCATTACATTTGATTTCTGCATAGTTCATTAATACATTAGACCATTGTGAAGGTGGAAGATGTTACATATGTTTTTCCAGGGTGCCAGCATTTAGCTGCTGCAGAGGAGAGGCTTCTCTGCGAGATGCCCTTGTTAATTTGGCACAGTTGGGCTGCACCTATGACATTCTTATTAAACCAGCAGGAATGTACAATGCCTAAGAAAAACAAAAGGAGGTTTGAATTATTTCAGTGTTTCCCCCCACACCCTCTTTTACTGTACATCATGTGTCTAACTCTGAGGAAAGCAGCAGTGTTGGCCTAAATTTCCTCTGGTAGCAAAGAGAATAATCAATTAATAAGAAAGAGAAAAACCCTTCTTGGCATTGCCTTTTCCTGATTGTGTCATGTCATTCCAGATCATCCTATGCTCACAGCACATCAATACTCAGCCTGTGTATACCTAATGTTGTTGCAGTAAATCTCTCTGTCCTTTTATCTCTCTCTTTTTGTTTTTGGTGGATTTTTTTTTTTTTTGGTCATCATTCTGTCACTGATGCTGTCAGTGAGATGAAAGGCAAAAAACAGCTATAGTGCTGAGTAATTCACATTGCTGGATTTTTCTCCCTCAGAAGGAACAACTGCTATCTATTCAGTAATATTTTCGAATCTAAAATTTTTAAGTTTTCCTCTTCAGGAAGTGTAGAAATAGATTTTTCTGTTTATATTATCCCAAAACATTGGACAATTCTGTGAATTCTTAGAAAGTAGCTTTCTAAAAGAAAATAAGCAGTGAAAATAATTCAGATCCCCACTCAGAGAACTTGTACAGGTAGAGTTGTGGTAGATAAATACCAGAAATTTTTGATTGCATGTTTAAATATAATTAGAAGAAACTATATTTCATAGGCAATCCTCCAAGTCTAAAATTCTTTAGTGTGCTGGTGTAGAATGCTTACAGCATAAAAACCCACTGCTTTTTGCTTCTGTCTCACAGTGTGTTTGTACAGCATCATCAAACAACATAAATAGAGAAATATTAAACGCTAAGTACTGTTTTATTTCACTGTAGTGTTGGCAGAGAAGCTTTGGCCAGACCTATCTTCTTAAGATTGCCTTGTGGCTTTGTGTCCCAGGCTGTGCTGAGCCATATTGCTGGTTGGTCCCTGTGGTGCTCAGCCTGTGAGCGCAGGCAGGACTGTGCCCAGTGATCTTTCTTCAGGGTGTCCTGTCGAGCTGGGGTGCCACAGCTTGTTCTGTGGGGGCTCTGGCAGAGGTGCCATTGTTATAGTTTGGGCAATGGGAGTTTTGAGGCAAATGCATTTGAATGCTGCACAACAAAGCAGAGTGGATTGTTCACAAAAATACTCATTTTATTATGTGCGTTATTTGGCTAGTAGCGTGTGCAAGATGCCTGTTGCTGTGCCTGACAGCCGTTTTAATCCCTCTGCACAAGAGGGGGAAATTACTGTTCTTAATTGTCTTAAAGCCTCGTCTTGTATGTGCCATGATGTGTATTTTAATGGCTCTTTCCATGGCCTGTTTTAGGAAAATAGTATAGAAGTGAGAAAAATATTAAAATCTTTAAAGACCAAAGAAGTCTGAGTATCCTTCACACAGTGAGTATTACTTTTTCAGCTAGACTTTCTCCTTCAAATCTGGTCTGCTCAAGGAGTTGTTTAGGTACAGTCCCTTGACTGAGAGCAGTATGCACGTGTCACATCTTAGTGCCTGTGTTTGATGAGACCTTATCCTCAGTAGCATTCCAACATTTCGTTGTATCTCCACAGGTACAAAAGATCATAAGTCTACAATAATTTGTGGTGCACCCAGAATAAACACTGAACCAGTGACCAGGTTGACTGCTGTGTTTCGAGTCTTATAGCAAGGTGCTCCTGCCAGCATCTTACAATTAAGGCATCCGCTGTCTGAGCTCCATAGAAGAATCTCTATACTTTTTCTTCAACTTTCAGTAACTCACCATTTTGTAACCAAAGAGGAAGATGGTTCAGTAGCCAGAAAAGCCTGTATAATAAACAGACTTTCCTGTAAGGGGTTATGTTTTCTCGTGAAGAAAGAGAGAGTGCTGGGCTGATGGAGGGATGGGAGGGGAGTGCAGAAGACTCTGCCCTGGGAGGCTGGAGCCTGGGCCTGGTGGGGAGCTGTGCGTGCATGTACCTGGAACTTGCACAACCTAGTGATGAGCCCCTGAGGGAAAAAAGAAATTGAAAAGGAACAAATCATAAATAATGCAAGAATTATATATGCCTATTTCTGGCAGAGCTTTTTTGCCTGTGTCCAGAGACTAGAGAAGCTGTTAGTATCAGAAAAATTACTCTCTAGCTTGTTTGAGAGAAGATTTTGAATAAGGGTTCTGTAATATCATCAGATCTCCTCTCCCTTACTCCCTCAACAGAGCCCTGTTTGCCTTATGGCAAATTATTATAACAAATCTAGGCCATAATCTACTTTTTAGTGATAGCAGTAAACTAACTGAAGAAGAGCTGACAGGGAGTCTGTGAGTCTGACACAGTTTAGCAGAGGGTTCCTGCAAGGTTGATGTTCAGAATGTTCTCATCAAATATTTTCATTAATGACTTAAAAAGTATTTGTTTAGTAATGAAATTTACCAGCAGTGTGAAACTGGGAAGCATTACAGTGCACAGAAGGATCAGCGGGAGAATGGCTATTTTTGACCAATGAAGTAAATAAAAACGAGATAGAACAAATGGCAACTTCTTACACTAATTATAGGTGGTTTTACTGTACGATAGAAGTTCATAAATTGAAAGTTCCACAAGAAGTTGAAGATCAGAGTGTAGTAGTGCAACAAGGAATGACAGGATGGAAGGGCACTGGGGTCTTAGAGTATACATGGCAAATTACTTCCTGTAGGTTTCGACTGGAATTAATGTTACTGCACAAGCCTTGATGAAGAGTTGACAAAATTTTTAAATTTCTGTGTGTTTTCAGTTGCTCTGGATATCTTTTTTTTCAACAGTGTCATGCTGTCACACTGAGTTGATAAGCATTAAGAAATATCTCATTTTCCTAATTTAGCATTGCTTGAATTATGAAACCCTTTGGGGTGTAGTAAAACATAGTATCCTCTGTGGGATAGCAGGGCAAGATAATCAGCCCTCGTATATAATGCATTTGCCTGACCTAATGATCCTGCAGGCCGGCACTTTTAATGTACATTTGCAATAGCAATTTTTTGTATCTTATTATCTCTCTGCTATTACCAGCTTACTTTCTACATACATTCTGCTACCAAGAAGAAGAAAATTAAAAGTGTCAGCTTTCTGTATTAGCAGTCATTCTTAGGTCATATTTTTGCATATACTACACTAGAATGTTTATGATTCATGTAGGATTTTGCAGGTTTAATTATCTTGTCTCTCTTTTCCTTGTGACATAAAAAATCCAGTGGGTTTAGCTAGTCTTGGAGGGGAAAAAAGTTATTAGAAAGTGGAAGTCTCCAAGAGCTTAACAAGTATGTCTCACTGTGGATGTGGGCTCAGTTGATGAAGTCCTGGTTCTGCTGAAGTGAGAAACTGAGTGACTTTGTGACCATCAGGAGTCACCTCTTGTGTACTCTGCTGCATTTTTCACATGGCCCAGAAGGAGGGCAGCTTGAATTTGCAGAAAAGTCTTGCCAGACTTTGTGTGCCTCATGTTATTTTCCATGAGCTGCAGCGTACAGCATACATAGCCAGAAAGCAATAGCAACCAAGTGTTCTGTAATCTCAGACCATGCAAGGACTGAGTATAACTAAGAGAAATTAATTACTGCTCTAGCATTAAAGAACATATAATCACTTTGCAGATGCTTTTACTAAAAAATGAAAGTATCTTTTTGGGTTTAACTTAATCCCTTTGACGGGGAATTAAACTAAGAAAACAGAAGCTGCTGTACTTCTGAAGGAGTGCTTCCATGTAAGACTTTCAGCTTGACATCTTTACTTTCTTCATCTTGACTTCTGTAAATAGCTTTGCCTAGGCATGTCTGTTATTCCCTATGGATACTGAACTGGCACTGTATTATATACAGTAGGTTAATGTTTCTAGACACAGCCTCAGCTCTGAGTGAATTTTCCCTTAGAGAGAAATTTCTGTTATTCAGAAATAATGAGCCAACAAGGTGTGGTATTTTTCTCCATTTTCCTCAGTACATTATCTTCTGCTGACTGATTGGTATCCATGCACGTGTTATGTTGTGTTTATAGTAATCTTGTAAATCACAAGCTTATAACTTGGCTTCAGATTTGGGGTAGGCTGATGAAATGATGTGACAGATTAGTATGGGTAGATTATACAGAATTTTCATACTGTCCCTTAAAATGTTTATTTGCATTTCCCTGGAACAGGCATACAGGAATGGGTCAAAATGCCTGTCATTAAAATTACTTGATGCCATGACTAGGAGACACTAGGCACTGCGGCAAGAGCTGACCTAAAGACAACAACAGAGTAGGCAGGAAGAGGTAACCTATTCTCCTCTGCCTCTTCTTTGTCTGGCAGCTGATAATTAAAATGATTTTCTCTAACACCAAGGTAAGGCAAAGCGAGTCAAGAGGCTGTTTCCCAAGCAGATGCCAAGGCAGCTTCCAGACCAGATGGTGTTGCGTTGGCATGAGCTCGCTGTCCACACCCTGCAGCTATGTTTGTAAAGCATCTTCTCTCATAGCTAGTGGGCAGTAAACAGAAGCCTCATTTGGCCTCTGAACCGGGAAGCTGGGCTGGTATCTTGTGCCATCTGCTGAAAGCGCCTGCTGTGAGTCACTGATGGCAGTTGGAGCGAGTCGCCTGCATGCAGGATCCTGTCACATACATGTGTGTCTCTGGTTGTTAAGAGCGCTGGCAACAGTCTTTAAATATGAGCATTTTGTGGGGAAGATTTAGAAGTGGTGGTGCTTTATCCTAGTTTTGGAATCCACATCTCTGATTTCAGAATCTGAAACAGTGTTATAACCTAGTGTCACTACAGCATGTTGTCTCTGAGTTATATGAGTTCACGTGATAGCATCCTCCTACAAAGGGAGGGCATCCTTCACATTTTCATGACTTTTGGCTTTTAGGCACCTGAAGCACAGCGTAGTGAAGTCCAGAGACCTGCTCTGCAAAGAGGTGGTGCCAGGGTCCCTGGAGTTGTTATGGAGCTGCAGGACAGCAGAGTCCCACATCTGGGCCCCCACCAAGTGCTGAATCACAGCAGTGAAAAAAATGTTTTCTCTCATTGCAGTTACAGAAGTTAAAGTGCTATTTTGACTTTTCTATTTACAAATAGAAACCCCTCCATTACAAGTTGTTTTCTGCTGTAGAAGTCAGTGAGTGTGCATTTTCTTCTCCTTGTTTCTATTGTTCTTGCAGTCTCAGTTATGCAGTTTTGTGAGTAGTGGTCCCAAAATGGGTAGCTGTCAAAAAAGCTAATTGTTATCTGGCACTTCACGGAATGGTATCTTGAGCCTTAACTGGCCTTCTGGAAGCTTTCTGCCATAAGGAAAAGAGGGAGATGTGTTACTGGGATTTGTACTAGACCAGCAATCTCCTTTCCCTTGGAATAACGAGTGTTAAAATAAGAATATGTAGAAGAAGAAAGTAATTATTTTTAGGGTCAATGCTGGAGAGTAGCATGAGTTTGACTGGCCAGCACTCTCCTAACTGCAGAAAATGGCTTACTTGAAGATCTCATGTCAAAAGCAGATGAATGTGCATCCTTATTTTCCTCCCCTGGGAAGGTCATAGTGTCTTGGAGACAAATAGCAAACACTGTCAGTGTATGGTCAGCATATGCTTTCTTCACTGTGACTGCAGAGAATAGTGAACTACCACCTTTACTGATTGTCGTGGCTGTTGTTTTGCTTTACTTACTTGCCCCTTTATTATGAGTATTGCTTAATGTGTTTTTCATCTCTTTTGTGTCTACTCAGCAGCCAGTGCCTCTCTGATCATGGACAAACTATCTTAAAGGATAAAAATAGGGACAGATTTTACTTGTGTTGCTAACGTCTATGCCTTCTCATTTTTCAGTATCTTTGCCACATGACCTACCTGACCGGCTGGAGGGAAACTTGTGCTGGCTTGGGCAGAAAGGTTGTGTCTTGTTGGTGTTGAACTGTAGCAGTTCACAGAGCAAATACCCCTCATTCAGGATTTTCCTATAATTATTGGCAACTTAAGCATCAAGATTAAGATTACATCACAAACTGAACACTATCATAATAATTAATTTATTCTAATTCACTCTGTGGTCATTCTGCTTAGTTTTGCTTTATTTTTTTTGTAGAACCTTATTACATTTTTATCTCTCTGAATCAATAGGCTCCTTGTTAAACAACTGTGTATTTTGTATTGCCCTTGGATGTCACTGGTAATGCTGAGAAGTTTCATGAAGGAAGGATAATTTAGTGATCTGAGGAAATGGACGACAGAGTGCCACAGGCATTGGCAGGAAATTTGCCTTGCATGGTGCAAACCACAGCATGAACAGTGGCTGCGCGCCTTGTGGAGGCAAAAATGTTGAACTTCTCTCTGCTGTAGCATTAGTCTGCCCTTGGGTATGGCATGAGTGCCTGTGTGGGTTGCAGGTTTGTGTCATGGGCATTGTCACGAGGCTGACCTTGTCTTATAGGAGATGGCATTTAGCCTAATTTTCTCCCACACTCCATACTGTCCAGGTTCAATTTTAGAGCAGAAATGGGTAAATGTGCTGCTCACACTTATGGCTGGCATATGTTAGAAGAGCGGTCTGATTTCCTCTCATCTTGCACTAAATCATTCCCCAGTAGCTGACAAAGGCCAGTGTGATGGTTTGATTTGCTGGGATGGGCAATTATTGCCTGCTTTTGAGAGATCAGATCAGAGAGAGGCTATAATGGCTTGAGGAAGCCAATAGCTCTTCACAAAACACCCTTGATATTCTGGACTGAACTGCTGTTGGTGCTAATTTCAACTCTTTTTTCTGAGGGAAGTCTTAATTTTCATATGGGACCAGAATATTTTGAGGAAGAAAAAGATTTTTTCATTCAGCTTCTGTCCCACTGCTACAGATACCAATAGAGAAGAGAGACAACCACAGTCCTTAGGGAGTGTTTCCAAGAGCAGAGTAAAAGATAGATATGATGATTACATTTAGTCTTTTAGTGGTCTTAGATCTCACATACTCTGTGATTCCTTCTCTAGTACAGTGTATTTTGTTACAGCACCTGCTATAAAAGAGCTTTAGTACATGTCAAACCCAACATGATTTCAGCCTCAGCAGTACAGGGAGGCATTGACAGTAAAATTCTTGTCCAAAGTTATATGTGCCCTAAAGAAAACATTGACCTGTAGAGTCGATTTGTGTGTCCTGACTCTCAGTACAGAATCACAGAATCATAGACACATTAGGGTTGAAAAAGACGTCCAAGTTCATTGAGTCCAACCTTTGACTGAACACCACTATGCCAACTAAACCACTAAGTGCCACATCCAGTGGTTTCTTGAACACTTCAAATCTCAGAACTTGTAGTATTAAGTGCTTCTCTCTTCACAGATTTTGGGAACTGTTGAAAATGAGCCTTTCAAATAAACAGTATACAATTTGCACCCTCCCCACCACATGCCACATGTTACTGGTGCGTTGTATCCACTTGAGATATGGTAAGGAATGGTAAGCAACCACTGTTCCCAGACAGTGCTTGTGCCATCTGATTTCACTGCATCCCCTCTTACTTCCTTGATGAGATTATAAAAATCCTCAGAACTTCATTTAGGAGTATCTTGACAGCAGGATTTCTTACTCTGAAGAGTTGTTGTCAGAAAGAAACCAACACCACGATTAATGCATCAAGTACTTGGAAAAAAACCCAAACTATTTTCATTTGAAGAAATTAAATTTTATTAACTTAAATTTATTTTATTAACTGCTTTTAAGGGACTTACATTATGGTGATAGGAACATAAGTACATACGTAAAAAATATTCCCCAGATGTTAGTATATAGAAATGAATGTTTTGTAGTGATAAGATTTGGTCCCTGAGAGTCAGATCAGAGTTGTGTTTCTGTCTCCACCAGAAGTACCTTGAACTTTAGTAGATCAATGAGATGAGTTGAATTGATTTGATTAAAAGCAATAGAATTTGTGTGTCTGAGTTGTATTTTTCTGAGGCAAGAATTTAGAGTTGTTCTTATATTTTTCTTTTCTAGATCTGTATGCATGAATTTTTTCCCCTAGATTTATTACAGAATAAATGAATTGGGAGGTACTGTCATGGGGCATTTATTTGATTCTCATTAAGAAGATCAAAACACACTTTTGAGCCACAGACTGGATTCTTAGCATGAAAAAATGTTCCCCCTCTTTGCAAAGACATGGTTTTGCAAACTAATGGAGTCTGAGATTCTATTTCTAGTACATATTAACTACACTTTCTGAGAACAAACCAATTTGTGTAATTACTTCAAATTCCTTCCACAGCTAGAACTCTGTACAACTCCCTACTGATAGTCTTTTCAGCATTATTCCCATACTCATGCACTTATACCAGTTATATCTTTTACTGGAATACTGCTGCAAGAATTCTCTTTAGAGAGTATTTTATTACCCAAAAGGTTTTATATAATCCACATAATTTAATTGTTAGTTTTGTTATTTGTTTATTGGAGTCTCTCTTTGTTTACTTCTTATTCATATATTCCAAAAAGACCTGAAAGCCTTAAGCAGTCCCATGATACTGTAGTGGAGGACACCCTACAGACTGAAAGAAAGAACATCTCAAAGGAAGAGCATTTCAAGTAGTTAAGACAAGTAAAGTAAATAGGTGTAAAAAAGGAGAATGAAATGGAGAAAATGAGCCAAGGTTTCAGAAAAAAAAAGTAGGATGTAGTCTGTCTGAAATCAAATATAACTTGGGATGTTGGTGGCTAAAATGCATGTGAGTGCAAAGCAGAAAACTCAGGAAAAAAAAAGAAGCAGAAACTGAAATAATCTCTTTTTGACTGGTA
Source organism: Anabacerthia variegaticeps (assembly GCA_035583185.1). Classification (NCBI taxonomy): domain Eukaryota; kingdom Metazoa; phylum Chordata; class Aves; order Passeriformes; family Furnariidae; genus Anabacerthia; species Anabacerthia variegaticeps. The sequence continues at coordinate 21,277,415 of JAWWEW010000078.1, forward strand.
CTTGATTTGTGTCCCAACTTAGTTAGTCCTGAGAAATGCTGGTCCAAGGGTGGTGGGTTGTACATGTTCTGCCAGTCACCCCGCTGTAGCCTGGTACGGGTCAGCCCCAGAGCTTCTCACCATAAGAGAGGTGGTCAAACATTACCTGTGAGGCACCAGTTTTCTTTCAGACATCTGAGCAGAGAGGTGCCCATGGTGAGCAGCATGATGGTTGCTGTACAGGAGGTCAGTTTGGTGAAGGTGTTCTGTATCTGTTCCAAAGGCAAAGACACCAAGGTGAATAGGCAATGGAAGTGGCTGCAGTTACTGCAGAAAGGGGAAGGAAAAAGTGGTATGTAGAAGAGAGGAAATAGTAAGATTGAAAGACATTGGGGGAAAAGAAAAGTGTAGCTCTTTTAATGGAAGATGTACCACAGAGATTCTCTCACAGAGTGAAGCAACAAACCTGCCAGTTGAGTGTCACTCATAGTCTGTGGGGTCAGGTGTTGCATTTCACTGCAGCGCTGCTGCTGTTGCTGTCCCGGCTGCACTGACTGCACTGGCACTCTGGGGTCTGACAGCAGCACGGCATGCACAAACCCTCCCGTGAGGATTGGCTGAGGTCAAGTCTCTTTCCCTGTGAGCAGCTATGCTTTGATAAACAGAATCCTATATTCTCTAAGGAGAGCATCTCAAACGGGAGGCACCCCTACTTTGTAGCTGTTTTCAAAAGTAGTTTACACATCTTGTAAAAAACAGAACAGGATTTCCTGATCAAAACACATAACTACCAACATCTTCTATGTATTTTCTTACCTTCTGTCTCATCTTGATTATTTTTTTTTCATATTTGAAAAATAAAATCCGAGAGCATTTAATGTCAGATGTCTAGAATGACTGTGCTATGCATCATGCAGGTGACTGTTGGCTTCTGAAAAAGCTGTAATTGAAATGCTTTTCTTCCCTGCAGTAAATGAACATAAATATTCACTTGGCTGGTACATTAGGCTAGATAGATTATTCATATATTTGCTGAAACAAGTATTTGCAAATAAATGCTATTTAAAAAGCACTGAAAATCTCCTTAATAGTCCTTTAACCAATATTAGTGCATTACAACATAGCTGAATTTGCAAGGCACTAGTAGGTCAGTTTTTCTGAAGGGTAGAGTGGTAGTGAGAATTTAAGGGATGTTTGAATTTTTTTCTAATTTTGCATACGATAATTGATATTGCACAGTACTGAATAGATTTGGTGCATTTGCAGTAGGGCTTACATCCTTATCAGTGAAACCAGGGGGCATTTTTTGAATAGGGTCTGCTGGATTTGATTTAAAAGGTGTATATTTTATTTGCAGAAGAGGAAAATATTCAATTTCATTGTCTCTCTTTACTGCTTAGTTATTCTTAGAGTTTCCATTATTTTTATAGCCCTAGTGACAACTTCAGATTTGCTCTGTTTTTTAATCAAGCATAACTTCCACATGAGAGGAAGGGGAAGGGCAGAACTGATCTCTTCCAGTGACAGGACCTGAGGGAATGGCCTGAAGTTGTGTTGTGGAGGTTTAAGCTGGATATTAGAAAAAGGTTCTACACTCACAGGGTGGTTGGGCACTGGAACAAGCTCCTCAGGGAAGTGGTCACAGCACCAAGCCTGGCAGAGTACAAGAAACATTTGTGCAATACTCTCAGGCACATGGTGTGACTCTTGGGGATGATCCTGTACAGGGCTAAGAGCTGGACTTGGTGATCCTTCTGGGTCCCTTCCAACTCAGCATATTTTGTGACTCTGTGATTATTATTTGGTAAACATACCTTTCTCCTCAGAAGGAGGAAATTGCCTTACCCTGGAGCAGAGTTCATCTTGTCCAATGAGGCCATGTGCAGAGCAGATGTTGAGCCTAACCCACCTACTTCCAACTCTTTTCCTAGTCAATGAAGAAAGATGAGCACTTCTGGAGTAATTTGTCTCTGAAATTTGTATCAGGATGTCAGGGATTTCACACTGCAAGCATGCCCATTTGGTGAAGTGTCAAGATGATGATGTTTGTCTAAGTACCATGGCTAAAAGAGATGCGATAAACACCTTGTGAGTGATACTCAGTTCCTGGTGTCATGTCAGTGGCTTGGAAATGTGCTTATGAAAAAGCAGTGTTTGACAGTATGGAGTGTGATACTGTAGGATATGCTGTGGATTTACAGTCTCAATTTCCAATTTCAGGGAGGAGAACATTGCTATTATCAGGGAAAAATTCGAGGAAGTCCAGTATCCTTTGTTGCCTTGTCAACATGCCATGGATTACAGTAAGTCTGCTGTTTTGTTATCATTGACCCTTGTTTATTACTCTGTTAAGAAAAATAAAGTTTTTTATAGTAAAACAATATATAGTAAAATAAATGCTATTTATTTTCCTACTAATTTGTCACCAATATTAAGTACTCAACAATCTTGAGAGTTTGCTTTTTTTTTTTTCCAAACTGAGTACTTATAGTTGTGGCCAGTTGTTGTTATAGTTTATTATAGAGACAGCAGAGTAAAAGTAGCTGAAAACATCCTATTCTACAAGAATAAAAACAATGCCAATGAACCATTTGGAAATTTTGTTCTTTTCTTGTTGCTATAATGGTGTATATTATCTTTCTTTTCTAGTCTTTTTATAAAGAAAATGTCAGTTTAGAATTTATGTTGTACTATACACTTTTGTTTTAACAGAATGGCTTCCCTTAAGCTTTATGCATGGGCTAATACCTTTGATATAGTAAAATCTTGAAAAATCTAGACGAAGAGATATAAAATGGTGGATTAATTTTGCTGTGATTTTTGAAGTACATAATTTTACTGATAATATAATTAAATCATCTGTCACCTGAAGGTTACATGAAACTTTGTATTGATTGTACAGCTTTTGGCCCTCTCTCTACTTTTGGCCCTATCAAATGATGCTAGTCAGGTTTTTGGAGCAACCAAGCAACTTCAGTGCCTGTTACATCTGGGAATTACAAGATCTCAGCACTTTTGATACTGAGATCAGCTTGAAAAGTCATGGCAGCGAGTGAACTTGTGTGGAGGTTATGTGAACTTTGCTTTTTTTCTGCAGAAGCAGGGCTTAGCTGATGGAAATCTTCAGCCTGTTGTCTATGTCCAGCTACTCTGTAGTTCTGGTATCAGCCATATAAGTACATATATTTAAGTAGTGTCTTTCTTTTATATTTGTGTATTCTTTGTTAGGAAGGGGGGGAATGCATGCAGACCACTTGTCATTCTTGTACTTGTCTGATTTACAGCTGCACAGCTCAAGAAACTCGAGCCAAATTTCAGCATGGACAGTGAGACTAAAAATAGTAGCATCCTAATGCATCCTGAGCCACTGCATGGCTTCCATTAGCAGTGATCCATTAGGTCTTGGCCCCTGTGAACTCCTAGGAGAAAAAACAGGATGGAAGGAGAACCTGCATATGTCCTTCTCTGCCCTCTTTCTGCGGGTTTATTCTTAAGACTGACTGTCCTGCTGCTCTGTATGCTTAAATGGCCTGCTATTCAAATTGATCCATTCTAATGTAGCTAGTTCCATGAAGAATGATGCATTTTTTTAATAGTAGAATTCATCTGTCTCTTGAGAGGTACCTTCCCCTCCTCCCATTTTTTTCTTTTTTTTTCCCTGTTGCAATAAAGTTTCAGCAGTTACCCTTCACACAAGCTTTCTCTAGCAGGCTGGTAATTCGAGCATCCAGTATGCGAAAGTAATGTTTTTCTGAGCTGTATTAAACTCACGTTCTTCTAAATGGTAAGTAATTACTAGAAACTCATGCCGGCAGAGCTTCTTAGCTTCAACCACCGTTTGGAGCATCTTGCTGGAGTGAGGGAAACTTGAGAGAGTTTTCTAATAAGGTCTGCAGGGCAGACCTTTGCTTTCATGAATTTTAGGAAGTGCATTAGGACAGAACAGATGCCTGTAATAGAATAATAAGATTCATATTCTCAAAGTTCATGCCAGTCTCCTCTCTTGCATATTAGTATCTCTAGATCTCAGCCACTAACAGCAGAATTTTTCATACATGTGAGAAAATGTTGGTGGTTTTTAATCATAAATTATGAGTTCTTCTGTTGGTAATGTCTGGTTTGTGTCCTTCCTTTTATTAGTTAAATTAATCGGATGACTGGCTGATGGAATAGTTAACAATTATGAATGTCTTCGCTCCTTAATGGCTTTGCTAATGACAAAGGTATCTCTGCAACCTTGAGCGGGCCATTTTGTTTGGATTTTTTTTTTTGTTTTTGTTGTTTTCTATGGGATATGGAGTAACTACGCTTTCCTATGAGTTAACACAAAAAAGACTGAATGCAAAACACAGTGGTTGCTGGGATATAAATAAGCTGTAGTCAGGCACGACTTGCAGCTCTGGGTTTGGAGGAGAGGGCACAGGCAGGTCTGGGATTTTGCTGCCGGCTGGTGGTGAATGCAAAAACTGCTGTTACTGCTGCAAATTTGACTTTCACAGCTACGAATTCGATAGTTTGAAGAATATACATCATCCAAACGAAGATTTTTGGAATGGCCTATATTTTGCTATTGCCTTCTCTCTAACACATCGATCAGCATCTGGTTTATTCACAGCACTCTGAACTGAAGTTGTTTGGAAAAGAGCCGTGAACTGTTTGAGCGGACAAGTCAGATCTGTAGGTCAGCTGTGACTATTGTCACTGTTGAGTGGCTTGATCAGAGGTCAGTGCTGCTGGGTCCAGCAGTCTCACGAGAAGCTGCTTGCTGATGAAGCTTTGTCTTGCAGACTGTGCTTAACTAAAATTGCAATTAGAAGAAAGTTTTGCCTGATAAAGAGCTCCAGGGTATTCCCCAACATCGTGTTATTCCCAAGCAAAGAAGCTTCAGCAAGTTCTGGACTATTTCTCGTAAGCTGTGTAGACATTATTTATTTCTAAAGAATAGGCACAGGTAATTTGAAAGTTGAAACAGCTTTACATTGTGGATATACTCATGCTCCCACCTGATGTATGTTATACAGTCAGTAAACCAAGCTACTTCCATGTACGTCAATTTTGCTGATTAAGAAACCTTCTGCATAAGAGAAAAGTATCTGCTGTTTTTTATAATTCACTGTTTACTTTGGGTGTTTTCAAGAGTAATGTGAATAAATAAATAATCTTGCTTTCATGCTGCTGTTTTGTGCTATGTGCCAAGTTTGAACTTACAGCTCATACTTATGGCCAGGCTTAAAGACCTGTGTAGTAACCCTTTGAAAGAGACACACCGATACAGCCTAATCCCAACCATGCATGTATGCCACTGCAGTAAAGGCAAAATTATTAAAAAATATGCTGGGTTGCTTGAAGATCACAATGGTAGAGATATAAGAAATACCCTTTGGTTTTATGCTCTTACAGAGTAATAACTGTATCAACACTTTCTTTAAATGAAGTGTTGTGGAAAGGGTTAATAAAACCCATTAAAACATAAGGAAAATTCAAGTCAATAACATTTTTATTTGGGGACAGCTCTGTGTATGTTCCAAATATGCATGTCCCTAAAGACAGATCCTTTACTTATCTGTTGCAGGTAGATATCTCTTGCATGAGAGTGGGGCCTTTGAACTGGATTTTCAGTTGTCTAAATTAGTCCATTTTGTAGTGTTTATATATGTTGTAGAGCAGGTTTGTGGAAGAAAAAAGAGTCTGTTTCACCACAGGAGAAAATCTTTCTTTCTGAAGTGAAGAAATAAAAGATTGATCCAAAACTGCATTCAGTTCCTGAAACCAGTTTTAACTGCTTCTTTTCTAAATATTTAAATCTTTAAAATATACAAGCTTCCTCAGCTTACTTCCATGCTGCATTTGTATTTGTTTATTAAATCAGTATTTACATTTTCTACTCTTGACAGTGGGATGTTCTATGATGGAAATCATACTTACCTTATTGAGCCAGATGAAAACTACACCTCAGATGTAAGTAGAACTTACAGCAGTCCTGCTGTGTTTGTTGGCTACGGTTGTCCATGGGTACAGGGTAGGCATAAGGCTGTGGGACCAAAAGGTCATCCCCTCCTTCTTAACTCATTTACCTCATAGGTAAGACTCCACCATCACAACCAAAAGTAGACCTCCAGTCAGTGGTGTGTATATATGTGCGTACTCTGTAACACTTGGCTGTAGAGCAGTGCAGCCCCAGAGAGTGATGAGGGTCCTTTGGATCCAGCAACAGAAGCCTGTACGTGCCCTGTCCCCTTCTCTGGCGCTTCCCGCTCTGGGTTCATTACATCACTCTCCTGCTGATTCATCCTTGACGCTAGTTCAGCATCTCCTGTGACTCTCATTGACTCTCCCTGGGCATCTCTCTTAAGCCTGGCTCAAAGTGTGCTCAGGCTCTGTGTTGTACTCAGTTATTTCCAGTAACTGTGGAGTTAGTGATCACATCACTGTTGGGAAAAGGAGAAGAATGTAGAGTAGTGGTAACTTGCAACTTGCATGTTCACTGGTATATGTGTTGGATAACAAGAAACTTTGGAAATTTCTGTTTAAGGATCATGAGATGGATTCATTTTTCCTGTTTTAATACTTGCAACTATTTACTATTTCAGGATGACTTCCATTTCCACTCTGTTTACAAATCGAAGTTGTTTGAGTTTCCTTCAGACGACCTGCCATCTGGTATGACTTTTTAGTATTCATGACTTATGAAGTGTTTTAGTCTAAAGCCAAATTTGTTAATTGTATTTAATAGATTGTCTTCTGAGAGTGTATTGGTTCTTTGTATGTATCTTCTTTTCCCCAATTAAATAAAAAAGCACTGGAAAAAAAAGGATTTTGAAACTGAAAGCACTGGCAAAGAACCTGAAGTGCTGAAGAAACCCTGAATCCAGTGGATGAAACCTCTCCTAGAACTTCATGTTGTGATATATGTTTCTCTTAACAAATCATGTGGTCTATGGACTGCACTATGTGCTAGTAGTTGTAGAGAGGAAAAGACTGAGGTAGCCAAAAGATGATGAAAATAAATACCACGTTGCAAGTGGTTGATAACTCTTCATGAATTTTTCCTCTTTTGAGACACAGGGTAAGTACCGTAGTGTACTCTCAAGCATGAGAGACAAGAGCTTGACAAATGTTGTTGCTGTTCAGTGACTCTCTCATCTCCAGTCCAATCAGCATCTTTCACAGCACTGGCTCTAATGAGGGCCATGCATTTCAGTCCAGATGAATTTGGAGGCAGAAGTGGTTTCATGTGCTTTTAGTGGTGAATGCCCATAAACAGTTCATACAGTTCTTATTTATTGTGTGGAGGGAGAAGAGATTTTTAAAAAAATGAGCATTCATCTGAGAAGCTGGTTTGTTAATTGAAGCTAAAATTGCAGCATTTATGACATATCCTCATTCTGTTAAGGATTTGTCAGTTTTACAGATGCGTTTTCCTACTCTACAATATATATCCTAGATAAGTAAAACTTTTCTTCATAGACACTGATGTTTTGGTAGAAACCACCCCTAGACTAATTTCTTCCGGAGAATTACAGATATCAGGTCATCTTGTTACTGAGATCTAATGGTGCTGAGTCCTGCACATAGATCAGTCCTTCCCTGGAGCACAGTGTGTGCAAGTTTGCTAATTGTTAAGCAAAGTAGAATCAATCAGAGAGCTAATGAGAAAAAAACAAGGGAAATTGCTGCAACAGGGTCGCCTTAATTTCGGTTCTGAAGAAAGACTCTTTATGTCTAGGATACCCTTCACGGACAAATAAACTTTAACCCACAGTCTGCTCTCTCACATGCCCATGCTTTTTTTTGAAAAATTGTTTGAAAAGGTGTTTCTGAGGTTTGTAGTGAAAATTTCAATATATGTATTATATTACGTCCTCATTAGGAACTCCACAATTTTTCTTTGTCAGTGTTTATTCAATTTATTTGTCTTTAAGTCATCCTCCATGCACAGCCATAGCTCCAGAGGACAAGAGCCCTACCAGTATCTCTGCTTGATCCTGCCTCTTCCCTTCCAGTGCTGAAGAGTGCTGACTGTTTCTTGATTTGTCTTTGTTTCCCTTTAAATAGTATTTACAATTAATTGCTAATACTGTTGTTGTGATTGATTTTTAAAAAAATTATTACAGCAGAATTATTATTAGCAAACACTGTCATAGGATACGTCATCAGTATTTCTTATATTCGTTATTACTCTCGTAATTTATCAATTTGACCACCCAAAGAAATCTTCCTTGGAGCCAAGATTTTCCTCTTGTCTTTAAAAGAGTGTGTGTATAAGCTAAGATTTCCACTCAGCACTGCTAGTGGATGTATCATCAGCTTCAATATTAGTGTTAGAAAGGGAAAAGCTTCAAGTGATACTCTCTATAAATGATAGTAAAAGCACACACTGTTATATCCCAGTATTGCCTTCACTGTTAGCAGTGTACTTTTTAGATTCTTTTGCTGCTTGGGTATTGAAAAAAAAGCAAGCTATTACAGGAAAGAATTAAGAATTTTTTGTACTGTACTTTGCAATGGTCTGAGAGGTAGTGAGGACTATAAATAAGGAAAGCTTGGATGAATGTCTTAGCATGCTTAGAGCATTTGACTTTGTATTTACTGGACTGCATTTTTTGTCAAAATCTGTGAGACCTTAGATATGACCTTAGGTAACACTATTTTACCGACGGTGCTATTTTTCAAATAATCCATAACAGATGTCTTTTCTTTTTTTCTTTTTCTTTTTCTTTTGTTTTTTTTTTTTTTTTTTTGAGGTCATCTGAAAAATGTGTAGGTGTGGCCCTTAGGGACATGGTTTAATTGGACTTGGCAGTGTTAGGGTTATGGTTGGACTCGATGATTTTAGCAGTCTTTTCCAACCAAAATGATTCTATGACTGAATCCTCATTACAGTTTTTCAAGTTAATCTATATCCATCAAAATATCTGTTAGGCTTTCTCAACTACCAGTATTTCCTGTGATTTTGCTGGTCATGTTCTCTTGCCTGAAGGCCCTTGGCTGGAAATTCACCCTGCATGAATTCATCCAGTTCATGAGTTATAACACAGCGTTAATGTGTATTAGTGTATTAATGTTAATGGCTGCATCATTTCCCTCTGGAGATGACTGACTTCCGATGGTGGGTAAAACAATCATGTTTGCTGGTAAAGTTACCTGAGACCATATATATGTATGGTAAATTATTATTTTATTGGTTGAAAAGTGTTATTTTTACCAGTTTCATTCCTCGTGTTATTAAAACAAAAATGACAGGTTGCGATCCAGCTGTGTGGCATTAGAACACACTCTAAATTAATTGACATATGTAAAGCGTAATCAAAAAGTACATTGTAAGAAAGTTTTCAAGATTCAGTTTCTCATCACTGCAAACCCAAGAGACTGCAGGAACCTTGGGTATTACTTAATTTTTTTTTTGGTAAAGAAAATGCTCAAGTACACTGGTGTAAACTGGTGTAAGAGTAAACATGTTTAAGCCTATGATTGCCCAGGTCACTCCATAAAAAGGTGTCTGCAAACTTTGCACACCAAAATGACAGTACAGTCCCCAAGATTTAATCAAAACAGTACCAGTTAGTTACTTTCCTTGTTTATCTTACCAGTAATTAGCCACTCCTGGTTAAGGTTAACACTTAGGCCTGGGAGTTTTTCTCAGGTGGGTGATTCAGCTTTGTGTTTTAAGATTTTGTTGTTATGGCAGCCCTGTTAAATTCCTATCAGCATTATTTTTAACCCTATTTTTGAACCTCATGCAGAAATTGCACAATTAATGTACAGCAAGTGGGAAGTGGAGCTGTGAGAAACTTTCCTGCCTCTCCAGTGAAACCAAAAAGTTCAGGGGTTTGTACCACAACCATAAGTTGTGTGAAAGGTATGTGAACTGGAAGTCCCTTAATTTACACAGCTCCTATACTACTATCTGCTTCTCTGCAGGAGTGGTAAAATCACCCTGCAATACTGAAAGCAGTTTTCAGTTCCTGAAGACTGAAAGGTTGTCCAAAGCTGCAGAAAGCACAAAGGAGGGAAAGCAGTAAAGGGAAAAAGAAATATTACAAATGAAGCAACTGCAAACATTTAATTTACATGTCTCAAATAAAGGTCTTCTTGGGAGTATGTGAATAACAAGTATGTTTATACAAGATAAGGGAAGAGTATTCTTTTGTATAGGGAAAAGAGAGGCAGGGACTATGAATCTAAGATTAAAGATGGAAAAATACTTCTTGGACATATAAAAGGGTGAGAGCAAGTATTGTCTTCTGCTTGATTTATAATGTGTCCTTTTCCATGAGTGGCTAGTAATAGATTTGGTGAAAGGGATTTGGCAAAAGAATAAACTACTTGGTGCTTATGATTAGAGGTTTAAGAAATTAAAGACACAGTGGGATTAGCAGGGAGTAATATCGTATTGATAAGTGAGCATTGCCAAAATCTTATAAGGTTTCTCCCAACTCTGACATATTTTGCTTTGTGAATATAATCGTCTTAAAGCATTAATTCTGCCTTCCATGCTCTTCTTATTAATTTAGGTAGCTATTGCAAGAACTCTGTCAATGGCTGCTGAATTCCTGAAAATGAGATTCGCTCCATGGCAGCACTGTGCTAATAATATTTCACGCCCAGAGTTGGTGAAGTTTTGGCATAGAACATCTGCTGTGCTTTCAGAAGTATGACACCCACAGATCATCTGTTTCAAGAGACCCAGATTATCACTAGTAGAGTTTTTAATAAGACCCCTGTTACTTGGAAACATCTGTGATGTTGCCTCTTTTCTAGCTGGAAACTAAAAAATGAATTGTTGGCACATCTGATGTGCTGAAGAGTGCCATACTACTGTCACGTGGCATCAGGGTCACTAATTGTTGGACTACATTGTAAATATATTCAATGTATTTGTTTGTGTTTTGTGCTTAGAGTTCTGGCAGATGAATACTACATCACAGGATTTTGTTGTAAAGCCAAGACACAAAAGAAGGAAAAGGCAGGTATGTGCCAATATACTTGCTTATAAGTAATATGCCCTCAAGTTTGTTTTGTGTCTGCTCAGTTAATTTGTCCAGATGGAGTCCTGCTGCTTGTGCTGGTTTGGCATGAAGTGTCTATATCAATAAAACTGTTACAAAAAGAGGTATCTAAACTGAGCTAAACATTGTTGGGTTCTCTAGGACATTGCTGACCTGAAGAGTTATTACATTGTTAAATCCTGCTAAATTGCAAATGAAAAACTAACTAAAATATTTTCTATCATTTTGAGTATAGAGTTTCATCAGAAAGTCCCATTAATGAACCATGTATTTTTTTTTTTACAATGATGACAAGTATCTAGTTTACCTCACTTTATTTTGATTCAAAATAAATATTCTAAACTGAGTTCCCTGTTTATTAAAGTGGGGGAGTCACTAAGTGCGGATGTTTGTTACCACTTACACTCGGTATTGTAAGACTCTCTTAGAGTTATATTCTCTCCGTAGGTTCGTCAGATTCCACGTAAAGTTGAAGAAGAAACAAAGTACATTGAGTTAATGATTGTAAATGATCATCTAATGGTAAGACTGAAACACTTCAACATCTTACAATTATAATTAGCATAATCTTTAATTAATGCATAAGGGATAACAAGAAAGAACAATATATGGCCAGAATACATTCAGTATGTCCTTCATAGAAAAGATTCTGGTCTCATTAACCATTGATGAAGTTGTTTCTCAATTTTGGCAAGGTAACTACACCAAGAATGTGACTAGGCCTGAGTACTAGAAAGAAGGGTCACAAAGTCAGTGTGACTTAAGCTGATGATTTTCTTTCTGACTTTCTTGAGCACTTGTCTTAGTTAGAGCCACTCAGCAATCAACAGTGCAGTTACTGCAGTTGTGCAACAGCTGTTGACAATGGGAAAATTAATAGTGACTACATTTTTTTGATACATTCAAATCAATATAGAGAAAATTATTTAAACTTGTATATTTTCTCTGGGAGAAATAAAGAGGCTCTTTAATCTAGTGGAAAGTGATGTAATAAAGATTAGTGTATTGAAGAAAAACCAGACTCATTCAGGTGGAAAAGGTACAGATTTAGGTCAGTGAAGATGATTAATAATTAATGAAGGAAATATCAAAGGAGATGGTGAATTCTTCATCACTTGCGTCTTCAAACATAGTGTCAAACACAAATGATAGAATCCCCATTTGAAGTAACTGGATAAAGTTCAGACTTGTGGTGCCTATCTGACTGGTGCCATTAGATGATTTTATGGTCCTTTATGGCTTTAAAAATCAGAATAGTTCTATAAATCTTGTCTACTCTTTCTGTAATGTGCAGCAGTTCTCTCAAGCAATACATGAATTGGCAAAAATAGACATCAGAGTGTATAAGGAATGTGCCACTGTCCTTGGACAGCATGCTCCTCCGTCAGCTCAGTTTGGTGAGCATAGCAATAAATCCTTGGATTAAAACCAATAACACTCAATGCAAATTCCCTAAATTAGAGTAATTGTCTAAAGACATGAACTAGCAACTTTCACCTTTCAACCTTATCTGTTCAGGCAGATTTTCTGCAAGGACCATGCTTAATTACAGCCACTGCAAGAGTCAGTCCACTTAGGAGTTTATTCTCTGAAGCATGCCAATGAATGCCAATGAACGTCCATGACCAAAGAAGCCAAATAATTTCCTTCAGGGAGAAAGGAGTATTGTACATTTGTCCCTTTCCCCATGGCCTGGGCTAGTGCACTTGTATATTTAAAATATCCTCTGCGCATGCAGTCGATGGCTCTCTCCAGTTGCACTCCTTGTGGAGCTGACACCCTGCAGAGTTGGAGCTGGTTTTGCCATTCTCCCTCACCAGGCATTCCCAGAGGGAACAATGAAACTGGTGCTTCTTCCTGTGGTCCTGGGAACTGGCTCACCAGTACCAGGCATGGAGTGCCCTCCTGTCTGCCCTCTCAGCTGCTTGTCCAGCCATTGCTTCCAGTGGGGGAATAAAGCTTTTAAAACCCAAAGGGGCTTATAAATTAGTATACTGAAAATATTTTAATAGACCAGTGTCTCTCCTAAAGTTTGAGTTTTTAGTTGCAAATAGAGACTTGAGTAGTATACTTATTTCCTTTTGTTTCAGTGTTTCACTTTCCATTTAAATTTCAGATTTTTCATTTCGTCCTTTCTGTCATTTTTAGGTTCACAGTCCTGGTCTTTTGTTTTTTGGTTGTTTGAGTGGGTTTTTTTAGTAAGTGTAACTTACTTATTTTTGATGGGTTTTCCCTCCACTCCTTCTTGAAAGCACACCTTTCTCACCTGCTAGTTACTGAACACTTCTTGCCCACTAAAAGATCCTAACTTTCAGAAAACAAGTACATCTTTCACTGCAAAATCAAACAACATGGGGCACAAGATGATTAAGCATTTCTGAAAAATCTTGTCCATTTTGTCCTAAATTACTCTGAGATACTTCTGACTTTCATACCCATGGTGCTCATTCATAAGTGTTTTTTCCCTCTGAATAGGAGTACCTGAACAGCTGTTTTCAGTGTCATCTTTATAGTGCTGCATTACAGATTTCAGTAAAGGTGCCATTGTAGTCTGATTGTTAAAGTGATTTGAACCAGTTACTATGGCATTATGGAAGTGTGGAACTATACAGGAAGAAAGCCATAAAACATCTTAAGAGATAATTGGAGAAAGGAAAAACAAAAAAGGAAGTATGTTAGATTAAAACACAAATGGAGGCACTTCTTGGATAACACCTGAAGTAGTGTCAACTATAGAAGTTTTTGTTGCTAATTTCTGCATTGGCATTTGTGATTGACTTTAAAATTGCCATAAAATGCCATGCTGCAATAAAGATGAGAGTAACAATATGTTTCTGTTCCTATAGCATTTCCCAGTAAAGAGAGTACTTTCCAAACAGGAATTAATAGATCTGCACAACAGCCGTTGTCAAGTATATCAGTAATGTGAATTTCAGAGCATATCGCTTATTATCCTTACATTCAGCACAGGAGACCAAACTTTGCACAGGGGTTTTACTGTTGATGTAGTTGTTTTTTACATCATGCTTTTTTGGAAATGGAGCCTATTTTTCTCAATTCTGTATATATAACTTGTCTGTGTTTGTTTCACAGTGTAAAAAGCACCGCTTGTCAGTTGGCCATACTAACAGCTATGCTAAATCAGTTGTGAACATGGCAGATTTAGTAAGTATCACTCAACTAAATGTTCTTTTACGTGTGAGATGAGCCATATGATTCTCCTGCCAATATATAAAGGAGTTGTTAGGTCATGGTATACCAATAATAATGTATATGAAGATCACAAATTTTCATGTAGAACCACCTTTGGAGCCTTTTGTCTAACATAAAACATTGGAGATTTTTGGTGGCGTTGAATATTTAAGTATCCTGCTGGATCAATCCCTTGAATCTGTGTTTTAAAGAGCACCTTGGATATAACAGTTTTTAACATAGGATACCTGTGTGGACAACTTGAAACCTAAAAGGCAATCTGAAATTAGAATGCATGGAAATTTCTCCAGAAAAAGTGCATTTGAGTAAATGAGTTAGAATAGGAAGGTACTGGTGGACTATATTTATGACGCTAAATGGGATAAGCTCCTTGCTCTTGCGCTTCACCCCACTAAAGTATTGCTAAAAAAGATGCTTGAAAGCATTTGGTGCAGAGTGTTAACCCCCAGCAATGAAAAAATGGCCCTTTTCATGATTCAGCCAACATAAGGTTAAATACTCCTGCAGATGTGTACAATAGTAAAAGATATGGTTTTGTAGATCACTATTCAGTAGAGAAAAGCCCTTGTGTGTCACTGGTGTGAGCTGGACATTGTAAAAGGCCCATTAATTTCACATCTTTGAACTATTTGCAATGATTCTGTAGTAATTGTTCAAAAGTCTAATCTTCCTTCTATGCATCTCTTCCCGTGTAGGACCTGCAGGGGTTCTTTTTGCAGACTAAGAGAGCTTATTGAAGAATGAGGCCTAAAATTTAAATTTTCCTTTGTTTTCTTGTTTGTTTGTTGGTTTTAAGGAGATAAAATCACCTGGGAGAATCTAAATTGTGGTAGAAGGAGCTATTATTTATTTATGTAAAAATGCAAGCTGTTACAAAAAGGGATAAAACTCACCTTTGTTCTCTTTGACATAATGTATTTGTTCATTCTGTTAATGTACTAGATATATAAAGAACAACTTAACACCAGGATAGTATTGGTTGCCATGGAAACCTGGGCTACTGATAACAAGTTCACCATATCTGAAAATCCCTTGGTGACCCTACGTGAGTTTATGAAATATAGGAGGGATTTTATCAGAGAGAAAAGTGACGCAGTTCACCTTTTTTCGTACGTAACCTCATGTGATGTTTTATTACTGGGGTTTTTTCTTTCTTTGGGGGTTGCTTTTCACAAGTGGCTCATACATCTCCTTTCTGTTGTGTGTGTAATCCACAATAATTCAGAAAATAATGTTTTGGATGGGGAGGTGGGGAAAAGATAATGCACAAACTGCCTGCCAATGCAACTGGAGAGTTGACTCTTATTTTACTTTTAACATATTAAGACTGGGCTGCATGCATTGTAATCCTTTGTTTTCTGTGCAATTACCTACTCTGCAAGTGCAGACACCTGCAGGGTCATGCATGGTTCCACCTCAGAGCTTGGCTTCTTCAGCAGTAGAGCACAGACAGACCTGTCGTATTTAAAAACAGAATGTTGGTTTTGAAACCAGTGAGGTTTCCTGCTGAAATGCACTGTGGCCTGCTTTACTTTGTTGAATGACCTGCATGCTGCAGGATTACTGAAGTGTTTCAGATCCTCAAAACAGTTTGTTCTCCCAAGATACTTGAGCTATAAGAATGAGAGGAATGTTTTTTTCTCCAATTATCTTAATTGTTTTGGAAATAAGATTGATATAATAAAATGTATCTACAAAAACAGAGGGGAAGTTTATGGCTGAGATCCATATGAGACAGGCCAAATGAATATCTTTTGGAGTCCTTTTTTCTCTGTGATGACTGTTTTAGGATCCTATATGAATAAACTTTGGCTAAATACCTCACTTTTACATGACTCTGATATGGTTCCAGAATACCCAAACCTCTCAGAATCTTTGCACATGCTTATTACTGTCATTGATTTCTGCCATGAATAAAACTACTAAAATCTGCAAGTGATGCTTGCATACTTTGGTTTCTCCACGTCAGAGATCTTCATCTGTTAAATGAGAATCATGTTTTCTTACATCCTTCATTTATTTTCTCTGTTGACATTGTAAGTTTTTTGGGGGGAAGTCTTGTTCTTGTGAATGTGTGTGGATTGACTAGATCAAAAGAGAGCCCAATTTGACCTGTAATGCTAATTCCAGTGCTATCCATAGCACCACCACCAATGGTGTTTGAGATATTGCATTCATAGATTGTTCAGAAGTAGCAGTTTGTGTGTGAGTGAGACATGGGTAAGTTGGAAGGTGAGGTTAGCTGGTGTGATGGTACAGTGGTTACAAATGAACTTCCACCTTCAGCAGTTAGTCCATTGTATTGCTTCTTGATGTTTTTCATGTTTTTTTTGAGATAAATAACTTGCCAGAGCTCAGATGGATCAGTAGTCCCAAGTAGAGCAGAGTATGTTTTGTCTCAAGTAACTGGCAGTCATTCATGCTGATGTGGTCAGCAGCAAAGAGGTGATTAGATTTAGGCTCAGAGTGCTTCTGTTCCTTGGATGAGACTGGCTGTAGTCCCAGGGAGTTTTCACCTACCTCTGCATCTTCTGCTAATGCATCTGCCTGTGAGTTTTACCCCATCAGCATTGCCCATAGACATGTATCATTTCACTAGTCCCCCTGCATTGGCAGCATGATGGCATCTCCTGCACTCTGCCTGTAGCATGTGCCAGCAGCAGTCACTCATTGCAGTAGTATGTCAAATGAAAAGGGCTGGTGAGATCCAGGGGGTTTGGCAAAATAGTCCCCTTCCTCTTATACTTTAGGTAGTCAGAAGGAGGAGGGAAGATGGTAAAACTTTTCTGGAGATAATTTGTCATGTGAGGCTTGTGAGTGGTTATCTGTTTTTCCATTTTGTCTTTGCACGGTTTGCAGTGTAGTGGTGGCAACCAGCATTTGCAAATGCCAGCTTCTCATTTGGAAATCAGAAGGGTAGATACTAGAATAGATAGATGCAAACCTCATGGACTGAGGAGGTTAAACTTCCTTTTCTTTTCCTTTTTGTCAAAGGGGGAGTCGATTTCAAAGCAGTCGAAGTGGCATAGCCCACACTGGAGGAATCTGCTCCTTGCTTAAAGGCGGAGGTGTGAATGAGGTAGGCGGGGATACTGGTATGAGCAAAAAGTGGTGGAAATTTATCTTCACAGAATTTATCAGTGCAGACATGTTCCTCAAAATGTTTTTCTCTTTCTTTGTTAATTCAGAATCTTAGTGCAGCTCTACGGAAGGGACATCTTGGTGAAGACTGATGAATGAATAAAGTCAGATATAGATTCAAATACACTTTTAAGCAAGTTCTGCAATATCCTGTCATTCATATTTGCAGCCACAATGGCAAGAAAGAAATAGACTTTCTCTAACTTAACTTGTCCATAAACCAGTGTTTAGTTTTCTTAACTTCTCCATTATCTAGCTACCCTGAAGTAAGAATTTTAACACTGTCCATCTGATTTTGCCTTTTATTGCCTTGAAATGATAAAAACTTAACTGGAATTTGAGATACCTATGTAACAGTATGTAACTGATTACTTTTCCTACTTTGCTTGTTTCTTTCAGTTTGGAAAACCAGACTTGATGGCAGTTACCCTGGCACAGACCTTGGCCCAAAACATTGGCATTTTCTCAGACAGAAGAAAACTTATAAGTGGTGAGGGTATTTGTTTTGTCACTGTCTCAAGAGAAAAATCTTAGAAGGTGGAAGTTCTTTCTGATTTGTATTTCTTCCTTCTGTTTCTCACAATATTGAAACATTTTTATTTCTTGCAATAACATGAGAAGGGACAGACATGGTCAAAGCCAGCATGGCTTCATGAGAGGAAGGTCCTGCTTATCAAACTTTATTTCCTTTTGTGACAAGGTAACCCATCTAGCTGATCAAAGGAAGCCAGTTGCTGTAACCTTTTTGGATTTCAATAAAACTTTCAATAGTATCTCCCACAGTATCCTTCTGGACAAAATGTTCAGCACACAGCTGGATAAACACATCATGCAGTGGATGAGCAATTGGTTCACAGGTCGAGCACAGAGGGTCACAGTGAATGGGGCAACAGACTGGCAACCTCTCACTAGTGGGGTTCTGCAGGGCTCCATGATAAATGTCTTGGACTCAGGACTGGAAGGACTACTCAGTAAGTTTGCAGGTGACACAAATGACTCCGTCAAAGTCTGGAAGGCCCTGCAGGGAGACCTCGGCATATTAGAGGGTTGGGAAATCACCAGCCATAGAAAGTTCAACAAGGCAAAGTGCCAGATTCTGCACCTGGGATGGGACAACCCTGAATGTATGTACAGATGGGGGAATGAGATGTTGGAAAACAGTGCCATGGAAAGGCCGCTGGGAATACAACTGTTGGACAGAGCCTTGTTTCCTTTCTAATTGTACTTTTAAAATGGAAGCAATGAACTGATGTTCATGTGTACAGTAAGGCAAGTTACAGAACATGCAAGTACAAAACATTTCTACTGAAATAGAAGCAAGGCACAGTTTTGGAAGTGGAGCACTGAGGCCAGGGCAAAGTGATCCCAAGCAGGCTGGCAGGGCAGAAGGGAGGACTTCTCTCTGCCAGTCAGGGAGTCGCATGGGGAAGGGAGGGAGGAAGGAAGCAGAGGATGAAGCTGATAGATCCTGCTATATTGCCTTGTGTTTAATGACCATTTCATGCTTTTTTTGTCTGCAGTATTGTTAGGGTTTTTTTTCAAGTGAAGATTTCCCTAATCACATTAGCATAGTCGAAGAAGAGAACGGAAAAATAGAAGAAGGGTTAAAATGGTTCTTTTTTTTTACTCAGAAAATTTGGGAATTGAATATCATCACACAGGAGAAGATGGCAGAGCTGACTCATGATTTACAGGTGCTGAAGGCTGACACTGCAGTTTCCTCTAACTTCACTTTAAGAGAAGGAAAGAAAAACAAGACATATTTTCAAAACTCAGGATTACATATAATCGTGTATAGTTTTTAGAAAAAGTTTGGCAGCATGCACTGATACTCTTAAACTAAGGTGTGCAATAAACCAGCAAATTATTATTTTCAACTTGTATTAAAAAGTGAAATGGAATGGAGTACAGTGTGTTTTTTGCGATAAGACATTTATTATCCTGGACTCACAAGACTTAAGATGTAACCTTTGATTTTATCTTTTTTTTTTTTTTTTTCTTTTTTTTTTTCCTGTCAGGTGAGTGTAAGTGTGAGGACATGTGGTCCGGATGCATAATGGGAGATATGGGGTAAGGCATTTCACTAGAGAAAAGTCATGTTCTTCATACAGTGACATAAAGGAAAGGTGTGAAAAATGTTTGCCTTATGTGGTTCAGCAGAATATTTTTGGAGACTCGTTTTTCAGAAAGTAAGATATTAGCTATATACCATACATAGACACCTTCAAAGAAATGTGACAGTAAGTGAGTTAATGAGAAGATATGTGAGGATTTATGGTGAATGCAGATTTAACTTGCAAAGCACAGGGCTCAACAGTCAAGCTAGGACATTGCAAAGACATAGAAACATGTGTGGATTCTTTTCTCCTGCAAGTTTGCTATTGAGCTATGGGAGCAAAAAGTGACACACCCTAATTCTTGAAATAGTAAAAGCAAATTTCCGAAGTACGGAGACATATTTTCAGTGTTTCTGTTGGAATCTTTCATCTATATCTATAATTTTTTATCCCCCAATTTGTTTGATATTGTTAGAAAAAACTGCCCCCATTGTAGGCTGAGTATGCTTATACCCACGGGTAATGTCACTAGAGAGATTTTATCTGACAACCAGTGAATCAGCAAATTTTTGCTTCTGTATGAAATTTGATGCTTTCTACCATGTCTATACAGGCCTTAGTTTGTACTACAGGCTTGGCTTTTGCCATGTTTATGAATTAAACTGTAGTTGAGTTTTAGATATAGACAATGTTCCAAGTTTTTAATTAATTTCAAATGGATCCACAAATTTTCACAATGGCTTTGTGCTCGGAAAAATTTTGAGTAAAGAAGTGTATTTCATTCAAAGGTCTTTGAAAGTGTGAAGGTGTGCCTTTTTCACCTTGGTATACCTGAAAACATACTCAGTAGGATTTTTCTGATTTTTAGTATGTTAAAAAGGCAATCTGAGAAGCATTTTTGATTCTTATAAAACTGTTTTCTTTATCTATGGGTCTTTAAATTCTTTATCTGAAGATCAAACCTTTCAAGTAATTAGGTACACAAAAAAGCCTTTTATTTACCTATCTTATTGATGTATGTTGGTGAATTTCACAATCTCTATAGTGTTTAGACCTAAATCATAAACACTAAAGATGGAAAAGGCCAATTATCACTCCCAGCAGTGCAGGATAGCACTTCAGCTAATATTTTTTTATCCAGTGAAGAGCTAATACAGGAAAGCCCTTGAGACTCCACAATCTGCTTGGAGCATAAGTGCTTTCATGACTATGAACCTGAATATAAAGATGACTGAAGTTGCTTTGTGAAAAATTATTTCTCTGTGGAAAGGATCCATGCAAAGACTCTGCATCATGTTGTTTTTAAGTGGGCCACTGTGCCTCAGGTTGGTGCTCTGTACTCAGTTGAATTTTACTGAGTGGGGCACATGATAGGGGGAAGCTGAAATGTTAAGTGGTGGTAGAA
Source organism: Anabacerthia variegaticeps (assembly GCA_035583185.1). Lineage (NCBI taxonomy): Eukaryota > Metazoa > Chordata > Aves > Passeriformes > Furnariidae > Anabacerthia > Anabacerthia variegaticeps. Next base: position 21,298,219 of record JAWWEW010000078.1, read on the forward strand.
GCACGTTTAAAATGGCATAACTCCATTATATAAAAAAATCCATGGACCAGGAGAGCAATTTCCTCTGAGAGCGGAATAAACTATGAGCAGTCTGTCTCCTGCAGTATGTATGGGAGAAATTAAATGTATTTCTGAGATCAGGCCTGTTAGTGAAACAAGTCACTCTTGTGAGAACCACACACTGTGTAATAGACTTGTGGTGTTTGGTGTGTAAAAACTTAGTGACATGTTCTAGACCTTTCACTTTCGTGAGCTCTGTATTATTGCTGAAATTTCGTTGTTATTTACTGAAAGGATTTTCAAATTAGATAGACTTATAAAGAGATAGCCACTCTGATTCTGAACAGTGTGCTTTTATACTTTTTCTGAAGTATAATGTTATATTTCTCCTATTTTGAAAAAGGAAAATACAGTGTAAAAAATGCTAGAGAAAGTAATCCTGCTGCCTTATTTCTCTCAGGTACTATCTTCCAAGCAAGTTCTCTGAGTGTGATATTGAAGAGTATCATGAATTTTTAAACAATGGAGGAGGAGCCTGCCTTTTCAATAAACCAACCAAAGTAAGCATTACCTTATAATTGAGCATTATTTCTATTCTATTGCTAATTTAGATGAAACCAAGAAAAATGAAAATTATAATGTTGGAAGAAACACCTGTAATTTTGATATTTCTGGTTCTTTCTAAGTTTAACTATTCTGGTAACATAGGTATCTGAGTAGATTGTTTTAGTTCATACAACTTTAGAAATTATATTTAAATAACATTTTAATAAAGTCATTTCATGTCCAACAGAGTTCCTACAGCCTTTGATATAGAACCATTCCTCTTGCAATTTATTCTGAATATTGTAAATACAAGACATTTTTGGATTATATATTTTTATTATATCATTGTATTGTATTATGTTATATATTACAACTGACCGCATTTACTGGGGTTTCAAGTGTCTTGGTAAACTTTTGCACAGCTTAAATTCTAATTTCCATTGAATTGATGTCTTTTGGTACAAATCTCTGGAGGTTGAAGTAGGATTGGTTTTATTTCACATCTGTCCCAAAATGAAGACATGGCTTCTATAGCCTCTGCAGGGGGTGCACTGCCCTACTACAGACATTTAAGGGAGATAAATACAAAGTAAGGCTAAAAAACTCTTCAGATGCAAGGGCTTCTGCAATGGAGGATTTGCAGCAGTGTTTCAGTATATTCCTGCTCCATTTGCTGAAGCACATGCTCAAATGTAAGCAGAATGATGGTCTTGGCTCTTTTATATATATAGTTAATGTTACCCTCTACTTAATGATTCTGTTTCAACAAGCAAAGAAAAGAGAATAAGGCAGAAAGACAGTCCAATACGGAAAAAAGACTTGATAGCTGAGATGGTCACAGATGTAGAAGAAAGTCAATTCAGGAGTTATGCACGTTCCTTCTGGTGCACCTGAGAAAAAGTGCATTGTTCTGACAACCACAGAGTTTCAATAAATGTTATAGAGGGGAAGAGAAGGCATCAAATCTGGACAAACTGAGCCTACTTGTCTCTTAAAGGTTTCTTTTCATGGAAGAATGTATTATTAAAAGAGGAGAAAAAGCACTGTAATTCATTAATAAGATGCGAGATTTCTTATTTAAAATGAGCTGCACTTTACAAGTTTGCTTTTTTCCATCTCATTGAAGGTGGAGAGAAATACTGGAGATTCATTTCTTTTCTGAGTGAATTGTTTACATAGTGTAAGGTGTCTTACTTGGTCTTATTTAGTGATTATGTTCATTTATGCCTCTGTCATTTGAAAAATAAAACAGCATTTACCCCACTCTCAATTCAGTTTGGCAGGATTTACAATTGTTTTTCTAATGGCATGCAGAAATGTAGAAGTTAGAAGTAGAAGCCAGAGTGATTTAGACTCTTATGTATTATGGTTGGGTTGATTTAAAGGTGTTGTCAATAGATGCCTGTCTAATTCACAAAACTGTTAAAGATGTGTGTTTCCTAGCAAGGGTTGTGAAACACAAACTTACTTCTGCTTTTCAAGAATTATGAGATAAAGGAAAGCTGATGTGACAAAGTGCAGTGTTTGACAGCGCTCCACTGTTAGATCAGCTATGATCCCGAAAATTGCATCAGTGGCTTCTGGAACACATTGAACATACGTGCTTTTCAAATGAATGGATGAATAATATGACTTTGGGGAAAAGTAATACAATTTGCTTTTAATGTTTTTTTTTTGTTTGTTTTCAATTTTGTATTTAGCTGTCCCTATGTATTGCAGCAAATTGGCCCAATATTTTCACAGAATATGGTGAGTTGGAAGGGACCCACAAGGGTCATTGAGTCCAGCTCCTGGCCCTGCACAGGACAATCCCCAAGAATCACACCATGTGCCTGAGAGTATCATCCAAACACTTCTTGAGCTCCACCAGGCTTGGTGCTGTGACCACTTGCCTGGGGAGCCTGTTCCAGTGCCCAACCACCCTCTGGTGAAGGATCTCTTTCTAATATCCAACCTAAACCTCCCCTGACACAACTTCACGCCATTCCCTTTGGTTTTGTCACTGGTCACCACAGAGAAGATATCAGTGCCTGCCCCTCCTCTGCCCCTCACAAGGAAGTTGTAACTGCAATGAGGTCTCCCCTCAATCTCTACTTCTTCAGCTGAACAGACCAAGTGCCCTCAGCTGCTCCTCATATGGCTTCTCCTCAAGGCTGTTTCAAGGCAGGATGCTCTGTTGCTCCTTTCTGCTTGTCTCTGTTGTGCAGCACACCTAGAGACACTGAAGAAGTCTGAGAAAATACATAAGAAACAAGCACTTTTAACAACTTAATTATTCTAAAAGTTAATTGCTTGCATACATGTTATGTTAAATTCTACATATGCATTTTGTACTGCAGTCAAATTTCCATTTCAATAGGGAGATCTAATAATAGCACATCTGCCTGTGCCAGGCTGTGGTTTGTGGCACAGTGAAGTACGTGGGGTGATGCTCCATCCTGTGGGCTATGGACAGAAAGGCAGCAGCCAGAGAGAAATGCACTTGACACCATGAATTATGTACTTGTACAGATGCTTCATAAGCAGAGTGGTTTTTGGAATGACCCTGCTCGAATTGGAGAACTCGGAGGACAATCTGCAAAATTTTAGCCTGGTGACACACTTATATGCCTTCTCATTTATGTAACAGAAGCTGCTATTATGTTTTCTTACATCCAAAGGAAAAAAAGTACTTTCTTTTAGAAGAATTACCTGTAGAAATTTCAAGAAAACGGAAGTAATGTAACTGGAAAGAACAGAGTCTAAGTGTCCATTTGAAGAGAGTATAGCACACAAATATATAGATTTAGATATTTAAGTGTTAGATATTTTAAGTTCAGTGGGAAGGCTGAGAGGAAAGGGAGAAGGCCTTACCAGCTATACTTCCTCATCTGCCTGTGATTCATGCTTATAGAAAACTGCTGAAAGTTCCCTACTGTGTTAGAGGAAAAGGGAAAGAAAAATCCAGCTACAACAAAAACTGACAAAGAAACCCACCCTCTTGCCTTTCCATGCATTTTTGAGCCACATACTACCAAAGGACAAATTGTTATGGCTTTTCCTTCTGAACTTACAGTGCAGGTTCTAACCTTTCAGCCCTCATCACTGGAATTCCAGAACAACAGCAATTGCAACTACTGGGAGTATAATGAAAACATATTGTTTTAATTTTCTTCCTTTGTTGTCACATCTTTTATTTTTCATTGTAACAACTTCTCAAACTGAATTTGCTGTAAAACTGACACTTATGCACAGAAGTTACCATGTGACTGGGCAGTATTGCTGAATTAATTTGTGGCAGCATTCTTTCTCTGTACACACCTCAGTTGTGTTGTTTTTTTTTTTAGTCTGCATCTTCCTGAGTTGTGCGTCCTGTTTTTCTGTTAATAAATTTGAAGTTCTAGCTAAAAAAAGATGCTGCACTGAGTAAATATGATAATGATACCCGTAGGAGAGACATGCCCTTTGATTTCTGAATTTACCCTGCAGCTTCTGGATCCTCCAGAATGTGGCAACGGCTTTGTGGAAGATGGAGAAGAATGTGACTGTGGGACGATAGCGGTAAGTGCAATGCACTTTAAATTAGCAACTAGATTCTCCAAGACTTGGTGCTGCCCATTGCTGCACTAACAATAAGTGGAGGAAGGCAAGCAATGTGAAGGTCCTGTGCCAAAGGATTCATCATTTCTTACTTTTACTGTCATGTTTAATGTAATGTGAATCAGCTTTTTATTTTATCACCACATAAATTCTGAAGAGTAATAGTAATAGTTTCCTGTGCAGAATCAGGCATTTGAAGATGTTAAAGAAAGTTTTCCTAGATGGAAACATGACTCTGGTCAGTGCTAAAATGTCAGTATTTAATGACTGACAATATGAAGTTAGAAATATTATTTTCTATATTGCTTAGGAAACAGCAGTTTCATGCCCCACAAAGTGCATGCCTTTTTCTGCTTCCAGATGCCTAAAAACCTGTTTAAAAATCCATTCAGGTAGCATGCTAAGATGAGAAGTAGTATAAGAGCCTGGGGCTTATATGCTATTGCCATGTTTTCTGTTATGTGTGTGTTCCTCAGGAGTGTGCCAGTGAAGGAGGAGAGTGCTGCAACACGTGCACCCTGACAGCGGGCTCCCAGTGCAGCAACGGGCTGTGCTGTCGGAAGTGCCGGGTAAGGGCAGTGACCTTCACTGCAGCATCCTGCTGGGAATGCATCCAGGTGGCTGCAGGCACCACAGCACATGTGTTTTCCCTTGCAGACCTTGTGATTACCCTTCTGAAAGTTTACCTTTTAAAATTGGCTGAAATCTGACTTGTCTGGGGCTATACCCTGTCTTTTAGGCTTGGCTTCTTGGGGCAGGGACTGTCATCAAACGCAGAGGTAAATTAAATCCTTCCCATTTTAGACAAGTTTGAATCAGATTGAAGTTCCATGAGATTTTGGTATATGTCCTTGTTTAAGTATTAGATAAATTAACCATAGAGGTTTCAGTAGATGTCCTTGTTTTTTCACTATGAGAGTGGTGAGGCAGTGGAATAGATTGCCCAGAGAGATTGTGGATAGCCCATACCTGTAATGCCAAGTTGAATGGGGTTTTGAGTAACCTGCTCTAGTGAAAGGCGTCCCTGTCATGTTGGAGCTAGATGATCTTTAAGGTCCCTTCCAACCCCAACCATTCTGTAATTCTGTGAACATGCTCATCCTTATCCATGTGCCACTCACAGTGCCATACTGGATTTGCTGCTCTGAATTTGCCCCATGAGAGTGAATGGGAAAATCATAGCATAGAGGGTCTGAGAGAAGGATATAATAACAAAACCAAAATACAGCTAGCAGAGTTGTTCAGAAGGGTTCACCTAAAAGACACGACTGCAGTTTCAGTTTGGTCTGTCTGTGTCTCCATATGTTTGGACTGACTGCAATCCCACTGAGTAAAGAGAACCAAGCCCTATGTAAACTGTAAGCTATTCATTCTGATACATCAGTAAATAGTAAAAGGCGGTTTAACCAGATCTTCGACTTCTACATAAGGGCTATAAGGGAGCCCAGCTAAATATGACTTTAAATAGGTGTTTATACTCATTTAGTAATGATGATAATTAGTATTAATGTAATTAAAACCGTGGTGTACCATGTGTGATATTTTTATCTCAGTCTGTGCACATTTGATGGTTTCATTTCCTTAGGAGGATCATTAGTAATAACTGTGGACCACATTCTTGAGTTTTTGCTCATCCTAATGTTAAAAAAAGAAAAAGTACAGATTATGGTGGAACAGATCATATTTCCTTAAGCACATTTTAATGTAATAAAAGAATCAGCAGATTGCTAGTGTGGGTGAATTTTGTTCAAGAATCCAAGTCTCATAGACACTATATTAAAGATTAAGAGAACAAAAGTAAGCTTCTGTACACCTACCTTATTTTTTGCAAAGGAGAACAAGGTTTTATCTACATACAGAGTGACAAGGGTGAGTGCATGAACAGAAAAGTAGAATTTTGCAGAGCATATATCCCTAGGAGGTGCTAATCAATACAACTCAAAAGACCATGTATAACAGGTCTCAAACTTGGGGTTACCTTCCCCTGTAATACCCTGCCTGAAAGCAGGAGTGAAGGAGGGATTGCCAGCAAAACATGGTGAGTGTACACCCAGCATCCTGTAGTGTTTCTGACGACATTCCTGCCTGCCTTTTTCCAGACACTGTTAGGAAAAAGAAGCTGCAGGCTGAGAAAGTACCATAGTGTAGCTCTCTCACTGTTGTGTGCTCATTCACACCAGCTGTGCAGTTAGCAGTTTCTCCCCCAAAAATGTGTGTGTGTGCAGATCCGAAAAAAAGGAAAAACTCAGAGCTGCAAAATGAACTGGGTATCAGAGTGCTAAGAAAATTTTCAGGAAAAATAAGGCATCTGCAGTATGTCCAAGATAAGAAGCACTAGCAATTGCCGCAAATGGGATGTCTTGCTGCTTTTACAGTTCTTGAGACTTAGCACATAATTCTTTATCCAAAATGCCTACGTTAGGTCACTAGTATGTTTTTCATTGTTAAATATCCGGTCACTTAGAAAATGGTGTCGAGCTGTACAGAATTCAGTACCTTTATTAATAGTTTCCATTCTGCAACAACAATGGGGGTTTATGATAACCAAAGTGTCTATACATAGAGCTCTGCAGTGTTCCTTCTCCCAGAGATCGGGATCACTCTTTATTTTGTAAAGAAAAGTAAAATAGCTATGGAAAGGCACAATGACCTGGTCAGGATAATGCTGCAAGCTGCTGTGGTAGTGATTTGATAAACCTCAGGGGTCCTTTGTCCCAGGAGGGGACTTCTGCTGCTTGGCCCAGAAGCTGATGCACTTGGGTGGGAGGAGGTGCCTCAGAGAGTGGTACCACTTGCTCCAGTAAATGGCTTGAGTGGTGCAGCATGCACACCAGGCAAAGGAAAGTCTTTCCACTTCAGTCAGCACATGTATATTTCCAAGTTTTTATTTTAGATAAAGCTATAAGGAAGCACTGCATATAAGGTAAGATATGGAGAAACGTAGACACTAATTTTCTGTCCTTTTTTTCCCCAGTTTGAACCTAAAGGAGTTCTGTGTCGAGAAGCAGTGAATGATTGTGATATTGCAGAGAACTGCACAGGAAATTCCAGTCAGGTGAGTTTTGTGTCTTCTATCCAAGAGACAGAAACCCCCACTTGTAGTCTCACAGTCACTGTGATCGTTACCATTTTGTATATGAAGGTTGGTAAAAATTTTGTTAAACCCATTGGTACTGAACAACCAGCATGATACTGAAATAATTTTTAGATTACTTTTGTGTATACTTTGCTTTCATGCTTGTCTGATCTATGATGTATTACTTATTTTCTCTCTCTATAGTGTTCTCCTAATATTCATAAAATGGATGGATATTCATGTGATAACAAACAGGTAATTAGCATTTCAGTTTGTTTTACATTCTTTCTGCTTTTATAGATTATTGCTTTTTATAGATTTTGTTTTAAGATCCTTGGAAGTCACCTGGGACAGTTCTGCTAACATTCATGAGTTTTGGGTGCTAGTCATATTTTGAATGAAAAAAGGTAGAATTGCATATTAGCTGCCTCAGTAGAAATCATGTGACAAATCTGCACAGTAAAAAAAATATGTATTTTTGAAAATCAAATAATTTGAAACCTTTTCTGTATTTTTTCTTTCTTTCTAGGGTATTTGCTTTGGAGGAAGATGTAAAACCAGGGACCGGCAATGTAAATATATCTGGGGTGAAAGTGAGTGAATGTTATTGTTTCTATATTGGTTGTAATTCGCGTGTGTTGGAAGTTTATCTTAGCTAAGAAAAATTATGGAAGAGACATATTGAGAACCACTGAAAGCATCTAGAACTGGATGCCCCTCTTACTCTTCCCCCCTCATTTGTATTTCCATTCTCTTTTCCAACTCTTTTTCTAGTGTTGTTTAATTTACTGGTGTTTATTCTGAAGTCTTAGGTTTAAGTTCTCATTAATAATCACCAAGGGAGCCTATACTCATATTCACTGTCTATTTCAGTGGCTTCTGGACATTGTTGACCAATAAACACTCATCCATCTGAACAAAATTTAAGACAGTTCTGTGGTGCCATCATAAAGCTTTTAATTGAGAAGAACACTGTGCAGTGCTTCATGGGCTAGCTGCAGATAGTACTTGAGTTCACAAATTGGGAAGCTCTGCTTGCTTTGATTGTGCATCCCCATTTCTCATGACCTGGCTTTTCAAAGCCATCATCATCATCTTAGAAGAGATTTGCTTCTGTTTTCAGAAGTGACAGCTGCTGACAGGTACTGCTATGAGAAGCTGAATATTGAAGGAACTGAGAAAGGAAACTGTGGAAGGGACAAGGAGTCTTGGATACAGTGCAATAAACAGTAAGATGATCCTTTTAGAAAATAACGAGTATGAGTTTTTTTATGCCTGATCCAGTTCTTTACCTAACATGAAGAGGCTCACAAAACCTCTCTATGGATCAGACTTCTCCTGGCCTTCTTCTGCGGACCTTTGTTTGTGCAAGAAATCCTGGAGGGAGCAGAGTGCTGAGAAGAGATGATCTCTGACAAGAGAGCTCCATCTGAGCTTGGCAGTGCTTGGACCAAAAGTGGTCCCAGTACTGTCGGTGAGGCTTAGCAGTGCAGAGGAGAGCAGCCTGTGGTTTCATGACTTGGTGTGGTCACCTTTTATGCTGTGCCTTTACATTGCTAAGCTGTGTTCCTTTTTCATCGTATTGTAATTTTCCAAATATTTTCCTGCAAGTTGCTGCGTAAACCATGGTTTCAAATTCCGTATATATGCAGCTGATTATTTCTGCCTATTTCTGAATCTTTCACCAGTCTTTGTCAAACTGGTTTTTCAGATTTCTTCATTCTTTCAATGCTGTTTGAATTCTAGTTCTGCCTACAGGTGAACTAATGCCCATTCCCACCCTTCAGATCTGATATCCTTACTTCTGTTCCATTACAAATTCATAAGTAAGAAATATTCAGTAATATATTAGATGCCAGACCCTAGTATTCTGACAGTGCAAGAGTATGCACACCTGAATACTGAAGTAATTACCACATATGAGCAATCCCCTCAGCAGTTGAATCAAATTTGGTGTTTGTAGTTCCCTTACATATGTGTCGTATGAGAGTTAATTTAAAACCAGTTTCTACTGTTGCTCCACTATGGACCAGTTACTGTATCTTAATAGGATATTAAACAAATTTGATGTGGTTTGTTCTTGATGGCTCTCTGCTTGCTATTACTCAGAGCATTTTTGATAAAGCATTGTAAAAAAGCTTTCTCAGTCTAAGCTCCAAGGAGAATTGTTTTCTTAGGAAATTTTTTTTTATTATTTATGGGAGTTATTGTCAGTGGGAGAAAAGCAAGGAACGATAAATGTGTTACCACGAAAGTGAAGGAAACCTTGTGTTTTTGAACATCCATTTTCATTGATTTTTTCTTTTTATGATTGTCTTTTTATTCTTTTAATGCAGGGATGTACTTTGTGGATATCTTCTGTGCTCCAATATATCCAGTGTGCCCAGACTTGGAGAACTCGATGGTGAAATCACAACATCAATCTTGCACTTTGGAAGAGTCTACAATTGCAGGTAATTGGAATTCCTGGAAACAGAACAACCAATATCCATCTTGCATAGAAAAGCAGCTTTCTCATTCCTTAGTGAAGAGAAACTGTTTCCATTAATTTTTTTTTTCCTATTAAGGCGTAACAATTATTTCAGTTCAACCTTTGTTAAGCTTCAGGAAATTAACTGCATGTGGGGAGTGCAGCTGTTTTGCAGCCCCCTCTGTAGTTAATTGTGCCTGTAGAGATGTAATGCTCTTCTCAGGCCCCTTGATTTTACGTTCTTTAGTATTGTAAAGTACTTAATGTACCCAAAATACTTAAACATATGCTGCACTGCTAAAGCTAACTGGCAGCTTAATTTATTGCTATATGTTAGATGAATCCCATGTTTTCATAGCTTTACACTACTGTAAGATGAAATAAAGCCCTAAACAAGTAAACTCAGTGTTTTATCTGACTCTAGCTCTTTCACAGGAAAAATGTTTTGCTTTGTTAGAGCCAGTGAGATAACTAAGCCCATACTTGGTCTTACCTGGTCCTGGATGTCGTATAATGCAGATAGAAATAAAAGCAGCAGCGCAGAGCCCAGTTTCTCAAGCGGTCCCATCTAAACACAGCACAAGTTTCCAGGGTCCTCTTGGTTGCCTTGCAGTGGTGGCCATGTGAAGCTTGATGAGGACACGGACCTGGGCTACGTGGAGAACGGGACACCGTGTGGGCCTGACATGGTGTGTCTTGACCATCGCTGCCTCCCCATCGAGGCCTTCAACTTCAGCACCTGCCCAGGCACTACAGACAGCCAGATTTGCTCAGGCCATGGTGTATGTTCTTGCGCTCTTTAATCCTTTTTACTGTTTTTGCTGAGTACCTGGCACTGTGTGGTGTACTAGCCAGACTTTTCAAGAAGCTAGCAATATGACTCTAGAAGTCTTTATACCAGAGAAGTTTTTGAAAAGGAAAAGGAAAAGAGGCACATAATTAAACATAATGCATTCCAGTCAAGGCATCGTAGGCAACGAGTCATAGTAAGTATGTATGAGTTTTACAAAAGTTGTATCAATCAAGGCTTTTGCTATCACTCTTGCTAACTTGTTTGATGTTTCTTCAGGCAAGGTACCGGACAATAAATACAAGGGTTTTAATAAATGGAGAACCTTGGTTCTCTGTTCTTCCAGATGTTCTTTTTAATTCCTTCTTTATTGTGTCAACAGCCAAGATGGTTCATCAAGTTGCTGGATTTTGCTGGCCGAGCGTTACTTTGCTCTGGCTCTTGGTTGGTGGCAGCTTCTCTGCTCGGTGCATAGCCTGTGGCTTTGCTATGGCCCTGCCAAATCCCTGTGTCATAACACAGTATGAAACAGCATCCATGTCCCTATGGCTGAGCTGAGATTGAAGAAATTCTTCTCTCATGGTGTCTTTTGTCTTGTACACTGCATTAAAACTCCCTCTTTTATCTGAAAGCAACCACTTTGTCATATTTCATTAAAAAAAGTTATTGAGGCCAGAGTCTCCCAAAGCAATTATAAATGGCTCTATTAAATATAAATTACATTAAAAGATATTAATGTACTTAATACATGCAACATCTACTTATAAAAAAGCTAATAGTACATTTAATGCATTTATATCTAATATATAAATTAAAATTGCTATATACTCAAATTTTTTTGGTAAAATTTTGCAGGCAGTTAGAATCAGGGCTTTATCACTGTACCTACACTTTAGGTATTAATTATGGGAATGGATTAATTTTCTGATTTTTTTCTGAACTACATTTTTGGCTGCAGGTTTGTAGCAATGAAATAAAGTGTGTCTGTGACCGATTCTGGGGAGGAGATGACTGCAGTTCTCGCATCAAAGATGATTTCTTTTTCGATAAAGATGCCATCAATAAAGGTATGCTATTGTAACTTTTACCAGTAGTTGAAAAAACTTGGATTTCAGGAAGGTTCATTAAAAGAAATAGGTCTCCTGCTCTTTCAGTTAGTGTACAGCATGCTGCGCCATTAGGAGCCTTGTTCCTCTCCCTTCCTCCCACTGCAGAAGCACTCAGTGTCTGTAAATGAGGCCTGAGACCTGGGTTTGGGTGCAAGCGGTGCCACTCACAAGCACTCGGTGCACCTCTTGGAGCTGGTGCCAGGGTGTCTGGTTCTGCCTTACTGTCCCAATCATCTGAATGGCCTTATTATATATTGATAGATCAGGAGAAGCAAAAAAGTTACTGTGACTTTTCACATCCAGATAGAAAGGTAATGTTACTTTCATGATTGGTTTTTATTTGTAATGTAAATTTTTTATTACATGGCCAGTACGCAGCATGTTGGCACACAAATTTTTGGCTTTTACATTTTTTGAGGGAAAGTTTTTGTTCAGCTTCAGGCTTGCATACAAGAGAAAGATATATTGTGGAAAAATGAGCATGTAAATGTTGGGCATTAAAAATCTGGAGGGAGGTGTGGGGGGGATGGACCGTTTTACCACCTTCTAGAATATCTCTTTTGGTTAATTTAGTCAGCTATGGAAGATATTTGAACAAAACCAAACAAATAGTCACTTCTATTCCAATGTAAGCATGTATTTGAAAGGCAGGTTGTAAGGATATAAGCCACAGCAGTTTAATATTGATAACATTGTATTGACGTACCTCGCATGACTTTCCTGTGTAGCAAGTGTTCAGTTAAGGGATTAGATGCAAAGGGCAAATCTTGATTTACAAGTGATCTTTTTATGTTCATGCTATACTTCAACATTATGTCACTGCTTACAATGAATCAGCCTAGTGTGAGTTGTTCAAGCAGGTTTTTGAAAGATGGTGCGTTTATTGGTCTTGTGTATTTTTCTTCTAAAACACTGTATATTTTTTTCCTCTGTCTCTTGTTTTCAGGTGTGGTTAGCACAAATATAATAATAGGGGCTATTGCTGGCACCATTTTAGTGTTGGCTCTCGTTTTAGGAGTAACTGGTTGGGGTTACAAGTAAGTAAGTTTTGTTCTTAATACAGTTAAGAAATATGTGTATTTTATCTGGTAGCCAATTGTGTTATGAAAAGAATAATTCAAACAATACTAAAAAATCCAAATTCAGTAATATTTATACAGTGACATTTTTATAGTACTAAGATTTTTCAAGCAATTATTACATTTGTATGTGGTTTTGGAGAGCTTGATCTAGGTTTGAAATTTATTGCCTTTTTTTTTTTTAAATAAATGATCAGATTATGATCTTACTGCATCTGACAAAGGAAATACAAGAATACAGTCTGATTCAGTTATACATTTTTTCCTTATAATGAAGTAAATTTAGCAAGATTAGCCTTCAGTCACTCAGTAAAGCACTTAACCATATGCTTCCTTAAACAGATGTTTATATTTAGTCAGCTTAAGCTGAAATTAATTCAGGCATATTTTTTGGTCAGAAAGACCTGTAATTTGCAAATAAGGTGCAAGTTCTCTCCTGGTGTAGAGCTGTCAGTGCTCACTGAGAGGTAAAATCAATTACTGCAGCCTGAGTGGTCTTTTTCAGTTTTTCTTGTTTTGTGGAATTCTTCTAAAAACAGAGGGATTTATGGTTTTTTTCTGACTTTATCATTTGTGTTTGGGTGAGACTGGCTTTCGAAGTTCTCCCTCCCTGGGTAGTTGGTGTGTTTGAAGGGCAGGGCAGGTTCAGTTGCAGACAGTGCTGCAGATGGGACATGGTCCCAGTGGTTTGGCACAACAAACTGGCACATCCCCTGATGGCTTGTTAGACTGAGGTAGGCTGAGGGCAGCTCAGAAACACGTAAGGAAACAAGCGTTTGGAAAAAAACCATAAAGGTTAGGGTAGTAGAAAGGTAAGTTATGCTGTCCTTGTATAACACTCTCAGTTTTGGACAGTATTTGAAAATCTGGACTCCTCTTTTGAGTAAAAGTCCAAAAGATAAGGGCTCATTTTGAGATCACATCTAGCCAGTGGTATTAGTTTTTGGAGGTGGAGGGAAAGAGTGCACCTTTCACTGTCACCTTCACAGTGGATAGACTTAAACCCATCATGAACTACACCTCCATCTCCGGACTTACTTTGGCCATCAATATGATTTTTCTTGTTTATTCTGATTTAGTAGGTTTGTAAGTATGTTTATTTCAGAAGTGGTTTTTTTTAGAAATATTTTGAACTATAATGTCATTCTGTAGAAATTGCTCTTCTTTTTAAATTTTTTTTTTCTCTCACTGAGCTGCGTACTAATGACTCATTCTTCTTTCTTTCTCTTCTCTATGGAAAGAAACTACAGAAGACAGAGGTATGTGATAAAAGTAAAGGAATGTATCTTAGAAAGGTCTGAAAATAGCTTTTCTCTTGCTCATTTACATGCTATAAAACAAATATGGTGATGAATTATTTTAAATAATATTTGCTTGAATATATGACAATGGTATTTATTCTATAAATAAATTGCTTGAAATCCTGATTTCACTGGACTCAGTAGCAAAAATAATGTTTACTTCTGCAATAGACTATTTTATTTAGGAAAACAGGAGAATATTTCCAATAAAAGAGACTGTAAATTGGCTGTTAGAGATGGAATTGTTCTAGGAAGGCTAAGAATTGAATTATTAATATTAACATGATGTTCTGGAGCCTTTTGAGACAAATTTGTTACTGGAGCTTCTTTGCAGTTAAAAATACAATGCAGTTAACTTGCTGTGTGAATGAAGAGCCCATTCTTTCCTGTCACCCCGTTCAGTTGATGTAGCTAAAGCATGGTACTGTCTTCAGCACAGGGGTGTGCTTTCACCATTTTGAGCTTGTGGCCAAAACCCAAACTGTTTCTAGTGTCTTGTGTTTGGCTCCTGGAAGACCACCTCCCTTTATCAGCCATCTGCCTGGCAGATGGGTCTTCTGGGAAGGAGTTGGCTCCTTCCTCTCCCAGTCCACCAAAGAAAGGTGGTTTCTCAAATTCCCCTGTTTTCTGCCTGTACCATTGCCTCCTGGTCCGAGCTGCTGCTTTGTTTGTTGCTGCTACCCGTTGTGCTTGTTCTCCATTTCTCCTTGTGTAGAGCTTTCTCTGACAGGCTCAAAATACTTGTGAAAATCCGAAAAGCACTGCCAAGTGCTGGTTGTGTGCGACAAGGGCAGATAGGTGACAGGTACAGTAACAGGCAAAAGGCAAAGCTATTAAGTCAAGCCTTATGCAGAGGTTGGTGGGTAGGAAATGCCACCCGGCACAAACATGGCAGAATTTAAGGGTTTGGTGCTGCTTAGTGGAATGTAATGTTTCTCTAAGTGCAGAATAACATGCCCATCTAGTCACTCCACTGTGGATGTTTCAGTATTGCTGACAGCAGAGCATACAAAACCTCGAAATAGGGAAAGAGATCATCCTATGCACGTTTGCCTTGGAATATTAGAGAATTTAACTTTCTCAGGTATCCTTATCTCCAGAAATTAGTTTATGACTAGAGAGCTGTGAGTATGCAGTCAGTCTGCAGCTGTGTCTGTGGGCATGGGCAGCATGGAAACCAGCATAAGCTGAGGCTTCTGAAAGTAATGGAGGGCTCCATCATTTTAAAGATGATGGAAATATTTAGTAACTAATTCTCCTTCATGGAAGGAAGATAAAGTTCTGTAGGCTGACTTCTAAATAGAATGATTTTGGGTAAGTACAGGGAGTGCTCCATAAATGGAAAAAAACAGACATCCACCAGATTGTCCAGACTGTCTCTTTTTTTTTCTTTTTCTTTTTCAAATTGTTTATGATTACTTCTTAAATAAAGATGAAAACAAGCCATTATGCTATTTTTGAGCATTATATAAGGAATGATACTTGGTAGCACTAAGCAACTGAAGCAAGTAAACTGAAAGCAGTAAGAAGAGACAATTAGCAAGGATTCTGCCAGCTGGGGTAGTGTGGCTGTAAAAGGCTCAGCAACATAGGAGAAGTTATTTCTGGTGGAGTAGCAGGACAGCAGTTTGGTAGAGGAACCCTGGGGAACAGAACTGCCCGCACTGAGCTAACTCTGAACACATCCTTGTACCAGCGGAGGAATGGGATGAGAACTGAAACTCGAAAGGTGTTAGAAGATGGAGTGTGGAAGTACTGCATTACACTAATGATTTATGTGCCATATAGTTATATAAATACTTTAGAAGCATTAGAAATTCAGATATGAAATGAAGAGATCCCAGATCAGGTCTGTAGTTGGACACAATCTGAATGTGAATCAGCCCAGTAAATGTGCATCTTAACAGGGGCAGACTGAAACAAAAAGGCCTTGGAGAGTGCAAGGCTGGATAGATACCTATGTTGATGATCCTATGAAATACCCAACTTTCAAAGTAGCTACTTGTACTTGGGAGGACTTTTCAACCTGATGGAACTATAAGTGGAATATTTGTACGGCAGGTTTTTTTTGGCTGGTGGTGAATTCACCATCTGCAAAACGTTACATAACTTGATTAGAACTTTCTAATGCATAGATAGTTTTATGCACCATAACCGAACCTCTCGTACTGGAAAAATTTAACCTATTATCAGATATGTGTGACATTATTTTTGTGTGTCTTGGCAGATTGAGTCTACTGTGGTAATCAGGAGTAGGTGAGAATCTCTGACACTGGTGTTAGTTCACCTGCACAAGAAATCAGTTAAAAGAACTGGAGGTTTTTCTCCTCCTGAGGTTTAAACAACTCACCAGGTTGCTATTCTTGAATTCAATAATGATTGCAAAAGTTAAGTGGAAAACACCTACCTCAGAAGGAAAAAAGCATTCACTTTTCCTGAAGTCCTTTTCGACGCAGGCATGTGTTCAGCTCAGGCTCAGTTCTGGTGCTGCACCTGGGGGTGCCTTTCACAACCAGCATGATGAGCCATTTGGAGTGTCTGGACTGGTTATCCAGTGTCTCTAGAAACACAAACTGTTCACTTTGAAAATGTGATCAGGGTTTACCAGTGAAATGTTCCTTGTTTTCCCTTACCAAAACCACACAATCCACTTTTCTGTACATAGCAGAAGTGTGTGGAAGTTTTCTCTCAGATGGTTGATTTATTAATAACCTTATTGTGAGTGATTAATGGATTTCCTCAAGGATTCCTTTCCTTACCTCTTTCTTTTAAACTAATGTTTGTGCATGTTTGTGTGTGTGCTAGTTCCTGTCATGTTTTCTGACTCTACAATGTTTATTATACTTTAGACAAATACCCCAGGGAGATTATGTAAAAAAGCCGGGAGAGGCCGACTCTTTTTATAGCGACATGCCTCCTGGAGTCAGCACAAACTCTGCATCTAGTTCTAAGAAGAGGTCTGCTTTTCTGTCGCATTTTCAGATTTCTACCTGTTCCATCACCCATTATTCCATTAGTCAGAACATTTCATTGTTTTGCAGCAGGTTTGATTCTTTCTTCTTTCTTTAGAATGTTTGAAATAGCATCCTTTTTGCTTTGATTACTGATTTTTCTCCTGTGTTCTGAGCTGCTAAGTACTATGATTAGGCCAAAATAAAAAAGTTTTGCACTATAAATTTTTTTTTAATCAAATTTTCATCATCTCCTGGCTTGAGAGTTATTTTCAAGTAGACTGTAAAAATAATTGCTGGCTGAAAAAAAAAATAAATAAACTCCACAAGTATTTTAATCATGGTCATGTAATCAAAGAAAAGGAACACTGTCTTGCTTCAATAATGGTTATAAACATAAAATGTTCAATATAAATGTTATTTTTATATCTTTATTTGTCAGTGTCATTAATTCACTGTGTTGACCTAGACTTCTGCTGTCTCATATTAAAGATGATAGTGCTTGCATTTTATTCCACTTACTAGATCACTGTACTAAATGGTTGCCAAGTGTTATCTTGGAAAATAATACTACAAAGACTTTCTGTAGTTTTCTGCTTGCTATCATGTGAGAATTAGATTTTACCCTTGATCAGATTTCACTAATTCTGTTATTGTTCCAGTTGCTTAGACCCCCCAGCATTTTAAAATGGAAAGTTCACTGAAAAGCGTTGAGAGTCATTTGTAATTGTTAAGGTCATGATGTTCACTGTCCTTCTGCAGTTAGAGATCCTTTAATAAGGAAAATCTCCATCTAGCACTGTAAAACAGAGTATGAGAAGCACTGTGTCCTAGGAGGGATTGGCAGTCTTCAGCTGCTTCATAGCAAAACTGCAGTTCTCAATTCTTGTCTCACGAAGCAGCCTATAACTGTCCAGTTGATGAAGCCATTTTCTTTGCTGTTGTTGCAATTAAAGAGAAATGTTTTGAAGGGACACAAAAGCAGTGACATTTACTATTTTGGCATAGCAGCTTGATCCTATATGCAGCTTCATTCAGTTTGTTCTAATGAACATATTATTAGGAAAACTCTAGTAGTGATTAATTAATGATTTCTAATTTTTAAATTAAACTTTTTAGATGTGTCGGTGGATAAATTATTGGTTTTGTTTTCCAAGAAGCAACAATTAATCTTAAATGGTGCACTGTTTGTTTTGGAGAATTTTTTTCATTCGGATAAAATTTTGAAAAAAGTATTGGGAAAGCAAGCTTTCATAGCTTTGTGTATCACGTTCAAATGCGAGCTAAGAAAAGAATTTAATTTTAAAATGAATGTAATGTGTTTCTTCTTTCATTCAGTATCTGTGTTTCTTTTCATACTTCATTTATTTCATATCTCTGTTTATTATCTGTTCCAAAAAGCTAATGGTTTCTAAGGTCTGTCTGTACTAGAGAGTTTTGTTGTTCTCCACCACCAGTTTAGGTATGTTGTGCCACTGTCAAGTCTGGAAAAGTAAGTCTGACAAATATTCCATTAACATTGTTATACAGCTGACGTAGTCCTTCCATTTTAATGCCCAGAGTGCTATTTCCTACCTTCCAAGTAGGTTCTGATTTTCTCTGTGTGCTGGTATGGATGACATCTCTTGGGAAATATTAGAATGACTGGGCCATTAGCTGCCTAGGCTTCTCCATGCTGGAAAGCACTACGAAATATTAGTTGGTATTTAGAAGATATTCATGGATTAAGATATAACTTTATGATAACTTGCTACTATGAAATAACAAACACCAAAACCAGTATATAGAAAATTATTCAGGAACCTGAAAATAGACTGTGAGTGGGAGAAGATGTTTAAAAATCTGTCAGTGGATCTGTTGGTTCTCAGACCTTTCATGCTGTAATTAAGTTTCAGTTAATGAAACCCTGGCCTTACTTCAGTGTCGCTGTGATTAGCCTGGTCTTCTGGAAGTTGATGAGCATCTCTCAGATGCTTGTCCTTCAAGGAAAGCAGCGATTGAAAAATGCGAGAGTATTCAGACTACAGAAATAGATCCTTTAAGCAAAACTTCTTTGTAATAAGTAAGCCATCTATTATGAATTTTTCAACTTCCTCTTCTCTTTTGAAAATAATTGTAGATCTCATGGCAAACAGCCGAGCAGCAGCTCTAGTTCAGCAAGAGGGAGCCTGTTGCAAAATTCCACATGTTGGACATCGCCATACACATCTCTGTCTCTTAGAGGGAATACAAGAGGAAAGAAAAACTTCTGTTTGCACCAAGCACCTCAATATAAAGACTGTTTTTGGCTTTCAGTTTAGCATTAGAAGTATACAACGTAGTGATTGACTAATAAAATATTATAAAAATTCAAAATTATCAAAAATGAGGCAGTGTTACGTCTCCCCTGGTGCTACCAACTCTGGGTGGGAGGATGCTCATTGCAGACTCCTGAGCTCTCGAGACTGGTAGTGGAGTGAGGTAAGCTGTCCAGGCTTTCCTGCAGCAGCACAAGGAGGGAGTGGGCAGACTGCAGGTGGGATGTGCTTGACTGCAAAATAAAAAAGCCTTGAGATGAGCACAGTTGGAAGAGCATCTTCCATCTCTGAGCTGGCACAGAGCTGCAAATCCAAAGGAAATCTGGTGTGCACTGGTGTTTGTGCATTCCACAGCAGACAAACGAGAAAGCAGTGCTGAAGCCTGGCTCTTGAACGTGGGCACAGTAAACCACTGCAGAGACAGCTGCAAAGGGTAATTGCAGGGTTTAATCAGAAATCCTGGAGGCTCTGCTAGTGCAGACAGACCTTAGGCTGTGTTTTGTCACTGGCCTCGGGAATGTGACTGAACCGCTGAGTTAACATGATGTGAGACAATACCCTTAACCATAACCGCATCTGAGCCCTCCTATTCTAGGTCAAATGGATTATCTCATTCCTGGAGTGAAAGGATCCCAGACACAAAACATATTTCAGACATTTGTGAAAATGGGAGGCCTAGGAGTAATTCTTGGCAAGGTAAGTGTGAACCACTGTGCTGGCCACAGTGGAAACCAGCCTCTAGACCATTGCTGCTCTGCTGGAAGTTTAGCTGATCTTAGGACAGCATCATGACTCCTTAAAATTGTGCTGATTGTTATTAACCTGGAATTAGGATTTAGCAGCACCTTACACAAGTGCCTTTTTTTGCACAGTGCTTTGTCACGTAGAAATGACATTTAATTTTTCGCATTCCTGCAGTTTGAGCTAACATGAAAAAGAGAAAGAAGTCTATTCACTCTTGGCATCTTCTGTGATTTTATTAGGCAGTGTTTAGTGTTTTTCTTGAATTTTGTCAAATAAAAGCTGAAATTAAGGAGTTTTCTGCTCTGCACAGTTGCAGCAAAAAGTAGAGAAAGCTCACCTAAGAGTCTGAGGTAAATCAAGAGGGACTGACCTGTGACATTTAAATGATTAAAGTTAATGAGGTAACAACTCTTTTGCTATGGATGCAAAAAGAATATACAGTTTGGCATGGGATGCAGGTGAGTTTCACATTGTTTTACTGTCTGTCTTTATCCTTTGATTTCTTTCAGGTAATATAGGAGGAAACAGAAAGAAAGTCAGAGGCAAAAGATTTAGGCCACGGTCTAATTCAACTGAGTAAGTCTGAACTTAAAAAAGCAAAGCCCCAAAGTACAGTTTCCGTATTTGTGTTTTGTAGATGGAGATTAAGAGTACTGAAAAGTAGAAAGCTGCATTTTTGCTCTGTGGCCCATTCTGATTGCTGACTGATAATCTGGTAAATGGTTTGGCTAATGTATTTTAACATATTTTTATTTATTCTTTAAAAATTAACTGTGAATTTTCTTTTTTATGTAGGCTTCCTCACAGTCGTTCCTATAGCAATTCCCAGTGATGGTGGCAGCCTGCACCATCACTGTAGTCTTTTGTCTACAGTAAACTGCCATTGCTGAGTGTATCCTGGTTCAATACTGAGTTTCTGATAACCTGTTTCCTACCCTTGGGTTGGGCCATTGCAGATTTAGAGATTTGTATGTCTGTGTACCTTCCTGGAGGTTTTAGGAGAGGCATCTGTCTTCTTTGAGAGTACCTTGAAGTTTGTCATTGTAAGCCTAAAACAGCCAGTCTTGAGTAAGCCCTGCAATAAATGGGTAATTAAAGTCCTTACCAAGTGACTGATCCCCAGGCTTTTCCAGTGTGGCTTAGAGTTGCTTGCTTATTGATTTATTGGTTACATTTACTGAAGAGCCCATGTGTACAGTGCTCCCCACAGGGAAAGAGCCTTTCTTATGTACTTAAGCCTGCTGATTCAGGCCCCTTTTGTGAATGAATGGTGAATGGCTGAAAACATAATCTCTGGGCTTGTCAAGCTCTGGCGGCGCTCTTACGGCACTTACACCATACACAAATGGCCCCTTCTTTGACCATGGTGGCAATGACGCTGTCCTTCCCCATATCATGAGTACTAACTTTGCACCTCTATGGGCAAATGGGCTTGATACCAACCCTGCTGGAAACTAATAATGCTAACTCCTCTCTGGGTCCCACTTCCTTTGGTTTGTGGAGTTTGAGTTTGTTCTGAAATTTTCTTTCACCTGCAGTGCACTGTCTTGGGGCGAGTAGGCTCAGAAAGGTTCATAGAGAAGACCCTGTGCTAAAAGTTACAGAAATAATACTTTGATGCATATTGCAATTATAAGATTGCATGGTCAAAATGGTAACATGGAACTAGAAATTTTAGCCCTTAGTGGAGTTTATCCACCAAGAGTCCCTGTGCTCTTGGTCTTTGTGCTGATAAACTCTTACTGAAATATTATTTTGCTCATTTTCTTTTCTCCTTGCGTGAGACATTTTGATAAAACCAAAATTAATCTGACTAAACTGCCAAGAATACAAATGAGACATGCTCTGAGAACTCTGGAGCACTAAATAAGCAGGCAGACAGAGATATTGTGAGTTGGAAATATTTTTCCTTGTAAATTTTTTTTTTCTCTTGAAGGTGCCCCTGATTTTCCACCTAATTCTCTGCTTTCCTTCTTGATGCCTGTTACAGTCTCTCAGCCCAGCAGCAGTCCTGATGCTCAAGGGAGGAGGCTTGTACTTCCCAATGGCCATGCAGCAGCCTGTTGGGGATAAAACACAATGCCTGTGTTCTCTAGAGAGACCTGCCAGGCAGGAAAACTGTCTCTCCAGATGGGGTCTGTCCTGGACTGCACAGGCCCTCATGGCTTGTCCAAGTCTCCTTGGCAGGCCTGTCACCACGTGGAGAGAGAGCTCCCACTGATTGATCCACATGCTGTGCCAATTCAGTGGGAGATGGAGAGAGTTGCCAAGGGCACATGGTGACTCTGGTTAGAGGGGATAGCTTTCTTTGCAAGCATTTGACTGAGAATGATCTAACTGTCACCAGCATTTACTCATTTAGGAAAAATAAAGCAATGCCACCTGCTTTGAGGATGCCTCAGAATACATGGAGGCTTTTCCCAGACAAATGTACCTTCCTACCTTCTCTGGGAAATATAATGAAATCTGTTCTGAAGTAGTATTTGGAAAGTCTACCTTTGTGGCCTCTAAGAGTCCAATGAGATCCTTGCTGTTATGGAAGAAAAGGGATAACAGTACTGGTGTCCTGTTATTAGTAGAGTGTAGTTAACCACTAGAAAAATGGGTTAATTTGTGCCATACCTGGTGCAGAATTAATTATTTTTTTTTAGCAGGTGCACACTAGTGCAGTTGCCTACAAAAATATTTGACGTATATGTAAGTCTGCAATAACTGCACATATGAACAAGGGTTTTTTTGTATACAGCCAAGCATCCAATAGACTTGTGCCATTAATCACAGGAGCAAAATTTCTTAAGCACTGAACAAGGTTTAAGGTGCGCAGCTCTCGCTAGCAGCACTGATGGGAGGATTGCAAGCACTTTGGGCAGCTCCTGAAAAAGGTACTGCTTGCACCTTTGCATGACCCTTGGACCTAACATACATGAACAAGACTTATGCTATGTGTAGAGCTCAGTGGAGACTGCTAAAGGTATTTTGGGACACTTTAAATTGTTTCTAGATATTTTAAAACAAAATTAATGTTCTTTACTAAAGACAGATCATTCATTACACATAGAAGGAATGACAACAGGTCAAAGGCTTTTTCAGAAACATGTTTGATGAAATAGCCTGATAAAGAATTCTCTATTAAATCAATTAGAATTATCCAGGAATGATGATGAGAGTTCTCTGAATAAGTTGATAGTTTAATTGGGGGCTTGTGTTAAAACGGGTCCCAAGGAAAGATAGCGATTCAGACCTTTGTTAATTTGCACTGCTTTTCCTATTAGCATTTGTCTTCCTCATTGTTATAACTGATACGAACGTCTTTGGTTTAGACTTTCTGTTATATATTGTCTTTTTGCAGCCGGGTAACCCATGCATCTGAGCCTGGGCTTTCTCTCGCTCACCAAACCCCTGCCCAAGGCATAAGCTCAGGGGGTTCTGACCACCCCCAAACAGGGAGTCTGGATCACAGGTCAGTCTCACCTGCCCCTGCATTCTGGGCTGCCATTTTATCCTGTGAAAAGTCCCTTCCCTCAGTATACAATAGTTTCACTGTGGCAAAACACCGTGACTGCTTGGAGGTGCTCCTGCTGATGCAGCGCTAGCTAACCTTCCTCCTCACCAGCCTGAGGAGTACAAGTACTCTTGAGCCCAGGTCTCTTGCCTTGTTGCATGTTGCGCTACAAGCCAAATTGAGCTGTTGGTTTAGCTGTAGGCTTACGTGTAAGGACACTTGTTTTAAAGCAGAAATTCTCACTCAAAGGAGGTGCAGATTCCGGCCATTGCTAATGAACATGTGGCCGGAAAGATCATCCTTGAGAGCTTTCTAATGGTATCATGTAGTGGTCTGCAGTAACTTGAGTTTAACCTTTCTGTAGCAGATGGATTGAGGTGGTGAATGATGGTCTGTAATACACCGAGACCCGGGAAACCCTGCAACATGGTTGTGCAATGTTTGCATGCTTTGATACCACATTACACTTTGTTTTTTAACACAGGAAGCCAGATTGGGAGTGTTTCATGGTTACCAAAAGACTCTTTCAAATGTAAAACTGCAAGTCAAAAGTATTGCAGCGAGTACAAGAACATGTGCAAAAAAAGTTAAAGCAGAAGTTCATTAGTTCCTGGTGATGCTGGCATTAGCCTGTTGCTTCACTTGTGGTTCATCTCTTTTGCTGCACTACCACTTTTGACATTTTCTTTCTCTTAAGATCCCAAGCTGGAAAGCATAAAGCACTCCCGATTCCTGATAAATAAGCGAGCTGAGGAAGCTACTTAGAAGCACTTGTGGCTGAGGGCGAGTACTTTCTGAGAGCTGTGGCTGTGCTTGCGCAGGGCGGGGAGGAGATGTTCCAGAGCAAAAAAGGAGCAAAGGAAGTTGAAAAAGTGCTGCCGCTTTTGTTGTCAACATGGTTTGAAATATGTTGGGGGTTGAACGACATGATTTGGCCCAACTTTTATTCATCTGAGCAATCCCTCCTGAGGCCTGTTCCCATGTGTGAGGTCATCGGAGTCAGTCTCACAAGAGTGGCAAGAACTGGCCCAGAAATACTGACAATAACTTAAAGAGGAATCTTTTTTCCCTTTTTCTTTGGTTACAATTTGTTTCCTATTTCAGTGTGCTAGTCTCTATTATATAAAGGTGGTGATCACAAATAATCCTTTAACCATTGCTGTTCATGTATAACAAGAACAGACTTCAAATTGGACATGGCAGATTCCTGTTTCTGCACAGCCTTTTTTCTTAACATGACAGAGGGGGAGAAATTTGCTAATCTTGTTATTGGGGGAAATTTGTTACAAAAAGTTTTTCTTCTTCCCTGGTAATCTACTGTCAGATAAGTAAAAATTGTTTTTATTTCATAATTTTCATGTAACTGATATGAGTATGCATAGTAAGCTCAGATTTTTTTTCCTAAGAAGCGTGGTTTTGGTATAAAGATTGCTTCTGTAAAATGTGAGATAACTCTGCAGCCCACCTTCATTAAATCTTGTGATCCTACCAAATTAAATGAACATAGAAATCAGAGGGTTATTTGCCTATAAGTGTAAAAATTGTCACTGTAGTGGCAAAGAATTCAAGCCTTTTAACAAACTGAGGCTGAAATTCATTCCTGTAGAAAGGGTCAAGCCCAAGATTCTGTGCTCATTTAGCTATTATCTTGCAATTTAGTTTAGATGGGTGCAAAAATGTGTCTTCAGCAAGTAAACTGCATGATTGGAGCCAAAATGCCCCTTTATCTTTATTCTGAAATCATGATGGGAATTCAAACCATGAGCTTAATGCTGGCCCTCTGCATAGGAGTGAATTTTACCCTTCGGACATTAAATGAACAATGCATTCCAGAGAGTTTCCAGATAAATCAAACATATGAGTCTTGTTGTAGGTCAGATTTTCTCATGCAGTTGTACACATTGCCTAGTCCTCACCCAACATCCATACTGATTTATTTGCCATATTCACTTGCATTTTGGGGATGAAGACATCCTTGCTAAGCTTGTGCTGTGTGTTCTCAGATTTTCTATTCTTGTTCTTCTGCTTTCTCTGTTCCTTCCATTGCTTTCTGCAGGTATTTAAACCCATGGTTCAAAAGAGAATATAATGTAGCTAAGTGGGTAGAAGATGTGAATAAAAACACTGAAGGACCATACTTTAGGTATTTTGTAAATTAATTCTATAATTCTCATTTTTAAGAGCTGTTCCAGCATATACAAATATCTTGGGACTCCTACCTTGTATAAATCAATACAAGTTACTGTAGGTGCAAAGGGCCCCTCTTATTTTGCTGCATTTTGATGTCTGTTTTTGGCTTCATGTGCAATTTACCGTTCTTTTTCTGAATGTCTTAATGAAGCCATTGAAAAGGGTGTGTGTAGTGCATGCGTTCCCACCATCATCTATAGCTTGTACTAGCTTTCGCATCATTGTATGCCAAGTAGTGTTTTATGGGCATGAGACATATTTATCACTAATAAAGTAGTATTAACTTAAATAGAATGTTAATTTACTGAAGTGGTTTCATAACACATTGACTCTACCCACTGTCTTATATAGTGCATACCAAAATTTAATGAAAAAAGAATAAAAAGTAGTAGTATTTTACCCTCAGCCTACAATGAAATAATTTATATATTGTAATTGGAAAACTAAATGTATGAGAATATACTCTGTGCTCTAATTATCAAACTGCTACTCAATCTGTTACAAGTGAGGTAGGGTTCAGCCAAAAATAGCACTTGTTTTTGAAAGGAAGAAGTATGTATTATTTGATACCTGACAAGTTAAAGAGAAGTATGCATGAGGCTGGTCTCCCTGTTGAACATGAATCAGGAGATTGAGAACGTTGCAGTAGATTCCCAAAAAGCACTGTCCCACAGCTGAGACAAATCGACAGATCCCTGCATCAGCTGAAAAAAATCAGCTAACATGGGAGAGAATGGAAGGCAATTTATGACAAATAACATAAAACATTAAATCTATGAAGTTGTAAAGTGACTTATCAAAAACGAAGCTGAAAGAATTATAGAAACACAAAGTAAAAAACCAACAAGCAAAATCTTTAGCCAAAACAGTGAAAAATGGTAAGAACAAGTAACTAGAATCTTAATAATTTTGCTACATGAGTAGAACTACAATGCAAAAGGGCAGAAGCATAGGCTAAATATGTCCAGTGTACATTTGGGAAAAAAACGTGATGGAATTGTACCACAAGATACTAATGGAACACTTCATTCCAGCATTAACACTGGCAGACATGAAATGTCAGGGTAGGAATTTAGTCATTTTTAGAACTAAAAATGTCCCAAAGTCTTAATAGACCGTAAAATGGTTACTTTTTAAGACCATTGCTTTCGACGCCTTGTAAATCACAGAGTAAACTGTGGAACAGCTTTCCAGTGAACAAAGAGGGAAAATGAGTAAACTCAACTGTCAGTCCTGATCTTGGTCCTGAACAGGGAATAAAGATCCCTGATGTGAAAATCCAAGGTTTACAGGAGGTTGTTGTGATTATGCCCGTCGGTATCAGCCAGGTCTCTCTGTTGGTGCTTGGACATTCAGGCAGGGAATATTGTGAGTCTGGTCATTTTAGTACTGCGATATAGGATCAGGTTTTGGTGTCCATGGTTCAATAAGCGTGTTGTAGAAGTGGGGATATTTAAGCCAAGAGAAAACATAGAAAGGACTGCAGGCCCTCAAGCTGTTCAGTTTAGTGGAGCAGCTAAACACTTACCTGATCATGAAGTCCACATAGCTGCATATGGAGCAAAATCTTTGTGGTAGGTCCTTTAAGTTAGCAATAATGACCAAAGGTCACTGGAAGGTGAAATTAGGCAAACTCACATGAGAAATTAGGTGTGTTTTTATTAGCAAACCTTTTCATAAAAATACCCTCTTGACATTTATTGTTCAGGCAAGGTCAAGAGTCACCCACCATAACCTAACTCCATAGCTGTCTTTCAGGGTTTTGCTATCAGCAGCCTTGTGGTTGCAATAAGCAAAGAAATTGATGGAATATGGAGATAGCACTAGTTTAAAATAAGTTGCTTAAAATGGTAGAGTTAAACATGTTTAAAATCCTGTGTTCATACTTATAATTTGGTTTCCATCTTTCAATATCATGATTTAGTAACTAGATTAAATTGATTAGTGTACCCTGCCCCTGGGGGTCTTCAGCTGTTACACTGAATGAGTCACATTTCTAATTGCATTTGAGATAAACCAAGCATTTTTGGGATGTAGATGAGGATTAAGCTGACTCATGTGAGTTTTAAAGGCTGTATATCAGCAGAGATGAAACATAAATTAAAAATTTTACACTATAGAAGCTTACTAATCACTGCCTGCAGCAGTTAGGTTTAAAAATGAGAAAGCAACTAGAATAAATTTAGAAAGCTGTATGTCCTAATTAATTGAGGTAATCATGGGGAAGTATTCTGTGGGCAAAGTATTCTGGAAGGCAAAGGACCAGCTCTCCTGAGATGAGTTGCTGTGGGTTTGCTGTGAGAGGTTGGACTGAACAGTTTCTCCCCAAAACTCAGGTGCAATTTTGCTTAGTCATAGCATGGACAGGAAAAAACTGTTCCTAAGAATGGTGTGTCAGAATGTCCTGTGACTGGGTTTTGAGCCTTAGCCTGTGAAGACATTCGCAAACAAAACAAAAACATATCTTGTTTGATAAACCAGAAAGTCATACCAAAGTCAGACTGCCCATCTGATACTATATTTTAGGAGTAACAGCCCTGTAGTAAGACACTGACACCAGATGACTGGCTGAGTAATATTTTTGTTGCTAATTGTCTTTGCTTTTGCTAGTCTTTTAAAGGAGTCCTCAAGGTAACATTGCTGTTTGGCTTGTTTCCCTGATGACTGAAGCTGCTGTAGGAAGAGTTGAAGTAGAATGAGGAAAAAAGACAAAAACAGTTCCTTACAATTCCTAGGAATCTTGCAAATTTTCAGAAAATAGAGGTATTAGTCATTAGAAAAATTTTATCCATCTGCTTAAAAAAACCTTTATAAATCATAATTTGGCTCTCTAACACATGATGTCCTAGGTTTCTGGTTTTTTTCCTAGTCTGTAAGTCTGATGGGTATTTCTGTATAATTACTTTTTATTAATGATAGTAATAACAGTATCTGGTGTCTCTGGTGCCAGAAAACTCCCAGGTGTGGGATTCCCATGTCTAAGAAAATAAGACCTGTGAAGAAAAATCTCGTTTTTCTGCTCAAAATCTAGTCTAGATTTTAATTTTGTGTGTGAGGTGGTGCATCCTCGCCCCACAGGGTATGATCTGAGAAATGCTCGTGCCAGGCTATACACTCATAACTGCAGCAATAAACCCAGGCAGGAAGCCTTTCGTGGATTTTGGCTTTGCTGCAAGAGATGTTATTTTACAAATGTGCTACTACTGCTTATTCTTGTTACTGCCAATTACAAGGCTGACCTTGTGAAACGTGGTTAAGAATTACTCAAAATTCTCATTGAATCTTGAAAGACTTGGGACCCATGATGATATCAGAAAAACAAACTAGCAGAATCCAAAAATGTGGCATTTCTGTTGATAATTATAAACAAAACCCACCAGAAGACACCTTCCGATGCACTGAACTACTTGCATTTGACTTAATATAAATATTTACAGTAATTTATGTTTTATTAGAGATGTTTAAATATAAAAATAATTTACAAAGAAAATGGGGTTTTTTAGATGGAGACCCAAAGCACATAACTAGAAGGACAATGGTCATCCTGTATCAGAAGGGCACTGAGAAGGGGCATGGAAGGCAGGACACAGGAGGCTGTCATTTCCCTCCTATTTAGGAGGCTTTTGTGTCCTCGATTTTTTCTCAGCTTCTCCTCAGCTCCAGTGCCTTCCTTTGTGAGCATCCAGCTGAGGCCAGAGCTGTGGCCAGGCCCTATCTACCTGTTCTTTCTGCTTCAGACTGGGCTTAAAGAAAAAAAAAAAGGCAAAAACCCAAGAAACTTTTCCATATTACAACCAAAGCGAAAGGGCAGAGATTGAAAAAAAAAGCCTATTGACATCAGTAGGATCAGGATTTTGTTTCAAGTTAGGGAGAAGAGTTCATTAAAGCATGTGAATGCCTACTTCTGGGGCATTGCTGTGCAGTGCTTGAAGTGATGGCTCAAGCCATAGCTGTTGTCTCTTCTGCCCACCATGAACTTCCTCTCCCCTGTGCTGCTGCTCTTTCTGAGGAACTGTGCGCACATCTGTGGCTTTTGAAAGGAGCTTCATTTAAAATGTTTAGCCACAGCAGTGTTTTTAGAAGATTCTAACTTCCTAATGTATGATAATTCAGGCTGATGATGTCCTACAAAGATCTGAACTCACAGCAGCAATGGTCAGGTTTGGCTGATAGTATGTATATTTGAGCTTGAAATGCTTTCACCAAGTTAAATATTGTTTGAATTTCTTTAAATTATTTCAGTCGGAAAGAGAATTGAACACAGTTTATGAACAGTTCAGGTCTATCAGAGCCACCTGCCTTGAATTCAGCTAAAACAACAGGCAAAATTACAAGACGTTTAGTTGTGTGAACAGATGACACATTTCACAGTTTCTTGTGGACCAGCATTCCCTGTTTCGGTGAAGAGAGTCAGAGCAGGCAGCCCATGGCTGCAGGAGCATGCTTGCAGATGTCTTCTGCTGCCACAGTGTTTTGTTGTGAATCACAGGGTGGTCTCCCCACACTCTTAGTTTCACCTTCCAGGACAGAAAGACAGACACAAAGTGGCTACTGCATCTTGCTTTCTGTTCAGGAATTAGACTTTTTTAGCACGTTGAAGTGCATGGCTTCATTTGAGGTTGTGAGTAAAACCTCTGAATCTCTGTTGTGATGTGTCCTGGATTCTTGTGTAAGTTTTAACTGGAAGCAACATTTGGCATGAAAGCTAATGGATTTTGATTGCAGGAGAACTAAAACCCTATTGAAAGCTAAGTGGATCCCATCCTTGACCAAAACTGCCAAGTTTTGCCTATTTTTAACCCCAGCATTACCTGCAAGTGTCCCTGAATGCTGTCTCTCCATCCTGTAAATGAGAAAAGTCATGACTGGCTCTTTCTCATTTAAAGTATATGTAAATCTGGGATACACAGCACATACACAATTGCAGGGCATAACCTGAAAAGTGATCAAACCACCTCAGTTACATTTATCACAGAAGATGCATTGCAAGATCTGTGAGCGTACTCTGAGTTGTGTATGTTCACAGTAGCAGGCAATAAAGATGACAATATAACTCTGTAGCACATAATTCTATAGCAAAAATAAGAGGTGAGGCCCTGTGAGGGGAGGGCAAGGTTGTTTCTGTAAGTGTGCAACTGCATTCTGGATGTATTGGGCTGTAGCTTTGCAGGTGCTGGTGAGCAGCAAAGCATACATCAGTCAGACATGGCAAACCACAGTCAAGCAGGCAGTGCAAAGGGGGTTTGAGAAGAAGAAAATGTAAGGAGCTACACTGGAGGTCTCGCCTTCAAAATATTTTGAAAAGACAGCATTGTGTTTGAGTTATGGTGCAAAACTGCCTGGCTAAAGGTTCGATTAGGGATCCAAGTCAGAGGACCTGTTTGTGCAAGGAAAACTGTCAAGGTGCCCCATCATTGGGGGATTATTGCTCCTTCCCGGATCACCTTCTCAGACTGATGGACAGGGAGATTGGCCATGGCTTTTCCTCTCACTCTGACCTTCTCTTACAGTGTCTAAAATGCAAAGAGCCTGCGGTGTGCAGGAGGTGATGTTGTGCCTGATTGTGGTGCAAGAGTTGGGAAATGCCTTCATTCTGCGTGCTATCTCCTGGCTGTGGTACCTTATAAGCAGCTTCCTGATAGGGCTTGCCAAGTCAGATCTCTTAACCCCAGTTCCTTGTTTCTAATCTCCAAGTGCATTGTTATAAATTTTAAAACGAAAATTTTAAATTTTACTGCAGCTATGGGGAAAATTTGTGAATAATTGGATAGCTAACAATATGTAAAATTTGCTCTTCATATTTCCTCCCCTTCCTCTTCTTTTTTTTTTTCTTTCTAGATCCACCAACAGTTTATTAGCAATCCTTCTTAGTCCAAATGTGGGCAGAGATGAGTGGACTTGTATGGGTAGTGAACAGCAGGGCACTATTGAGAACCTTTCCCTGGAATTTTATTTATTTACTTTTAATTAGCCTGTTTTCTTGCATGCACAGTTTGGTGCCCAGATCTGTGATGCTGGACATATGAAAACCCTCTTTTATACTGCAGTAACTGTCTCAGGATTTTTTTTCCAGAAAACATTAATATATGTCCAGTTCATCTTAATGGGTGATCAAACTGCATGTGCTGAAGATGTACGCTTCCATGTTTGGATAACTGTACCAACTCAAATCTTTTAAGAGCTGTTGAACTTAGAGGTTACCACATGAGGCATTAGAGAATCCTGACCCAGACTGGAGAGATCTCACCATACAATTTCCATTGACACCTTGTTGCTCGTGGCTACCATCAGTCATTGTTTATATGGGAGGAAGAGAGTGTGCTGTTGTAGGGAGCTACAGACACAACCAAATGATACACTAGTCCAAAATACAAATGCAATTAGTTAAAATTAAAGAACTATCACTTAGTAAAAGAGATACAAAACAATTCCAGACACAAAAGAGTCTCTGCCTTGTCTGTAATATTTTCTAGATGAAAGGACCTGATTCTTTGCATCCCAGAGCCAGGGATGTGGATGTGTCTGCCAGGGGCAGCTCCTGTGGTTCCTTGGAATCAGTGATATTGGCAATAGTGCTCATCACTACGGTCTACAGCTGCACAGCACACTGCAACCCCCTTCTACATTTGAGGGGCTTGGAAGACCTCTCTGTAGGGACTGAGGGAAACCTTTCATCTTCAGGGGTGCTTTAAACTCAGAAGACTAGATAGTGCTACTCAGGGAAGGTCTGGGTTACGTGCCTGCGCTAGTGAGAGACTTCCTGTGGTAAAAGCCCTCGGTCTGCATAAGAGAACAAAGTGTCCCAGGTAGCTCAATTTTTCTACTTTGAGGATTTTTTCCCTTTTATTCTGCCCAGATTTAGAGCCTGATAGGAACCTCTCAAGTGGGAAAAGTGCAGAATCTCAAAACAGAAGCATAAGAGTTTTTCTTAGGTATAAAATTTCAGTCAATAATGTGCTGCTGCCTTATTGACATGAAAAGAATGCCTTTCATGTGATACAAACATTTACTTGCTCCTGCTTACTCTACTCACCTTGTACAGAAATGCTGATTGCCATTGACTAATCAGTCCATTTTTGTATATTCTCATCAGACTCTTTCTTTGGCTGGAACAATATGCACTGTATGATGCTTGCATGTATAATAATTTGTTATCAGCACTTTGTATATGCCTTTGTTACTTCACAACTAACAGTTTGGCCTCCAAGTGCATGCATTTGTGTAAATTAATGTCTTATAAAATTAATAGATTTATTTGCTATGTTTGTATCAATATAGGAGATATGTAAGACATACGTAAAGATACCAAAAATTACCATTTAGTCACTGGCAGAAGACGTTGTTCAGCTTGTATTTATACAATTACTGTTTCTATTTAGGCTTTATAATGCCATGTTTATCTTTTAGTTCTGTATTTATTCAGTTGCAGGTTTGCCTTATTAATTTTGTAATGATTAATTACAGTACTATATAAAACAATTTAAGAAATCCTTTTTGTTATCCAATACAATTCTTATAAGAAGTAGCAAATTTTATTTTTTTCTTCCAGTGTTCCTGAAATCTACAAATACCTTTATTCACATAATTAAATTATTAGACTTCTGATCAAGCAATTTTATCCCCCTGATACTGAGCTAATAATAAGCTATATACTTGGTTCTGAACCAAGCTTCAGAGTAATGGCAGTTGCTGTTGCAGTGCTGGAGTGCAAAGGCATCACATTTATTTTGTGTGTTTCAACATCTCAGGACACTGTCTCCTGCAAAATCTCCATCTTCATCCACTGGATCTATTGCTTCCAGCAGAAAATACCCTTACCCGATGCCACCTCTTCCTGATGAAGAGAAAAAAGCCAACAGGCAAAGTGCAAGGGTATGTCTCCTTCTTCTCTCTGCATTTTGTCAGCCAGTTGATTTACTAGTAGTTTTTCAAAAGGAAAGTGCAGCAAATCAACACCTGTGACTAACTGAGAGCAGGAGTGGCATTTCACTTGCATACTGAAGTTCTGAAGCTGCTGAAGGCTGAGCCTCTGGCAGAGTTTAGGGCGGCCTGGGTTCTGTGTTTACAGAGAGCTGTTCAAGTTGCTCTTAAACCTGCCATGAAGCCCAGATTTCACTACTTTTCTTATTTCAAGCTGTGAGCGTGCCTGGAACAGCCTTTGGGCTGCGGACAGGCAGCCCTGGAGCAAGTGATGTGTCTGGCTCTCCTTCCTTTCCCCTTCTCCCAGCAACTCTCATTCAGGCTGGGGAATAGCGGCTTTCCAGCTTTATGGAGAGGTAACAAAGTTCAAGTTATGGAGCACGTGAAACACTTGCACCAACCCCTTGCAGACCTGGAGGGACTTGGCTATTGCATGACCTGAGCCCACCCTGACGCCCCCAGGGTGAGCAGGAACTGCTGGCATGTGTGGTGAGGAGATCTCTCCATGTAGAGAGATTTCCAGCTGTTCCAAAAGGCAGTGGTAGCTCTTGCTTCTTTTGTGTCAATTCAGACATAATAGGTATCTGAATAAGCAAAAAAGCCCTGAAATTTGCATTAGGAATTTTACTTCTAATACCTTTGGTTCATGTTGCTGACGCTGATGAGATTCTTATCATTGTTCTCTGTCCTTTTTTGCCAAGAACAAAGGAGTGCAATACTGCTGAGGGAACCTGTAAGCTGCTACCCCCAGTGCTGCTCAGGGCAGAAAGTGTGTGAGGTGCAGCACAGGGTCTCTCAGCACAGCTTGGAGGCTGGGCTTTACTGATGAGTCTCAGCCCTGAAGGTGCTTTGTCAGCAGCTCAAACTCACAGCGGAAAGTCATGCTGCTCTAAGCAGAGTTAAGTAGAAAAGGATGGCAAATTATCTCTACAGTAATATTAGTGTAACTGTAAGGTAAAAGCTGTCTAGTACAAATTTGATGCTACACTGACGTTTTTCCTTCATTTCGCACTCCTAGCCATGGACATTTACTATGCTGACTGCAAGTCATGCTGAAATGTTTGAGACTGTCTGCTGACATGTTTGAGACTGTCTGCTGACTTTGTGGTCTAAACAGATACCCACCAGGGGCTGGGGAGAGACAAAGAGCATAGCCTTGGTGCAGTTCCTCAAATGAACTCCTTGCACTGTTTGAGTAGCAGCCCGTTTTATCTTGGTGTTCAATGTGTGTTTGTGTTCCTTTTCTCCCCTCTCCAGCTATGGGAGACGTCCATCTAGCTGCACTGTTTTCCTGGGGTCACATCAGAACTGTTTACTTTGGATTTTATAGGAACTCAGCATCACTGAGTCATTGCACATCCTTCTGCTCTTCAGACAGTTTAAAGATCAACAGAGATGCCCGTGATCGCAGTGAGAATTTCCTCTCATCTGGAAGGGAAAACAACCGTTGTGTTTTTTTTTTTTTTTCCCTTTCTTTCTTTTTTGTTGACTAGCATTTTATGGATTTGATGAACAACCAAAATCCTAACAATTAATAGAGGATAATTAGCCCGGATATGACAAGGCTATTCCGCATGATGACAGATACACTTACCTAGAATCCCAACTGCAGTCCATTTGCCAGTCCTGCGTAAGAGAGGTTTTTCTCTGGTTTATTGCAGTCCTGAGTCAGACAAGAGTGGAACTGGGAATGTGCCTCCCGGAGAGCCCAGTTGATGTAAACTTGTATGCTGTATGCATGAACCTTGTGTTCTTTACTTTCCACATGTAAGGAATAAACAACACACTGTAGTAGAAATTAGCATGCAGGAGTAAGATATATAGGAATTTTTTTTGTGACAGGATTTCAAGCTTTGAAAGGCAACTATTTGACACAAATGTCAAACAAACAAGGATCATATCTTTTTTTTTTTACCTTACGTGTTTATAATCTGAGTATACAGATTGTATATATGTAAACATTTGATAATGTCAAAAATAGCTGTTATACGTAAGTGTATTTTGCCAAATGCCTAAAGAGACAGTCATGACTAACATCATCACACTTCAGATTTTCTAATATTATGAGCAGACATTTTTGGAAATACAGAAAGTACAATACTGTAAAACTGTGTCGCTCAGAAACTGGTGTTTGACCAAAATCTATACTATTTTTTCAGCATCTTATACTGTCTTGACAATCTCAATTGTACAGTAGACTGTAGAAACCAGTACAGCAACACTTTGTTTTAAATCATTGTAAGAGGAACCAGCCAAAATCCACTGTTCAGTGAGATGACCACTGTATCCTCTCGCAGGTGTAATCAAGAATGATTCGGCAGACAACATAGTCTTTAAGTCATGTGCAGCCCAAACTTACTGGACACTTGGGAATACTTCTAAGTAGTCAGTTCAGGATGTGGTGATGTGAAGTCCGTCTGGTGTGAGTTGCTGTGTATTTTTAATAAAGCATTTCAGACACTGTTTTAGATGGCAAGGCATAGCTTATGAGACGCGGAAGGATTTCACTGCACTAGATAATAACAGTGCTGGACAAGTGGCCAGTTTCATTGCTGTCTTTTAATTTTTATTTGTTACTGGAATCACCTATACCATGCTCTTGAATGCTATGCTTGCTGCCCCTGAAGCCCCCTTGACAATTTTTTGGGGTGTTAGTCTAGACTGAGTACAAGTGAGTTTAGCCTAAAAAGAACAGAGCAGGGGGAACAAACCCTTTATCATGGAGATGTTAAGTGGATGGTTATTTTTCTGACACCTGAGACTTCTAAGGGTTGTTTTAAAACAAATGTCTTCTGATTGGGAATTTTCAGTCAGTAAGGAACTGGACCATATTAAATCATTCTCTGGCTTTCCAAAATTGACCAGCTCTTAGCTTCAGGTAGTCCCACTGCAGAATAAAACACTTGACTTTGTGCAGTTGAATACCTTGCCCAACAGCTGTATGATCAATTAGATGTTATTGTAATGGGAACATCTATGGTGTTTCTGGATCTTCTACCTCTTTCATGTATTTCCTTTAATAAGTGAACCCAACACTTGCAGCCTTTTAATATATTTTTTTAACTTTCATGTCTCTCAATAAAGTTAGATATATGTAAGATTTAATTAAGAAATGTTTAAAGATGTCAGCAACTGTAAAGTATGTAAGATTTTTAGAAGCACTATATTTTATGATTAGGCTGTATGTTGGATTGTGACAAAATATTGGCCTTGGTGTTCAAATGATTTTCCTTTACAGCCAACAGGTTCTGGTAAGTATTTTGGAAAAAGACAAATATAAGTGAGTGCAAGTGCATGCAGGCAGACCATCTGGAAGGAGCCAGTCACTTGTAATTGCTGTAGGAAATCTGCTCTTTTATGAAAGGTAAATATCCATCAGCACTGAAGAATATTTTTGACAAAGATTTGAGTGTAGATAACTGGATTAAAGATAGTTGGTAGCATGTAGCTCGTAAAATTAGGGTCTGAGCCATAATAAGTTGAAATCAGTATGTCTTTTACTGATTTCACTGGACTTTGAGCAGGACTCCCAAGAAGTTCACCCATATTAGGACATTATGTTAACCCAATAGCCGCTGTTACTGTTATCTGGAAGCTAGTTTTCCCTCCCATATTCATATCTTGTCTTTAGTAACTGGACTGTTCATCCTGTGCCTTTTATGGTCTTTATTTGGATACAAACTGGCGTGTAATTTTGAATAATCCTGCTAGATTTCTGTGCATATCTTATGTTTACCGCTGTTTACTCTTCCCTGTCCATTTTGCCTTACCAAGGAGCAGCAAGATTTGGCAGATAGAACTGGATATAACTTACTGGCTCTTTGTGCAATGTTCCTAGCTTCTTGTTTCGCAAACAATGGCTCTCCTGACTGTATTTTCACTGTAGTATGTACTTCCAGCTCTCTTTTGTTTTAGTATAATTCATTTGTAGTGTATGATGATACAGTTATGTGTGTAGTGTACCTTTAACAGTCACCTTCACATTTGGAGATATGTAGTGACTGAAAGTCTAGTTATGAGCTCTCAGTTTAAGTTAAATAAATACTGACTTTCACTTTGGTCTAGAGTGAGAATATCACAGGACTTTGGTTTTGGCAAAATTCTCCTGAGAGAATTTTGCAACAGCTTGGTAACTTGGGAGACCTTGTCACTGCACAAAATCTGAACTGGCAGGGCTGTGAGAGTCTCCCAAGCCAGTGGAGGTCAGAGAGAGTTGTTTGCTTACAATCTGTCATTTCCTACTGCTAAAACATAGTGTGTTGGAAAGCTGCCGGATTAATTACCTTGAAGATTGCAAATATTTTAACTGTAGTTACTTACACTGGCCATAGCAATATAAACTGCCGCATAATACCTCATCCAGATTAAAGCAGAGTACTTGTCACTAAGATAGCTCAGTCATTTTGACTCATTGAGACTCATACTTTCATTTTGTTTTTACTTTAATAAATGAACTAGTCATTGCCAGCTACACTGTAGATGCTTGTTGAAGTGGGGTGCTACCAGTTCTTCTCAAATACAAGTAATTGTTTATATGACCATAGGACCTGCAGGATGAGCTATAGTTGGCTTTATGTATTTCAATGTGGGCAAAGAATTTTATGTAATTTATAATAAAATTAATATGACTAACTGATGGAGACTGGAAAATGGAGATCGTATCCAAATAATAATGCTGCACAATGATGCCACAGTTTAATGAGTAAACATTTTCCTGCTAATTCTGTATTTGTTGACTTAAGAACTTCTCTAATCTCAGGCAATATACCAGAAATGGTTATGACTGGTAATTTACATGTAGTTTTGTTATATTTAAGTAAGTAGATTCAAGGAGATTGTTAATTTTGCACAGCCTATCTTTGCTTAAGTTGTGAACTGAAGTCATTACTTGCCAGTTATCTGATATGAAGTGTGACTTGACTTTGAAGATGGCTTCTTCCAAATGATGTTAAGAGTTCCTGATTTATGAGATGTTGAACCTGCTAAACTGATGTGCTCATGAAATAATTTGGATTGTGCTAATGAACGCAAGGATCTTTGAGCTATAGCCTGAATTAAAATCAGAAAGAAATTCTGTCAATAGCTAGTGTACTGAAATCCTCTTACTCAAATCCTCATTGCTGGTTTAGACTGATTGGTCTTGTCAACACTTACGTGACAACTGTTTACAAAAGCAGTACTAAATATGGGTACACGCACTATTATAGACATGCATATACTAGAAAATCTGACCAGATTTGCAGTAATTTCATTAATGAATTGATTAATTAATAGGATAGGCTGTAATACGAAAGAAGAATGAGACTTAAGCCCTTAAGACTTGCTCTGTCATTGAATCCTGTATCTAGCTGTTGTAACCAAAGTTATCACACTCCAGTGTAAAACTCAGCAGTCTCCTGTTCTCTTCCATCCACTTTCCACTCTACTGAAAAGCATTTTCCTGAACGAGCTATCCACTAACAGCCTCTTTGTGAGTTGGCTGAGATCACAAAGCTGCTAAGTTAGTCAAGCTATTAGGAAGAAATGCTTTACTGTGAGGGTGGTGGGACACTAGAACAGGTTGCCCAGAGAAGTTCTGGATGCCCCATCCCTTGAAGTGTTCAGTGCTAGGTTGGATGGGGCTCTGAGCAACCTGGTCTAGTGAAAGGTGTCCCTGCCCATAGGCACGGGGAGTTGGAACTAGATGATCTTTAAGGTCCCTTTCAACCCAAACCATTTTATGATTCTACGATCTTTTGCTCTTTCTATAGTGTAGGTGATAGTGCCTCACCTCTCATGTGCAATTTGCACTGGTGTGCTGGTTTTGTCAGGGGTAGAATTAATTTCATCATAGTAGCTGGTATGGGGCTGTGATTTGGATTTGTGCTGAAAACGGTTGATAATACAGGGAATTTTTTAGTTATTGCTGAGCAGTGGTTGCTCAGAGCCAAGGACTTTTATGATCTTCACTCTGCCCTGCTAATGAGTGGGCTGGGGATGCATAAGGAGTTGGAAGGGAACACAGCTGGGGCAGTGATCTCAACTGACCCAAGAAATATCCTATACCATACGGCACCAGGCTCAGCAATAAACTAGGGGGAAGGTTTGCAGTGGGGAACCACAGCTCAGGGACTGGCTGGGAAGTTTTTTGCCTGTGGTGAACAATTCTTTTTATTTGCCTCACTTGTCTTTCTTGGGTTTTATTTCTCTCTCATTCCCTTTTCATTTTTTTTTTAATTATTACTACTGTTATTATTTAATTTCAATTATTAAACTGTTTTTGCATCAACCCACGAGTTTTCTCACTTTTACCCTTCCAATTCTCTTCCCCATCCCACTGGGGGTGGGGAGTGAGTGAGCAGCTGTGTGGGGCTGGTACTGGCTGGGGTTAAACCATGATGACAACTGGTAAAACCACTTTGTGGCTCAGCCATCCTGTGTCTTTCTCACCTTCTAACATTATTGAAGACTAAGCCTCTTTAATCACCAAGTCTGTGAACCTAAAATTGAGCTGTTTCCTGTTTTTCTTGCTCCAAATCTGAAGATCATTTATTTCTTCTCCAAATTATTTGAGTATCAGTGTCACTGGATAAGAGTGGACTGTTTGGACCACTTTTATCAACCACAATGGGAGGTTATTTGCCTCATTTTAAAAGAACTTGAGCATTTTGGTCTCCACTGAAGATTCTTTTCCCCACAGAATGGACTATGCATGACTGCTGAGCTGATGACCCACTGTTTGTATGGCTTCCAAACCATATATTTATCAGCAATATGAGATTTGACTTTAATCACATTTCCTGAAGACAGATTTAAATAAACTGCACGCATATACCGTCCCATGACTGCATGGTGGGGTAAGGTTCCTGTGTAACTATTGTCCTAATAGAGCAAGAGAAAAGGAAACAGTGAAACTGATAGCTGCAATACAGATAGGACTCTGTAAGCATGATTTCACTAGAACAGGAAAGGGGTTAATAGTTTCTATCATCTACACTACAAAACTCCTTTGAAGTGAGTATTTCCTAAGTCAGCTTATGAAAACCATTTCTGGTGCCTCAAGTGTGGATGCTGATGTAAACTAAAGCTTTGGAAACAGCAGCTTGTGCACCCAGGATGTGGTATCTTGTCACTCCACAACAGTTTTCTGCAACTGTTTAGAGAAGCAGTCAACAGTCAACATTAATATGTTATCTCAGCCAAGTAACCAAAACAAGCAGTAAAAATAAGTTCAGAACACAAATGTGGTTATTTGTTCACCCTTGAGACACTGTACTGGGCTTCAAAATTGGCTCACCTAGCCAGGTCTGGCAGGTTCTCTAAAATCCAATGTACACCTGGTTCAAAATCCCTTCAGCTAAAGCCACCTTTACACTGTTTAAAAACTTGTGCTACTTAAAGACAAGCCGCAATTGCAATATAACTCAGAATGAGATGAGGAAA
The DNA here is from genome assembly GCA_035583185.1 of Anabacerthia variegaticeps. Classification (NCBI taxonomy): domain Eukaryota; kingdom Metazoa; phylum Chordata; class Aves; order Passeriformes; family Furnariidae; genus Anabacerthia; species Anabacerthia variegaticeps. The sequence continues at coordinate 21,339,195 of JAWWEW010000078.1, forward strand.
ATTTGGGAAAATAAGCACAGAGGAGTTTAAAAGAAACGTTCTCTAAGGGAGAAGTACAGGTGTCTTGACACTACTTTTAATTGCTAAAGCATAAAATGTCAAAGCAACAAACTTTTTTGTTGTTGTTGTTTCTGTATTCCTCTAAATAAAAAAAAGTTTTTGTTAAAAAAAACATGAGGCCTTAAGACCTAAGATATTCTAACTTTAGCATGGAGAGTCTATTTTTACAACCATGTTAGAAATTCTGTATATAGGCCTGACTGACCTTCTAAGTATAGTGGTGCGAGCAGATAATCATGCAATATTGTAAGGTTCTGTATTAACAGCAAAAGCTGATTTATTTTGGTTATTGGTACAAGAACTCCTGCTCACTGCCTATGTAGACTCTGCATATTCTATGCTTGGAAATACAGTCCAGAACATATCCAAACTGTGAATATATAACCTGATTTTTCTTTTCTTAAGGGTAAAAATATATTACAATAGGTAATGTTTTATATAGAATACAGTACTTATTTTTATCATTGCATAAATGCTAAATATTTTTTTCAGAATAGCAAAGCATTACAAAATTTTTAATCTGCTGGAGAAAACACTATTTACGGTATGACCAGTTCTTTCAGCAAAGCTTCTGGGGTGGTATATACCAACTGGCTCTGCCAGCTTCATTTTGTGCTAATGCTTAACTTGGGCATTGCTGTAAAAAAGAAAAAAAAAAGCTATCTATTTTTTCACTCATACTAGCCCTTATTGATAGAGGCAAGAGAGAACCATGTTTCACCACTGTGGCTGGGCTAGTATTGGCAGAAACAACAATCTGCGTCATATCGTTGTCTTTGCTAGTGATAATCCTTTAAAAATCATATCTGATGTAATAGAAGCATAAGATTTTGACAAACACCAAAATGAAGCATTGCAATTTAAAACTTTCGAGCTTTGAGTGTGATATTTTTGTCATAAACATTACAGGCATTGGGCTGTTGAATGAATCTGGCTTTCATGTAGCTAAACAAAATGTTGCTTTTTAAAAAATCAAATAATTGTAATTTGGGGTTCTAAATTGCTGCTCACTTTTAATAACAGCGTCACAGTATCCACTTCTATGAGAGTATTTAATATAAATGCCTGTGGTTTTCAATGTTACTAACATATTGTAACATCAGTAAAGTGATTTTCAATGACAAAGACTGTTGTATTTTGTTCTTCCAAGTCCTTGTATTTAGCACTTTCTGATTTATTGGCCTCTGTAAAAAAAAAAAAAAAAAAAAAAAAAAAAGACGATGCATGCATGGGAAGGGAAAAGGCTAATAGTAGAATACTGATGTTATTTTTCAAATTCCAAGGTTGAAAATGATCCTGTGAGCTTCTCAAATCTTTATCTTAGGGGCTTACTGTTCTCAATGCAAAACTAAAATTACTGTTCCTTAGTTTGCATGTTTGAGGACAACCTAGAAAAAATCATCTATTCAAAACTATGCCCAAAAGTTTGCACAAAGGTCAAGAACAATGACCCCAGTTGGTTTCTCTGAAGCAGGTAACTTGCACATTCAGGCTGTCCACTGAATCTACGCTTAATGGGGAAGCAATTTTCACAAACGTTTCAGGTGGCATTTTTTTAGCTAGATGACAGCATAGTAACTTCCTAGCATCTTGTATGTATTAGCTTAGTTTCTGTCTAAATATGAAAGATGGTTTATCCCATCAGTCCCTGTGAATATGATGGATTTTTGAAATGCTTATAGAGAACAAAAGGCAATTTTTACCTTGAGTAAGCTAGAATTTTCTCCTGGTTTTCCAGTTTTCTGTTTTGTGTTTATAAGATCACTGAAGAAAACCTGATTGGTTCACACTATTTTTTTGTAGCATTTCACTGCCCAGTAGCTGGCTGGTGCCAAAATAAACTGAGGACTTGAGTCTTGGGCCCTTGGTCTTGAGCGCTTTGGCCTGTTTGGGTGAGCTCTCCCACCTGCATTCCCTGCCAGCCTCTTCCCACCCACAGCCTACTGTTGCTGCAGTGAGAAACTGAGAAGACCCTGAAGCTGTGCAAGCCCTGCCCAGCAACAGCTCAAATGCTGCTGCGCTACTGATACTGAGTAGTCACAAATCTAAACCACAGCAGCCTAGAGGCTGCCATAAAGAAAATTCATTCTATCCCACCAAAGCCACTACAAGACCAGAAACACAACTAAACAGAGGTAGAGAAAAGTTGTGTGGGTAATGAGCATTTTGGTATAGGTATCTCATCAGTGTAAGGATGAATACTCTATTTGTGTAAAACGGTCTAATCAAGTCCCTACAGGAAGAACAGCCTTTGGTTTATACTCTTACTAACCTCGTCAACTGTCAGAATTTTGAACTGCAGCAAAACTGATACTGGCTACTTGACTCAGACAACCCTTTATGGATTTTGGTCATTACATTAGAAATGCTTTCTGTAGCATTCCTTCTGTTTCCCAACTTCGTGTGCAACAGGACAATGTGCAATTATCAGAATGTGAAAATATAATGCTGTCTATGCCTTTAGAATTAATTTTTGAGGGCAGAAAAAGAACTAGCCCCTGAAATGAAACTAGAAGTGATATCCAAAGTAGTTGAGTTGTTTTTTTAGGTGAGACCAGCCTGCTTTGAATTTATAGCACAGAAACTAGAGACCTGAATTTCACAATATTCTTAGCAAGGTAGGGTATAAAAAAATATCTTCAAGCAAGGTTTCTGCTCTGAAGATTACTTCTGTTACATGTTTTTCTGTATCTGCTTTCATGAATGTTCTACAGCATTGGTAACTACTGCTAATTTGAAAGATTAACAAATCAATAATGTTTTTGAAGTGGGTTTAGGCCCTTGTACATTAGATGGCATATTGAGGCAAACCCTACTTGTTAGGGTTTAAAGTGGAGGAGACAGAAACTTTCATTTACACGTAATGGTCTGTCAGCTTATAAGTTAATTTTTACAAGGGAAAGTTGATGTACAAACTGACATGGCACAGCTTTTGTATGTTTAAAAGTGTTTTATATAGTGATACAGAGCAAGAATCTTATAGGAACAAAAGCCCCCTATACCAGAGCACACAGCTAGAAGAGTTCTCCACTTGGCTTTGTCGGATCCCTGCTCACAAGGAGTTCTAAAAGGTAGTTTTACTCTTAGGGCATGGCGTTAGAGACTTCATTTGAAAACAGCTGACAAAATAAGCAACCAAAACTTACTGATGTTCTAACAGACCAGTGTAAAATGACCATTCCAAAAGCTCGCTCACTTTGTACATCTGTCTTATGCTGCTAAAGACAAAAGAATATGCATCATCTTAAGTCATACATGTTACTGTTTAAGACAGAAAAAGGTAAGTTGCACTTAAGAAACTGGTTTTAGTGAATCACAAGAAAAAAGTAAATACATTACAGAAAATCTTACCGTTTGCACGATCTGAGTCACACATAGTGAATTGCAAGTTTATAAAAATAAAAGCATCTTTAATAATCACAGGTTGGATGTTATAGACAACAGTACATGAGTAGTTCATATTCATTATCAAGACTAAAAAAATGTGTGTAAAGCAATACTTCATACAATATGCAATGTCCAGTATTGAGATACACAATCATTGGAAGAGCTGGCAAAGCAAAACACAGACTGGAATGTTGAATCATGATCATTCACGGCTTGCTTCCTTTTGATTTAGATGCTCATAACACACTGTATGAACTGAAAAGAGAATAACCACTTATTAGATGTATGGCAGAGAACAAGTTTTCACTTTTTCTCCCACAATACTCATTGTCACTACACTTTTCTGTAAAGAAATTCAGTCCATGAACAAAAGAATTTTAAAACTAAGTATGAGAATCAGCAAATAATTAAAACAAAGCATCTCCTTAATGATAACAGCAAAAGTAAAAGCAAAAAAAAAGCCACACACCCCCCCAAAAAAACAAAACTAGGAAGACTTGAATCTAGTTTTCTCCTTTTCCTGCACAGATGTGCCCAGGAGCCAAGAACCACTAGCCTGACTTTGTGTGATTTGTGTCTGTCTCCACCAGACCTCTGCCAACATTCCTGGGAAAAATGCCTACCAAGCCTTAAAAAAACTACAAAGAAGTCACAGAAAGCGATGCTGTCAAGCATCTTCTTGGATCTTCTTGAATCAAGCTGGTAAGAAGTCCAGACAAAAGTGCACAATAACATTTTATAGAACTCCATAAAATACACAAAAACTTCTTGAGACAATATTCAACAAGCCACAGAACTTTTGGGTTCTCAAATAGCACTACAAGTGTAGAGAAGATAGGCACAAACTCAAATTGTTACTGATTATCTTCAGTTTTAAGTTTTTCCTTTGTTTTACCCTGGAATTTCAATGGATTCCTTAAAATTCACTTACATCATCATACTGGAAGTTCACAAAGCCCTGCTGAGTTGTATCCCTTCTTCTAAAACATTCTGCAAAAATGCATTAAGAAAACAGAAATCAGGTAAGAAGAACTGCAGTTTATCAATTTTTTAAAAATGTACAGTAGTTTCCTAAAATTCCCCAAATCACATGCAGGAGAACTGATGAAGAACACTGCAATTCATTTCAAGACTTCATTTCTCATTGTAAATTTTTGTATTTATCATATACAACCCTTTATGTTCTGTTAATAAACAGTTTCCCAATTTCGATAACACAACTCTTCTAGTCTCTGGAGTAAGCCCTGCATTAGTTTTAAGTCCATTTTTCCATGGGAATATAAAAAATCCTTATCTATAGTTGTTTCAGTTCTGCCTGTAGACTATTGAAAGAAACCTATTTTGCAGAAGTTGAACTTGAGATAAGTCAACAATCAGATTTTATTAAATAAAAAAACATGTTATGGCCGTGAGAGTAACAAGGCTATAATCCGGCATACCAGTGAGAGCTCGGAGTTTCACACAGCAGGCAATGTAATCATCAAAAGTAATCTTTCCATGAGTGCTGTATCGCTTTGTGATTGCAGTCACAGCCTGTGGGCTCAGTCTAAATCCTATTTGAAAATAAAAAGGCTTATTTTGAAAACAGGTAAGTGAGCAGAGTCCAAAGCATTTTTCATTGTAAATATCATGTTAGTTACTGCAGTGTGATAATTGGTATTGGGAAATGGTCTAAGTAGCATCACAAGCAAGAACATTTCACAAGTTACCCATATTTATCAAGGCTTTCTCTAGTTCTTGACGATCCACTGAACCACTTCCATCGCTGTCAAAAGTTACAAAGTGTTGCTTCCAGCCATTGACCACAAACCAGAGTTCTTTAAACTCATTAAATCCCAGTGTGCCAGACATATCCCTCTGATTTCAAAGCTAAGAAAAACATTTCTTAACAAACAAACAAAAAAGTGCCATCTCTTTGGAGTTAAAAACTCTTACTTGAAGGTCAGTATTATTTCACTATTATTAATTTCTTCTAGTACAAAACATTCCCCAGCACAGATGGAGATAATACTACTACCCAAAAGCAAAGGTCAGAGAACCTGCTCTCCTTGCTTCTTCTCACTGAAATCTGCTAAAGCTGTTCGCTCTTTCTGAATTTAACTTAGTTCACACACTTCTCTTTTACCTGCTGCTATATAATTGTAACAATAAAATACATATATGAAACAAAAATACATGCCAAAGACAAAATTAAGTTATAGTATCAGTTCTCTTGTATTCTACGCAGTTTGTCTAAGGTAAGATAAGAGCCTTTGCAGTTTCATTTCTGCTTTTTTCTTTTTAAGCAGAAAAACATTCAAATATGACAATTTAAGTTTTGGCTAAAGAGTTTAAAGGATTCCAACCTTACACAGTATACCTAAGTCTTCCATAGGTCCTACTGCTGAATGCCATATACCATTCCATGAAATACTCAAACTTGATTCCTTCAAGGAACAGGATTTAGGGGAACTTGGACTGCTTATTCAGGCTGTGTAGTAAAAATGTTTAAAATTCATTTAAAAGGACTGCAAAGCTGTCCTATTTGAAAAGTATAGTAAGTGACTAGCACAAATCTCTATTCTGGACCACCAGACCTGACTCTTCATACATTCAATGGAGAAATATTCCCCCAGGCTTAGAGGGATACCTCTTATTGAAAGAAGATCAGTCACTGAAAGCCTTTATTTCTTCTTCCTTTAAGATCAGTAAGAATGAAAGTAGCTCCCCAACCACAATGATCATAATACTTATCAAGTAAAGATTGACTGGGAACTACAAAGCATTTCCCAAACTTCTGGCACCCTCTCATCTTTTCTTATGTAATGCAGAAACATTTACATTTCATAGTAAAGGATACATCCAGCATTGAGATCATAAGTCTGCAAGTCTCTAAGTTGAAAGCTGTTAAAATTAGAAGAAGGAAAAATAAATTACGTTAGAAACACAATTTTCAGTTTTGTCGATATATAAAATTTTATTATAAACTATATACTGATAACATATTATAAAGTACTTATATTTGGTTCCCCTCTACACAGCCACACTGTATTTTGATCCAAGTCAAAGCCATTACTTAATAGAAAAACTGATAGTAGACAATCTGGAGGCAATTCAAGTTATATTTTACTCATATCTCAATGCATAACGGTTTTGTGTTTCAGTCAAAGTGGTCATTTATATTCCACCATAGATTCGACTCGAGCAAGTCAGTTTCACTCAGAGAAGCTCGACTTTGTAAATTGAACAGGAGGCATCCCGACAGAGGAGTCCTGCCACAGATTTTGGTCAATGTCAAAGCTCCATTTAAACCAAAGCAAACCATCCTTTTAAGAACTGTCTGTCCATTACAAAACAAAACACTTACACCACTCCACAGCCCAGCAGTGGGGAACTAAAGAAGCTGAGAAGCCAAGTGCTACGTGCACAGAAATGAACACAGAGTATTTATGTTGCCAAGTAGTCCATATGGAAGGAAAACCCATTTACCATGCAGAGAAAAAAACCCCAACTCTGCAGAAGGTACAAAACAAGCACTTTCTAGTAAATGGCAGAAGAATTATTACGCTCTACATTTGCTTGTTTATTTAAATCATTAACTTACGTTTATATGCTCCTGCAATCCCTGACTGGGTGAGACATCTCTGTAGCTCATCAGCATCTATTTGTCCATCCTTTCGATAACAGAAGACGTATCAGCTATTGTTTTAATTCCCTCTCCCAATCCAGTTATTCCCAGTACCCACTCCCTTTCCAGTAGCATTAAATTAGTTATCCTTTTAAAAAGGAACTCAGATATCTAACCTCTTCTCAAGACAGTCTTAAAACTGACAAATGTAAAGAAAAAATCTCTGTATTTTTTTGGAAATAGACAGTTGCTCTCAGAACAAACAAAAGCAGAAAGAAAAGAACTTTCACAGAAAAACAAAACAAACCCAGAAAAGATACCTATCTACATATTTTCATAAGCAGCTATAAAGAAGTAAGATATAGTCTGTAAATTGCATTATTAATTCAAAAGAGATAACACAGGGAACAAAACTAACCCAAATTACAGTAGGAATCTGAACATCAGTTAATATTGCTGAACTCAAACTTTCATGTTGTGGTCGTCTACTTGTGGATAACACATCCAGGAGTAGAGTTTTAGATCTGCACACATGCAACAAGTGTGCAATAAATAGCTTTACATATGGCTAACAAAGACAGAACTTTAGCTCAACAAACCTAATTTAATTCCTCCTAAACATTGTAATATAGTTCAAGCAGCACTCATCTTACTTACCTACTAAGGTACATAATCATACAAAACCAATATATATGCCACAAAATTACAGGAAAGAAATTAAAAGTGCATTGCAGAATGACAGGGAAGAAAAAAAGTTGTGAATGCCTTTCCTCTAAAAGTATAATCACTACCAGTAAACCCAGATATTGGCATAACTCTGGACTGCTTTTTCATTTACAAGTCTATTAACATCATGTAATGATCTTTTTCCTATTATCATTTCCTGCTCTCAGCCACGCCATCTCCACACCCCATTTTTTTCCATTGTTTCTCATTGCTTCCTGCTGACACTGATGGCATTCACCAGCACAGAGCTGAGCCACGATTCAGTTACATTTCATGCATCTATACAGACCCTGTATATACCTGTATAGGAAATACTGGCATACAAGCATGTTTGTGTATATATGTATGTATTCACACAAACAATAGAGAAATTAACACCATTATTTAAACTGCAGAGTTCTTGTGTGTATACAGTTATATCATAGAGCAACACAGCTATATAGAGCAAACAGGTTAAGTTTTTTTGTTTTCCTTCTTTTTTTTTTTAATTTGAAACAATACTTTTTCTCACTGCAAATATTAGGCATGCCTCTTTCCAAAAGCTAATGTAGAAAGTATTCCCTAGGGGGAAAAAAAAAATTCAAGAAGCATGTAACATTTTTGAAGTTTACCTGCCCTCCTACTGCAGCAAAATAACCATACAAAGGATCCTGAGCTTGTCCAGGGAATGCTGGTCCTCCTGGAGCTCCTCCATACTTTAGTCATCAAGAAGAAAAGGAATTTTAAATCAATGGTTCAGTTAACAATCTGTACTTATCAACTTACGACTTTATATACAGATCACGCAAAAAAATAAACCAATTTAAAAAGAAACTCCTTATGAAAAAAATCACAACCCTCAATTTTAGTATCGATATACTAATTTACTGTAACGTAAGCAGATCGGTGTAAACCACTGCACAGGAGCAATCCACTGATCTAGATACAGCCTGGCGCACCTCATCAAGCTTTAATTTTAATCTATTACTACCAGGAAACAGGGTGCAGAAGAAATACTAAGGCACTGCAGATTTTTCTCCCCACTTCAGAAAAGCTGAGCAAGACAATAGGTATTAAGTGCGAAAACCTTCCAGTAAAACTGATTATTAATTGAAAATCACGGAATGACATCCCCTGCACTGACTTTCACCCCTCGGCAGCAGGTACCGGTGGCCCCTCCCTGTACCGGGACAGACGGCGCCTCCTCACACGGCTCTCACCGCTTCCCCCTCGGGCTGAGAGCCCCGCACAGCCCCGCTCCCCCCGGCCCGCACAGCCCCGCTCCCCCCAGCCCGCACAGCCCCGCTCCCCCGGCCCGCACAGCCCCGCACAGCCCCGCTCCCCCGGCCCGCACAGCCCCGCACAGCCCCGCTCCCCCCGGCCCGCACAGCCCCGCTCACCCCGCCCTGGTAGAAGCCGCCTGCGGGCGCGGGCTGTCCGGGGAACGCCATCTTCGCCTGGCACCGGCCCCGGCTCTGCCCCGGCCACGGGTCCGGCCGCGCCCGGGCGCAACCACCAGCACGGGCCGGGGAAGAGGGGGAAGGGGTGTCGGCGGGCCGCGGGCTCCGGGAAGGGCCGGGGCTGAACCTGCCGCCCGTGCAGGGCAAACGGCGGCCCCCGGTCAGCGGGGCTGCGGGCGGTGCCTTCGCGGGCTGAGGGACCAGTGCCTGCAACCTCCGCCCCCTGAGCTGCCCCCCTCTACCGCGGTGGTACGGGCCGCCCGCCCCGAGGCGGCAGTTCCTGCCCGCTGTCAGCACCGGAGCCCGCCGGCGGGGCGGGGTGTGCGGCCATCGGGGCGGGGTGCGGGCCCATCGGGGCGGGGTGCGGGTCCATCAGGATGGGATGTGCGTCCATCGGGGCGGGGTGCGGGCGGGCGGTGCTGGGGGCTCCCTCATCCCAGGTGTCGGACACCCGCGGGAGGCCGGGGCCGGTCCCTCCGCCACCTGCGGGGCAGGCAGCGCTGCTCGGCCTCGGCTGCGGGCCGGTAACACACCGGGAAACCTCTGGACAGGTTCACTGGTGAATCGGCTGAGTTGATGTCAGCTTATTTTAAAATCCCCCTCTCGTGGTTTACCAAAAGGCCACAAAGCTCACGAGCTCAGCAGTTCGTGAATGTATATCGCGTATATCACAGAAAGCATCCTTCATGTTTTCTTTTGGTACCACAGATAGCAAGGTGTGAGCACCTGTCCCTGTTCCCAAGGACAGAAAACAGACTGTACAACCTCTCTCGGGTCTGTAGGTCCAAATTCAGCAGGAATGGGGAATGCCCGTGTCCCACTGGAGCTGGGGAGCCCTTTTGTGTTCGGTCGGGGCCACTTGAAGGACTGAAGCTGAAGGACGCTGAAGCTGAAGGAGACCCAGCTTTGATCCAACAGCCTCCTCCTGGCTGGAGGAACTCAGGCTACAGCCTGTGGTTTCATCCCATTGACCACTGTATTCCAGGGAGCAATATCAGCTGAAATGGTCACAACCTGGTCTGAGCTGGACTGTGTGTTTGCAAAACATGAGAACTCCCTCATGTGAGAGGTATTTAATTCCGTCACAAGATGATGAGAAATGAGTTGCTAGGGTCTGTATGACTGAAACACTGATGGAGACCTTGAAGGGTAAATGGTCTGCTGTCAGAATTCTGAAAGCATAACATTTTATTTTTTATTAGCATAATTTCTGGAGAACTTTATGATAGGACGTTATTAATTAAAGCATGCTAATTTACAGCAAACCTTTCATTAAAAAATAAAAAGTTCTCAGCTTCTAAATGATCCAGTAAGCAAGACTTCCAGACAGCCTCTATGTGGCATGTATTTGATTATTTCAGCACCAATTACACTTAAAACTGTTAACAGTTGCCCGTGACATGAAAACAAGTACTGTGGTGGTCTGTGAAATTTAATAATCAATAGTTGCCAAATGAAAGAGACAAATCATTAATACCCTCATCACACAGGATAGCAGATACGAAGCTCATTTTTCAGGGCAGCTGAGAAACAAAGTAAAGAACCTGGCCAGCTTTTTGGCTTAAGAAATACATATCTCACAACAGTATTCGACTAAGCATCTGTCACTATCAAACTGGGCAGTGGTCAAATACATTTATTCACCAGACTTAATCACGTGTAGTGGAGGTTATTGGAGATTGTGCTGAACTTTCTTAGAGTATGTATAATAATGTCTGGGAAAGAAGCCTTCCTAATTAAAATAGGACCTAAGAATAGTGATAAAAAAGTATTAAAGGCTGGAAACATTGAAAATAAGTGGCAAAGAATATAAGTGGTAAGATTTGAGGAGTTACACGCTGATAAGCAAAATGTCAATTAGTATATATGTATTGTCAGTAGCTTAAAGATAATAGGAATGAATTTTTAACTGCTTCAGTGAGAATAAAACAGATAAGATTCAGACCAGTTGGTAGATAAAGATACTAAATTGTACAGCTGTAGCTGTATAGAAAAGGAACATGTGTTTCATAATTTGAGGTGGGTTTTTTTCTGTGTTAACTCAGCATAAATACCTGGTCCTCCTCCATTTGCAGTACTTCTGTTGAGACTCCTGGTAATCATCAAATCATAGAATTGTTTAGGTTGGAAAGGATCTCTAAGAATATCAAGTCCAACCATTAATCCAGCACTGCCAAGTCCGCCACTAAACCATGTCCCTCAGTGCCACATCTACATGTCTTTTAAATACCCCCAAGTACAGTGACTCAACCACTTCCCTGGTCAGTCTGTTCCAATGCTCAACAACCCTTTCCCCTTTCAGTGAAGATATTTTTCCTAATATCCAATTAATCTAAACCTCCTTCCATAAATCTGAGATCCTTTCCTCTCCTCCTATCGTTTGTTACTTACTTGCTAGAAGAAACTGACTTCCACCTCACTAAAACCTTCTTTCAGGTAGTTGTAGAGAGAGAGCCTCCTTTTCTTCAGGCTGAACACCCCAGCTGCCTCAGCCGCTCCTCATCAGACTTGTGCTCCAGACCCTTCCCCACCTGTGTCGCCCTTTTCAGGACATGCTCCAGCACCGCAATGTCTTTCTTGTAGTGAGGGGCCCAAGTGCACTGCACTCAGTAGTTAGCATTTGCAAGATTATTTATATTTAAACATACATGAGCAAAAGAGCTAGGAGACAGAGATGTAACCAAGGAATGTATTTTATATGGATTGTTGGGTAGGTATTTTGTTTGCGTTGGAGCATTTGTTTATTCCTTATCTGAGGAAAAGGAAGGCTATGAAGGAAGGGTGTTCAAGGAGATTAATGAGTACATACCTACCTTCTGAAGGGCTACTGAGCTGTGTTAACCTTTTAAGTTATGATAAGATCATTGTATTGGAAATACACCAGTAAGAAATCTGCGTAGAATAAATAGCTTTCTATGTAGAATAAATAGTGTCTGATTTTGCAGATCTCAAAGAATGTGTAATCCCTCTAGTGGAAAAATTGAAGTCAAGCAACACAGGATGCTCATACAATTGTCTTGGGTTTTTGTTTTGCTTGTGTGGTGTTTTTTTGTTGTTTTGGTTTGTTGTTTTTGGTTTTGGTTTGATTTTGGGGGGGGGTTGTTGTTTGTTTGTTTTGCGTGTTTTTTTGAGATAATTCAATATAATTGCCAAAGAAAAGACCTAAGTAAAATAATTTTGTTTAGAAAGTGAAAATTACATGCAGTTTCCATTCCACAGTGTTTGCTGGATTCTTTGTAACAGGATTTTAAGAAGAAATTCAAAACGGAGCTACAGTTACAGCATTATTGCCTTAAACTCTGGTCACAAGTCACATTTATTGTATGTGCCACGCTTCCTCACACTGAAGAAAGCCTAGCATGAAACTATGACAGGTCACACGCTTTCTGCTTGCTCATCTTCTCTACTTGTAAATCTGGGTATGTTTAAACCTGACATGAGCTCACACAGGGTATGGGAATCTGGTCACCTTGAACTGAAAGCTTTGAGGCAAATTGTGCTGCCAGTTACATTCCCATCTGGTGTAGTGGCTGGGAGCTTGGTGCTGGCTTGCTGAGCCTTCATGCTTTTGTAGCAGTCTGGGTGTGGAATTTGTCCTTTCCAGAGCTGCAACAAAAGAAGGTAGGGAGGAGACAGGGAATTAAAGTATAAAGTTCGAATTTCTTGAAGTGTTTACTTAGCACAGCTTAGGGGATAAGTATACTGCTTAAGGAAAAACAAGAAATAATCTCACCCTTTTAATTGCAATAATTTGAAAAGAGGCATAAATTTAAGCAGTGGCAAAGTAAATATAGTATAGTACAGACGAGACATCAGTAATATAATGCCTCCTTTGGTGCTCAGAGGGAATGGTGCTCCACTGTTCTGCTGCTTTTTCTTCTCTTTGACACCACCCTTTCATTTTCTGTTTATTGCACATAATTTATGCTCAGTTCTACAGCCAGTTACTTTGTACAGAATTTTCTTTAATACCCAAGTTTTATGTTGGTTTCATCACATGTGAATGAAAGGATAGGAGACAGGGAGAAGGCATTCCTGACACTTTATAGGTGATCACTTTGGTGATCAAAATTTTCTATAGATTTTAATCATCCCATTTGAGCTACCTCAATTTTTCTGCCACCTTACCTGTCTTCCAGACTTTTCTCTCCCAGCTTCAACTTCTTTAAGGAATGGTTCAGTGGTGGCCAACTTCTTTACTCCATACTCATTCCTGTCTTTGTTTCCACTGTGTTCAGAATTGTGAAAATTCTTCATCACTCACTGGGCATCAGCAAGAGTGTAACTGAAGGCCTGAGACAAGATAACCTTAATTGTGGATGGTACAGCTAGTGAGGTTGTGATATTGAGATTTTTGAGGCTAACAGTCAGCTTTTGTTCAATGCAGTACAATAACACAATTTACCACACTCATTTAATTATAAATATAATTTGTGCATTCTCCAGGCATGAGTTCTTTACAGAATGAAAACTGAAATGCAGTTTTTCAGGAACAACATTAATTTCTTAGATCTGGTATATTGCAGTCAGACGGTTCCCAAGATGGTCTTTAACTAAAGTTGTAATTACAATATAAAGATGTGATAACAGTGACCTGGAAAAGACATTTACAATAATGCTTACTGTGCATATCCCTTTACAACTGATCTTCATTCCTTTACCATCCATGTACCTTATTTCAAAAGCTTCAATACCAAAGATTTGGATAATTTAAAATAGATTGATGACAACTAAAGCAAGTCATGCAAGCTCCTTTAATCCTTTGGTTGAATAGCATGGGTTCAGGATCCAGGTCTCTGTTGCTGCCAGACAGAAGTCAGAAAATGAAAACGAACTGTGTATAAATGATTGCAGCACAGAACAAGTTCGTTAATAAGGCATCTGATTTCCTCTGTAAGGTACTTTTTTGCAATCATATGTGTCAGCATATATGTTCTGATATAAATCACAATATATTTTGTACTACTTTACCTTCTGAAAGGCTAGGATTCAGCTGTACTAGCTGGATGATAAGTATAATTTTTTAAAACTCTCAGATGCATACGGAAAGAAAATGCTGTGAAGCCTTATTCTTCTGAAGTGGTGTCATGGGTATCCAGCTACAAAAGGGACATTCCTGGTTCAACTGCCAATTTTGTAAATGATATAATTAAAAACCTAATACAAAAAATAGACAAATAGTCCAGGAGGCCAAGCCTGAAATGCATAACCTGTGGGATAAAGTAAAATTTTCTTAGTTGTTTGTTCTCTAACTAAATTTTCAGTTGTACAATGGCCCATGTGAGCTGACACGTTGTTTTACAAAATTCCCTTCAACTAGGATTTTGAAAGATGGCTTGTTGTTAGGTAGCCAAAAAGTAATTTCTGCCACTTGGTGGATGAACCCCTCAGCATTAGGGGTTATTTATGCAAATTAAAAAAACAGGAAAAAGCAGTGTGCTGTTCTCCCCACCTTGTTCTGCAGTGAGCTTAGTTTTGCCAAGTGATGCAGTCAGAGGATTTAGGAATTATGAATTATGCTCTGTACCACCTCTGGTGATAGGTGAGAAATTAGCCCGTAGCTGATTAGCCAGCCATGGGACCGTACTTCTGGAGAGAAAAACAGCATGCAGAGCATAGATATGGTGTTTCAGGTCTCTGAATTCTATGATTGTCACCCATTAGGTGCCTGATGTCCATTTGGGCTCTCATTCTTACCTCCTAGGTTTCTGGAGAATCTAGATAAATAGATTTGCTCCATGTATAGTGCTTGAACTGAGTTGACACCACTGCAGTGCTACCAGAATTTATTTTTGTTTGCTTATCTGTAATTTCCATAATCAATCACTGGCCAAATACTGGGCAGATGTCTTGGGCTGATTTGCGTATGAGTCATGTAGTAGAAGTGGCATGCAAATAAACAACTTCAGGAAAATTAAGTTTAGTTTTTATTTACTTATTTCTTCATGTGCTCCACTACCACCGATGATGTAATGAAGTTTCTAGCATTTGGGGGAATCACAAGTTTCAACACACCGGGAGTGAAACAGAAGTGATGCACCCTCTGGGGAAAAGTCACTTTTCTGATCATGAGTTCTCCTCTCAGTGCCTGTTTTAGTTAGTGCTTCTGTTACAGCGTGGGGTGTGTGTTGAAAATGCCTCAAGTATTGCAACACACATCCCCAAGTGGCCAACATGAGACATATTTGCTGTTCCTGTCACAAGATTTTATCATACTTGAGTACACTCTAAAAGCAGTGAACACAAAATTTCTTCCTGCAGCTGTGGCTTTTGTAAATATTTTTTTCTTATATGTATAGTCCATGCTGTTTTTCTTATTCCTCTTATTAGCTTTTTTTTCCCTTTTGTTTAATTTCTCATGACCTTTATGGGTTGCTAAAAAGTGAAGGAATCAGCCTATTGCTGTCCTAAAAAGTGCCCACCAGATGTCACACTGGTACTTCTAATAAAGGCACACCAGCTTTTGTGTGATGTCTTTCTAACCTGTACCTTTGTGTGATGTCTTTCTAACCTGTACCTGTTTTGTACCATGTACAAATATAAGTTCTGCCAAAGGCAGTAACAGAACTCACCTAGACAGGCCTCAAGTACCTGCTGCAGGAGCGGCTCCTTGGGTCTTATGCTGATAATCTAAATAGGAGCTGTAATATTCCTGAGCCAAAAAGAATTTTTTGTGCCAAACTCTCTTTTTAAATATCTAATAGTGTTTTAGGAGTTTATATATAGGTTTTTTCTATTGGAAAAACATTAACATAGGCTCATGCATATATTTTTGGAAATCCTTTCAGAAGTTTTTGGCTAATATGTAAATGTTTGGATATAATAGTTCTAAATAACTAGATTGGTTAAGCAGTGCAATTTCTAAAATTAACCATAAATCTGCCACTTAAAGTGTCCCATTTTGCCATATTTTATAAGAAACATTTCACAGGGAACATTTCTTCTCCCTTTCTTGGGGATAAGAATCTTTTTGTTCACCTACAAAGAGTAAGATCATGATCAGTCAAGTAAAAAATCATTAGTCAGCTACGCATAATAATGTACCCAAACATACTCATATTTGATTCATTGACCTTCAGGACATGGTAGCATGGCTATCAGGACAGGTTTTTTTCCATTTCAGGTTTGTCAGACATTTTTTGGTTTTGTTATGTTGATGTTTCTTTCTTGTCTAGTTGTTTTGTAGCTGAATCCTTTCATACATTGTTAATATGTACATTATAGGTGATTATTCCTTATTATTTCAATAAAACGATTAGAATTTTCATGAAAATAAAATGCAGGTTCTGCATCACCTCAGTAAAAACACCCACATGTGTTGTTTGAAACTATGCACAGGGCTTAAGAGAAATCATAGGGTTAATGAGACCAGATGGATTGTCAATTGCTGTACTCTGTGCTCTAGAACATTTAGCATTCTCTAATTACAAAAAGGCTACAGAACTTTACTTTGTTGCTGTTCTGATAACTGTACAGTGTGATTTAGAGCAATACTTACTTTTATATAATAGTCCTTTTCCAGGAATCTTTACAGATGTTAATAATCACTTATTGTTTTCCATTTGTGCTGTGCATGTGTTACAGTCAGGAATGAATTGAGCTATCTAATAGCACTCTGCAAGTTTACAGCAAAGCTTTCTAGTTTCATTTGAATTTCATTTAAACAAAAGTTAGAGCAATTGGTTGGTAGCAGTAAACACTAAAAAAAGGCTCTCAATTTTGAAGCTGCTGGCAGATGTGGGAGCCCAGTCTGGATAAGCAGTTGTCTCCACATTGTTCTGGACTAGGGTATTTACATAACTCTAAGGATGTCCCCATCATCTTCCATTTCTGCTTTCATCCACAAGTTTTAAGTCTTTGTTCATTCCTGGTGTTTTTCATCAGCTCTTATATCAGCTAATATCTAATAATGTCTTTCTGATGGTTTAGCTTGAGAACAGTGCTTCCACATCTAACCGCAAAGAACTGCCAGACTTTCACATACATATTTTACATACGTATTTCAAAAAACTGGTCAAAACTAGTGTTCTCTTCATGTTTTAGCAAGGAGGATAATGAAAATATTGAAGACTGGGAAAAAAAAACACTGAAAGGGCCTGATAAAACTGCAAATATGTATTCAGGGCAGAGCCAACTGCATAGTAGTTCTAGTGCATAAGATGGTTTTATGATAGCTCATAGCCCTCGTTATCTTGGACTTATGGAGCCACAGTTCTTCTCCAGTAGTGGGCCGAGTGAGTTATACTTGGATAGTCCTGTTTTGCCCAGGGGCTTACAATGGTTGTAAAGACTGAATGAATCTTGTGAAGCTCTCTGCTAAAAACCTTCCTGGAAGCAGAGGTCACAGATATCTATGTTCATTCTTGTAGAAGTGTCCAGGCTTTCTTCATCTGAGTGATAAGTAAGTCTGCTTCCTCTGGAGGTTTGTGAGTCCAAGGAGAAGAGGGATGGAGAAGGAATGTTGATTAAGTGCTTTATTTTGTTTCCCTTATGAACTCTTTAAAAAAACAGTCAGAAAGCAAGAGAAACTGCCCTTTCCTCTCTGGAACATAACATGGAGCCATGATAAGGGGTGTCCTTATCCTGGCTGAAAGATCTGGTTTTAAAATTTGTCTTCAACAGAGATATACATGAGGTATGAGTACTTGGCATCCAGAGAGAGGTACTTGATTTTCTTCTGCTGCAGCAGTTCAAGCTGAGGGTGTCAAGAGTGGTCAAATGGCTTTAGTTCTGTTTTTGAACAGTACCTCTTTATCTCCTTGTAGACAAGGCTTCCCCACGCCCCTACCCATGCCTGCTGTGAGTCTTTCCGTTTTTTAAATTTGTAAGATCTTTAGGTAGTACTTCCATAATTTAACTAATTGCAGCATGAATATTCAGCGGACATAATCTTATTTAAGCATGTATTATGTCCAAGGTTGGGGTTTGCGACACATTCCCAGAGTGCATTAGCACTGCACCTAGTTCTAGCACTGTGATCCCTTTTCATCTTAATTCTTCTGTTGTGTGTAACAGATTGAATTTAATTAGTGTATTTTATTACAACGTATTTTCTAAAACCTAAGCAAGCCTACTCAGGAAGTTGTTGGTATTGTATTTGCTGCTAAATTTATTTTTACTGATTTTCCTGGCACATCTCTGACAGGAAAAGTCTTTTGACTGATCCCTGAAACTTCTCTCCAAATAGCTAAGGGGAAAATCCATGACTCTTTATTTACACATACTCTGTGACTGTGCTAGATGACCTACTTAAGAAACTTCACTTTTTTTTTTTTTTTTTCCCCTCATAACTGTGCAGGGAAAAGAGGAGATGATGAAACAGCATGATTATTTTTTCAGTTGTCTGTTCTTAGGAAATCTCAGAAGAATAAACAAAAAGTATGCAAGTGGTAGGATTCACACACTCATTCCCATAATTTAAAGAATAAACAAGTACCTTTTTATGCAGTATAACCTTTGGCATCACGCAGACATTTAGCATTTAATCCAGTGCAGGTGTCCCTATACTAAACTTGGTGACTTAAGCTTTACTAAAGCATCCATGCTTGACCTGATGTATTCAAGAGATAATCCACCCTTACTAAAGAATACTCACCTGATACATGAGGATAATTATTTTCACTTTATTTTTGTCTTCAAGGCACATCCAGAAGGTTTTTAATCTAATTTGTATAGCTTTAATGTTTTTTGTTGTATCTTTCTCGTGCTGGGATAGTGATATTTGATACTGGTGTTTTGCCTCCCTAATCGTCCCAATATTTCTCCTAGCCCAAGCATTTCCATCTTATTGCTCTTCATGTTCTTTTTTTTTTTTAGAAAGGGAAGTTGTAATCGAGCCTTATATTTCCTTATGTGTGTTCTTTGAAAATAAGTACAACAGCATCAAATGTCAAATATCTAAACTTGGGAATAAATGAACAAGTTTCTTTACTCTCAGCCTGTGGGTAAAGTGATTTAAGTAGAGTTTCGGCTTTAAACCAAGCCAAAGTTGCCTAAGTACAGCTGTGGTTTTATGTGAAGCTTATGTGATACTCCCTGTATGCTTCTCTCACACCCACTGCTCTTTTAAACAATCCCAGAGTTGCATATATTTGTATAGATTATGTTTTTTCTACTATTTTGTAGAAGAGAGAAGCAGCTTTTTCTAGTTACTGGATTACAACATTTCATAGGAAGAGTGACCTGGGTCCTTTTTATTGCATTCACCTCTAATTTTTTTTTTTTTTTTTGTGTGAAATGAATCAATTAAATTTATGTAGTCTGTAAGAAGTTTTTCAACATCCTTACACCATTTTTGGTGTAATGGAGTTTTTTCCAGAGTCGTCATTGTCCTTTTCACAGTGTGTAACAGTATGCAGCCATTCAACTCAACAGCAGTTAAGTAACTGTTCTGTGCAACTGAAAATCACAAAAGCGTGTTAGATCTTGCTCCTGTCTTCTTTTTCCTACCCCTTAGCATTTTTTAACATGGTGCATATCCCTTTCTAGCAGGCCCTCTGTGAGTGGTTTTCAGCTGGTGTTTTCCAAACTACATCTTGGGCTGGAAGTGTGACAGGCAGTCTTTTTCTACAACTTCCTTCTTCAGAGCTGGATTCAATGGGTCTGTGGTTGAAAATGCAGCAGCCATTGAATTGCTTCCATCTCTATCTCTCCTCATTGTGCATAAGGATTTCCAGGGCAATATAGTTTGCATATTTCTTCAGCAGTGATTTTATGTTTGTTGGGACTTGTTATGTGTAATGGTGGGTCTGCCACTAGTTCCTGAGAAACTCCCTAGAAACCCACTTTATGTGGTAGTTGTTCTCCATGTGAATTTACTAGAGTAGGTTACAAAAACTGTAATCCTGAAGGTAACATCCTTGCTGTTTTCACAGTGTTATTAAAAAATATTTATTAGCATGTTTTTTGGTGAAATTATGGTCAAATTCGAGATTATTCACAGTGACTGTTAATATTTTTAGTTTTTTATTTTATTAGGATTTTTTAATTTTAAAATAAAAAAGTTGTAACTCAAAATACCTTGACTCTTTCATTGTCATCATCAAGAAGTTTCAGTGTACAGCTGAATTTCCACATATGCAGTAGAACCTTTAGGATTTATATTCTTCCTTAGCTGTCTATATCTGTATCTATGTCTGTGTCTATATTTCACAGTTTTTCTTCTTACACCTGAACTTCTTCTCTGGAGTAATATATATGTTTCATATATAGCCACTATTCTGGACACTTCAGATAAGTCATGGAAATCATAGGTTATGTTGACTGAATACTACAGTCAAAAAAAAATAAATCAGGCTATGTATTGCAGTGAGGGTAATCAGCTGTCAATTTGCCAAAAGTTGTGGTGAGTTCTCTAACGTTTAAATGAAGTTCAGCAGTTCTTTCAGAATATCTCAAAGGCAGCCTGTTTTAATGGATTACCTGCCAACAATAACAAATGGTAGCTAGTATAAAACTACATGTTGTCAGGAAGCTTAAACTTTACAGCAATCTGTATTACTGTTGGAAAATTTGTAGCAGGTCTGTGAACCGAAAAATATGACAACTCCTGATAATTCAGAGAGGAATTAATTTAGGCAGTGTCTACAGCCCATGTTCTGCAGGAAGAGAGAATAGCTAATCACAAGGTTGCCTTCTGGCTTTCTAATCTGTAAAGCTCCTCATAATTAGAGAACTATCCTTAGCTTCAGGAAACCCACATCCAATTCCTCTTCTTGCCTCTAACTTCCTGTGTGATGTTGTATGAGTCACTGACACAGGGATCATTAAAGAAACTTGGGATATGTCTGTGATGGCAGTTAAGTGTGAATCTAAGTGTCAGCTTCTTTGTAGAAGACAGGGAAGACAGCTTTGCTGGGAAACATGAGTGTTTGCTTGCAGAAGCGATGTTAGAAGTGATTCAGTGATACTTGGGTATTTGGTATTGTTCCGACTCAGCCCCTTCAGCCTTCTCAGACATCTGTAACTGGACAGGAGATGTCCCCCCAGGTCCTGGCAAGATTTGGTATCTTAAATTGTTTGTTTACCTCAACACCGCTAGGCAGGCTTGGTAGTAAAACCAGACTGGAGTTTCTGCAGTGTGACTTGAGGTTTGATCTTTAGACCAATCCAGTTAAAGATGAGATTTGATTTCCAATCTTTACTTATGAGATAGGGAACCAGAAGCTACAAGCAAAACAAACAAACTATAATCCTGTATATATTTAACATAATTCCCTGCAATTGCTTCTGCACCCACATCCTCTGCTTGCCTGGGCTGGTTCTGAGGGACAGGGACACTGCATCTGACCTGTCCTCGGGCTCCTGAAGCTCTGGTTCATTGCTAGGGAAGTGGGGAGGGGGAAGGACTACCTTTCCAGCCATGTCTTCAGGTTCTACTCACCCTGCGCAGCTTTCACTTCATCGAGTACTGTGGGCTTTCCTTTAGTTCAAATTTTCAGTCTGTATTAATGGTTTACGCTTTCTTTGGTGAGATACTATGTTTGATTTTTTTTCTTTAATTATAAAATGAATATGATAGTGTCTCACACTGAAACAGAGCAGTCCATTAAGCAGTCTCCTGAATTGGAGCAGTTGGACAATGGCATCTCTCCTGATTATTTTCCCCCAAGGAAACAGTTTTTCCGACTAAATTCAATACCAAGACATGCAAATCCTGTGCCTGATGCACAGCTGGGTTTGTTACTGCTGCTGCTCAACAGTGACTGGTGTGGTGTGAAGTGGCAGCTACCTTTGGAAAGGTTGTTGTAAAGGATGAGAAAATAGGCAGACTTGTACCAGTTTGGACGGGGAAAAGAAGCCTATGGTGGGATCCTAAAGGAGAATATGAACTCCAGGACTGCCAAGATGAAAATCTTCATTTAATTCTTTATAAGGTACTGAAATAATTTGTGCCATGCAATCAAAACTGGGTGACCTTTTCTGTCATGGAGCCGGTAGAAAATGAGAAAAACAGCTTTGTCTTCTTCCTTCTTCTTTCCTTCTCTCTCTCTTCCTCATTGTAATAAATCTTTTTTTTTTTTTTTTTGTTCCATAGACTTTTCTCCTTTGATGCCAACACTCTGTCATAGATAGTGTGTCCCAGACATGCCTTTTTTGGGACGTTCTGATTTGATCTGGTGGTGTTCAACCACTTGGGTCCTATAATGATTAGAATATTACAACAACTTCCATTTTCCCCTTTTTCATTTATCTCCTTTCTGAAGTCTCTAAGAAGAGGATTATAAAAACTACACTTTACCATCTTCCATAAAACTGAGGACCAAAAATATTAATGGGTAATAAACTAGGAAAGGCCTCTGCATTGATATTTAATAGCTTGAGACTACTGACTGCAGATAAGTTTTTCTTAGTTCAAATCTGAGCAAGTGTGAAGAGAAACAAGTACAGTGAAGGGGCTCTCTCAAATAATAAGCAAATCTGGATGTGGAAGCAAAAAGAGAGACAAGAATGAGGGGCATATGTGAAGCCATATAAACAAAGAATTATCTAGTTTGCAGCATTTGGAGGCATTAGCTAAGTTTCATGCACTTCTCTGAGATCTGACTATGTTCTCTCAAGGTTCTGCAGTGTATTTTTCTTGTGGCACTGAGGTTCTCTTAAGAAAATAATATGTAGGGGTCTAGTCTTGTCAGAGCTAATATTTATGTCAATTCTGGATTTGTAGATTCAAATTAAATTAAGGCCATGTGCAAGAAGAGATGTGCAGTTTTTCACAGTGATAGATAAAAAAATTATATCTTGAGGAATGTCAACTTCTTCGAGGGAGCAAATGATTCATGTTAAGGTCAGGAATTAGTGATACAAATGGAGATCCACAACAAAAGCATATATAATGCAGAGGAAAAAAAATGAGTCTCTGTCAGAGAGACAAGCTTCCACAGTATGTAGAAGAGAAGCCATGTTTAGGCTATTATGGGAACACTGAATGCTTATTAAAGATGTTAATTGTAGTATGGAAGAGCAGTCAAACATAAGTTACATAGCTACTGTGAGTGTTCATATTATTCATTAGTTTTTCATTTGATTTAGTGAATCCAGCATGCTCACCAGTGTTTGAAACAAAAGATGCCCTTGTAAAATCTTGCGTCTGATAGGAGGTTACAAGAGTAAAGCTGCAAAAACCTGACATACAGGCAAAAAGGGGCTCTGTAGACTGGGTCTTGAAGCATCCTGTCTTGGAGTGAAAGGTGACTGTCAGATAAGGGAGAGAAGCCTGAGAGAAGGTTGTGCTGCAGAACAAAAATAAGCTGCAGATCTCAGGATGTGCAGTGCAGTGTGGTGGAACTAAAGGGAATTGCTCAGATCTTCGTGGCTCAGGATCCAGCAATATCTGTGGTGTCAGCTCCATCCCCTGGGGCCAGTGTGTGTCTGACATCCCATTCTGTTTCAAGCAAATCTAGTTAATTAAAATACTTTCTTTTCATTAATAAGCAAAAATTTTGGTTGAAATAGATATTCCCTAGGTATAACAAAAAGGCAAAGAAAGTTCAGGTAGCCATATTGTGAAGGAGGTCTACGCACACTATGCTGTCTATCCCACTGTGATGTAGTGCATCAGAATAAAACTTATGCAATGAAACACAAACTTAGCTGTTATTGTGACAATATCCATGTGAACATTTATTTAAAAAGCTGTAATTTGTATTTTCCAAGCGTTGACTCTGATTTAGAAGTAGATCCGATAATCAATGCTTTATTCCTGCAGGAATTCTTAGAATGGCATTATGTATACATATGCACTTAAAACTCTTCATGTCTTCTGGGAACCACATGTAAAATGCCTTTTCCAAAATTCCTTTCATGATCCTTCTAATCTCCGTTTTGATCAGGCTTTGTCAGTTAAAAAAAAAAAAAAGCATAATACCAAGAGCTCGGCCACAAGAAATGTATCCAAGCTACCAACAGTTTTCAAGGCACTGGCCTTTGTTTTCAAATACTACCATTAAATACTTTAACTATCATGTACCATTACTGAAGGAATTTGTTTTCTCTGCCATGTTCAAGAAGTAAATAGGTAAATTTATAAAGCAAATACCCCCCAGTTGGCCAAGAATAACAGGATATGAAATCCTTCACTCAGGCTGGAAAAACAAATGCTTGTGAAGATCTGATGTATTATCTTTGGAAGTCAACAAAGCACCTGCTACTGAGTTCAGATGAAAGGACTCTGAATCTTCTCCTAAGAGCTGCTGCACACACCCCATGTAAGCAAATAGCATTGCCTCCTTAGCTGGTACACAGCAGATATGGGCACTTTATCCTTGGAGAAAACTGCAAATTGCAAATCATACCCAGCTGATTAGCATTTCCAGTGTGTTCTGGCCTGTGTTTTCACTTAGCAAAGCAATGTGATAGCCATTCCCAAGGAAATGGTTTGTCTCTCCTACAGGAACGACAGTCCTGCGGGTGTTTGAGACTGTGGTTTAGGTGTGAGTGAGTGTACGAGGCAGGGTTAAGTCAGGCCACTGTTACTTTGTCCCAGTTCTCGGCGAGGGTAAAGAAGACCTGGTTTGGCGTGTGATTCTAACACAAGGCACTCAGAAACACACAGGAGCCTGTTTGCTGGCAGGAAAGGATGCAGAGCATTTGCAGTGTTTTGTTTCAAAAGCATAGCTTTTAAATGGGTGGGACTTGCCCTGGCTGTTGCAGTTTTAACCCCAATCCCCCAACTCAGCTCTGAGAGAGGAAGGGTAGGTTTTATATAGGCAGAACCCCTAAAAATAAATCCTTTAAAAAGTAATATAGAACCCCAATATGCGTAGGTGCCTTGGAACTGTTGTTACTTGTAGTAACATAAATCTTAACTGTGTCACCAAGACTAGAATTTGCCCCCTAAATGGCAAATCTAGAGGATATTAGCTGAGGCTGCTGTTAGTTATTTTCTGCTCAGTCTGTCCCTTCCTCTTTTACCTATACACACACAAACTCTCTCTTCCATCTTGTTTTCCTTCTCTGTTTCTGCTGCTTCCACCTCCCTCTTCTCTGGGGAACTGTAAAAATGTTACAGTCATCCTCACAACAGTGTTGTCATTAGACCCTTTGTGCCTATACTGATCCCTTCTGAGTGAAATGATTCTGTAAGATTAACGTGAAAAATCGTTGAAGGAAACTTGAAATGTAGTACTACTCCATCATGGCACAGGCAAAGGAAAACCTGTATAAAAACTTGTATTAATATATGCATATCACTTTAGAACGAGTATAACATATGCACCAGTGGTGGTTAGTGAGAGTACTTGATGCCAGAATTAGTTCTAAAAAATCTGGCTCCATCAATTGCTGATATCTCAAACTCCTTTACCATTCTTTTGGGTGTTAAGAACAGATTCTGGGCCAGAGGATGACATGAGGAGAGGATGTATGTCTAGAATTAAAAAAAAACTCAGTTGTGGAGAAATGTTTGGAGAAGTATAATTCAGATAGGTTGTTTGTTTGGGTTTTTAAAATTTTTTAAGGCTTGGTAATTCTTGTTTTAAAGCACAGTTTTCTGTACTAATTAGGATGTTCATACTTTCATATATGAATGGACGGGGAGGAGAACAGAAAGCTAGAAAAACAGGAAGCAATGACCTTCCTATAAAAGCAAGCATATTTTGCCTTTTCTTTATTCTCCAGTCCAAAGAAGACTGTCCTCTGTTTGCAATTTCAGAGGTCACCATCCCAGCTGGATCCTATTTTTCTGCAACATTCTCAGCCCACTTTGATGACTAAGCAAAGATCTACTAATGTGAGCATCCAAGAAGCAAAAATTGGGGAAAGGGAGTCCACGCAGTTGGCTGAAGATAGGATCCCATTTTATTCTTTCTCCTGGGGCTTTCCAAAATCTTTGTGCAACTGAGCACATCATAGCAAAAGAGGGCCCAGAAATGATAACAGAGCTCAGCAGTGTAAAAAAAAGTCTTTATTGTCTTTAATATATGTTTATTTTCATAGAATATCTGTAATATCACATCCAAAGGTTTATTTTTCCAAATACCGACAGTATTATCTTCATGAGATATACCTATGATGTATAATACAACCTTCTCATACAAAAGGGATTTCCTTCAGTTTTTTCCTTATAGCTCACTGCTTACACAAAATATCACAGATCATTTTTTGCCTATACTTGTGAAGCTTGGGCTTGTGAGCACTTCTCTTACATCGGTCTGCCAGTTTGATCTTTTCTCCTTCCCCTTGCCCTTGAATTTCTACTAGAGCTGTACAAGCAAACATTCAGCAGTCCTTGACCCATACATTTTGAACATCATTGTACATAAACTAAACTAAATCTTACTCAATTATCTCTCTGGATCAGATGTTAATGGAAGATAAGCTCATGCTGGGAGGAAGAGATAGCACCCATCGTGCACTTGTTCTCGTGGCTTCTGTGGATGGAAACAGGGAAATGTGTGGAAGTGGGGAAATGTGTGGAAACATATGCAGGTGTGTATATGGACCTCTGTGGATGGGTGTAGGTGCCTGTAGACCTTAGTCCCACTGGACAAGATAGGGGAGAGGAGCAGATGCTGTCTAACAGCAGAGGTTACTGTGGGTCTGCCCAGCTCTGGAGAAGGTTTGGAACAACAGAGGAGGGACGTGGAACAGCACTTACTTCTCATATACCCTTCTTAGGAATGAAGGCAAGGGGGAATATGTATCAAGCAAAGGAGAGGGCCTGCACATGTGTGAAAGACTGCGTGGAGTGCAGAAACTCAATGGCCTCATTTGACTTGTATTTTAAGCTTGTCATTTAGCTTGTCATTTGTTTTACACAGGACCTGTTCAAGATTTTCACTTTTTGTCTCCAGGTAGAGTAGGTTCGAGACTTCAGTATGCCATCATAATATTTTTTTTTTTTAACGATACAGTTTAGTTTCATTATACAGCAGACTTGTTTATAATGTAATTTGATTGTTCTGTGTATTTGGGATTCCTCTCCCAGCCCTGTCGAATTTGTGTGAGAGGTTTATCTACACAAGGAAATACCAGCACAAATTTGACAACCAGTACAGTACATGGCACAACGAGGGAGAGCATATAGATGTTTGGAAGATACCATCTGTATGCTGATGGACTCAAGAACCATTTTCCACCATAAACCAGCGTGTGTGCAGTACACAAAATCAGTGTCAGGTATCCCAGTTTGGACTAGGGAAGAATGCAGGAAAAAAGAAAGAAAGAAAGAAGGGGAGGTTAAATCAATAAATTTAAACAGAACAAATGCAGTTTTAAGAACACAGTAAGACTTATGGCATGTGCCAATTTGGGGTCTGGTGAAATGAAACTGTTTTACATAACATAAGGGCTCTAATTTTTTAAATAATTATTCATTCAAATGGATATAGGGGAAACACAGTTTGTTTTTTTCCTCTGTCAATAACCCTGATAATTTTTCCTGGCTCACACATTCTGCCTAGTAGCTGTCATATTTGTGAAAAATCAGAGAAAATGCTGACATTCACTGGAGAGATCCAAGATTTTTATGCTCTAGTGCTAATCCATCCAGAAGTACCATACTCTGCAAGTTTTTTGCCTCGATAAAACATTAATTGATAGTAATTTCCCCTTCTCTTGCCTCCCCTCCCATCTAGTTCAGCTCCTGCAGAGGCATGGCAGCTTGCACCAAACTTCCTCTGAAAGGAGGGCTGAGATTATAGTGTTACTAGGGGCAGCCTGTTTATAGGCACAATAGGTTTTACATTCTGCAGCAATTGCCAGTTCTCTTTAGATGCTTGGCACTGAGAGGATTCGAGTTATAAAGTAACTTTACAGACCCATTCTAACTGAATTATCTGTGAACCAACTAAATTAGCCTGATAAATAGCTGAATTATTTTGTGACTAAGTGTAATTGTGGAACTTGATGTCAAAGTCAGCTTTCTGTTTCTCATTTAGGAGCTCACATCTTCCCAACTTTCTTTTGTTTCTGCAGTAATCCCAGTTGTACCATGGGCAGCCACCAGAGCAGTTGTGGGTTTTTACAGGTAAGCTCTCTGGGCATGTAAATTTTTTTTTCACTGTCAGGTCATGGAGAGTACACACATCACATTTGGAGATACCAACGGATCAAAACCATAAGTCTCTAGCAACTTGCCTGTGAACATAGTTTATAAGGGAAGAAGGTTTTTTTAGAAGTCGTTTTCTTACCTGTACAAATCGAAATTCTCGCCAGTTGACACTGTTGCTGACTGAAGGCAAGGAGGTTATTCCCACAAGAACAAAGAAAAAAAATCCTAAAATTCCCAAAGCCAAATAAGAGTCACTAAGCCAGGCATCAGTGGTGTTGAGTGGTTCTGTTTTGTTGTTCAGTGCCTGAAGAAAAGAAGTGAAAAAGCAGTTTTAGGATCAATAAGCAGAAAGAAACATCCTTTAAGGTAACTGGGAGATAATTGTTATACATTAACTCTCTGAAATCATTGGAGATTTACTTTAAATGCCTACTCAAGAAGGAGGCATTATATTACATGTAGGTTCCATGTATCTGTAATTGTGGTACATGTTTTACACTTCTGTAGACCTACTGCTGAGGACAGATATGTGATCCTTTCTTGTTAGGTAAGATCAGAAAGTCAAAATACATTCTATTCTTAAAGGTATATGGAGAAATGGGGAAATATGTTTCTTTAAAGTGCTATTAATATTTACATTTTCCCTGATTATTTTATTAATATGTCAACTATCTAGGAGGAAGACTGGGTCCAGAAATCCCCTCAGCTCAACATAATATCAAAAAACTTTAGATATACCAATGATTAAAAGGAACACAGGAACTAGGAATAGGATCCTATTGGAAAGATCATTAGGCTGTCCACATGGACTTCTGAAGCTCAAGATAGAAGGTATTATTTGTAACAAGGCCAGAAGAAAGGAAGACATAGAGCAGGGAACAAAACCTACCTGGGAGATGATTCCTTTGCTCGTTCTCCATCTTACGAAGGAGCGCATTGGACTAACAAGAGTGAACACAGCATGCAGAGAAGCAAATGCCAAGGCTATTAGTCCAAGTTGTTTCCTACACAGCATCCATTTGTCCAGCCAGTCTGGAAAACGGCGGTATTTGGTACCTCTGTATAACTGAATAATTGCAGCAAGTACGCCAGGAAGATAAACCAAGGCAAGAAGGATGAGTGCCATTACAGGGCAGATCCGATTTGGAATGGTAATTGCAATAAAAAATGAAAAGTTGTTCTTTTCATATATGTAAGTGTAAATTACATCAAGAGCCAAACAGTAGAAGAAGAAGAATGCAGTTAGGCCAAGGGACAAAAAGACGGGAAACTTCCACATTGGAAAGAGCTGCAGAGGATAATTTTCTATTCCCTGAGCAGCCAAGAGGGATCCCTGATCTAGTGGAGTGAGACCCAGTGCACGAACCATATTCATCACCATTTGTTTAGCTTCTACGTCATCTCCACAGACAAACACCTGCAGCCAAAAACAAACAGACATTTTAGTTTGACAGATTTTTGTGGCCTATCACAGAAGTAAATATTAATTCTTTTCATGTCCAGTGAAATAATGAAGAAACTGTCCTTTCTGTGAGTGTGCAAGACAATATCCTTTTGGAACTGGGAGAACGGGGGCAATTTCTTTTCCCATTGAGATGATGAAGTCTTGTAGCATCTAGGCTTGGGAGCCCTTGGGCCTTTAGTTTAGCCAAAACAATTTATCTGGCAGCAGAAAGCAAAGTTAGCAATGGTGTCAGTAGCTGGATAATTTCATGAGTTGTACAAGAGCACTGTCCCTCAAAGTGGCAGAAAACAGGGCAATAATAAACAATTTGTCTTCAAATAAGCTGCTGTGTTGTTTCCTATGACCTGCTCTGTGCTTGCTGGTCTGTGGTTAAGGAGCAGGTTAAAATGGTTTGCACACACTAATGTTGTATTAAACTTACATGGCAATGGATTGTGATTTAGAAAACTTTAGTAATTTATTCATCTTCCAGCTCACTTCTGTTGCCCATACTCATTGCCCTATCATATCCCTTGCCTCCCTGGTTTTTCTTTCTTAATTTTGTTCTTGCTTTGATATATTCCTCCTATCTCCTTTCTGTTCAACTTTACAAGCCTGATGAACAACTGATGCAACTCTCATGTCCTCCTGATTTGCTGTCTCTCTCTTTGTATCTCTGACATCTTTCTTTCCTTGCTTCTCTAGTGTCTTTAAACACCTTACTGAGTTCAGAGGCAAGCTATTGATATTCTTTGTCATGCCATGTTACAAACCCAAAGCAAATTTTAGCTCACTTTTAGTTTAAAATGGGAGACTACAGAGAAAATACCATTTCAACCCATCTGATTCCTATGTCCCATGTGTGTTTTGTCTAGCTAATAAGAAGCCACATGATGACTAACTTTATGACAAAGGAAATCCCTGCTGCTCAGACTTACCTGCCGGCTTGCATCCAATGCACCTGACTGCAAGGCCCAGGCTGACACAGTGTTAAAGGCTTTCACAACCTTAGCACCAGGCAGCAGCTGAGCAAGGTACTCTGCGTTGGATTCGGGATACTGGTTTAATTTTAAGTTGTTGCTTATGTCCACCACCACTTTTCCACGGAGAATTTCTGCTAGTGGAGTAAGGAAGTTGTAGTGTTGCCTCTGGATCGCTACAATGATGATGGCAGCTTTCTGTGCTGCCTCTGCATGGCTCAACACCTCTGCATCCTTAGGAATCAGGTTTGATATCTGGGTACTCCGACTTCCATACACCACAGGGTAGCCTGACTGAATCAGTTTATGCCCCAGAGCTCTTCCAAAATCTCCAGTTCCAAATATGCACACTGTCTCTCTTTTGTTAGAAGTGTTAGGAGCCAAAGCCATTATGTTGGGAGAATTTTTATTCATCTGTTAAAAAAAAAAAAAAAAAAGTAATAGGAACAAACTAAGAAAAACATCAATCTCTTGAAAATGAAAGGCTAGTATCCACTCTGAATGTACAGCTCTCAGAAATCTGAGAGTTTTCTTACCACTTAATATGATTTCTGCATGTTCTCCTGAATACACATGCCTGGAAGATTTCTCTACAATTTAAAAAAAAACATTCTGAATATCCACTTCTCCCTCTCTTATGGCACCCTCTTTTCCATATATTTTATAAATTTTAACATTCAGCTGAACTGTTGCAGTTTTGCGCTCTCAAAGGAAGAAGAGGAGGAAAAGACACAGGAGCACAGAGAGCAAGGGTAGCACACATTTCAGAGTAATTTCTGCTTACTTACGCTATAGAAAAGAATTGAGGAGGCGTGTGTTTCTAATCAGATTAGAACCTGGAAGGTCTTTTTCAGAATACTTGAAGAAGAGAGATTATAAAAGGTAGCTATAAAACTATCTCTTGTCCTCTGTATTTCCTTAATGCAACTAGTCAGTGCCAGTTTGTAATATTATTGTTCTTCAATTTTCTGAAGAACATTCCATGAAGCATTTGGACAGTAAACTTGGAATATTTCATGTTGAACATAGATTTTTTTGATATTACTCATAATAAAATTCTCTTTGAGGTTTTTATCTATCTTCCTTTATCACTGTACCTGGCAGCTTCAAAGTCTTTAATGTATTATCCATGCAATAGCGGTATGTATGCTCTGTACTTGCAGAGTGAGGCCCATGATACAGATACAGAATCAAAAAGGTCTGGTCCAAAGGTCTTGCCGTAGGTCCACATGCTGTTTTCCCTTTACAAAAGGTGAACTCAGCCCAGAAAACCTAAGACCTCCAAGAGGAGACCCTGAGAGACCCCTCTTTTTGACTGGCCATCAATTTGGTACTTAGAGCAGCAATTTAATTTGCAGGAGCCCTGATTCAAGTCTTTCACTGTGTCACAGGTAACTGTCTTAATTAGTGCTGTGGGAATAACAGATACCCCAATTTGCAGGAAAGAAATGCATGAAACGGTTAGCTAGACACAAAACAACTGCTTTGCTCCTGCTGTTTATGAACCTTTTGCTTACATTCTTCTGTGAAGTGCCATTCAGAAGGCTGCAATTGAAAAATACTGCCATTTAAAAACACTGAGATGATGTTTTTCACTTTTTTTTTTATTTTTATCTAGCCAGAACAGTTTTTGCTTTTTAAAAATCTGGCATGATTTTAAGTTGTTTCACCCAAAACTTGCATTTGTTTGATGAATAAAAAAATTAAGCCTGAACTACCCCCTACCTTGCCATGACCTAAAGATAAGGGCCATAAGTCAAGTCTGTGGCCTGTGCTGTAGGCTGTAAGCTTTGCTAGTGAGATGGACACATAAATGCTTATTTTGAGAATCATATGGGAAGATTTTGGCTTGGACTACCTCTGTATGTAGCTATGTAACCCTTGTTGGCATCAGTGCCTGCTCATCACCACTCTTTCAATGAGCTGCGGGAGTCCTGTGATTCAGAGAGCTGCCAACAGAGTCGTTTCTGATCGTTAGGGAAAGGTGTAGATTCAGGCAGAAAAGGGTCTGAGTATCTGTGTGCTGGAGGATTTTTGTGGCTCAAATGGGTCCTGTTGGAGGCTTTGCAGCGCAGCAAAGTGTTCATTCCAGCTCTCCTGAAGCTGCAGTCCCAGCTGTGCATGTACTTCAAGCAGCACACTGAACACGAAAATACATCGTCATAGGGACCATCTGAATGTGTCTTGCATATCTGTGCACTCTGACACATGCATAAAATTGCAGTTCTTTGACATATTTAAAAGTCATTCTCTGAGGGCTTTATTAATGCCCCATGAGGCTCTAATGTGACTAAAACTATAAATTTCCTTTTTGGGGATGGTCTGCATTTAAAAAAAATACAGAACAGTTGCTTATGTAATATTAATAAATGGTACAACTCAATACCTAATAAGGCTCAGCTGTCTTTTCTTAATTTTTCTTTTTAACAAAATAGGCTCCTATCTAAAATCAAAACTTTTTTTTTTAACATACAATCCTCCAGTTGAAACATCTCTATTTCTCCTCAAGAAATCCTTAAGCTATTGCTGAGTGAACTATGCAAATCATTCTTCTCTCCAAAACAAGACTCCCCCCCAAAAAACAAAACCTCAAATGGATGTTATCTGGTAATATATTTGGTAGTTATGCTTTCCTTGAGCTTATAAAAATATTGAATATAGAAATGGATCCACCATCAAGAAACAAGTCTATAAAGTGCTTCTGTTGTTCACTTATACTGAACACCTCATTTGCTAGTGAACATTGAACTCGTTTTGCTGAGAGGAGAAAAAGAGGGAAATGAAAAGATAAAAAATTAATGGAAAGAATATTTTTTCGAAAATACAGTTTCTTGAAGTGCTATCCAAGATGTAAAGAGAATGTACAAGACACAGAAAGCTGAAGAGATTAAGGTTTTCTTTAGTGCTGGTGGTGTAGTTCAGCTTAATACAATTTTTAACCAGAGAGATAATTTGCTTGAATAAAGTAAGCAGAATTTACCTTTTCTTTTTAATAATTACTTAATAGGAATGCCCATAGCTGTTATCATGGGACATATGAGAAATTAACTGTTCACCAAGAAACTTTTTAACAAATTAAGTATACTGTAAAACTAATAGTAATTTAATATTGCATCTGCTACTTCTGAAAATCACATTTAAGACAAAGCAAGTTTGCTTTTAAATCTCAGGCCTTGTGCACCGTGTCTTCTTCTAACAAAGACAGAAATTAAGTTAATTTTCTCCATAGAACCCTTCTTTTCCTTCCTTTCAACATGTCTTTGTGCCAGCCGGCTGTTATTGCACTAAAAGAAGGTTGTGGACTTGGCAGTGAACTCCTGGAGCTTAATTCAGGCAGTAGGTGCAAGCATGTAGAGAGCACATAGATAAATTCTAGCTTTTCTTTGTGTATTTGGAAAAAAATACAGCATCCGATGGCATCTGTGTGGCTGTAAAGTCAAAAGAAGGAAAATGGACTCTGAGTTTACTTGGTCAGTAAGCATAAAAGGAGGTGCTGAAATAAAAAAAGAAGCTAACTGCAACACTATAATTTTTACCCATTGCATAAACACTAGGGGAAGTGAACGAAGATCCAATGTTCAGTTCAGCAGTGATATGCAAATGCTTTGATATGTAGGAAATTGAATAAAAACAGGCATATTGTTTTGCACTTGGGAAAAAAGAGGGCTATCCAAACAGAAGCAATGCCACAGAAGTACAGTGCCAAAAGCAGAAAGGTGGAGATGGGACCGAGACATAGACTGGGATGGATAATGGAAAGAGTAGAAAGATGTAACATGAAATGCAGATGGAAGATCAGTGGAATGATTCAAAAGTTAGAAAGACAAGATGAAAGGAGCAGAAAAGAGTAATTTTACTATTTACATTTAAAACAGAAGCAAATATCTCTGGTAGTGATCTCAAGAGATTATCTAGTCCATCTCCCTTCCTAAGGCAGAATGAACTGTTTAAAACAAGTCTGACAGATGCTTGTCTAACCTGTTTGTAAAACCTTCCTGTGTTGTGAATACTGAAGTCTTTCTGGCTTACTGCTTTCTCAGCCGTACTATGAGGCAGATTTTCCTATGAGCAATCTGTATTGCCTCCCCCACAATAGACACAGCTGTCAATTTATCTCCCTTCTCTTTGCAGCAGCCTTTGTTGGATGTGAAAGCTGTTACCATTTCACCCTTTTTTTCTCTAGATAAAACAGTCCAACATCTTTCCATGCAACTTGTGCTTACGAGGATGGTGATCTTTCTCATGGCTTTCCTCTGATCTTTCTAGGCTAAACTGCTCCAATTGTTAATTAGAAGTACTGTGCTAAAACTGAATGCAGTACTCTCATGGAGATCTTACCACATAAAAAAGGATTGTTTCACTTGCCTCACAGATCACACATAATCCCACTGTCACATTTGTCTTATTCACAACAAAGCTGATTCATAGTCAGCTTGTGATGCATTAAGGTGATGAGTGCTTTAACAAGTAGTGTGTGACAACAGGAGTCAAGATGTGGAGTGCAACAGCTGTGCTGAGTTCATGTTTTTTCACACTATCCACGTGTCAGAGATTTCCACCCTGGACTAACTCCAGTCTAGCACTGAAGCCTGCATGCCCACTAGCAGCTGCAATGTGTTTGGGTCCACCTAAATCAGTCTTCTGGCTCAGCTTTTGTGGAAAGAAGTCTAGTTTCATGTGTTCCAAGATCTCTCTGTGTGTAAAGCAAAGCTTGAAAAGTGGTCTGCTTCTCCATCTCATCAGAACTGAAATACTAATGCAAAGGCATCCTGTTACACCCAATCCTTTAATTGGACTGCTCCTATGACACTTGCTCCATCCCTGATTTCTGTAGTGTTTTCCAACTCAGAGCTGTACTTGCATTTGCCCCTGTTGAATAGCACCATACTTTTTCAAACTGTAGCTTTGATTTGTGAAGATCACTTTTGTTTCCAAGCCTAATGTGCTTGCAGCCCTTTTCAATTTTGTCAGATTTTCAGTTTTAATGAGTATAGTGTCTATTCCAGCATCTATGCCATTTAATGAAATTCTGGAACAGGACATTTGCCAGGAGAGACACCCTGTATTTCTGCAGTAAATGCAGTCTTCTGCTTTGTTAAGGATTAACTGAGACATTGAAAAAGGCTTCTTTTGCTAGTTCCACAGAACCTTATATTATATTAGTTTAATCTAAGCTGCATTTTCCTAGTTTGCTTTTGAAATTTTTTTTCTAACATGTAACATATTAAAAGCTTCACTCATATGAAGTTGTATCACTTCTGTGATTCCCAATGCCTGTTCTCTTTTTATAAGAGGAAATGAGGTTTGTTTGAAATGATTTATCCTTGATTAATCCATGTGCCTATAAGTCATTTCTTTGTTATGTTCTATTTGCTTCCTCTGTTTGTTTGAAAATTGTATTCAAAGGGATTCGGCCATAATTCTGCACCTCCTCTTTTTACTTTTAAAGATAGCTGTTATTCTTGCCTTTTCAGTCTTTCAAAACTTTACCTCTTCCACACAGTTCTTAAAGATAATTATTTACAGCTGTGGGGATGCTTCAGTTATCCCCTGAACAGGGTTAGGTGAAATCCATCAGCCTTGCACATCTCAGGGTATTTAACTCTCCTAAGCATGGCCTAATCTCTTTCTTCTGTCATTTAGCAGGAATTTCCAGCATTTTGTTACTGATGTAAACCCTTTTACTGTGGTTGACCCTTTCGGTGAACAAAGAGCAAAACAGGCGTTACAAAGTAGTCTTTCTTGGAGTCACTAGTCAATAGCTTTCTCTCAGTTGGGTGGTGAATCAATATGCTCCTCGATTTTTCTTTAACAATTCATGTTTTTACAGAAAATATCTTGTTATTCTATATGTACCTTGCTAATTATATTTCTTTTTGTGCCATGGCTTTTCAAATCTTATCAATATATCAGCACAATTTTGTGCTTGTCCATAGATTTTGGTTTATGTATGTTATTAGATTTTGGAGTTTCAGAAGACCAGCTCCAGATGCACGGGTCTCTCGCTTTAGTCCTTGATCTGCGTTGCAATCTCTGTGTCTCTCCTTTTGACAGAGTTTGTATAAGCAGCTGACAAATCTCCTGACCTGATTTTCTTCTCAAATTATACTTCTCATGGAACATCAACTTTCCACCTTCAGAATCCAGTATACTCTGCTTATTTTTCTGCTAGGTGGACAAATTTTTGAATACTTGATGTTGACTGGTGGCCTGTGCTGGCTCCCAGCTGTGACAGAACCTTTTGTATTTTGCCCTCTATCATTTTCTAAAATCCTCTGCTGGTATTATATTCTTATATGTTTTGATTCAGGGTGAAAATTTAAAAGACAAAGCAGGATATAAGGACTGTGAGATGAGAAATGGCCAAAGCCTTGCCAGGAATTTGATCCATGTAAAAGAAAGGTTTATAAGTAGGTTATGGTATTGTCTAATCCCAAGATTTACAACACTGATCTGTTTATCTTCCCCCCACCCCCCACCCCACCCTTTTTTAAACTCATTGTAAGAATCATAATCCCAAAGGTGGACATAATGATTATAAGCAGAACAAATATTATGGGAACATAACTTTAAAAACTAAAGTGTCAAAGGCCTTATTTCTATGTAAACTGTTTTTACTGCTACTTCCTTGCAAATAACAGCAAGGATTCTGTTACACAAATTCTGTTGTGCAAATAATAAACAGTGCTAGGCATGAGATTGGCCTCTATGGAGCAGCTTGTCATTGCTCTAGTACAACATTCTGGAGGCAAGTAAATGTCCTGCCATAACACATCTTGCTCATTATACCGTGTGCTGGGGGTAGATTCATCTGTGTGAATTCATATACAGTTACACAGATGCCATGACAGCCATACTGACTGCATATTCCAGTGATTCTGTGTAGCAGAATATGAGTATGAATGTTTCTACATTCATCTTTCTAGAAAAACCTTGTTTTTCCAGATTTCAAAAGGGATATTTTTCTATGATGATGGAGAGACATTTGGATTGTCACTTTGGAGCTTATTAAATTTACTCCACTGCACATAATAGTATCTTGCTGGATGAAAAAGTTAATTCTTTGGACTTATACTTTTTTCACTCATAATTTTTAGTTTCCCATGCTATTGAGTTCTTCAAAGTCAAACAGTTTCTTTCAGGAATAGAGTTAATTCTTGTTATTATTTTAAATGTTTATTGCATGTACTGGCAAGTAGAAGTCATCCACAACTGCTGGTCGTTTTTTTTTTGGTTTGTTTGTTTGTTTGTTTGTTTTTTTGTAAATGAGACTTCTGCCTTGTCTTGTAATCAAATGGTGTATATTAGACAAAAATGCCCTAATACACTAAAATTACACATAGCAGCCGAATAAATGTAGTAGAAAAAGAGAGAGATTAATACTTATTTTCTTGCATATGTAGTACTACAGCTTTGGAATACTTTATGAACTATTTCACACATGCATAATATACAGTAATCCTGGTGTAGCTTGGAAAACAGGTGAAATGCGATTTAAAAATTCTCCTTGGAAAGACGTGCACTACTCTGAGGCAATCTCATTTACTTAAAATTTCATTTTATTATTCCCACAGAAAGAGAAAGAATGCACTCTATAACAAATACTGTTTCTCATAAGCTGACAGCTGTGGAACTAAATCTGCCCTAAATTGCAAATTGCGTTTTCTGTTTCTTGATACACCTAAAACTGAAAGGCATGTGGCTAAACTACTCTCCCATGATTAATCCAGTACTTAAACACATGAAGAAAACAGCAGAATAGCTCCAAACAAACGTATTCCAACAAATTATTAATGAATTTTCTTTCAAGCAAATGAATATCTGCTCTTCTTCTCAGCAGAAAATCCTGGGCTCTGAGTTTTGACAAAGCCGATAAAAAATAATTGTTTGAGACAATAAATCCTCCTACGGAGGACATTGCATTTCCCACATCTTCACTTTTTATCAGGAGTACACTAAAGCTGCCTGGAGGCTCTTCAAACAGATGAAGTATAGTCCTAAATAGATGTGCTTAATGTTGTCTAAATCATAGCAAAGTACTGTGAGGGCTGGAAATCTCACCACCTCCAGCTGCTCCCATAAAGGCGTAAGACCCAGCTATAACTTCAGTAATTTCCTCAGTCTCTTAGGGCTGTTGTACTGTTCTGAGGTGTGTAGGTATTAAGCTTTAATCCAGTCTAGTCAACTGCAAGAATAATAAAAATATTTTTTAAAACAGCTGAAGGTGAGCAAGTGTGGGAAGGAGAGACAGACCTGCCTAGAGTGCAAGGTGCACTGGGTTTATCGCAGTTGGCCCAGGAGATGTGCTGAGACCCTAAAAGATGTGCTTGCAGATACACCCTGCACGGAGATGCACCTCTTAGACTCCTGCTGTGTCCTCCCCTCACTATTCTTTCGAGCATCTGCCATTTAAAGACATTAACAAATAGCTCTATCTCAGAGAGAAATAACACTAGAAATAATGAAGCCTGGCTTCCTAGGGATTTGTGTTTCTTGGCTGATTACAAGAGCTGTTTGAAACTGTTTCAAATCACAGGAGATGACTTCTGCAACACTTCTTCTAGTGGTTTTAGGTATCCCAAATGTACATAGTCACAGTCTTTAATTTTTCAGAACTCTTCCATGGGGTCTTCAGATGCCCTTTTTCATGCAACATATGGAAAAGAGAGCACTCTGCCCTCCTGGTATATTTGTTTGAAGTCATCACTAAAACAATGAGGAACACACAGATATAAGGCACTCACGTACCTCTGCATGAGCAGAGAAATCTCACTTCC
This sequence comes from Anabacerthia variegaticeps, assembly GCA_035583185.1. Taxonomy (NCBI): domain Eukaryota; kingdom Metazoa; phylum Chordata; class Aves; order Passeriformes; family Furnariidae; genus Anabacerthia; species Anabacerthia variegaticeps. Next base: position 21,378,606 of record JAWWEW010000078.1, read on the forward strand.
TGCAGAAATCAAGCCAAAATAATGGGCACCCTAAAAATTTGCGATGTACACACACACAAATGCATGTCTGTACCACCAGAAGAAAAGGAAGCAAGTGAGAAGTGGCTCTTCAGTTGTGACCCTATGTTATTGTGGTCAAAAGTCATGGAGAATGAGTCAGGGGATGTTATTCAGGATGCTTTTACTGACAGCCCATCAGTAGCGTACATCGAGACTGGAATTAGCTGGCATTACACCAGCAACCAGCTAAAACTGGACCTTCAGAACACTGAAAATGTAAGGGTTCATGCCACATATTTTTTATGAGCTCTAGGAGTGCATGACAAGCCTGACTCTCTTCCCATTTACACTAATGAATTGTTGGTCTTCGGTTGGCTTGCTTTTGGACGGGGTTGCACAAGTGAGAAAAAAAAAAGTGAAGCCCAGTTGTTTCATAACACCTGTGATAAAAACAAAGGTGAGGTGGCTGCTGTGGTGCAGTGACAGGGTTCTTGGCTGTCTTATACCCTTAGAAATCTGAGGAGTGAGACTGTGATGAAAGATTTAAGGAAACGGAGCATGAATATAAGGTTTTCTTGCCAAAACGAATTAATGTGTATTTGCAACATGTCTGGAATGGTGCCAATCAGATTTTACAGAAAGTTCATTAGTCTGTGTTCTTGCTTACACTAGCCTGTGTACTAAAATGCATTTAAAGACATATGATTGAATGACAATCCAAGACAGTAGATAACTTTTTCAGCTCCATTACTGACTTAATGTGAAGTATATTGAATGTATTTACTTTCTCCTTTTGGTTTCCTTCAGGACAAAATGAACACTGATATTTTTAGATGAAATCATATTCCTCATTAAAAAAAAAAAAAAAAGAGAAAAAAAAAGAAAAAAGCTCCTAGTTTTAAATGCCATTGCATTTTTCAACAAGGAAAAATTCTTATCAGGCAATCTTTTAAAAACTACTTCTTTCCTAAGATGGAAGAAGTTCCCCTTATTACTGAGCCAATGATTTCAAGATGCTTTAAGCAATAAACTTAAGCTACAGCCTTTGAAAGTTAATCGCTGAGAAGCCTAAATTTAGAAATTTGCTTTTAAAATAGAAAAAAACCCCTCAAATGCAGCAATAGAATTAGTAAAAAGTTGCTGTTCAGGGCAGCATGAAAGATCTACGTTTGGTTTTGGTTTTCTTTAACCAAAGCTCCCTGTGAGTTCAGCCCAGGTTTTGCAGATGCCTGAGGTGCTGTTGGTGACTCCTTCAGCTGGCAAGCAGGGATGGGTGTGCACAGCAGTGGGTCATTACCTTGGCTCCCAGCCAAGATGTTGGTACAAATGACACCTCTCTGCCAGGGCACTGTCTGAGAGCCAGCACTATCCTATGCCAGAGCCCACTGCACAGGGGCACAGGAAACCTTACACAAGACCTCTTGCAAATCCATACTGCCTGTGCACTCTTACACAGAGAGTGCTGTCTTCAGAGAGGTTTCTGTCTTCTACTTTCTCCTGCATCTCAGTCAAAGTCACTGTGTATCTCTTGTTCCTACCCCTGTTAAATATGTGGGGTCAAGGGAGAAGTCACACTCTTAGTTCTGCACGTCACGACTATGCAACAAGCAAGAAAGGAGTGAAGGAAAAGGTGGATATTTGGGATACGATGTGGAGCAGAGACAAATGAAAAGCTTGAGTGTTCCTCCTAAACTGAGCTTAAGAGCAAAGAAGATGGTACCAGGAGATACAAAACAAAGTGTCATGCTGCTTTTGTAATTGCCTAATTGGAGAAAATAATTCTCTCCTGCAGGGTGACCCTCTCTTGCATCTCCAGCAAGGAAATGCAATACAAAATGAGGGACTGAGTTTTCTGAATAAGCCCCTTGTCTTTTATTGCATTGCTATTTTATGCTATTATGATTATTGTATAATTATCCACTTGCTGTGAATACTCATGTCTTTTTACACATTTCCTGCTCTCACAGTCATCGTAGCATGGGACCACCCAGAGAAATCCTTTGTCAAATATGTGTGTGCTCTAATGATGTCAGAAAGTGTTTTGCTCTTTGGAAATTAACCTCTCCAGTGCATTTCTTAGCTCTTAAGGCTTGTTTATTTAGATGCCTCCAGAAACTTGCTCATGTAGTTGGTATTTCTAAAGGATTGGTGACAGGCAGCAGTAAAACACTTTGATCCCAGTCCTCAGGTGCTGAGGGGTAACTCCTCAGGTGTAACTTATCTGAATTGGATGGCTGAGCCATTTCACTATTGATCAAGCAGTTTGTAGCAGATTATTATAATTAAGCACCTTTGAAGTGCCAAGTTATAGGAAACTCTGGTGTAGTTCAGGTTGTAGGATTCAACTGAAATTTAGTAATATTCTTATTTTTTAGGGATAACGTGCTGTTTATGAAAATAGTTTTTCTGCACATTCTAATTTGTCCTGGTGAGGCTGTTCCACTTGGGAAAAGCACATGAAGGGAAATCATGCAGAAGTAAGAATCTGTCCTCACACCTGATTTAATCTTAACCTCATGTTTTCCTAAGCAAGTCATGGGAACTGCATCTCCCAGTGCAAGGCTAGACCTAGCTTTTCTCCTGACTCAGGATGATGTGTGTCACTCTGCCATTGTAACATGCAAGGCAGTCAGCCAAACATGAGAACAGTCCCAAGCCAGGTAGCCTAAACCTGTGTCTCCAGTATACTGCTCCCACAAAAGTTAGAGCATTTCTTTGGTAATCCCACCAGGAAAAAGGTCACCTCAACAGTTTAGTAAAGTAAGAAAAAAAAACAACCTTAAAATCACCTTTGCAATTGTATGTCCAGGGCTCTACTCAGTAGTCACTGTGAAACTGGGAAGGAGCTTTGTTAGTCCTCTAATTCATGCTTTAGCTAACAGCTATTCCACTCCTCCTCAATATAACCAGTGCTTACCTGAGCTGCCACCCACTGCCTACCACACCCTGAGCACCCTTCCCAAACAGGAGAGAGCTGTGATCAGCAGCCCAGGAAGAGCTCACTGGGACATTTGAGAGTGCACATATTTCTTACAGCCCTTCCTTCAACACCAAGTAAGTGAATTTACTGACTGTTTCATAGGCAGCACACTCACTAAAGGGGGAGCGTGTTAGAGAAATTTTGAAAAAGAAGAGAGTATGTGGTTTGAAACAGTGACGTCAAAAGAGGGAAAAACACCCCAGTTTTCTTCTTTAGAGCATGCAGGGATAAAAAGACCCCCACATTTGGACTGCAATAAGCATGTAAATGTGACATTTAAATACCTGTACGTACCTTTTCTTCACAAAACCCAGCTTCCAACCCCCAAAGTCAATATACAATAAAATCTAAACAGAATAAAAATGAAGTCAAAATGCCAACATCTTTAAAATATCCCACAAAAAGTAAAATGCTGAAAATGTTGCAGTTCCACTCTGCTAGCACAGCAACTAAAATCAGAATGGGATAAATGTTTGGCTCAAATCTTGAAGTTACCAAATAAACAGGTATTAATAAAAATAATCTGGGAAGCAGTGAAAAAGGCTTTAAAATATGTAGATTTTTATTACCCTCCCTGAAAGCCTCAGTTGCTTTCTGTATTTCTGAGGGACTGGGTTTGTAGAGAGGAATCTGAGCACCCAATGCCCATGCTGATGGTCTTTTCACTTTGGGCAAGCTCTAGTCTGGTCCTGTGAACTTAATTGCAATTAACTATGAAATTGTTTTGTTTCACCCATGAGCAGTCGAAACTGCATGTCCCCAGCTGCTCTGTGATGTGAAACATGGCATGGTACGTGGTGGAGAGCAGCAGAATCATTCCCAAGTGTGCTTCTGCTCGGGAATAAAACACTAATGTAGGCTACGCGCTTTGTTAATAATTTCTCAACACAATGTAGACCCCTTATCTGATTATAATTTCTGCCTAATAAAAGTAATTTTAAACTATGTACAAATATGAAAAGTGCTTAATAAATGTGCATAAGAAAATTCTAATATGAAGGAAGAAATACAGGGATGCTTGATTTCTCAATGACTATTGCAATATTTTGGTATGTAGTTAAAGTGCCACTTGATGCTAGTTTAAATCATTGCTATTAACAAATCTAGGATCTTCAGAAAGGCCACATCTAAAAAAGAATTTACATCTTCCACTAATTGCATCATTTTATGAAGTCTCAACAGACTTGAAAAAATTGGCCCTTTGTCTGTGGTGGAGATTTAGAGGGGATATGAAATTTTCCTATATCAAAGCTGAAGAACAGTTCTGACAGCTGCAAATGTTCTCTGAATTAATAATGTAGAGCTGGTATAAGACAATATTTAAGAAAAAATCCATTTCTTTCTGCAGCATTGAAGCCCCTTACTTATAAAATATTAAACAGAATTAAAATTGGTGTTCTGCTTGAATGGAAAAACTTGAAATCCATATATGCATTCAGAAGTCAAAAGAATTATTAGTTCCAACTTTTTTAGTGATTAATTATAATTTGGAAAAAATCAACACCCTGCTCTTGCTACTAAAATTCAAACCAATATTTTGGCTCTGGCATAGGAAAGAAAATCCACTTTCTAGATCCATCATTAAAGGCCCACTGACCAACCCTTGTTTGTAGAAGGTATCTTCACTTCTTTAACTGTAGCAAACACCTCTGAAAGATTAAATAAACTTGTTATCTGCTATGTAAGCTCTCTGAATACTAACTGAGAGATCTGAAGTTCTAGTTTGACCTAACTTTACTGATAAAAATAGTTTCCTATATTTCAGTGCTTCCTTCCATCAGCTCTTAGTTACTAACAGTTGCATAATGTCAATAAAACACCAGCAGACATGGCCTGGCTCTGTGTTTTTTTTTGTCTAGCAGAGAGAAACACTGGGGTAAAGTTTCATCAGGAGACTTAAAAATTTAAGTTCAAGCTCACCTAAGCTTCTCAGATTGACAGTTGAGCCATTTTGTTCCCTGTTCCCATCTGCAGAAATGAGAGAAACTTGTGTCTCATCTGTGTAAAACTCACCTGTGCACTCAACCTGATGCAGTTCCCCTAAGCAAGCCGGTGCTTTCCCAGCCGGTGAGATGCTGTAAGTGCTGGACCAAGAGAGACTGCAGGAGCTGCAGAGAGGTCCTATTGCCTGGAGCAGAGTGCAGTAAACCATGACAGCCCATCTGGTATTTATCTAGTGGAAGCCAGGGTGAGTGCACAGGGGAGGAATTGATGAGGGGATGTTGCAAGCCTTTTCTGTCTGAGTTGAAAGAACTTCCCGTCAAAGTCTCAGGGAAAGTCCCAGCTCTTGTATGTACAGCTGAGGTGAAGCTGTGGGTGCTTTTACCATGCTGGCACTGACTTGCTCCTTGGCCAGCAGCCACACTTAAGGCTTGGCTGCCTTTCCCTACTTTTGGAAGACTAACTCGAGAATTACAGAAGCCAAGAATGTTGTAGAAGCATAACAGCAAATGCTTGCCTGGAAGGAGAGCTGCTTTTTTTGTGTCATCGCTCTCTTGTGCCATTCTACCTGTAGGTAGGGACGGTAAGAATGTCATGATGGAATGAATGGAATTTGGGATGGGGGTGGTTGAAAGTAGCTGAACTCTGAGATTCTCTAGATATTCTTGGTAGCTACAGCTATCCTGTGGAACCAGAATCTGCCATGGATATGTATTGAGAAATGAGTCTTTAAGGGATAACCTGCTGTGAGGATGCACATTTTTTGATGTTACGTATCTGTTTGGAATGGGACATAATTCAAAACAAATGACTTGAGCATCAAGTGATCGTTGGACTGGATCATAGTCCAGATAAGAGAAAGGGACTGGTACAGTCCTACTAGCATTGATAAAGTTTGAAAAGTGACTTAAAGGGGATTTAAATAATGTGGCACTCAAGACTTTCAATCAATGTCTGCTATTAAAGAGGAAAAAAGTAAAAGAAAATTATTTTTACACAATCTTGTCTTTGGGAGACTTACTGGAAACCAATTAGGAAAACTCACTAAGAAGTAAAAGTCATAGAAAACATAAAACATAGAGGTAATTTCTAGAAAGAAAAAGACAGAGCAAGAAGTTTCATTCAAAACAATCTGTGACTGCACTGGGGCTGAAGAAAGTGTGTTTGAAGAGGTTGAGTTCTAGAGAAGAGATCAGGTCGTGTTTTTGAGACTTAGGACGGGAACAGCCTGTGTCACTTCTACACTGTGACAAAGAGCACAAGCCAGTGTGATCCCGGAACAACTGGAAAAGATCCAGGAACTGAAAAAGTTTGGAACAGCTTAGAAGATGGAACATTTTGGAACAGCTTAGAAGATGGACATGGATTGTGCAAAGGGTATGACCTGACAGGAGCAAAGGGCACTGAGGCAGTGGATCTGACTGGGCATAAACAGGGCAGTATTCATTTGCAGGGGACCCACAAACTAAGATGCTACCAAAAGTTGTGTTATTACACTTAAATTAAAGGGAATAGAAAGGAAGATAGTTTATTCACAGAGTTTAAAAACACAAGGCTAAACCTACAGAAGATATATGAGAAATAAATGTATGAATTCATAATAGATGGAAAAAAGGGGAAATGCTGTGCAAATTGGTGCATCAGGGTGATCTAAACATTTAGATCCTGTGTAAGAACATCAGCGAAAAAAGCTGAAAGTAACTTGAAGCCATTTCCCAGTAGATCAATACCTTCTGAATACTAAAAAATGCAGGAAAGCGCCGAATTTTCCAACAATTCCCACACTTACGGGATCTCTTCACATTGAAAGACCATGCTTTAAAGAGGAATTGGATAGGCTCATTGCTCTGGAATGACTGGAAGAACAGACAGAATAGTTCTTGTAGTTATAGAAAAGACTGCAACTGCTTGTTTGTCCATCAATAGGCCTGAAGAAACAAAACAGGGCTGTTACACTACTGAGGGGAGATATGGGTAGTGACAAATACTTCTGTGCCTCACACACAATGGGGCTCCTGGCAGGTGTTCATATTAACAAAAATAAAAGTGTTTTTTTTTTTTTTTTAACTTTCTGAAGCCTTTTTGAGCTGCACTGTTTTCTCAGATGTCTATTTAGGCTGCATTTGGCACCTGAGGCAAAATGTGATACATTTTTCATGCCTTTCAGGTTAGTAAGATTTATACAGATGACATTTAGATTTGATGAGAAATACTGGCTCAGAGCAGCCATGGAAAGAAAGTGTACTTCTGGGCTGAAGCTGGGCAAACAACATTGTAAATACCATGTAGCACAAATAATAACATATGTAAAAAAAAGTTGGCACAAACCCAAGTCCACCACCAAAAACTATTCTGCAATATATGTTCTCCAACAGTATTTGGGTGTTGAATTGTAAAGAGAAATATGTACCTGATGTAGCTTCTTGAAAGTGCTGTCATAAGCATCTCACATGTAATTATTGAAAAAAATGAGAAACAGAAGGAATTAATTAGACATTTCAGACTGTAAAGTAAATCATCCATGGAGGATTTCAGGGCATATGTTGATGTAGTCCTTCTAAGCAGTGCGGAAAATAAAATTAAAAAAAAAAAAAGATTTTAGTAGTTTATGAGTTAACAAAACTTAGGTATGCTCACAGGGGATAAAAAAGAGGAAAATTTAATCTTAGTCATGGAAATAAACAAAACCATACATTTTTATTTACTGAAGGCCAGTGCTATTTGAAACTGATTATAAATCATAAGGAATTACCAAACAGAGCCTGGCCAATGGTTATTTTTTGTTATTTTTCAGTTAGGGAGTGTGACTTGCAGCTTCAATATATCCTTGAAATTGTAAGCTGGATTTCTAGAGAATTTGACAATGGAACCAAGTTCAGAGAGATATTTGTTCATCACTCTTATTCCAACAATACTTACTGAGGCTGAGATGCTTCAGAAAACAATTCATATCATGAATGCAAGATTAAATTTAGCCTGAACACACGAGAGTAGTGACCTTGAAAGCTCTAAGGGGAAGATCTTCCAAAGCATATGTGCCAATAATTTCAAGATTCAAATGGATATGGAAAAGGCCAGGGACCTCTTGTACATGAGCCCCAGCTGAGCAACTGTGTTTAGAAAGAGACTAGGCTGTATCCTATGTAAAGGTGACGGTTGTATCTAGTGGAAGTGTTTACAGAAAAACAGGAAAGAACCTGGATCATGAGAGGATGTGATTATTTGTGCTTTCTGAGTGTTTGTGATCCAAACCATTATTCTCCTTTTTCTGAGGTAGTCTTACTATTACCATTGGCCCCTGACAAGAAGACTCCAGAAGACTGTAATATGTGTCGAGTGCATTTTTGTTGACCTAGCAGACCTGACAATAGGCAGCTGTTCCACAAACATGGGCTTAAGCAGGGAATTCTGCTTATAGTGAGGTTTTGACCATTGCCTCTTGCTCAGTCCAAAAAGCAATGGAAAAAAGAAATTAAAATAACAAGCAGAAGTACCAGGCATGAATTGCACCCATGTATATGCCATCGGGGGTCCTGGGAGCTGCTGGTGCTTCAGGGCTGTGTGATGCTGTGGCAGGAACATGAGCTCCAGCACAGAATGAACCCCGGGCCTGGGTGTGTGGGGCTGCTTCTGTCAGCATTGCACAGGCCAAGGGCTGGAGTCTGGATCCTCCCAGTCCAGGAGGAGGAAGGACAGGACTGCGGGTCTGCAGGTGCAGCTGGTTCCAGACCTCCCTCCTTCAGGCCCTGGGGGCACTCTCTCTGGAGCTGGCAGTCTGATATGGGGAGTGCCGATGTACTCTTTCCTTCATCAGCACCAAGGGCTTTGTTGTGACCACCCTCTACTGATCCCTACAGCAATCTGCCTTTGGGAGACTTTTCTGGGTTGCTGGTCTTCTCCCAGGACCTTGTCCAGACCTGGGATGGGAGGCAACCAGGACACCTGAAGCCATCAAGAAGCAGGAGCTCCTTGGCACCCCTCTTGCACAGCCTCCACCTGCGTGTGCAGGTGGCAGTTCCCTACAGTCCCTCCTCTGGCTCTCCCAGTAATTCCCACAGCTTCTGGATCCTCTCCTTCTCTCACCTCTCCGTTTTTGCTTCACCCATTCAAGGGACCAGTAAATCACAGGACCTGCTTGATGTTGTTCTCTGGGCTCTGGCCACTCTGTTCATCACTGCCACCAAAAAGGTGGAGGACAAGAGAGGGGATGTTGAAACCGTGGGGCTTGCCTACCGTTCCTAGATGGCAAACCACCCTGACAACCCCCAGCAGCCTGCAGTGAGGGGTGTGTTCTGCTCTGTGTCCATCTCTGGAGACCTTGTCATACATTTTTGAGTTCTCATCTTTCACACTTCACCTTTCCTTTTTTGTTTGCTTTATTTGTTGTCTCTTATCATCAGTTACCTGTGCTCCTTTTTATAGGGGTAGAAAAAAGAGCAATGATGTTACAAAGCTGCATGTTGTTTGTAGGAGTTTGTTTCCCCAGGCTCATAGTTACTGTGGAAGAAGAGATGACAACCTTCTAAAAAAACCCAGAAGGGAAGGAGAAGAAGAGGCACAAAGCCTGTCACTTTGTGCAGCAAAATCTCCATCAGACAGCAAACTCACACTGAGACCAGGGAGACGCAGGACACACAGCTAGGATGGCTGCCCATGAGAGAAACAGTCCTGGTACCCTCGGGGAGTTAGCATCCCCACAGGGACACCACAGGGCACCACAAAGGCTGATGGAAATTTATGGATAAATGCAGCCTCAAGGCTGCTGGTAAACATCTGTATCCCTCTGTTATATCACTGTTTGAAATATACGTGTTTTTATGTTTTCCTTAGCAGGGAAGGTATAGTCATGGGAATGTACCTTGAAGTTTTAGATCTGAAACAAAAGTTCTGGCTCTAGCATTGTAAAGCCTGTCTTTGTTATGTGGAACCTTCGTGGATGGAGGGCATAATAAACCAGATCTTGTGCTGGGAGCTTTTTCTGAGGTCCAAGTTTGCACAGGTATTCAGGATAGAAATCAACACATCTTTGAGGATTTATGCTTTCAAGATGACAAAACACCATCAAGCACACTAGTTAACCCAAATTTCAGTGATGAGTAAGACGGAATTCTGCCTGAAAGCAGGGCGTGCAGTAGCATGATTTAAACGTAAGCTTTGTCTTGTATTCTTCACCCCTATCATGGGATTTTTGCACAAAGCAGTTTCTTGTGAGTGAAAGTACTGGGTCCTTAGTGTTTAGGGGTAGCTCACTTGACATCAGCTTTCTGAGAACCAGGACACAAAATCACCCTTCATAAAATCGCAGATACAGATGTCACTGTTAAATTCATGGGTTTCCTGTGCAATGGCATCATCATTGACTGGAAACCATTCACTGTAACTTCATTGAAACTTAATTGAAAACAGGGTTGTTTAGGAGACAAATTAGATCATATTTTCCTTTGAAATAAAGTCAACAAACTTTCTTGAACTTTGCTTGGCACTATTTCCTGTGATGTTTCTCTTGCTTCACAACTTCTGAAGCTGTGATGGCATTTGCTGTCAATTTCTAGATGGTGGGAATATCCAGACTGTTACTGACCATAAGCTCCAGAACTTTTGACAGCTTTAGATTTTTTTCTTGCAAAGTGATTTATCTGTAAAGACTGTGAGGGAAGCACTGAAGCAGGTGAGCAACACAGATTGCTTAAAGTTGCAGACCAAGATAAACAGCATTTCATAAGGTACCCAGTGAGTGAAAACACTAGCCAAAAACATACATACAGCGATGAGCTGTGGCGTGATCTGATGTTCAAAGCTAGGGAACAGGTGAGTTTTCAGAGGAGATAGTAATTTCTAACTTACTTCTTTGTGTATAAATCACTAACCTCATCCAGCCTGTCCATGCTTCATTTTGATCTTCTTCTCAGAAAGTGTTTGAGAAGTGAGGAACATGAGAAAGGGAATAATTTTTCTTCTGATAACTGAGTCTGACACATGGGAGGCTGAAAGCCAGTAATGTCTGAAACATCTTTCCATTTGCTGTTCCTGGCTTGGCCAAAGCCAAATTCTCTCTTGGACTCCGTCCTCCAAAGTTAATATTTTCAAAGACACTACCCTCAAATGTGTGTGAGATGTACCAGGTCTTCATTGTGTCTCATTAATTTTCAATGCACATGTGAAGATCAGTAGAGATGATCCTAGAGGGACCTCTTACTTGTAATAGAGTCAGTAGGAGATGGAAAAATGTAACTGTATAAGCCTTTACATTCTTAGTATTATTTTCTACTTTTTTTGGCTACCTGCCATTTTTGTTTTTAAGTGGGAATTAAAGATGCTGAAGACACATGCAGGTAGAATATCATGGGGCTTTATGCTAAATGTAATTTTGTTCAGCTGGTGTTTATCATCTATTCACAGAGTGATGCTTTCATTTCTGAGATGATAATACCATTCAGTATCAGACTTCCATGCTGTTTCAGCAGATAAAGTTACCCTGTGACCAGAGATAGTTCTTGGGTGTGAATTTATGAAGGCTGTTCTGGATTCCTGTTGCATTCAAGCTTGTTGCTTTGTTTCTAATTCATATTTCCTTACTACAAAAAACCCCCAAACCAAACCAACCAAACAAACAAAAAAAAAAAACCCAAAAAAAATGTGACACTACTGATCACTTAGTTTCTGGGAATATCACTGATGACAGTGCCTACCAGGAGGCCAAAATATTCCCCAAGATGGTTATTGTCTGATATAGAGAAATATGCAGGATTTTAACTTCCTGGCATTTCACAGGTAAACTACACTGTGACTTTGTGTGAGATGGAAGGCAACATACTCACTACTGAAGTATTCTATAAAGAGCATTCAGGCAGAGTGAAAAAAAAAAAAAGTATAAAGTAAAGGACACTGAAATATTTTAGTCAGTGGCCCAAAGCAAAGCCCAGATTCTGAGTTTCTGACTATTTTGTATTTGGAAAAGTGTACTTGTCCTTGGGCTGTGGGGAGGTATGAACACTGCACAAAAGTAATGGTGCCGTACTGGGACTGGGACTGCTTTATTTCTGTAGGGTGTCCTCAACGACTGGAAACACCAATAGCTGAAGCTCACAGGAATGGGTGCTATATTTTAGGTCGTATGTTAGTGTCCAATGCAATTTCAAAATAAGGCTAGGAAAAAAGGTGAATTTAATAAATATTTATTTACAGACCATAGTGCCTTTGAACTGAAATCTGCCTAGGCCATGTCAAATACATCCTTACGGTCTACAAGCCATGTGTGTCCAATAAGTCATTCCATTATATCTAGTGCTTTTTCTTAGAAGAATTTACAAACACCCATAAGTTGGGGATGATAATTTTTTGTGCTTCATACTTCTAGCTGATGTTGCTTCCATTCCATGAAACTGACCTGTCATATTTAGAGGAGGTTAATGAGAGATATTTGATGTATTCTGAAAAGATGAATATCTCTTCTGGATGTTTATAAACTTGAAAAATGTTTTAGATCTTTAAACTGAAACTATTTTCTAAATTTCACGTAAAAAAACCTCAAAACCATTGTATCCTTTTCCCACATTTGGGATGCAACCATATTTGGAAATTTAGAACTGTTTGTGAGACAGAAGATAAGCTGTAGAAGTCCTGCCCATAACCATACCAGACTACTGTATCCTATTTATAGAGTGTCATTACAGCTACTGTCTAGCTAATTAAAAAATGAGCCACAGGGAGAAATAAAAACCGTAATAATAGCAGAAAATGTAAAAAGATCATCCAGGCAATTTCTTGGACTCAGAAAGAATACAAAAGGCCCAGTGCATTTTGTGCAGCTCGCTCCAGCAGCTAGATAATCACACCAGTGGCATAGCCAGACCTTTTACTGAGTTTCAGAGCTGACAGAATCATCCCTACTGTGAAAATACTCAAATATATGACCAAGTCACAGCAGCTGAAGGAATTACTACATATCAGTTGAGCCACACTACCTCTTCATGTCCATGCTCTCCACTTATTCCAGTGAATACTACCATATTAGTTTAAATCTCTTCCCCTGAGCTCTGCTCCGTCCCCCATCTGACTAGTTCTGACTGCATGTGCACGGTATTTGTGTCCTGCTGTAATCCTTCCTGACAGTTTGCAAAAATAAATTTTCATGACAGACTTAGTACATATTTCTTTGTATCCAGCACGGGAGCACTTGTAAAGCATCATTTTTCTTCTAAGCTAGTTGGCATACAGTATATATTTTTGTTTCCCTTCCTTTTCTTTGTTTTCCTTTTGAAAAGAGGAACTTTGTTATAATGTGAGCTAGAACCAGCAGACAGAGGCAGAAATAAAAGTTAACATTTAGCCTAGCAGAAGTAGTTTTGATATCTTTGCAGCTATGCTCCCCTAAAAAGGGTAGAACTTCTTTTCCAGTGCTGCATTTATGAGATTATACTTAATCAGAGAAAAAGAATTTGTACTGCATTATAACAGAGAGCAATAAGTAGAGGTCATGAAGACGAATAGGCCACTTAAGTGAGTAAATGACTTCTGGTGCCTGCCTGGCAATGACATAGAGGACTTGAATGTCTGTAGTGCTATCGGGTCTCTCAGACTCCTCAGTAGTTTTATTTGGGGCTTTTGAGTGCTTATGATATTACTTGCCATCACTGCTATGCTTGGCCACCAAGCAGAAGACAAAAAAAGAAGTTATTTGAACAATGCAAGGTGCAGGATGAGTTTGAGTTCTTCAGAAATGATTGTGAGCTGTTATGAACTGACAAAATCCTTCCAAAAGGTTTTGCTTTTGATCATGGCACAACAAATGTATTCTCAAAGACTCTTCCCTTCACACAGTCCTCTAACTGCCCTCAGAGCACCGACTCTATTCCTCTTCTCTTTCTTCTAGATTCCCTGTCCCTTCAACTTCTTTTAAACTACGCTTATTACAAGCAGAGAGCTCAGAGAGCTTTTGTCTGGTTTCTTTGTCAGACACTACTCGAGCCACATGAAGATTACTTTTTGTGAAAGTAATATTTACAGCTAACTCAATGAAATGGGAATGAGAGATCTCCCAGAACAAGTACAGATGTGGACTTTCAGGTTTCACAAGTAGTTTTTCACAGCCAGGTGAATATGGACAGAAAAATACGCTGAAAACTGAAAAACTTTATATAAACAATAGAACAATTTCTACCCGGTTTTATTGGGTCTTCTGTCCTCCATTCCCCCAGTCTACTTTGTTATTTAGAAAAATCAAAAAGCAAACAGGCAGAAGATTCAGGTAGACTGTATTAGGTGCTAGTAATGGGACTGAAAGCACCAACAAGTAATACAGTAAAGGTGTGCTTCTCTTGACCATTCTCATCTACATCCTATTATTTCTGTGAGTCGGTATTTAAATGTGTCATATACCTCAGAGAAGTACTCTGTGTTTTGCATTTTTTTAAAGAATGTCAAGAAATTACAATAAATGTCTCCATGAAATTTGCTTAATAAGAATTTTCAGAGGCATTTGTCATATTTCTGCTAGCAAACTCAACTGAAAGACTAATTTTAGCAATGTAAAAAGCTGCTTCTATTGTGACAAAAATTATGGCCTAAGGGACAGAGCCACCCCCTCTAGAAATTAATACTTACAAAACCACATTTCTGTCAACAATCTGATGGCAATGCTTTGGGAAACTACTAATGGGAAAACAGAGTTGTCAGAATAAAAAATTGTTCACCTTCTCTAAACCAAAAAGGCTTTATTTATTCTTCCAAACAGTAGGCACAATTGAACTGTCCCCCTAAAATCTCTGTCTCTTGTAGATAATATGCTTGGTTTAGTACTAACTCATACTTCAACTTCTGTCTCATGCACTCGGCACTTTTTGTCATCATGTAGACCTTATGCTCCAGGGAATAACAACTTTCTTAATCTATTTTTGTGTTGCATCCACAATTACAACTAAAAATTATGGGTACAAAATAGACAAAAAACCCCTCCATAACATGAAATTTATATGAGTTGAAAAATGAAATCTTACATATCAATACAAGAATTAATTAAGGTATTAGCAGTCTAATCAAAGCATTGTTATTAGTCCCATTTTGAGAAAACCAACACTTCAAATTTTCCAATTATTATAGCTCACTCCCAGTCATGATGGAATTGATACTAGTACAAACCAATTTGCTCATCTCTACCCCTTTCTCCAGTGTTATGCTCACCCTTCTGCTGGTCCTCAAGAAGCAGGGAAGAGGGTTATGGCAAGTTGTTAGTGTCCTGAGTTCTTCTCTGGAAGAAGAAGGGTGCTGCTGAGGATTTCTTCCATCTCACTTTAGGATCAGTGTGGGGCTATTTTTATATGTTTCTTAGCACGTACTGCTTGCTGCTCTTTCTTCATTGGTCCACAATTCCACTTTATATCTAAATATACTATATATAGTAGGTTTAATTAGTCATGTTAAATATTTGTTCTTTGTTCTCTTTATTATCTTTAAAGCCAGTTTTATTGGCCTCCCAGAAGCTTAATGACCAGTAACTGATCATTATTAATTTGTTTATAGCCCAGGAATGTCTGGTTTCGTCTAGCCTCCATACTTACAGAACCTCTCCTATAATCTTTTACTCGTATAATCCTCTACACTAATTTTATTCCAGGTCATAGCTACTTTACACAAAGTAGCTACTGCTCCTCTACTATCTATTATATACAGAAATTACAGAAGAATTATAACAGTAGGCATTATAATACACAAACCTACAAAGCTAAGTTAAAACTTAAACAAATTGGGTTATATTCACCTGGCAGCCAAACAATTTCTGTTACAGCTCACCTAGCTAAAAGAACGGTTCAGGCAGTCCAAGATAATACAAGCAAGTCATCCTGACACGTCTTAGCTCCACGGCTTTCCAGATGTAGTACAAAGTTTGTGGGCTCCTAACTAGCAATGGCAATGCCCTGCTTGTTAGGCTGTACAGCTCTGCCCTGTGGAACCAAGCAGGGAAGTCTTGAGCATGGGTCTCATCAGCCTCACGAGGTGAGACCCAAAATGAAGACTCCTGGAGGAGCTGGGTTCCTGTGTTCTGGGTTAATTAGTATTGTCTAAAACTGATAGTAATTTCTCAGTTATGCAGCATACTGCAGTCAAGCAAGGCATATTCAATGTAAAATCTGCTACATGGAAAGAAAATGTTAAAAAGAACTTGCATAAAAGTAGTTTTAGTTTCATCTGAGGTCTGCAGCTCATCTCTTCTGCAGAAACTGGTCTGACTGATGCATAAAAAAAGTGAATACACATGCCACGGAAATGAGGGCACAAGGAGGATTTCTGGCAGCCTGCTTTACGGGCCGAAATTCCTTCTGGGCTGGAGCTTTGTGTCTAAGTTTGGCCTCAGGCTTGTTCAGTGCCTGCCCTGGGAGGGAGAAGGTCAAGGTTCAAATGGCGAAAAGGGAAGACTCTCTGGTGGACCACAAACAATTCTCTGTCAACACTGACTTTTTCCTAGCTCCTGTCCAGAAGTGTTGTTTGAATCAAATGTAAAAGAAAGTAGTTAAATATACTGGCGGTGCTTTTTTAAATGCTTCCAAAAATTCATGTTCCTTCCCAGGGTTTGTTCAGCTTCCTTTTCAGGGGTTATTTAGGGGACAGCAGGGACAGACAAGACACTGGCAATAGTATTGCCTGGACAGACATCTGTGCATCCCCTGATTGTCTGGTTGTGTGCTGGGTGAGGGAGCAGACTTCCAAACTTTCCTCATGCCAGTGAAAACCCTGTCTTTGCTACAGAGCTATGAGCTAAGAGCACTGTCAGAGAATCCTCAGGTGGATTTCTACCCTCCAGATGCATGTTGTGACCTTTCCTGCAGCATGCAATAGCACCTCACAGTAAAACTCTGGTGTACTAAATGGCATGAATCATAAAGCATCTGCCAGAAAGTAAAGTAACTGTCCCAGCTAAATGTTGCAGACATAGTGGAAACTCCTACTGGTTTATTATAGCCAGCTTACGGGATTTATTTCTTTTTGGCACTAGGAATAATTCTCAAAACATCTCTAGGACAGAAAAAAATCATTAAATGTTAAATTACTTCTACCATAATGGTTAATGTAATATTCTTCCATCAAGAAAGAGGTTGCATTTAATTGGTTTCTTAAATTCCATCTCAAATCATCAGAACTGCACATACTCAATATATTTTTCGTATTAAAGAGAAGAATATGCAGTTCCCATGTAGATTTTTATGTTCTGTTTGTCATATAAAATGAGCTTTTTTAATAAGAACCAGGACTATAAAATTACCAAAGAAAAAGGAATTCAATGAATATGTCAATATAAGTTTCTTTAAAAAAGGACAAAGGGCTTGGTACTCCAACCTTTTATATGCTGTGTAGTCACTAACCTCCTAATTACTGTTTTTGTGTTATAGAATATATTTTCTATCCTATAATGACAAAACTGTGATTTTTTTTTATATTAAATTTATTACATCTTTTGGAAAAATCTGATTTGTTGTTACATTTGAGTCCTATACTCAGGCATACACTTAACTGATGCTCACTTACATCATGTTGACATAGAATTGCATTATGTGGACTTCTTTTACAAATGCCACTAGGAAATAATGTTGAGAGATCTTTTCCCTAACGGTTTTTTTCTGCCTATTTTAGCATTAATTTGGAAAAACAAGGGTAGAAAGTTAAATAACCTAAGCAGAAATTATCCAGTTACAACAGCAAAAGTTCAATAGGGAGGTGCTTGTTTAGTGCAAGATCATCACAGAAAGTTGTTAACATTGATCATCGCAAAAAAATACTCATTTGAAGCATGCTCAGATGTAGAACACAGAGGAGACACACCTTTTAAGTGACAGTGATTGAACTGAAGATGAAAACCCAAACTTGTTAGATATTATTAAATAATTAACTTTTGCAATGATCCATTATAAACTGAGAAGTGTGTATCTGAGTAATTTCAAATGGGTACACATTTTACTATAACTATGATGTCTAAAGCCTATGTTATGATATATATTTAGATATATATACCTAGTCATCACAGAATAAAGTTCTTAATAATCTACCTAAAAATCTTGCACATTGGTCATAAAAACATACTTAATTGGATTGGAAATTCACATACAAATTGTATTGCAAACTGAGAGAATGCATGTTAAATTGAGCAGGTCTCTCACTCTCCTCAGAAATAATGTTCTATTGTAAAGAGGCAGAAAGCAAACACAGAAATCTAGGCCAGCAGTGGAACTGCAGGTGTGTGAGGTAGCAGTGTCATTGAGGTAAAAACAATACTGTCTTCAAAAGAAAGCACATTGTGGACACAAAAGCAAATATAAATACAAAAGAGGCAATGTGGACGGTTCATGTAACTGGTATATGGTTCTGCAGACTCACAGAAAAACATCCGGAAAGAGTTTGTATAGGTGTAAGTAACACTATGGTAGATCTATAGTAGGAAACCCAGGAACTGTCAGAAGTGATATTTCCTGTAAAGATAGAAAAAATTGCATCATACAGCAGAATTTTCTTCACTTACAGTGGTTTTGTGCTGCTAACATATAATATCATGTTGTAGGCAACTTTGCTATCAAACACTTCCTGGAAAACTCTTTGAAAGGGAGTCATTAGTGATGGATCACTTGGCAAAAGAGGATTAAGTACTTTGAAAATCATGTGAATAGACTGAAGAAAGTTGAAAGAAAGTGATGTAGAAGCCTGCTATGGTCTATGTAGTGTAGAACACTGTTGTAAAACTTGTTCTTTTCTCAGGAACAAATGCAGACCACCTCAGAGCAATGGAAATATCTAAACCAAAAGCCACTTTTGCCAGTGCTTTCAGGGTGTGACAAACACTTGACTCCAATCGAACCAAACAGCTAAAACTAATATAAAGAAATAATTTTATAGCTATTTAATAGTTCAAGTGAAGTGTTGGTAATAGCCACTTTTTCTTTTAATCATCTAGGCAATTAATTACAGAAAGTGCCTAGTGACTGTTGTCTTGGTATGACTTAGCAACATGCTTTCCCTATGGCCTTTTATTGCTCTGGGAGCCTAATGGTTCTCACCAGCATGGCAGGTGGGAAGAAGACCTCACTTTCTTCTTAGAACGGGGCCTTGTGAGAGGTCAGATGTGCAACCCAACACAATGCACACTTCGGAATCAAGAAACACCCTAAATTAAAAAATGATTTGCCTTTGCCATGAAAAATAAAAAGCTAAATGTTTTGGCTCCCAGTGTTTTAATTGCACCTGGTAGCTCTGAAGTCTTAGTGATAGTGTCACTAAGTGTGCTTAAAATTTTGGTATATGTTGGTATAGTTAAAATCACATGAATCAGTAACCTGTCAGTCAAAATTGTTCCTCCCTTTTATCTGCGCCTTGTAATATTCTAAAAATTACAGTTTAGAACTGTATGTAATTATAATTATATGGATATGATATATTAACATTAATAATGTGCTGGATGGGTGCTCATAATTTAATTTTGGCCCAGGATAAGGATTTTCCAGAGGCTCCCATAAAAGTTCCCATTGGCCTCAGCTGTGTAATTTGGAAACACTAATATATGTATCTACTCATCACATTAGTTGGATTTTTTTTTTTCCCCTCTGAGTTACTCAATGCTTCCTGATTTTTTTTGTATTCTTGCATGTAAGCAGGGCTGCAAGATCTAGCTCTAGGTAATTGTATTATCCCAGCTTTAAACTGGCAGGTTAATATTAATCAGAAGTCAGTTTCACACCAACAGGTAAAATCCTGTGGGATTTTACTGGTACTCTGTTAGCAATTCAAAAAAGGATAAAGGATATATTCTTAAGTCATACAGCTGTGTGAACAACTGAAATCGATTGGAGCTGTTGTTGAGCTCACTTGGATCCCTAGTCACACAGATATTTTTGGAAACGATTACACAGCTAAAGTAGAAAAGAAAGCATTAAGAAGGATTATGCTGATATTTTAGTTTTACTGTCTAGGGGTGAAACTGCATCTCTTATCTACTCATGAGCTCTAAACCCTGCTCTTTTAGAAAAAATTGTGATCAAGATAAAAAAGATCTTATTGTATAATGTGTTTGAGTGTAAACCAGAGATTTGGCATGAGAAAATTCAATAGAAGGCCTCAAGACTAATTAATTAGAAAGAAAAGACTCATGATTTATTTTGGGAGGTGGACCAATTGTTCACTCCTTTTTCAATTGTAGATGATTTCCTATTTGCTGACGTTATTTTGTTATCCCTCTTAAAATTCTTTGCTCGAAGGCTTCTGTTCACTCCCCTGTTTATCCAGTTGCACACCCTGCTGTACTCAATGCTGCTGTTGAGCCTTCTGTTTACTACGGACTTAGGTGGTGCTGCTTGTGTTGATAGTAAGCAGGTTTGGCAACACTTTTGCAAGTAGTGCAAAGATTTGAGGATACGCCATGTCGGAAGATAAAGCCCACATCAAATAGTTTTTGAAGTCTCAGTAATCTATTTAAAATACCACTCTGATGGCTTAAGAGACTCTTATTATTTACAGCTTAATTGACCTAATATGAAAGAGTTGATTTCCATTTATTGCACTGTTATAGCTGGATATTACTTGAGCTGTCATTATTGATTAACAGCGGTGCTGTCACTAATTAAGGCTGTTTGTGGAGAACACCCAGTGGCTCCAAAGAGCACTTTGCAGCCAGCAGGGCTGCCCGGGGAGCACTGGGCAGGTGCATGGACCCACTGCGTGGCGGGACACAGGGACACAGGGTGGTGGCTGGACGTGCATAAGGGGATGGCAGCACCAGGTCTGCTCTGAAGGTGTGGGGCTGCCTTTGACTTCTCCTGAGGTCTGCATGCAGAGAGTCACGTCCACACCATCATCCTTTCTCCACAAAAGAGCACTGTGCAGCGGAGGCACAACCTCCAGGATGAAGGTAGGACTAAGGAGCTATTGCAACACCATATACAGCACTACATGTAGTGACTATATAGTTGGAGAAGGTCTCCTGCACCTGTGTCCTGCTGTGTGATGTTGCAATGAGCAGTACTTTACCAAATCCCTTGATAAATTCTTCAATCTCCATCTCCACCTGGCTTTAGGTTTGTGTTTGCAATTCTGTATTTAAGGAAGCTGATACAGTAACTTATTTTCTGATGTCTGGAAAATTTGGCTCTGATTTCTAGCCCAGACAGGGCAGAGTGGTCTTTAATACTACCAGTTGTTAAGATATAAAAGTAACAGCTACTGTATGTGAGAAGAAACACCAAAAGACAAGAGAATAATAAAGGACACATGGGTACCTGTTCTCTTTTGAGAAGAAAAATGCAGGTACCTCTGCTGTGATTGATAGGAATGCATAATACATAAATATCTGTGGTTCCAAAAGCTAACAACCTTGCCTGGACTGATGAATGTTCAGTTTATGTAGAGATAATATAATAACATATTAGAAACATCCTTTAAAATAATAATGTGTCTCAATTTGAATGATCTGAAAACCTTAAAGAGGGAACAAATGAGTACTGAAAACACTGCAGTGCTTCTGAGTGAGACAGTTATAAATATTTTTTAAAGATCTCAACTAGTTTCTTGGCTGACAATTCAATTATTCAACCTTGTGCTGGAGAACATCATAACAAAATTTGTCTCTCTACTGACATTGTAGTAAATCTGAAATAAAAGATGTCTTTGGAATGAACAAAGAGACTACTTGTTAATTTTATTTATGTGATATCAAAGGAAAAACCAGCCAATTCACTTACTCGTGGTATCTCTTGTTCAGCATCTAGCACTCAAAAACATAGGAATTTTGTCTTTCCATGGTAAGAACTGCCTCTTTTCTGACTGCACAGGAGTTCTTTGCATAAGGTTTGTACCCTTGAAAACTAAGGAGCCCCAAGGAGGACCTGCATGAAGCTGCTGAAGACAGAGAGGTTCCCGAGGTGCTCTGAGCTTATGCCTGCCCAACCCAGCCAGCAGCCTCATGGCCACAGCATTGTGGGTGGGATTAGTGCAATGTCAGTATTGCCTGGGCTTCCCCGTGTAGATAAACACCCACACCTTCTCCACTGACAGGGCAGTGAAGCAGTGACACAGCATCTGTTTTTCATTTTTTCCTTCCAGCAACCATCTGAAGAGGAGAACTGGTCATTATTGCCATGTTGGGATACATCCTGGTGGTGATGGCACACTCCTACAATGAATAACAAACTCCATAGGTCTGGCAGGAGGTGGCTCAGATATCATGATCAGATTTTATTTTATAGTAGTTGAGTCTGGGGCTGTGACTGCTACAGGAGCAGGTGTGACTCAGGCTGGAGGACATGCTGGGACATGGACAGCCTCAGGCTGGGGTACACCAGTGTGTGCAAAACAGGCAGTACAGGTCTGATGGAGTGTGGGAATTTTTCTGATCATGCTTACCTGGTAAATCCAAGCCTGTCCAGGGCACATGCCTCAGACCCCATGTTCTTGGAGGCCTGTACATCATGAGACAGCTCTCACGCTCTTTACTGTACAACTCCGCTGCCTGGTTGCGTATGAGGCAGAAACCATGCTGATCATATATCTTGAAAGACCTCAGTGGCTGACACATTTTCTGTTGGTATAATATGTAGCCATCACTCTGGAACCTCCATTTGTTTTCCTAGCAGGAAATAGGGCACAGAGCTTAGTGATGGCCACCCCTTGATCTGTCTATTGGCAGTCCACCTGTGTTCTCCAGGTTCCTAACCCTCTTATGGTTTTGACTGTAAGACTGGGAGGCACATCTGCACGGGCCAGGGTGCAAACTTATAACTGAAATATACTAAATTCTGAAAAGGTTTAAACCCTGGCCTTGAGCTCACAGATATGAATGTCTTCTTATTCCTGCACTTCCATTTACATGGGAGCCTAAAAGCAAGAAAAAAATAAAAAGGTATAAATCATGCTTGTACAGTTGCAGGAGTTTTGAGGGAAAGGCCATAAACCCTTGTGGAGAAAATAAAATCCTCAGAAGTCTATGTACTCTTGGTCAGTGCTCAGACTTAAACACAAAGACCAAAAGGGGAAGAAGTTACAGCAGTGTGACCCTCATGAAAGGGAAAGCCAGAAGAGAGCAGTTATATTGGAGTAACTAGCTGGTGACTGCAAGGAATAGAGGATACATCTGAAGCTCAGTGCCCTATGTGTGCTGCTTGAAGAAAATCTTGCCTTACAAGAGGCAGTCTCTGCACTTTGTAGGTGCACAAGTATGGGCAGGTTTCCAAGAAAGAATAGACAAAATGAAAGGGTCTTTGGAAAAATCAGGCAATTGTAGTGATAAGGTGGATCTTTCAGAAAGTTCTGTCTTTTGATTTTGTATGCAAACACTCATACGTGAGGATGTTTGACACACATAATACACAAAGATGCTCCCTCTTTCTGAGTCTCAGCCATGGGTCAGTGTTGCAGAGTTACAGACCTGACACATTAAAGGGGGAACAATTCACGAGTTTAGCTGCTCCCAGCATGAGCACGCTTTAGCACTTTTCCACTACTTTGTGTTCTCCGCTATTACTGTTTCACTCCTATCACTCTCTGCAAAGAGGTTTTGTTATTTTTATGGATACAACTTACAGAAAGCACCGTGCTGGCAAAGATTAGAGGATTACAATGTAGATGAGACAGGAGAAAGTAGTAAAAGGTGTGTTTTGAGAAAAATGCAATAGTTCAGTGCAGACATTTTCAGGGACTACACTACATCCACTGATAATTTATATTTATTGTATGCATAGCAACAGACAATGCAAAGATAAGCTTAGAAAAGTGCTCTCAATGAATAAAGGTTGGACTTTAACATTTTTCTGTATCAGCAATAAACAGAGAAACCAGACAGTATTTATAGTGGTTCCTTCCTGAATACTGGTGAGAGAGCTCTGTGTTTAACTTTGCACACGCTATCAACTCTCCCTTTGCTGGAGGATGGAGCTTGTGGTAAAGGCTGAGGAGGAGGAGGGGAGTGTGCCGAAGATGAGGAATGAGTCAAAGAAAATGCTCACGTCTCAAGAGACAATGTTGTGATGAGCATGTAGGTCTTCAGTTCAACTTGTAAGCACAGGTGAACTTAGGGAGTGTGGTAATCTGACATGAGGCGGGCGCAGACGGGGGTGGGCTGAACACCCCTTGATGCTGTCGCTGTCCTGCCCACAGTATGTGGGGCGCCAGTGGCACAGGGTAGAGCTTCAGTGCAGTCACTTTAGCAAAATTGTGTAGATACCATGGGTCTTGTTAATGACCTTTTTTTTTGGCTTTGTGAGAAATAGAAGAACTTGCCTTTAATCAGTACTGTACAACAGTGCCCTCCCATGCAGGGTGGTAGGTCAGGTCAGGCTAAGCAGCAGTGAGTAGGAGCACAAGCTTGGGAGTCCCTGAATTGTTTTTCCACTGGACCTCTCTGCTAGCGACTCCCTTTGGGTGACAGCTGATGTCAATGACGTGCACGGGGAGATGAATCACAGAATATAAAAGATTCACACACACTAGCTGGAAAGAGAGTTTGGTGGTGAGCGTGGAAACGATCTGGTTTTTTTACTAGTCTCCTTGTTCTGTGAATGCAAACTGTTCTTTATAAATCCTTTGCTGTACCATGTAAGGGCTAGGCTAATCGTTTTTTTTTCTTCAACTGATTGCTCCTCATTATAGCAAAAAAGCAGGAGATTGCTTAGATGGAAATCCAGTCCCACTAATTCTTCCCTTGATTATATTAGTACATTCTTTATTTAGGCTTTTTACAGAAACCCAGTTTTATTGCTTCAAATATTACCACACCTTCTCGCTATTCCTGTTTTATGACATTACCTTTGTTTTGATGGTGATCATCATTATGGGTCAATTGAAAGAGATCCCTATCATGCTCAGGTTGTTTTCCCACATCACAGTGGGCAGCTGCTTTTCTTTTCTGTTTTCTGTTAAGGTGCTATTTCTTTCAGTCATGTGGGTGTATTTTTTGGGTGTAGATAATGACTGCAAGATTAACTCACAAGGCAAGCACTTGCTGAGAAGCTTATCATTAGCTCATGGAAAAGGAAACTGAATACTGTAACTGCTTATCCTGTAAAAGCTGAAATTAAATGAGTTTACATGGTTATGGAAGCAAAAAGACCAAGAATTGTCTTGAGAAGTGTGCATTCACATTCTAATAAATGTATCATTTATCTAATAAATATATCACATTTAATATGGATATGAATGATCTCTTTCATTTATAGATATAAAAATATACCAAAACATTCTCAAATTTTACTGACAATTTTGAGGTCTCAGGTCTTGTGACTTCTCAGTATTCCTCAAAATAAGCAGCTGATTTTCAGAAAACAAGTAAAACTGAGCAGTCTTATGCTTAGTTTTTGGAAAATTGAACTCCATATTTGGAACAAGCATCTGATAATCTGGAAATTAAGGAAATCAATCATTCTGAAAACAAAAAAAAAGAGAGATTAAAGCCTGAACTTTTCTTTTCAAAGCAGATAGTCTCAACCTACAATATTTTACAGCAGAGTTCCAGAGTTCTTAGAAACATTTATGAATAAGGGTAGAATATTTAGTTCTATTAGTAGAGATAAAATTATTATTGCTATTATTTCTCTAAAGCAACTGGTTTTGCAGTTCTAAGAGACTGGAAGTTTCAGAGACTGGAAAACAGGCAGATCTATTATGGCATCAGATCTGGTTCTGTTTTCATCTGATTATTTTATCTTAGTCTTTCTCTTTATAGTAAGAAAATGGCAAAAAGAAGATTTTAAATTATCCTCACTAGCCAAAATTAACTGGGTGCTGGCTCAGTGACACAAGTCCATATTATGCCTCTAGAGGAAAACCAAAATGGAATATGAATGCTAGGGCAATGTCTGCCCCACCTTCTGAGACTGTGGCAGTCACGGACTGAGGAAGGGCAGCTGAGAACATGGTCACTCTGCCCTGCTGATATGTATCCTCCCAGTACCACAGGAATGACTGATCTCCGTGCTCCAGGTAAACCCAAATCAGAGTCCATCTACCCCTACTGTGCTGGGCTGCAAACATGGTGCTATAGTAATTGATTCCAATTAACACACTTTTCTGCTGGAAGAGACCGATGTGTCTCAAAGAGGTTGAGCCACAGCTGCAGATAGCAGCTTCAGTGGTTCAATTATCCACTGCCACAGCATGTTGGTCATAATGTACCATGGCATGAGCAGAGAGCCTCCTGGTGTGGCCCATGGTGGCTTTGCCTTGTTCTCACTGTAGGGGAGGTACGTGCTTAGTGCTCCAAGAACTCTGAATGCAGCACAAAGCACAATGAAAGTGACTGCTTTTGTTTAGAGATATGTCTGGCAATGGAGTAACTCGTACTTCCAAAGAAGCTTATGAATTCTACATTGGAGGAATTGTTGGATAACATACACAGATGGTGTCAGGAGCTTGGTGAAAATATCAGCGTTCCATGTAAAACTGTCCAAGTGAAAGCAGATGTGCTTAGCATGGTATTTTTCTGAGTTTTGGTCAGTTCTTCCAATCTCATCTCTTGGTAAGTGTCAACTGAAGTCATGCTGACCTGCTGTCTTGGGGCTTAAATACTTATATAAGACAGATGCCAAGCCTGTACGATAATTACGATACTAATTACTGCTTTTGACATATATTCCTAGTGATTAGGGTTGTTTCCAGAATGCCTTTGATGCTATTTTGCAAGGGCACTGAACTGAGACTTTATTTTCCATATTATTTTTCAATGCTGACGTTTGCTTGTTCTGTACTTTTAGATGTAGGAATATAACAGTAGACAGTAAAGCAAATTCAGCCATAGGTTTTATATGTAATAGGAGGCATAAAGTAAACCAAGCAGTAGATTTTTGCTACAGGGAAAAGATATTTCTGTTTTTTCTCAGTGGTTTTACTATGGAATGTTCTTATTTAATTTACTCTGCTTGTATCCTTAAAAACGGGACAAGAATCACCTGAAGGTAAAAGAAGTTGAGAATCATAACTAAATATAGTCATGTATCTCTTGCCATTTTCCAACAGCATCCTCCTTGTCAGTAGTTCTTTCATTTCTTTATTAATTTTGCTCTGCTTATTAAGGAGTTTGCAAACATGTACAAAACATGTACATGTCCTGCTCTTCATTTTGGACAAAAATCATGAGATAATAAAAGCAAATATTGTAAAAAAGGTAAAAAATATAATAAATTTAGAGCAAATGCTGAGGTTTGCTAATGAGTTAAACTCATTAGACAACATCTGGATTACTACAGCCAGTTTTTGGGCCTAAATAGAAGACAGATATCAGTGAATGGGAACATTGTTCAGCAGAGGGATCCCAGAGTGGTCAGGGCTGGAGCACTTGTCTTGTGGGGAGAGACTGAAGGATGCACTTGATTAGCCTGGAGATGAGTGACTTCAGGAAGGATCAAACCCCTTCAGTACAAACAAGGAGGTTGTGGAAACACAGAGGCAACCTCATCACAGAGATGCATGGTGGCAGCAGTGTAAGAACAATGGTGATCCAAACTGGATACAATGAGAAATTTATTTCCCACAGGAAGAGTGGAGCTGTGGAAGAGTTTGTCCATATAGGCTGTACAGTCTCTCTCTTTGCAGGTTTTCAAGACCTTGCTAGATAATGTTAATTAGAAAGCTGTTCTGATCTCACCCTTATCCTTGCGTGAGCAGGACATTGGACAAAAGACCTTCTGAGGCCATTTCCAGGCTGAATTATCTGGTGGTCCTTTAATTCTATGAGAAACACTTACTGCCTGTTCAGAGATCTATTCCTTCAGGGAAGTAGGAAAAGTGTTGGGAAATCAAGGGTCAAGACAGATGGGAGGCATCTGCTGAATGCAAGGCCCACTGTTTGTTTTAGATTTTCCTTTTTGAAATGGACTTGACTCATGGTACTGCTTTGAGCAACATTGATCCTTACAGTGTTTATTCTTATGTAGCACTTCATAGGCAGGTGAGTATGTAGTGCCAGATGCAGCACGGTTTATAGTGGAGCTGGGTAGAAAAGCAACAGATTGTCTATTGCTTGCTTTTCTTTAGTGCATAAGCAATGGGTTTTTGAATGCTTAACTTATTTCCTAATGAGGCTCATGCAATAGCATTTCTTGTCCTCTACTAATAGTGCTGGAACCCATGACCTAATTTCAATCAAATCTGTTGAAGCAGCCCCAAATATTAAATTTTCATGTGTTTAATGAGAGGAAGAAGTTAGGTGATGGAGAAAGACTCTGTTAGTGTCTCTGTTATCAGCTGGGATGAAGGTCTATGCAGGGGAGATCAGAGGCAAGTCCAAAGAGATAAGAGTCCTACAGGTCGTCTCAGGCAGAGTTCATGCCTCTCTCAGTACCAGACACAAACTATAGCAAATGGGCCTACAGTTCTTCTGCAGCTGGTGGCATGGACTATTTGGATCCACAAAGTCCATGCTCCATGTGTCAGATGTATAGTTTCTTGAAAAGAATATATGTATCTGTGCAACTCAAGGCTGGCTGCTGGCTATTCCTTATTCCTAACCTGATGCATCTGGGCAGGCATTCTGCTCAGATGAATGGCTTTCTATGGAATATGAGGAGTGTAAAAGAAGTCAGTATTATTGGGTTGGGATCAGAAGTTATGCAAAACCAGAACCACCAAAGGTACAACTTTCAGGACGGTTACTTTCCAGGGCTACCTGCCATGGAATCTGACTCACCAGATACACCCCCCAGCATGGGGTTCACGCCATATGGCACTGACTCCACCCTAGTGAAAGGCTGTCTTTAAAGGCCTCCATCCCACTGTACTTCTAACAATGTTGCTTTGTTCTGGACACGAGGATAAGTGGAAGTCTCAGTGATATGCCACCTCTAGATGGCATGATATACTATAAAATGTTCAAGATATTTTTTTATATATTAAGCAATCATTAAACCATTACCATGGTAAGAACATGTTCCAAAGAGCAACACTTAGGACCCATATTGGATGATACTGATTCTTAGCATGCCTGGAGTGGTCATGATGCTAATTCTGCAATATAGATTAAAAAAGCCAAAAGAAAATAACTAGAAATGTACAGAAGGCTCATTTTCAAATATTACTTATTCATTCATTTTTCAAATGCTAAGAGGGCATAGCTCATAATTTATGAAAGCATCAGTTCGTGATTCAGTTCTTGTAGCAGTCATTTTTGTGTTGCAAGAATGCAAAATAAGGCTGTTGTTATTGAACTTGTCACCATTTTCATTCTCTAAATCAACTTGCATTTGAAAGACAATAAAATGCAATAATGTCTGTGCATACTGGTCATATAGATTCTAGCACATCTGAAAATAAATATTAAGAGGCTCACAGAAAATTATTTACCCTTCACTAAGCATAGGAAACTCTTTGCAAACTTCAGTGGGAAAGGGGAGCTGTGCACATATGTTTGACTGCATTCCTAAATTTTGCTTCTGGGCATGGAAGAAGTTCAAATGATAATTTTAAAGATTAAAAAAAAATATTCCTGGTTTTGTGCATTTTTTGTTTGTTTGTTTTGTACTGAATAACTTTTCTGATTGCTGTTTTCTCTGGGCTCTTCAGTTTTTAGATATCAAAGAGTGCCCCAAACACAAAATTCCAAGTAGTCTTCAATTTCAACCATCAGTGAAATGAGTTCCATAATAAGATAGGAATTTACACTAGCTAAGGAGATCTTCTGTGGTTCTGTGCTCTAAAAAACAACAAAAATGGGACTGTGATAGGTTGATAAAGTATATTATTTGACAGCGTAAACACCATGCTGGCGAGAAATTGCTTATGGAAGCAGTTGAACAATTGAAAAGTAATTATTTGCTGCAGAAGGAATAATTCCAAAAGTAACTTTCTGCTCTGCAGTCCTCTGTGACACTAGACAGCCTCTTTAGGTCTTGTCATGTTTTGCAGAAGCCACTCTGTCTGTCCCAGCATTTATTTTGTCACTTCTAAAACCAGACCTTTCAGGCTGGAGATGAGATGCGTGGTTTTGCAGATCGCTCAGTTTCTGTGTCTCAGGAGCTACTGCTCCTCACACCATATGATGACTTTGCAGAAGAAGAGAAGCATTTCCCAGCAATACTTAAAACTGTGGTACACTGACTCTGAAAATGACCTTGCAGTTGTTAAAAATCTGGGGCTACTTTGGTAAGAAAGGTGATGAGACAACCCCAATGGCCTGTGCACCAGTCTGCATAATTCCCTTACTCCGTTATCCAGGTAGGCAACACTAAACTGCAAGTCAAACTTGGGAAACTTATGAAATTCTAGACTGAAGGTTTTCTTTGCAAAATAAATTCAGCTGCAGCATGTTACTGCCTTGAACCACATAGTCCTTTCTACAGTGGGAGCCCTTGTACATTCCATGTACAGATAACTATTGAATATGTCTTTGCTTTTAGCTTTCTTGCTACTAGGGTTGGGTTTTTAATGCCTAACAAACAAACTAACAAAACCAGAAAGCCCTACCAATCTGAATATACAGAAATACAGTCATACAATAAGTTTGGACTTATTCCTTAGGTCTGCCAACATAAATGCATTCTCATTTGTCCTCTAGCCATTGTAAAATCCATTAATATTCTGAGAGCCTCAGTTACAGTAGACCCTCACAAGGCATAATCATGCAATGCAGCTCCCAGTCAGTCGCTCAGCTCACACTTATGTGATGGATTTCAGATGACTGGCCCTCAGGATAGGCCCATATGGCGTGGTATGACAGGCATTCTGTTTTTTTCAGCCCGGCTGAGAAAAACAGTACAGAAGAGGAATAAAGAAATTCAGCACAACTGTCTCTGGTTCAGAGTTTCAGAGGAGTGTTCTGTGCTGCACGTCCTGCTCTGCCCCCTCCTCTCATCACTTTGTAGAATGCTGCCCTGGCACCCACCACCACTCTGCCTCCAACCCATCCCCTGCCATCCCCCCTGGCCTGCAGTCCCCTCATTCCAGACCTTCTCTATTTCGTTTGCTCTATCTCAAACCACAGCTATCTCTTCCACTCTGCTAATAGACTGCCTGTTATTTTTTCCCCAACTACTTTCTTCTCTATTCCCATACAGATTTTTTTCGTGCCCTGAGGTCTTGGTTACATCTTCTCTGAAGCGCATGGAAGGTGTCTCAGAATCACAGAGAGCAACCCTTAATACCCCGAGTTCTTGATGCTTCCTTCCCCAGATGGATCCCTCCTGAGACTGTCTCCACTCTTTACTCAGGACCTTCATAATTTTATGGCAAATAAGATTTACTTTGAAGTCTTGTAGTTTTGGTTAACCTTTGTGTTCTCACAGGAACAGTGTCATTTCCAACATCTCAGTAGTCTCTCTCATGCTAATTTTCAAACACTTAATTCAAAACTTAGCAAAAAAACCAGATGAGAATAATGTATGGCCTAAGCATTAAATGTTTTCCTCATGTTCATGGCACTGGTGGGAATACTCTTGTGGTCAGATCTAGGAATCCGAAGATTTATTTGCCTTGTTTTGCCTGTGCGAGCCTTCCCAGCAGTAGCTGATGGTTGCAGGACCTCTTTGGTTGCTGCAGTGGTAACTGAAGCCTCTTGAAGAGTTGGCTCCTCAGAGCACCCGAAGTCAAATGCACTCACCTCACCAGAAATGCCCTTGTTCTGGGAACAGAGGAAAAAACTGACCTAAAATTTTAACTCAAGACAGGCTCTGGGACAGAAAACCTCTGACTCAATGCTTAAATTAAAATTATAAGCAACTGAATCTGGAGCCCGAAAAAAGACCTTAACTGCAGGCATTGCTCCCAGTTCACCTTATAATATCTTAATTCATACTTTCTTTCCCTGACCCCCCGCAGCTTCACTGGATGTATTGTCCAGTGTTTGGTGCTAACAACCAGGATATAGTGCTGTTGCGAGTTGTGAAAAGCTCCTCTGCTGAGCTGCAATGGCGGTAGAGATTTCTGTAGTGGCCTGTATGAAGGTGTGTGTATGAATAAAGGGTCTGTTGCAATTTGAAAGTGCTTTAGGTTCCTGAGCCTGGATAGAGCTCAGTAAAGGATGTCTAAATTCAGGTTTTGTAATAACACCTTAGAAATGGCGAATTATTCATATTGTTTTACTAATATGTCCTGCTCCACTGCTTCTGGGAATATAAAAAATTACAAAAGCAGCCAAAGCAATAACAATACAGTGTTTCTCACTATGAATTACGTAGGTAGAAGTAGTGATTTTCTTGTTCAGGAAGTCAAACTATAGCATGTTGTCAATAGTAATATATTGGCTTGTGTGGTACGCTAAGCAGATTCAGCAGTGATATTAGGGAGGGCATAAAAGTGTGTGGAGGAAGAATGTGGCTCTTTTACTTCCTTCTCCCTTGTCCATAAGGGACTATAATGAGATTCCCTTCACATATCTGGGAATGTGCATATTGTTTTAGCTTTCTAAAAAAGCTGCAAACTGATGCCTAAACAACACTGCTGTATGTATTTTCCCCTGATTTAAATCTTAAAACCCTTGATTTCTCTGGAAGTCTCAAATGGTTCGATATCTTTCATACTAATAAGAAGGGTTTGCAACTACTACTGTCTTATAAATGTATGGATTCATATGCCGTCCAGCGAAGTGAGGCTTTGTGCACCAGCAAAAATGCAGAGCCAGTGATGGCTGTCCATCTCCCAGCCACAGTCCAGACTAGAAGCTGGGATTTCTTGTCTTTCAGACATTTCTTCATTGTCAAGTCTCTCAGAGAATTATAAGGTCCTGGTCTTGTGATATCTGATTCCATTAGGCTACATGTTTGCAGGCATGAGGGAAAATTACAGGCTGTGGAATGTGTTCCCACCCTCATTCACTGTAATTAGTTAAAATAAATTATTTGCTTCAACATGGATTTTCACTAGTGCAAATTAGGTCTGACTCTGGCTGTATTTCTTTTGAGCAGAGTCTGCAGATTGCTAGAGCCTGAAAATAATGATATCTCTCTGTGCTGAGGCTGTATTTCTGTGATGATTTCCCTGTAATTTTCTTTAGTTGAGGGACATCTGTTATCTCTGCAGTGCATTAGTGATTCTTGTAGCAATGCTTAAATCACGGGGAGTTTGAGTGGAGAATGTTGCTTTGAGTGCATCCCCCACCTCCTTAATTCCTTTAAAAAAACCTATATCCTCATCCACATTTATTACTTAATGCCTTTAGTATAACAAAAATAAACCTTTTTTCGTAATAAAATGTTCACCTCACATTGGTTTTTTTCATTAATAAAAGAAAAGCAGAAGGGGTACATGATATTTTACTTCACTAATTTACTCACTAAATCCCTAAGGCAGCTATTTCACCCCCTTTGGACACCACCACCCTGTCCTGAACTTTCAAGCAAGCCTGCACCAAAATAATAATCTTAGTGCTGCCTTTTCCTCTCCTTTAACTGAAAATGTCTGAAAGGGCTAGGGCTTGTTAATTTGGACTTGAATTTTATGTCTTATTTTAATTTTGCCCCACTGGCGGTCAAGGCGTTAACTGGACACTCCACAATGTCATCTCATAAAATATCAGAAAATTTACTGCAGCTGCTGGGAGTGAAGTGTTTGCACTGTCCATGCAGATTTCTCTAGTCTTCACAATCTTTCATCAAATTGACTCCTGTTCTGCAGAACAGCCTAGTAATGTCACACACACACCCTTTTTTGCCATTTTTTGGGGGGGTTGAGTAAATTATTTAACTTACCTGGGTTTCAGCATCCTCTGTCAACAAGCTACTCGTATCAATACCATTTTCACAAAGAAAATCACCACTCTTGCTATTTATTATTCATACTTAATTAAAAAATTATCTGATATATTCAGTAATAACTTGAGAACGCTGAGGTTTTTTTGATGAATGATAAGCAAAAGTGGTAAAAACTGAAATAAAGAAAAAGTTGAAAAATGTACAGCTTCAAATCCAGCTTTTGATTTTATTTCTGCGGTATTAAAATTGCACTGCTTTTGCCCTGTAGTGTTGATTGTTGTCTAGGACTTTAAATTTCTGTCATTAGGAAAATGCAGGAGGCAACATACTTGTGCATTTATGAGAAATATAAAAAGAAGGGATCCAACTGTGAGTGCATCTCCCACTGAGCCAAAATTTACTGTGTTCTTCTTTCTTTTCAAATTGGTCTTTTAGCAACATCAAGGAAAAGTGGCAAAGGAAATGAAAGCAGCTATATTTAATAGAGTCTTCATTGAAAACCAAAGAACAAAAACTATTCTTGCTTAAATTAATTCAGGACAGATAAATAATGCCAACAGAGCAATTAACACAAATAAACCAACTTGCAATTTAGCTGCTGTGTAGCATACTCAGTGTCAGTGGTAATTAGTTGGGACAAAACTGCATCTTTGCACAGGATAGTAGACCTTAGAGTTTTCATGTTTTTAGAATTCTGTCCCTGCTTGTTAATTACAGGATTCTCTATGTCACCAGGCCCATGGATGGCAGGATAGTAAAGGACTTCAAATAATGTGCTGAAGATTGGAGACCTGTAAAATATAGAACATCACTAGGATAGAAAACTACTAAAAGCAAGTGCAAGTGAAGAGAAACTTGAGGCTCTCATGAATTAATGTATTTCACACTGTTTGACAGGAAGAAATAAGAGGTTAAAAAGTTCTTTCCTGAAGGAGTACTGATTTGGGGACTAACATCAGTTCAGGAGGGTCAATTACTAAAAAAATGTGGAGAGTTATCACAATGTGAGTTCTTGTTACTTGATTAAAAATGATTGAAGAAATTGCTTGTGATTGAAGTTATCTCTTGGGACTTTACATAATCTATTTCTGCAATTCTTCTTGTGCTACTCCCTCCCTTCCCCTTAAAACTAGGAGAGTTTCCTTGTGCTTTGGAAAGCAAGTCAAACATGAAGTATATGGTGAGAGTGGGGTGCAAAGGAATCTCAACCAAAGGGAGAAATAGTACAGTCAGCAATAAGTTCAGCTTAACTGTTTCATTTTCAGTGGGTGGTTTGAGCACGATAATTTAACTCAACTGTCATGCAGCCTGAAGTGCTGCTTATCCTTAACTGGCCACAAAATAAGTAACCACACATTTGAACAATTTGGCAGTTGCATACAATTGCAGGTAAAAAGCAAAGACCATAGAAAACAATTAGAGATAAAAGATCAATGCAGCATAAAACCAGTTTTTCAGCTGGTGTATGTCATGCAAGCAATGTACTCTTCAACTCACCTTAACAAATATACTGCCTTGCCCAGTCCTTTCTAAAATATACCAGTTAAAATTTGCCTGTGTGTACAGCACTGGCAATTGCGAAGAAAAGGATGAAGCTGAAGTGCCATTTTAAAAGTTTCATATGGAACTTCAGATCTTGCATAACATACTGAGCATGTGCTCCAGCTGCAGAACTTTCATAGACCTGTAATGTCTGATGTAATATTTGATTCCTTATAAAGTTGAAATCATAAGTTTGTGATAAATCCTGAAGTAACTAATTATTGTGTGTCATTTCACCATTGTGGATCTCAAGAAGTAAAATGGTTTGGTTATATCTGGTGATTTTCACCTAGAAATGTTGTACAGTTATCTTTGCTAGGGCTGTGGGGTGTATCAAGGTTGTGAAGTTGATTGGGCCACTGCAGATTTATCCCTGTATTTGTTTACAAGTTCTTATCAAACAAACCTTGATTTTTCCAGCTATAGCTGTTATTTCTGACCATTTATTTACCACATTGTCTGAACAGAGTGTTTCGGGTCATAAACTTTTATGACTGCTTTTTTCAACTATTTTCTCTTTGCTAATCATAGGATCTATATGCTCACCTAAGCAACCTACAAAAATAGATCTGATTTTCTTTCTCCAATTAGAAAGTTTATTCACTGTACAGAAAGATCTGGTAGATGACAAGGATGGAAAAAAGGTCAAATTCAATGACATTTAGGAATGCTGTTATTTTAAGCCCTAAAGATACAGAATGGTGAGCCTCATGGGTTAAATTTTGATCCTTATTTGAATAATTCTACATCCCTTTGCCTGTCCTAACTGGCTGTAGGAAATGGTCCATCCTGAGCAGCATCAGGACCATGCATTCTATCTTTTTGTCTTCATCTACAGTTCAAAGTTAAGTCCTTATTTTAATTCTGTTTCAGTAGATTTCTACTTACCAAGCCTTAGGTTAGGATGGACACATTATGTAAAATTTGCTCTACTTTTGTCTTTGCTTTTTCAGGTTTTGTTGTTCGTTTCACATAGGTGATTTCCTGGTTGAATACTCTCCTCAAATAATTTGGTCACACTTTTGTTGTCTTTTCCCTGGTATGTATGTGCAGTGACTTTGCCTTTTCTGCAGCTGTGTGGCTTCCCTTTCTGTGCTTCTTTCTGCTTTAACTTTCCCTCCTACATTCCATGCCTAACATCACCCTTTCCAAAGCTGGACAGTTAAAGAAATGATATTTCCATAGCTGGAGTCCATTGATGGGATCAAACTCATCACCCTAGAAAATCATATTTACTAACCAAATGTGTTTAGGTCATAGGGGAGACCAGGCTTCTGCCTGTCCATCTTTTATACTGCTCCAGTCAGTTCAGACTTAGTGCCTGCTCCATGCTCTAAGCAGTAGCAAACTCCTAATGCCCATCTCTCTGTCTACAGCAGAAACACCCAGAACCCTGAATTCCATGTGGAGGAGGATTAAATCATGCTGAAGAAGGACTGGAAGATGGTGGTGAAGTGTTAGATGCTGTGATGTACTGGTATCTGACAGAAACTGCTCTGGTTGCATTTGGAAATTATTTTCTATTTAGACTTTCCTGTAGCCTTTCCATTGATGAATGACCAATGTGTGGGTCTACTGTCACCAGCAGAACCTTGGTCTGTGTCAGTCAGAGAAGTCTTCATACTTTCCTCCCTTTTGGAAAAGTCTTCTTCTAGGAAAGTGATGAGCATCCCAAAAGACCGGCATAGCAGAATCAGAAAGTGGAGGTGGGAAGGGGCTGGGAGGAGAGCACTGCTGAAGGAAAGATTCTGGTTGGTTTGGCTCAGGAGGACTCTGTGGACAGCAGGAGTGTGTAGACTGGGAGCTCCTGCACAAGGGATGGCTGCGAAGAAACACACAGGTGTCAGGAGAAAATATTCCTTGATGACACATGTACTTTTCTTTATACACTTGGATTTTATTAAGTGATTTGCCACCTAAATATCAATGATTGCAAGCAATATGTAGGGCTTAGGGCACCATATGTTCAGAGCACTGATCTACCACACAGTTAGTACCACAATCCTTTCCTAGGTAAGAAAAAAGAAGAATAAGGTATCTACAAAGCTCAGTTGTAAAAACTTCTAGGAAGCTTACACAATCTATGTTTTTGCTATGAAGTTTAGGCAATCTCAGTTGTCTGGTGATTTCATAAGCACTGAATTCATAGCTCATTCTGCAGCAAAACTTCCCAAGAGAGCAAACTACAGTAATAAAATCAGTATTATGAAAAAAATGCAAATGCTATGTATTCATAGAATAATTAAGTGTAAAGGAATCTCTGGAGGCTGTCTATTCCAAGTTCCTGCTCACTCTTACAGTTAGATCAGACTGCTGGTGGACCTATCCAACTGACTTTCAAGCAGCTTCAAGTATGGAGATTTACTGCACTTTCATAAATAACAACTGCAAGCATATGTCTCTGTGTTGGATCGTGAGAAAGGTTCATTTTCTGCAAACGTTTGCCTATAAATTAACTAATAGATGTTAAGGTTAGTATATTTTGATCCAAACTCCAGGTCTGAATAAATACAAATATGAAATAACTGAAACCAAGCTACCCCAAAAAGCCAATAACACACTGGAGTTTGAACCATATGGGAGTTGAATGTTTTGCTGTGACAAGTATGACAAAGACCAAAATCATAAAAGAGACCCAGGACAGGAAGGCAGACGCAGTGCGAAGGTTCAGACTGCAAATACTCAGCACATCTATCAAACTACTCAACTCCAAGCAGGAACATGTGAGAACTAAATTGTGTTGATTTGCTTTGGTAGGGTTTTCATGCACAGTCTGCTAAGAGGATAGCAGCAACAATATTACCTCATAAAATACATCATAAGAGTAATTGTCAATATTGCAGCAAAAGTTTAGAGAACTGCCAGCATGAAAAGAAATAGGATGTTTATTAATTTCAAGCTGGATAAGGATATAGTGCTAGCAGCTGAGATTTTGCTTCTGAAAGAAAATCCACAAAGAGTAGAAGGTGAAGAGGTAAAATTCATGTTTGCTGAGATGACCTACCCTCTATAAGGGAATATATGAACTAAATTTACTGTAAATCAGCTCAAGCAGATGCAATTTTTAATACTAACAGGTAATAAAATGCCCATTATTAGTTTAAGAATATACAAAATCTTGCTTTTATATGAGGGTGTGTTCACTGGAAAGGGAGCTAAATAGGCGATGAGAAATATTTTAGAACATCTTTCTTGAATACAAAAACTCTTAACAGAATAGGAAAGAATACACAGGAAAAGTATATTTTCCTTGGGGGTATTTTATGTTTTCAGAAAGTTCACCTTAAGATTAAGACAGAAAAAGCTTACTAAGTTGCTTCCTCTGGAAATCATGGAGACAGAGGGAGAGGTGGGGAAAGATATGGTGATGATCTCATTGATTTCTGCAGTAGCAAAGGTTGATCCCTTCACTTGAAAGTAAACCTCAATGTAAAAAAGGGAAAGCAAAAATAAAATTAAGCTCTGTATTCTAAGAGATTTGTCAGTAGAACCCAAAGAAGCCAAAAGCCTTTCCCCCCTCCCCCCTCCTTTTTCTGCATTTAGGAGCCAGTAGGCCTCCAGCAGTTTTCATTAGGGCAATCAAATATATTTTAATGCACTGTCAATACTTGTTTGCAGGGGCACATTTTCTGCAGATGCTGTTTTTTAGATGTATGTTGCCCAAGATGTACCACAAAATGTCAGAAGTGCGGACATCAGATATTAAAATTCTGCTCCAAAATATATTGGACAATTGCATAAAAAGGTGGAGAAATTCCAACAATAGAAATGAAGATGTAATTTAACAATCAGGATATTCTTGCTGGAAGATTGTGTACTGAGATTTCTTGTAAGGTGTAGGAGAAGGAAGGATTTGGATCTAGCACTTTTACATCAATGGCTGACAAGACAAAAAACATCAACCTGCCTGGTGGGCATGAGGGGAAATTTATTCCCTTATATTATTAATAATCTTTTTTAAATGAAGCCCAAGATGCTTTCTGAAAACCTGATGAGTTAATTTCCATAGGGCCAGCAGATGGAAGGAATGGGAAAGGGAGATACCTGTGTGACAGTAGGTGTGGGGCACATGTTGGCAGCATGGACATCAGCACCCTGGGACTATGTTGCTCAAGCCTTAGCAAGGAAGCATAGGTGCCTTCATAATGAGCTGAGCATTCAAGATGGAGACTAAACTTTGGATGAAGTACT
The DNA here is from genome assembly GCA_035583185.1 of Anabacerthia variegaticeps. NCBI lineage: Eukaryota > Metazoa > Chordata > Aves > Passeriformes > Furnariidae > Anabacerthia > Anabacerthia variegaticeps. Next base: position 21,417,897 of record JAWWEW010000078.1, read on the forward strand.
GCAGCCTTTCTCCTGGGTCTGAATGAGAATGTCACAAAATTTCCTCCACATGGAAAGAAGTTAGATGGGTAGGAGGAGGTTAATTTGAGATAGGTTAGACAAGGAGTAAATGTGTGCACTTCCTATCAGTATTGCAGGTTCACAGGAGGTTTTTCAGAATGTTCAAACCTAATTTAAGCTTGTGATGAAAAACTGCCACTTCTCTTATTTATAGATCAGGTTTGTCAGCTCCAGGATTTTAGCTATTGGGAAATTCCTCTCCCAGACAACAATTTGTAGCCAAGAGCCTTGCCCACAATTGCTCACAAGCTTGAGGAAATGAGAGGAACAAAGGCTGAAAAGAACAAAGCTTGAAGCCATGGAAAGTACCTCTGTCTTAATACAAACTACAGCTTTTCCAGGCTGCCTGCTTTGGTGGGGCTGCCTCATGTAGAGCAGTTTCAAGCAAATAGCTTCAGTACAGCTCAGCTGCATGATGAATTGCACGTGTCTGAAACTACATGGCCACATCATGGGGGGTCAGTTGGCAGCTGGACAATAAGTCTGGTGGGCTCGTAGGTGTCAGACATATCCTGTGTATCCGTGGAGTGCCTCTGGGCAGTTGTGCAGAGTCTGCAGAAGTAAGAGAGGTTCCATTCTGGTTGGAGTCATCTACTGAGTCCAAGTAGGTGCTGTATTGTATGAGTATTGGCAAGTATGAGCTGTGTAGAGCAAGACATGAAATTAATTGCATGTGATTCTCATTAAATCATGAGTTAATCCCGTTGTTAATGTCACTGGAATGAGTCTTGTGGGAAGGACACAGCATGCAATAGGACTCATTTTTTTGGTATCTTTGAACTTCACAATGCAAGGTGAGAAAAGGGATTTAAGCATAAAACACTCTTATAGTGTCTAAAATGTCCCTATATTCTTTGACAGTGTCTCTGCCTGCCTGCCACAGTGATGTCTACCTCAGTTCCTTGTCAAGCCTGTCTTAAGTGAGTTTTTAGAGGATGTACATGACAAAGTGCTTTGTAGACACCAGTCTGTGCACTCTTCTTGCGGAAGGCTTGGAAAGCTGGTGTCTCCAGCTGTTTTCCATGCCGTGGTGGTGATTATCACCCTCCCTTGCTTCTTCAACTGCATTTAATAATGAACATTTAGTTCAGCTACTGTGCAGGTTAGATATGGACTCAAAGGGTCAGACTTACACGGCAGCTCATTTAAATACCTAAATTAATTAAATATATGATATAGGGGTAGTTGCTATCCAGTTCTGTGAACTTCACTGTTTCACCAGGAAATCTGTAGCTTTGGAACTGTCAGTCAGATCTTAAAAACAGGATAAATATTTCTTTTTTTTACAAAGCCTTAAAAAGGAGAAGTCATTTAAGCATAATACCTGTCTCTTCATTTGTCGTATGTTATTATTAATAGAATAGTTTTTGTTGATGTCTGTGACTTTTACTTGTCAATAAAAGTACAATAATAATATCTCTAAAATATGAGTGACTCGTAATTAAAAATGTATCTGTTTATTTAAAAAAGAAATATTAATGCTCAATATTTCAGAAGCAGCCAAGAGTAACTATCTGGGATTTTTCACAAGGGAAATGCCAAAACTGGGCACACACATTGAGTTTCCCTGGCACTGATTCACATATTGCGTGGCAGTAATGGCTGAAGGTCCTTGGTGTCTTCTCTATTTCTTTTTGATTGATTTTGAGACAATACCGCTGCATATTTGGTGTAATGAAAACCTGTGGTGAAACAGTAAAGGAAAGCATGGTGGAATCGTTTTACCCTATGACTTCTTTGCAATGTTAAGTCCTTTAAAGACTGTCTTCCTGGAAAAGAAAAGAAATTCCTTTCCTCATCTTGTAGTCAAGGATGCATACTGTTAGAAACAAGAATTTTTCTGAGTCTTTGCATGTACAGTCAGTACTTAGAGAAAAGTAGAAATGACTGTCATTAACTCTTGCCTCCAGGTTCTTATTAATGTATTTTTAAAGCTGTAAAATTTCTGCTTCTGTTAGATAGTTTGAGAAGGAATAGGTAAGTCAAGTTTAAAATAAGTTCTTGCTCTGAGTAAGGCAGCCTGTAAGACTGCTGAATTGTTGATTGCTAATGGGACTTAGAGAGAAACACTGAGAAACAAAGGGAAAAAAAATGTGTGAACAATTACTGGTATTGCACTTTTCTGTCTTATCCATAAGAGCTGGCATGCATTTATAAAAGAACTGAGTGGTCTGCTGCCAAGTACAGTTCCACCTTACTCACTAGTGGACATCTTTTATGATATGAATAAACAATAATCTTGTTATTCAAACAGTGGTCTATCTAGCTCAGCATTTTGCCTCCAGTAACAGGAGGTACTAGATGTGTTACGGAAATACAAAGTTTGCAGTTATTTAATATTCTGCATATACAGAAAGTTTCTTTTTTGTCTACTTGAGTAAGAAGCAGTTTTCTACCTTGAAGGAAGAATGAGAGGACATATTCCAGCAAAGCTCTTGGTATTTTCTTTATCAGTACAAATGCATAATCATTTGGGGGATCTAGGAAAGATGTTGACAGAAAGGAATATTGTGAAAGAAGTTGGCCACAGGCTAATCGTGCTTTGCCTATGGAAAGTGTTCCTCATCTGCCTTTCAGTATTAGGGAATGCCCTTTTCTCTTGTATTAGAAGAGAGGGCAAAAGAAATGAGGAATCATTTTAGATGCTGTGTAGGAGAGAAACATGAATGGTAATCAGTGGAAAACATCAGAATGGCTCATAATCAACACTGAAACCCTGCTGCTGTGAACTCCAGGCTCAAACCTTTGCTCATGTGCATTTTCATGAAGCATCATGATATTCGAGGGGAAAACAAAGATGTTTCGTTGGTGGGGGTGGAAAGCAGAAGAGACAGATGTGCCACTGGCGACAGCCGATAGGGCATGTTTGCTGAATGATTTGTGTGCTGGGCCTAGCACGGTCCTGGCCTTTCTAATCTTCCTTCAGTTTTCTTTTACATAAATGCTGACTTTTATAGAATAATTCTGAGAAAGACCAAGATCTGTGCGAAACAGACAGCATGTGGCAAGCATGTCACTACTGAAACCCTGGAGGAATTTAATAATTCAGGCCATAAATCAGGCCAATGACTTTTAGGACTACACTAATGCTTTTTCCTTTGAACTGAATACCAATATGCCTGAATTTTTTTAAAAAGTTATGTTCTCATCAGGATCACTACTACAAAAGGGCCTTTAAGAAACTATTTCTCTGTACTGTTCATGTTCAGAACCTGACTATGAATTATAGGCGGACACTGGATGTGTGGAATACTCCAGAATCTTCCAGTATTCATATGAGAAGTGGGATTTGAATCCAGTGAGAAGTGAGTTAAAATATGGGCTAGTAGTCTAGTTAGGTGTAATTACTATTCTTCACAGTGCTGCCATGAGACAACTCTTTTTCCAGACATATACAACAGTAAGGATGATGGAGGCTGTTCCCACAGTTATGTCCCAATAACTTCTTTGCAATGGGCAGATTGTCACTCCAAGGTCCAAGGTCCTTCGTGTGAGTGGCACATTGGTGCTGCACTGCTGAGGCTCAGCTAGGCAGCTTCCACAGCCTCTTGGGTCCCAGCATCAACATCCAAACCACTCTGTATACACAGAAACAATGGACCCAACTTCTAGCATTACTGTGGGAGGACACTGAAAAGAGGTGTAACAATGAAAAATGATGAGAAAGAGATTCCCCTCCTCATACAGCAAAAAGAGGCAGGGCAGCAATTCTAATAGCTATAAAGCATTGCTTTAAGGATTTCCTTCGTAAGAAAATAAGTGTGAGCTGCTTGAATACATGCGAGAAGCTGCTAAGAGCTTGCAGTGGCCCTGAACTCTGCAGTTGAGAGTGGGTGGGATTTGAAAACCACTAATTATTTCAAATTTAATGGCTGTGATGATCATTAGCGGAATATGGGAAAAAAAGAAAAACCTTGAACAAAATAATCTGATTCCAAATGCATGTACCATACTTTAATTATGAGAGGACAAGAAAGAGGGATAAAGTACCAGTCAGCCAGAACTTGAACAGTCTCTAGCATCTGAAAGGAAGACTGGGACAGAAATGGTGCCAGAACTGTAAGTCAGAGCCTCAAAGCAAATATTTTTGTCTGAAATTGCATATTGCCAGCATTCCCAAGTTGCTAATTATCTTCCCTCTCTCAATCTGCTACTAGTCTCGCTGTGCAGATAAATGCACTATTTACCTCCGTCTCAACCAAGCTTTTCTGTGAACTATCTTGAGTGTGTGGTTTTCTCATGGGCACTTAGGGGAGGTAAGTAGCTAAAGTGGTATGTCAAGTGCTACTTGAAACTTTTTCAGACCTTATTGATTCTTTTTAAGACTGAGGTAGAGCTTAAAAAGATACCTGACCCTGGTCACCATGGTGCCCTGGAGAGGCAGTCCATGCTTTCTGTCACAGAAGACCCTATAGGCCTCATCAAGTCTGTGATATTCTCTATGCTACCAGAAACCACTGTCATGCTTTGCATTGTGAGGAGGAATGAAGAAAACAGTCGAAGACCAGCATTTCTTGCTCTAGTCACGTTATTCCACTGTTGTCAGTCCAAGGAGCAATTCTTCAAAGTCAGCATGGAGGATATTTGGGAATTTTTCCATACATCCCTTCCTGTCCTGTCCAGTTGGAATAACATCAGGTCCACATGAAAGGATGGAGAAGATGTTTTCTCTTTCAGTGTTGCCATGACAGAGTGGTTCTGATCATCCACAGCCTGTCTGGAGAGGTGTGTGTATGTATGGGAAGAGTGGGATAACATTGTTTGAGGATGAGTCCAGGAGGCTTTGAGGCACAGCATTGTTTTCCAGGCTGCTGTGGCCATCTGACATAAGCATGAGAAACAAAAATGGCCCCTGTTTAGTTGGGATCCAACTGCACTGGCAGCTTTTAACTGCACTCTTCTTCTCTCCTTTTCCCATTATTGGTCCTCCCCTATCTGCATTGATGTCTATATTTCCCCTCCCTCTCAACATCTCATAGTAAGTTTATCACATTCCCAAAATTACCTCAAATATCCCATAGTAAGTTTGTTTACGCCCTTAAGACCCATGATAATTTTGCTTCCACCTCCTTATCTGTTAAACAGTTTTAGTGGAAATTCCTCAAAGCTTTAAGTAATTGCAGCAATGTCTCATCAATAATCAATGCGAGAGCTCTGGTCTCTGGTATAGTCTCAATTTTCTCCTGCTGTTTTCTGATTCTCTGCCTGGGTTTTTAATTTATTCCTTCTCTTCCTGTCTCTTGTTCCAGTCTTTTATGCTCAGCATCCCTAAACCTGATATCCCTACAAGGTAAATAGGCTCTCAGTCCTCACAAGAGTATTTTGCAGCCTTCTCTATCAGACACTCTGAGTATCTTGTGAAGCTGCAATGGGACAGGAAATGACTGTGCTTAATTTTACTCTTGTGTGAATTTTGGACTAAAAATATATATTGTCTCTATAGCAGCCAAACAACTTTAAATATCAAGAAATCAAGATAATGGAGGGAAAGAAAACTAAATATATGCTTTATATTAAGGCTCATTAAATTACAAATCATTGAATGACTTGAAATAAGATTAAAATGTGAGTTCTCCAGTCTATTTTTAAGCTGTTCTACTATTATGGTTTTTTATTATATAAAAGTTAAGCTAGTCATTTATAAAATCATCTAAATGCACCTTTTTCACCTTCTGTTCTCAGATTTGGCAGTGAAAAATTGTTCTGATTGTGGTTTCTTGAAGTGTAATTACTTTGTCAATGGAAAATATAATTAGAACTGATATTTAAAATGCTCTATAATTGTACTTAAGCCATTTGATAATTTCCTCACGTACTGGATGTTTTATTAATTTAACAACAGCTAACAATACTGAAGTTGGAGAATCAACTGACAATTTCTCTTCCCCATTTTAAAGAAAACATAATTTGCTCCAGCCTTCCATCTACTCCCAGAGGAAAGCTGTGGACACCCATTTTCTGTGAGCAGCTTCATTAACTTCACAACAAATTGTTCACAGTAGTACTGCTGTTGATATGCTGACTGAATCAGGTTCTGTTTGAATGACCTGAACTTCATATTTGACCACTCTAAGATTTTAGAGGAGAAAAGTGTGATATGAACAACTGGATGAGGCCTGGAGGCTGAGTTTTAGTTCCAGCTTTGTCATTCAAGCAAATTTACGTTTTTCAGCTTTACTTGCTTGTTACATAAGGATGTTAAATGCTTACTGGTTTCTCTGGGTGGTGGCAAAAATTCAGCAGATGGTAGCTTGGAAGCTGAAAATAGCTATTATATTAGTTATTTTCCTTATTTGGAATGGACTCTTGATAATGCAAAATAAGGAATTCCTATGACTTCTCTCCAACATGTCAAAATACTCCAAGCAACACTTGCCTTTTTTTTGCTGATAATGGGCAACATCTATCATTCACCACCAGTTCATGCAGGTTCATTAAACCTTCCTCACTTGGTGAGCAGCTACCTTCTCATGTGAAGTCAGTGACATGTCCTTTTGCAGTGACAGCAGCCTCGGGACAAGAAGGTGGTGGCCACTACCCTGCAACTCTAACCATGGCAGTGGATGTGTCAATGTCCTGGTCTGGGAAATTCAGACTTTTATATCTCCTAATGCCTGCACCGTGACCAGAGACATGTCAGATATAAGGAATGACTGTTGCACACCAGACAGATTGCACTGAGCTCTTGGTGGCAGGCACTGTGCATGGGCACCACCAGGTCATTTCACTGCCTCTCCGTGGTGCCCTGGACAATACCCATGGTGATGGAGGACAAGACGTAGTAGTCATTTCTGAATCCGAGCTGACTCCATTCAGAAGCAGAGATCAAATTTCACCTCAGCAACAAAAGCAACAGAAGGCAAGCAATCCTTAGACAGCTGCTACATTGGCATTCATGAGCAGACCCAAAGTAGGCTTTGTGAGGGAACTGTGCAGAAGCTCCCAAAGCAGTGGTGATGGGTGGTGAGGGTGGATGTATTTCTAAAAGTGAACATTGCATAATGCAAGGCAAACATACACACAACTGCAGTGCTTTGTAAGTGTGGTGTTCAGTGCAGCATGGAGTGTTCCTTGGATGCTGTTTTTTGTAAAAGTATTGAGAGAAGAGGCCCTTTTGAGGGAGCTTGCAGCAAAGATGGATGTTTGTGGGTGTCACCAAAAGAAAGGGACTGGCAGACAGCATTGCCTCATACACAGAACTAGTATCACTGAAGTGTTTTATCTAAGAGAGAGAGGATACATGTGCACTCAACCTTTCAAGAAGGCCTCTTGAAAACTGCTGTGGGGTGTATGCAATTCAGTGGCAGGAACCTCTCTGATGTGGATTTCATTACCCAAGAAGGTAATGAACTTTGCTTTTTGGATGTATTCTTCAATTCAGCCTGCAGGTAGGAAGCTATAGCCACATTCAAGAGCCCCTGCTATAGAGACAGTGCTTATAGGGTCTTCAGTAGAGCTCTTCCAGTTGGTCTTTCTCCAGCTAATAAGACTTAGAAAAATGCTGCAAGAACTGGTGGGACTGAGGAGAGTTGTGGGTGGGGATTTTTTTTTTTTTTTTTTTTTTGGTATCAGAAGATCTAGGTATCTTTTTGTATTAACTTTCTTTGGAGAGGAAAAGTCACTAACTCACTCCCCTAAGACAGGAATTTTTTTTGTCACTCTACTATTTTGCTCTTTGAATTTTTTCAAAAGACTTTTCATGGTCCCCATTAAAGTAGTCTTTGATTTGCTTGAGTCTCAGTGTATTTCAGCCTGTTATCACTCAGTCTAGTTTTCATTTCAGGCAGCCAAACAAAATTTAGTAACACTACAAATGTATTTACTTTTTTGCTGATAAAGAGGTCTGGTCCCACAGCCTCTTTGCCTTGAACAGTATTAAATGTCAGCAGTGGAAAACCACTCACCTGCACACAAGATTCAGGAAAAAGCATCCACATGAGCAGAGGGAGAGAGCAGGATGTGGCCTTAATGTGCTGAAATACAAGGACCAGAAAATTAATGATTCTGATGTATCCATGGGAAAAACATTCCCTCACCTGAGAACCCTTCCCATAAAGGTCAGGGGATGTTCTGCATCTTACTGTCAGCTCAAACTACCTGCTGATCCTTGGGGAATTTTAAAAGGGCCCTGCAGCCCAGGAAGTTTACGATGTTTTCCTGCACAGATTGGGCTTGTGGTTATTTCATCCCTCAGTATTTTATTGCTTTTTCCTTTTTTTTTTTTTTTTAAATTCTTTACCACTTTTGCTGTCATCAGATCCTTCTTTCCATTTATGTGTCTTATTTCCATCTTTTCAGATCCCTTCCTGCTGTGTGATGAGCTGTTTGCTTTTAACTAGTGGTAGGTCCCTCAGCAAGACCTCTCAGGTCCCCAAAGCCCACCGGGATCAGACGGTTGCCTCTGATCTCTGGTAAAATCTGTCACTCTCCTCTTATCAAACAAGAAGAAAGGAGGCAGAGAGAGTCTCATGTGCTGATGGGCTGATGTATTCCTCTGGTCTCTAAACAGTCATTCCTATTTGGAAAAACAGTTCCTCAATATTCATGTTGCCACCTCTCTGTTCCCTCAGCTCCCACAGCTATTGCTTCAACTAGTGTTGCTGTTCTTTTTTACTGAAGAGATTGCAAGATTAGGTTCCAGTAATTTTCAAGAAATGAGGTTTCAGTTAGAACAGAGTTTCATCAATAACTAGGGAAAAGTACAAACCTTAAAATCTGTAACTTCAATAGTTGTTTTGGCATTTCATAACACTCAGAGCATATGGACAGAGGTACTGTGGACAGGTGAGAATAAAACAGAGGAGACAGCAGACAAGGTAGGTTGGGATCAGCCCAGCCTTATGCTCCAGTGTCATCAGGGCCTCTTTGTGGTTCCATTTGTAAAAATAATTGTTCACTATTAAAAAGGAATTAAAATTAAATATTTTTATTTTATTTTCCTTTTACAGTATCAATACACTTAGTGCCCTAAGTAAAGTTGTGACTAATAATTTGAAGAAACTTTCTGGACTATTTGAATTCATTACTTGAGTGTCTGCTCCCTGGTGGGACCAGAGAAGTATCTCATGCACAGGATGAATGACAGCCATCACCAAGCTGACCTTTGGTTTTTATTCCTCTTCTCTCTGGTTGCTAGTTACCTAGCTATACACGGGTATAGACTGTACAAAGCAGCATCAATTCTTGAGCAGTGTACTGCCTGGCATAGCCTCCTTTCAAACCTGGGGGGTTTGTCTGCCACACACAATGTAACTGTAATACAGAATATTGCATACAGATTTGCCAGCTTTCAGCCGGTATCTTGAATTTCCTGTGACTGTGGGAATAGCTCTCATGCATCTCCCTGTAACGTGTTCCATGCACAGGTTCAGGCTAGGAATGCAGGACTGACTGTTAATGAGGAATTATGGTATGCTTTTAGTTAATTATGTAACATGCAAGTAGAGTTATTTTTGTAATTATAATAATGATGACAATGTGAATGATGCAGAAGAAGCGCTGCAGTGATGCAGTTTGGTTTTCCTACACAATCTGAAAATTTCAGCTTCTTTTACTGTACTGGAAATTTAAAAGATTTAAATCTTTATAACATTCTTTATTTTATTGCCCTTTGGTTAAAGGATAATTTAGGGTTCTTGGTCTTTAGGTAACTTACAGTGTGGTAATGATCTCTTCTGATTATAATACACAATCTAAAAATTAGTATTACATATGAGGATTACAATGTGTAAAAAAAATAAACTTTATAACTTCTCACTGCATTGGAATGAGACACAGAAAAGTGTTACTTTATCAGTTTCTTTTCTGTGATATTTAGAATTATTTAAAAATATGCAAAGGCCCAGAGAATTCACAACAGATTTTCTGTGTATCCAGACTTCATTATGGACTTTGGCAAACACATTTTACAGAATAAAGATGAGCCAAGTGTTGCCTTCCTACCAAGGGTGACTAAAGCCAAGTGAATTAATGTTATGCACTCCATTTTTCTATATAACCATCTTTCCTCTTTTTTGTTCTTTATTGTCTGCATCTTTCTTTTATCTCACACATACTTTTTGTTCTCCCTTTCCAGCATTAACCCCCTTAGCTAATTTTTTCTGCAGCTTCATTCTGCCATGTCATTTCTTTTCAGGATTTCTTCTCTTCCGTCTGTTTTTAGTCCCTTTCTATTTCAGATGTTGTTATTTTAGCTCTGTAAATACAGAATTTTAAAAAATGTTTTCCTGAAAATGGTCTGCCATTTTTTCCAGTTTTGAGTCTGACTACAAGCCCCAGACCAGGTGACTAGCTCGTAGTTTTCCAATGATCCCTTTTTCCCTTTTTGAAGACACAAGCGATGTTTGCCTTCTTCTTCTTTTTTTTTTTTTTTTTTCTTCCAGCCATGGTGAATAATCTTTCTGCTTCAACTTCTAAAACTATATGAATAAATTGATAGATCTCTATCTGAAATGCTGCTGAATCACCCATCTATTCAGAGGCAGAACATTCTGAGTACAGCCAAGACTCATTTTAGAGCTGTAAGAGATAAAAACCAAAAAGGCTAAAGACATAGTTAAGAACAGGTTTCTTCTGATTATACATATTTTCTACAAGCTTGCACTCATTAATTGATTTTACATGAAAGTCTAAACTGTGACTCTTCTACTTCTAAGTACATTTAAATAAATAAAACTCTCAAAACCAATTTGAGACTATTTGAAGGGGACAAACATGAATGGTGGTTTAGAGCTAACAGAGAAGCAGGAAGCTATGGAGCATTTGTGTAAAGGACAATGTGGTGGAATATCTGTCAGGAAGGAAATGATTACTCCTCTGCTAGAGAGCTGAAAGTCTCTTCTGGTTTTGGACCTACCAGCTGTGGTTCTGATTCTCAGCCATGGCAAAGAGATCAAGCAGCTTTAGTTGAGATATTGGCCCATAATATTTTAATTCTGGCTTTTGTTTCTAGTTGTGCTGTAGAGTTTGACTCTGGTCTTTGATGACATTTCTCTAACTATGAATTTCCTTTATATTAAATAGGGATAATACCACTTTTTCTCCAGATTAATTTAAATTCCTGATGCTTAGACACGAGACCTATGAAGGGCATTTGAAGATCTTGAACAAAAAAACCTAAAAGTACTGTTCATGTCAGTCCAGAGAAGAATGCTGTTGTTTCTCATAGGTAACTTTTGTTGCATCACTTGAACTTGGGAACAAAAGAAGTATGCAGACAGCTTGTCATTTGGGAATAAAGCAAGAGAAGTAAAATATTCAGATTTATGCTAAAACTCCATGTTCATTATCTTTATTTTAAAATAAGTCGTTTAAAAGATGCATTGTAACTATTTTAATTTGTTGTTTGGTGGGACAATATTATCTGTGTGATGGTGAAATGGAATGAGAAAATGAACTACAAGATTTTTCTGGAAGATTAGAAGAATTTAAATCTTTTCTGATTGAGCATATAGCTGGACAATAATTTTTATTTGTTTTCAGATTTCAGTATATGACTTCAGTATACAATTTCTATTACTTCTCTGTGAGTGTGCATGAACAGATACTGCACGTACTCACACATGTGTGGATGGAGAAAAGTTTACGAGACAACAGCAGCTAAAGAATGGAAAGTATGTGCTGAAGGGTAAGTCTCCCAAGAAGCTGTAAATGGTCCCATTTAATCCACAAGAAGTGTTATAACCCCTGAAGCTGACCAACACCATAAGAGACTGTGGCCCACCAGCATGAACTATACCTTATTTAACTCTGTTAACATAAGTTTTTCTAAGAAATGCTCGGTTTGAACTGTGTCTTCCTCAACTCCATCCCCAATCAAAGAAAAGGGAGTTTACTACATATTCACAGGGGTCCTGGTTTTGGCTGGGATTCCCTACCACATCCAATAAAGAATGGATGCTTTCCTTTCCCCTCCTTTTGCTATTAATGTATTTACAAAAACACTTTTTATTATCCTTTACAGAAGTGGCCAGATTAAGTTCTATTTGAGCTTTCTCCTTTCTAATTTTCTTTCTGCATGACCTAACAACATCCTTAAACCCTTCCTGAGTTGCCCGCCCCTTTTTCCAAAGGCAATACACCCTCTTTTTCTTCCTGAGTTCCTGCAAAAACTCCCTGTCCATCCAGGCCCTTTTTCTTCTCCTCTGGCTCATCTTTCAGCACACAGGGTCAGCCTGGTCCTGCGCCTTCAAGATTTCTTTCTTCAAGTATGTCCATCCTTCCTGGACTCTGTTTTTATGGACTGTTTCCCAATGTACTCTCCAAATCAGCCTTCTGAATAGGCTGAAGTGTGCCCTCCAGAAATCCTGGGTAGAGGTTTTGTTGATGCTGCTCCTTGTTTCGGGTGAAAACTCCATCATTTCATGGTCACTGTATGCCAGATGGGCTTCAACCACCACCTCTCCCACCAGCCCTTCTCTGTAAAGAGCAGGTCTAGTGGGGCCCCACCCTGGTAGACTTGCTCTCCAGCTGCCATAAGAAACTGTCCTCCACACACTCCAAGAACCTCCTGGGCTACCCCTTCTCTGCTGTGTTGAGTTCCCACTAGACATCTGGCAGGTTAAAGTCTCCCACAATAACAAGGGCTGAGAATTCTGAAACATCCATCAGCTGCTTGCAGAGTAATTCCTCCACTTCTTCATCCTGGTTGTGTGGTCTATAACAGACTCCCACCAGGATGTCAGCCTTGTTGGCTTTCACCCTGATTATTACCCAAAGGCACTCAACTTTATTGTCACTAAGCTGAAGTTCTAAAGAGTCCAGAGGCTTCCTAACATATAGGGCCACCCTTCCACCTCTCCTACCTTGCCTATCTCTTCTGAAGAGCCTGTAGCCATCCATTGCAGCACTCCAGTTGTGAGTAATCCTACTACATTTTGTGATGGCAACTATGTCATAGCTTTCCCGCTGCATGATGGCTTCCAGCTCCTCTTGTTTGTTAGCCATACTGCATACTAGCTACTGAGAAGGAATTAACTCTATCCCAGCCAAAATCAGGACAACAGTGAAGCAATAGAGTAAATGGGTGATTTCTGATAGTGACATGTTTGAAAACTTATTTGATTATTTTATTGTTGTAAAAATTATACAGAGTTGTTTTCAGGAATAGTTTCTCCGGAGGTTTATTGATAGCAAGGCAGAAAAACTCCCAGAATTTGGTTACGTTGTTAATAAGGTGTTTAACAGCAAAGAAGAATTTTAACAAGGCTTAAGAAGCCTTTATATTTCATATTTTGCTACATTTTTAGTCAGGCTGCAAAGCAGACAGCAAGAATGAAAGAAAACTACATGTACATTAGCAGGCAGTTCAGTGCATCATGAAGTTTGGTAGGGTGACATGATGCTGAGGTCCCAGCATTGGAACTGACTCTGTTCTGGTCTTGCAGACTGACTAGCCAACAGTGGCTGGAGCACATCAGGTGAATTTGTGAAGTTCAGGTTTTCATTTAGGCCTAAGCAATGAAATGGAGCTTGTGTGCTCTCAGGTCCCTCCAAGATCTGAAACAAAATGGGGTAATTGGGAATGGCAGGAGATTTGATTCAGAAGTGCACTCCTGCTTCAGGGTATCACATTAATGTTGACACACACAATACTAATCAAGAAGTAATGGATCAAATTAACTGAAGGGACAGGGAACACATAATTGATATAGCAATCCGTGTTATATTATGTCACATCTTTCATATTATTGGTTTTTAATCCATTTACAATTCCATTCATTTTTAGTGCAGTATTAACTGCATAAAAATGAATTCAACAGGGAAATCTCATATTTTGTAAGAATCCCTTGATTTTCAGTAAGATTTTTTTTCACTTTCTAGAATTGCATATCAGTACTTTTATAACCTCTGCTTAAAAAAGATTACACTCTGTAGAAGCAAAATGTCCAGTAAATAAACATAATGGTCTTAAATGTCTTCTGATCACCAGCCATTTTAATAGAAGTGGAACAGATGACTTCAAAATGAACTGGATGCTTTGAGACTGTAACTTCTGTAACTTTTCTAGGTCCCCATAACTTCTCCTCTTCTCTCTTTCTTTCTGTTTCCCCTGCAGTTTGTTTGAGCCTTGCAGTTATTTGGACCCACTGGAAAATTCCCCATAGACTGTATTTACTTTCCAGAAGGAACATAATATGAAACAGTTACCAGACGAGCTTTTTGTACTTTTATGCTTTTCCTTTTCAGAACTTCAAGGCTGCAGTTTTTGATGGTATTTTCTGTATTATCTTTGCCATGCTGTTGACTGAGCCATGCCGAGTACCAAAGGCCCATGACTCTCCATGTGAGATTTGGGACTGTACATCTGAGCTGGGAGTATTCACTTGGGTAAACGTCAATGAAGTCATGGAAAAGCACAAACCCGAAGCTTCTTTTTGATAGGAATATGCTAGTCCTTTCAAAGCTTTTAAATTTGTATTTGTATAATGAATCTAAAAGAAGCAACATGTGTAAGGAATGTAATGAATTTAAGGGAAGCAAAGGGAGATGTTAAGTGTTAGGGGGTCTATTTACTATGAAGACCACAGCTTTTATGGTTCTCCTGTCTCCCTCACCAAGGAGAAGGTAGTATTTTCATTTCTGGAGGAGTCCCCATGCACCAGCTGTAGCAGCCCACAGGACTGCAGGCATTCAGGGCAACAGCAGAGCAGATGCAGTGCTTAGTAGCAATCAGGGACCATTCACGTTTGGACCCTTTCAATTTTCTTTCTGCATGCCCAGAAAATAGTTTTTGAATTTGTCAGACTCCACTGAGACATAGAAAGTTGTCAGCATGACAGGAGCCCTGTCAAATATGTCCAGATGGGCTCTCATGCCTGTACATTTTTTCCACACTCTCTTAAATTTCTGCTGTTTTAATTAAAAATAAAATAAGATGTGCTACTTTGATCTGGGTTCATCCTAATATATATAAGTTCACCTCTGTTCTTAAATGCATGACCAGGCAATCTGTTGCCAAACAACTACAAGGAATGTCTGTAAATTGGATTCACTACACTATCTCCAGGGATGACTACAATTGTCAGCTCCCTGTCAGCTAAATGAAAATAATGAAATGTAAGTTACAAACAGCAGCAAAATTGCATGAGTCATTCTATTTATACATGTAATTACATCTAAAGGTCCAAGTGTCTTGAAATTAAAAGAAGATTGGTTCTGTCAGGTGCTTAACAAGGTTTTCTTGGAAAGGGTCTTCTTCAAGAAAGCACTGTAGAAGGCATCTGTGTCAGTAAAGCATAAACAGCTTGACAAAATTCAAGTGCGATAACGCTGCAATGCACACGTGCACATTGCTCCGACAGGCAGAGCGATGTGACCAAGATGGAGAGTGACTGCCATGCAAAGCTGTGCCTCCCGCCAGTTCTGATAATGAGCATTAACTGAAAGTTGACAAAAGGAGGTAGAAAATGCTGTGGACACGTGGGGTCTCCTATTTTCTTTCCTTGAATCTCTCAGAAGGCCTTGGGGCTCTGGAAGCTTCATATCAGAATGCATTGCATATTAATAATATATGAAGCACAATTAGCACACATGGTGCTTTGCAGGCTTGTAATTCATGCTTGGCTCCAAACTTCAGTACAGCACTATGAGGGGATAGGGAAGAGCTACATCATAAATACAAAATAATGTATTGATGCATTATTGAACAATTTAGTTCAGCAAGTCTTGTCAGCACAGGTTGGAAAAAAAAAGACAAGGTTCCTTGAGATATTCATACAAATAAAGCAATGGGATTTTGAGAATAGAAAAATAGCTGCAAAGGATTTGGGTCTTATTTTCATCAAGTGATTATATATTGTTTTAAGTAAAAGCTTATAGGACAAAGATTTTTTGAGTATTGATGGAGAGGTAACATCTATGGCTGTAATATCAAACATAAAAATTACAAATTGACCTTTTTTCTGTGTTGCAGCTGGGATAATTTTCTTCCTAGTAGCTGGTATAGTACTGTGTTTTGGATTTTGTAAAAGAATAACGTTGGTAACACACTGATGTTTTAGCTGTACCTAATCAGTATTTATACCAAGTTGTGAACTTTTCGGCTTCTCACGCCCTGCCAGTGAGAAGGCTGGAGGGGCACAAAAGGATGGGAGGGGACAGACCCAAGACAGCTGACCCCAACCAGTCAAAGGGGTATTACATACCATATGGTGTAGAGGCAGGTGTTCAGCGAGAACCCACAGAGATAACAATGGAATTCAGCAAGAGACCTTGGAGCCTGAGCAAGAGTGAAGAGGAACTGATAACTCTGCCAAACTGAAGCAGTGTCACGCGTACCTGGGACCAGAAGCAATTCTGACTCAAGAGACTGTTATAGTTCCATTTAGGGGCTATGAATTGGTCCATTAACTTCTGGTAACAAGAATGTTGGAAAATGGTTTATGAAGGGTTTGAATAGTTTGAGGAATGTTTAGCTGTGTTCCATGCATTCCTCCTGTCCTGTAGTTTGCATATCCCTCTGCCAAGTGTGATAAATTGTAGTGCTTATGTACAATAAATGATTCAGTTTGCCCCAGCTTGAATAGAGCAAAGCTGTGTCCATGTAGTTTTAGGCACTACAATATGGCACCCTGCTCAGCAATAAACTAGGGGAAAAGCTAGCTAGAGTCCACTGCTCAGGAAATGGCTGGACATTGGTCAGTGAGTAGTGGACAATTGCATTCTGCATCACTTGTTTTGTATATTCCAATTCCTTTATTTTTGTTATTATTTTCTTCCTTTTCTGGTCCATTAAACTACCTTTATCTGAACACACAAGTTTTCTCTCTTTTGTTCTTCTGACTCTGGGGTGTAATTGTGGAAAGTCAGTGAGCGGCTGTGTGTTGCTTACTTGCCAGCAGGGGTTAAATCACAACACAATTCTGCATGAAAGAGTGTAATACTGAATAACTCATGTTATGGGACTGGAACTTGTCACCTCATAGAATTCCTAAATTTTACAGGTATATTATAAGAGTAAGCACCAGTAGGCTAATGTGACTTATTTTGTGTGATTCATATGGTGATTTTACTAACAACCATAGTGCTTCAAAGCCCTGCTAGTTGGCACCGTAATTCATGGTGCATCTTAAATACTCACAGAAGTTGAGTATTGGATGTTCCTGTTCCTATAATATGAATTTGTAATGCTTTTCAAATAGCTGAGAGTGAGCCCATGTGGTACTTTATTATGGCAGTTTATATAACATTGTGGAGCATGCTTTTAATGTCCATTATTGCACTGGGGAGTGTATGTGTTACAGTACAGATATAACTTGGCAGCTGTAGTACACTCTTGCTATAAGAAGTTTTGAAGGACTATCAAGACTGTGGTTACCAATTATGTTTCTTAAATTGTGTCTGTTGAACAGATAGCTAAGCAAATTCGTTAATAAAAAGTAACACAGTGACAACTTGTCACATGAATATTTTTTCTGTTAACCAGATTTGATTTTTCTAAGAAAACACCTAGCTGCTTAAATGTCTATTTGAAATGTGGATTGTGACTATTTCAGTGAGAGAAAAGTATGATATCTGTTTCTTTTCAGCAACAAAATAAAGTATGGACTGGCTGTCATCTCTTGTGCATGCCAGTAGAATATCTGTTCAAGTTCATTTGTATATTCATCATTATTTTACCTCATAGAGATTTTAAGCCAAACTCTCATTTCTTTAACTGGAATAATCTGCCAAGCAAACCCCAGATTTTCATAACTTTGAATCTTTTTTTTTCCCTGATAAATAGCATTACATTCGAAAGGTTGCAGTGTCTTTGCAAGGCTGAGTGGAGTTCAGCAGGTCCGTTCATGTGGCAAAACTTCTGTGACCTTGGTTGCATGGAGAAGATCAGAATGAAAAACGTAACTCCTAAATATACTGACAAATCCTGTCCCTTACAGACATCTAGGTTTCACTGATGTTACAGAAGCTTGTGTTATTTCTCTACGGGATTCCCAATTTAAACTTCAGTGAAAACAACTCATTTTACCAAAAGTGAGTGTGGCTGGTCTACCTGTTTAGAAAACAATAATCCCCAATCTTCAGGAACAGCCAATATGGACTTATTATGTATTTTAAATGAGTGTAGTGAAGGTGCTGTCAGACTCTTGGAATGTGTCTTTTAGAACCAAAATCTTGCCATCTCAGTCATGGGATGCTCTTCTGGGTTTGGATAAAACAAAAGTGGTCAGCAATTTGAACTGTGCCAATGAAGGAAGTAAGTTTACCTTTGTTGGACCCCAGTGTTTTGGATGGTGAAGAATTACATTTTCCTGCTTTTGTGGCTCACACAAGTTCTTTGCAATGGTCCACAGAGACAACTGACTTATGTCTTGACAAGTTGTTGGTTCCTTCTGATAGGTTATATGCTTTCTTTTCCAAGAGTATGGAATACCATGTTTGCTAGTCTATTGACAGTCTCCATTGCACAGTGGGTGCTCTAATTTTCATGTGTTTCAGTTCAATTTATTTTCACTTTGCTGGGTTGCAATCCAAGTTGCATTTGTAAATTTATAGTAAAGACCTAAACATTGGGATAAAAGAGAGCTGCTCTTGAAGAATTAGTAAATTCCTTGACTTTTACCATTGTATTGACAACAACAAACAGTGCTTTAGGGAAAAGATTTGTATAGATTTTTTTTGCTTAATACACAAAAAAAAATTATCTCCTCATCTAGCAGCATTTCCACTGCCTGACCTACTCGTTCTTCTGAGGAATCAGTCAGCACTTGTATTGGGGGACTGCAGTAGAAGGTTTACATTAGAAACAGTCTCAGGAATGACAGAAAGACACATCTATCGATCCAAGAAGAGTACCTAGAGGGATTGTAGTTTCTGAATTAAATCAGGACCTGCCTTTAGTGTATGTTAAAGCTCACCATTGCATTGTATGAGGCAGGCTGAATAGCAACACAGGGAAGATCAAGTTCTTGAAGGGGCTTTGCTTTTTAGGCAGGTAGATGTTTGCAGTGTTGGCAGCCTGAGCAAACCAAGTTGTTACAGATATGAACAGCAACATTTCACAATTATGGATGTTGAAAGCTTTCTGTCAAAAAATTGCTCCTCATTTTTCTCTTCAATCAACACCTATGGGAGTCCACTAGTACTCTACAGGATAAGTGTAGGTGTTTAACAGACTGCTTGTAGGTGAAAGGTTTTTGCTTCAACAACTCAGCATACTTTTACCTAAGTTACAGACATTCCTGTCCTACTGAAATGTTACAAACTCATAGAAAACCTTCAAGACTCAAACAATTTCTCCCACTGCACATCTGTGTCAGGGTATTCTGGCTATTGCTTAGCACTAAAGTACATCACCTTCAAATCAATAACCTGTATTTCAAGCTGCTAGGCTGGCTGTTGCAGTTTAATGAAGGAACAGCCTATATAGGGTTACTTGATCTTGTATTAAATTTTTGGTCATGTGGAAATTTACTAGATATCTCTTTACAGATCTCTATTTCCCACTGAATTGTGTGCCAGTGTGTTGCCACCATAACACTAAAAATTTCAAGGGTAAAAGACCTGGGAAAACACTTCTACAGAAGTCCAAATACTAACAATAACGCTTACTTCCGTATATACAATTGCATACAAATGAATGAGGATCGTATCTTGTAGAAAATCCAACACTGCAGGCCAGCCATCAAAGGTTTTCTGCCCTTTCTCCCAGGTAAGGAGCTAAAAAATATCCTGACCAGGTATTTAATCTGAGATCCAACTGTGCGATCTGATCCTCACTGCTGCCACTGAGAAGAAGGGGGATTTTGGAAAAGTGCAGCACTGTATGCTCACTTTCTCCTTGGCGATCTACTCAAATGCAGATCAATTCCCCTTTGGGCTTTGATAGGTTTGGTATTCAGTTCTTAAAATCTGACAGTCAATAACATCAAATTTTAATACTACTCCCAAAGCATTACTGGTTTTAGACTGCTCAGACCTTTTCATTCTGCAAGGTAGTAAAATATGATGGTGACCATATAGTAAAGGAACTGAAGTGGTGACTGGCCAAGTGCTTAACCTCCCTATAAACCAGTTGTTTGCCCATTGCGGAGGTAGTGTTACCTGCTTTCTGTCAGGATGTGATCAGCCCAGTCTATATGCTAGAAAACTTGCTATGTACAAACATAGACACTAGCAATCCCTGTTTGCATGAAATCTTATGGAAAATGCTACATTTATCTGCACACCCTGTAGGCTGTAGGCAATTTTGAGGTAATACAATGTTTGGCATAAATTGCTTTTCCTTCTGTATTTGAGGACACCGAGCCAGAGATAACACCAAAGATAGTGTCATACTTACTGAGAAAATAGAATTTTGCCTGTCTTTATGTGTTTGTAAAAATAATAAAATAGTTAAAATTTTATATAGATCACTGGGTCTGAGAGAGGAAAACAGAAGCAGGTAACAAGCCTGTGTGCTTATGTAGGAGAATGTCCAAAACTAAAACATGTTCACACAATACCAGTTGCCAAAAGACAAACAAATCTGAGAAAAGTTGTATGGAAGTCTTTCTGACCAAGCTTTACCTCATTAGCTACTGCATTCTTCTGTTCCATATTCACATACACAGTATCAGGTTTGTGGCAATTTTTATACTGTCTCAGTCTCTAATACACATTTTTCAATGTGCATTTGATCACCACACAGATAACAAAATGGTTGCTAGGTTACTCTGTAGTAGGTCTCAGATACCATTGTGTAGCCTTATTTCTAGTGAAGAAATTAGTTGATTCATTATTAATGTTGCCTTTTTAATGGTAAGATCTCTAAATACTTGAAGATTGCATGTGTGTAAGCAATTGCTAGTTTAATGTCTAATAAAACAAAGAAAAAATGGAAGGAAAGCAATAACTATCGATGCAATTTCACCTCCATGGGTACAATATTTTATATTACTTACATGTCACTGTATTGCATGTACTGTTTCACATTGGGTCAAGACAGTGGAAGAATTTTAGTCATTTCCATGCATATAGACATTTGCCCTTGCAGCTGGCTGTGTAGGTTCTATAACAGCTTATTGGAGACAAAGCAAGCTTCCTAAAGCCCAAAATATTTTTTTCCTGGGCTTTGTTCTTTCTAAGGCATATGAAGAAAAGATTTGTCAGATGCATATCCTATTCATTAACAAATCCCATGCTTTAGCTGAGTCCTAGCTCCACTAAAGGAGATTGTGAAATTACCATTGGCTTCCAAACAGAAAGAATATTAGTCAAAAAGTTCCTCAGGAGGATGAATCTATTGAATTGCAGGTGTATTAGACCAAGAATATAACCCAAAAGGACTAAAGAAAGAACCCGTCCCTTCAGCCAGGGCACAGGAGCCATGCTACACTTTCTCAGCTGAAAAGTAATGAAGGTGCATTTTAAGAATATGATCCTGATTCAGAGACACTTCTGTTTCAAAGTTCTGTGCTAGAAACCTATTAACAGTTTCTGGGGAATTGATTTCATACATACTTTCATTTCCCTTTGTGTGGGTTTAATTTTCACAAAACAAAGTGAGCGCAGCTGTCCATGCTTAGTTGCTTTCAGAGTACTCAGAAGCTGAAGGGTTATTAGTAGCTTTTGTGAGACACCCCCACTCATGTGCAAGTGCACCCACATATATATCTCAGGTAAGTGCTGGAGTTCAGTGGTTTGTTTTGCAGTTAGCAATCTGTACTTTTTAAAGCCTACTGTCTCCCGAGGCTGAGATGTCTAGATAGTTCTTGTGAAATAATTGTCTTGTTTTGACAAATACATTACATTCTCCTACACCTCTTGGTAGTCTTTTCTCTAAACTTGTTGACAAATTTATACATCTTAAAGTGGACACTTGATAGAAACAAAATCTGATACAATCTTAAAAAAAGACTTAGAAGAATTCTGAAATTTCTTGTACCTTACCTTGTTTTCTTCCTTTTTTTAATCTGTTCCTGAGGCTTTATGTATTTTTCTCCTAGGACTTAAATCCTTTAGAGCAGTTTAGTTATTCTTGTGCTCTGAAAACTCTCAGTGTACACATATCAAGGCTATCAGCTCTTTCAAATGACTAGTGCATGGCATCCATCAATGACAACTCTAGGCAAATAACTAATAAGAATAAATAAACCTGGGACTTACTGGATGACAGACAGCTGGAGGATAAATGCATATGCTTTTGGATAGCTATCTGTTCCTGGCAGATTTAATTTCCTGGACTTATGCATTGTGACACACAGCTATTAAATGAATTTTTGGTTTAGTGTTGGTAAAGTTTCTAGGGTATTTTTCAATTCTCAATATTTTTGTGTAGGCTAAAACTGCTGAAAAATAATGAAAGATTTTTTGTTTATATGTCCAGCTAATGCTTAGCTTAATATACACACATATTTTTTGTACATATGTGAAAAGCATGTATGCCACATCTTTGGTGGTTTTGATGGGCAGACTTGTCACAGATAAAGAAATTTGGTGGGCCTTGGGACCTAAGGGATTTCTTCTGTCCCAGCTGTTAGATCATTAGATCACATCATCAAGGCTGAGGATGCGTACACCCACACCCACACCCACAAACACACAAGGTCTGCCACACAAATCAGCAAAGCAAGAGA
Organism: Anabacerthia variegaticeps; assembly: GCA_035583185.1. NCBI lineage: Eukaryota > Metazoa > Chordata > Aves > Passeriformes > Furnariidae > Anabacerthia > Anabacerthia variegaticeps. The sequence goes on from JAWWEW010000078.1 coordinate 21,440,513, forward strand.
GAGACATATCCTTAGGAGTACCTACATGAGCCCCCACAGTGTGGATGGCTCCATCCTACTCTTCCTCTCCAATAGAGGAGGACTCAAATCTGCTGATTGCCTATACACACACAGATGCACAGACTCACAACATGTGCGTCTCTCCAGCAACTCTTTGCAGACGTTTGGTCTGGGCAGGTGCTGGCATCTTGACTCCCTGGTCTTTCCTGTGTGCTGGCCCTGAACCTCTGAGTCCTCAAGGTTTGTGCTCGCTCACCACTTGCTGGCACTCAGACCTCTCATCACACCCATTGGCTACTCTGACTCACGAAGTCACTGACATTCACAAACAGGTGCACTCAAAGAGCTGGGTGTGCACACACATAGAAGATACAAATAGGATTAAATGAGGAAATAGACTGCTATGGCCAAATACAGAGCTCTATCAGGCAAGTGAGTGGACCAGCAGACATGACTGACCACTTTTATGTTCTGTGTCCACTTTTGTTACTGTCTTATTAACCCAGATCCTTCCCTTTCCCTGCCTTCTGGTCCTACCTCTAAAGATCCAATAGGAAGTCTTGTGCATTTGCACTGTCCACTTAAAAGAACTCATAAGCTTTGTGTAATCCCCAAATTCTCTTCCCTCACATGGCACAATAAATTCTGCATCCCTGTGGGCAGCCACCCCTTAGCTTGCATGGCATGGTTGGCAAGAGAGATACTCTCCTTCACCCATCTCAGAGGATTTTGGTCCATGAGCAGTGGGTTCCTCAGCCTCCACAGATGACTGGAGTAATTAATTTGGAGTGCTCTGTGTTCACCAATTAGACTACTGAGGTTTCTTCACCTATTGATGTTCCTCTGATTCTTACTGGCATTTGAGTTTATTTGGATTAGTGCATAATCACATCACCTAACAAAACTCATCATATGTGTATGTGTACTTATTTGTGGATAATGTCTCACTTGTGCACTAAGTTCTGGTCAGAAATATTTCACAATGGTTTTATGAGATTACAGTGCATAAGTCATACCTCTTTTATAAATAGGTTTGCTCTTCTAATTCTAACCATGATCAGCCTCAAACCTTCTCTGTGATTAAGAAGGTTTGTATTACAACACGTGACATTCAGGTAAAACATTTTCAAAAAATGTGTCCAGAGTAAGAAACGTGAACTGCCTTTCCCAAGGAGACTGCGCTGTCTCCCTCTTGAGGAAAAACTTCAAGCACAGGCTCAACACAGGTATGTTGGGAACAAATGTGTATCAGAGCCCATAGCATAGTCCAGGAACAGGCAACGTGACATCCTGAGGTCCCTCAAGTAATCTCTCATTCCACATAGATAATAATTCCTCATGTGACTCATGGCTGGAACATTTGGATACAAGTCCAGCTAAGAAATCGGAGACATTTTTTAAACCAACCAGAAACATATCATGGAGACTACTATGGACATTGAAAACATACTTTAAAACTGAAGGTATCCTCACCAGCTATGTTGCTCATAGCCAGGTGATTGTCATTATACAGGATTTGAGTAATCTGTGTATCTGTGATCTGTTAACCAAAAAGTATGACTACACTTCTTGGAATATAGTCTTCCCTTTATCTGAATATTGTTGTACTGAAAATACGTATAGATCTCTGAGAAACTTCTAAATTATTATTAATTGCTTTGGCTTTTTAAAGTAAAAAATAACTTTTGGTAGATATTTCAAATTTCAGGCTTCATATGTCGGAACTGCAGACTGTCAGATAGTGTAAGGCTATAAAAGCTCACTTATTTACTGTAGATCAGGAGACTAAGAAATGTGGAGGTCAAGGGGTGTTTAGAAACAAATAAAACCACAGACTCCATAGCTTTTTTCAAACCTCATCCAAAAAGCTCAGCTAGAGTTTGATTTTAACAATCCCACTGAAATATTTAGGCCAGTTTTTCCATAGCAACCAAAGTTGAATTGTTTAAAACACAATAATATACCTGAAAGGCTCCTATATCTTACATAGTTTGTTTAGTTTTAAAACATATATACTTTCTCTATTAGTCAAAAATAGTAGATGGCAACTCTTAAGGACCAATTAAAACAATTGGTGATCTCATTTTCAATCTATTTAAATGAAGAACAGTAACTACACACAGCAGAAAAAAAACGTTTCCACATTTGTAATGTGGCTTAACTGGCTGGAAGTCACACTTCACTGACTAAACTTGGTCTAACTATCTGGGCACATAAAAGCACATTTGAGCACCTATAAAGACTTGGACTTTTCCTTATGCTTGTACATGAACCTACCGGGTAAGTGTATGAGATAATCTTCAGTCATACATTTTGATTTAAGAATAAAAAGGGTAAGATTAAGAATAAAACTTTGAATAAAACCAAGGTAAATGAAGTATCAGATGAATCACCTTTTGAAGGTGACCTCTAATTTAGAGTGTTTCTTGTCATCTGTTTGGGGCTTGTGTGCTGCAGTGCTGAGCAGCTACGGATCACTCTGGGCCAGTAGAAGCCAGTGTGACTCAGATGACTCCGAAGGAGTCAGGCTGATGCACAGTTGGCTGTTATAAACACAATTTTATTTGTGCATGTCTGTGCTTAGCATTTTAGAGGCTGTTGCTGACAAACTAGTCACACTTCTTATCATCTCTGCATCTGTGTTACCTGTGGGTAGTTGTGCCAGTGAAACGAGTGAATTGAATTTAGCTCCAAATTCACCTCCCTGATCAGAATGTGACCTGCAGTGTACGATAAGTATACTGAAAAATTACACTGTCATATATTTCATTTTCTCAGTGTTTGGGGACTCTTTCAGTAACCCTTCCATAGATGATACAATGGCCCTGGAAAAGTATGTAGCAAATCAATTCTGACACACTGAAAACAAACATAGGCTTAATAGAGACTTTATAGTTCCTTCTCTGTATTCGGAATTAAACCTTCTTGGTGCCGCAAACTGGCTAAACAAAGTACAGCTGCTATAAGCCAGGATCCAGAAGTACCTGTAAACAAACTGAAATGTTAGATGGAGGGCTGACAGCAGGTGAAGCCATGTGAATGGGATGAATATCCTTCCTTTCTCCTCAGGAGGGAAGGACTGCTGGATCCCACTCTGAGAATACAGCTCCCAGTTCTCACTTCCTGAATTTCCTGTGTGGTCTCTGATAGAGCATTTCTTAATGGGGGTACATGGGGCCTTAACCACAACTGAAAGGAACTTAAATTCAGAGCAATCCATACTTTTTAAAAGCACTTATGGCTAAATTTTTTTCTGTATTTGAAAACTGTACTCAGGGAAAATGCATTAGTACTGTTAGTATTTACAGTAGGTATAATCAGTTTAAGTAGAACTGATGCATCCAGAGGAAGATTTCTCTAATGACAACTCAGCCTCTCCTGCAGTCATTCTCATCTTTTGTGGGTTCTGAGGCCATTTGACATGAGACAATTCCAGTAGGTGTACTGTGGTGCCACTAAGTGTTGCCAGTGAAGAGCCCCCATAGTCTGGGTGCTATAACTAAACAATATTAACAATCCTTACTCCCAAAAACTTTCATTGTGTAGTGCCAATCTCCAATGTATGCATTGCAAATCCACTGGCTGCACAGGGTCAAAATAAAACTAGCTTCTGTATCAAAATTACCCCACAGATAATATTTCTTTTAGTGTTTTAAAATCTAGGAGAACAATTAGATTCCTTTTTTAACAATCTGAAAGCTGAAAGTTAGAAAAGTTAAAGGACAAATACCTAATTTAAGGACATAGAAAATGAGTGGAAAAATATTACTGGGAATTCTTGTTAAGGATTTTGTAATGTTGTATAAGAAAAAATGAACCATTTCATAATTAGACTGAAAGTGTCATCATGTTCTTGGTTTTCTGCCAAGACATGAAAGGTAAAAACACTTTAAACTTATTTCTGAATCATATAAAAGCTATTCCCTTAGGTCAGGGAAACATCATGTGTTTTAGAAGAAAATACTTATGATGCTCCTGTTGTGTTTTGAAGTGACTACTTTGATAAAGCAAGAGCACTTGCCCAGTTTATCAGTGGTATCAACAGGTCTTGCTGTTCCTCTGTCAAGCCCCTCTCTGTAATTCTGCTAGAGACCTCACAAAACCTAACCAAAGGGTTACATCTCTAATAAGGTCGTGAGCCAACTTCAGTCCCGAATGCATAAAGGATGTACAACAATGTACCATAATAGCCATTCCTCTCTGCAGCTCAACTATTCACAGTAGACCAGCCTAGGCAGCCCAAGTAGAGGGCTCTTGTGATGCAAAATAAGAAGAGTTGAGTGCGTGAGAGAGGGAAAAAGAGCACGGAATACAGACAAACCAGATGTAAATTATTTTATTTAGAAGAAATAATGAAAGATGTTTAAAACATTTCATTGGTGTTTTTTCTCTCCCCTGCCCCCCCTCCCCCCCCCCCATGTTCTATTGAAGGAAAGGGAATGTTTGCAAGAGTGCTGCAGCTGCCTACTATGGAAGCTAGATGAAGGGCTCCCACTTAAAACCTGACACTTCCTAAGTGATGCCCTTGTTCCCTAACCCTGCTCTTATTCCTCCTGTTCGCTGAAAGCTCTAGCAATGCCTTCAGAAAATGGCAAGTGTGCCTTCTGCTGCTCTCACTGCAAAATCTCCTGACCGTGGAATCAGTATTTTTCCAGAACTGCGGAAAAGAAGTTATAGTGTCCCTCAAAGCCAAGAAAAGGAGAAGTGCATGTGTGCAGGCCAGTGTCCACCCATTCGTAGGGTGCTGGCATCATGTGCTTCAAGAAAATTAACATCAAAATAGAAGATGCAGACTAGTTTTCATTGCAATATTTTTGAGGATAACAAAGTCACTGAGGCCACTAGGAAAATTTATTTAGCATTTTTGTATTTTCTTTTTTTTTTGGTGTAGTGGTCCTTTTTTCATGTCTTATTAACTTTGTCAGGAAAGTGGCCTTTGCTAAGATCTTCCTGATGCCGAGAGATTCTTATTCAGTTTATTTTTGAAGAAAGTATTATCTCTGTCAGCATCTTCTCAAGGTGACTGTTGACATACTATTTTTTCTTTGTCTGCTTTAACCATCCATTTTAGAAAGTCATTTTCTCTGTGACCTCTTTGGTAGGTAAGATTGCTTTCTGCTAGTTGTTTTATATCATATATACCACTACAGATTATATTTTGAGCTCTACTGCATTGTATGTAGTAATGATGTGAAAAAGAACTTATTTTTGTGATAGAATATCAGTTGCTCACTTTATTCCCTCAGTTTAGGTTCATGCTGATTTATCAAAAGATGCAAGCTACAAGGTAGGATGCTACCTTGCTCTTCCCATCAGCTCACTTCCGCTAACTCCTTCCTTTACTGCTGCTCTCACTCACTCTCTTTCTTACAGATGCAGTTTTTCATTCATGTCTCTAACTCCTCCACTTTCTCCAGTGATCTATTCCTTTCCTTGTGCTTTCATTTTCTCTTTACATTCTCCTTCTCTTGTGATTTTTCCTCATTGCAACTTACTCTTCCATTCTAAAAAAAAAGCTTATAAATGGGAAAAAACAGGAGCCAAAGACTGCTGATCCTGACCTGTTTCCATCTAAAATGCTGTTGAAAATTTTCTTGGCCTCTTCCTTGGTCTGTGTACCCCTGTTTGTATCTTTCTGCATGCTTCTCTCTCCTACAACAAACACACGTTCATTTCTTGTTGTTGTTGTTCCAAGACCTTTCATAGTAGCCCCTCCCCCCTCCCTCCTTAGATATAAACTTTCTCTCATGCTACTTTCATGTTTTGGCAGAAGAATTCATCTGCAAAGCTTCCTCATTGCTTTCTTCTATTCTTCACTGAAAGAAAAAGCTTTTTCTTCCCCCATCTGCAATTTGCTAATACAGGGGCTAGTCATCTGTTCTTGCTGACTTGCTGACCAGTACTGATTGACTCATCATCTCTGGTGCTATTTCATCAGCTTTTTCTCCTTTCCTGCCTCTGGCCTTATGTTGATGGTTTACCTGTACAGAGTGGAGCAGCAGAAAGATACCTAAGCAAACTGTAACTGAGCTACCTTGGGTACCAGAAGATGGACAGTGCTGCTAATGCAGTGCTCTCTTCATGCCATTTTTCCCTCCTGTGAAGCTGGCACCCCTGAGAAAGCGGTTATAAGGGTGTTTCCCTTGGCACATGTATCTAGGCCAGTGCTTGGGTCAGTCTGGATACACCCATCAGGGAAAGCATTGCCCTGTGCTGTTGTGTATTTATGGGACACAATATTATCCGTTATGATTTACCGATACCACCAGCATACCACTAGTCCCGTCATAAAACAAATTTGCAGTCATAAAGCAAACAATAATTACAAATGCCTCTCAAGGGGGTCGAATGTTCTTGTTTCTAACTTGAAGTGTGTTTTAATTGAAGACTTAATTATTTTAATTTTTCTCTGTATATTTTTTCTTCAAGGCGACTTTTTAAAATCTAATTGAAGAGTCTGGAGACATCTTGTTTGTCATAATTTGTCATTATTGCTAGAGGTTTAAACTGTTTTATATCTGTGAAAGTTAATCGCTCTCCTATTGAAGGAAAATCAAGAGTAAAATCCTCATTGGAAGTCTCTGCTCCAAAGAGCCTATTGTTTTTTACACTAATTCCAGGGAACAACAGCCTGTCAGTTCCTTTCATGGAGAGGTCTTTGATTAAAGAAAGAAAAACCTCACTTTGTTAGTAGCTGAGCTTGCAAAGTGAAGTGTCTGTTTTATCATGGTACTTTTGCCTCAGACCTCTTCCAGTCCAGTGTAACTAGTGTGGATACTGCAATTGTAGTATACTTTGGTCTTACCTGAGCAAGCACTAGCTATATAGTTGTTTCTCCACAGCCCAGTGATGTTTTTGTTTTACTTGAAAAGATTTAAACCACCTGTGACCCAGACTGAAATAAAAGGGGATTTCACACACTTAATTCCATGGAAAATGATCAAGTATGTGGATCTCAAAAGAAGTACTCAAAATAATTTTTAAAATATTTTTTTTTCAAAGAAGACCTTAATATTAGCAGTATCCTTGCCTTATGCTGTCTACAAAGGAGGGAAAAAAGTGAAAACTTTTCTTTACATCTCATTACAGAGGCTTCTAACTTGTATTTTTTTTTTTGTTTGTTTGTTTTGTAACAGTGGTTATTTTGAAATATGCAAAACACTGTACCAGCATAACTACTTATGGGATTGGAAGCTGATTTGGCTTATTTCTACACATCATTTCCAGGTTGATAACTTCTAAGATATAAAAATCTGGGACACTGATTTAATCAGTGTCACAGAGTTTTTTGGTTGCTAATGAAGGAAGTTTAGAAAAGATGAGAAGAATCATGACATCCTTCTTCATTCCAAGCTGAAAACCACATCAGCCCTGAGGCAGATTACCCAACAGTAACAACACTTTTGTGGCCTCTGTTTTTTTTCTAGGGTTCCTCATTGCTCACTTACACTATCATGTTGTTTGAACTGCCTGAGAGACACCTATACAAACCCACATGGCTATTTTCATTCCTCTCTGATAACCCAATCAATCTTGTTGATGTCTCAGGGCCCCTTCTGGATACTGCAGCTTCACCTGACCTGTGCAGTGCTGAGACACTCGGGCTGGAGCTTCCACTCTCCTCTCAGGCCCAAAATCATCCCCTCTGACATCCAGCGCTGCAGAAGGACCTCCCAAGCACAGAGTTACATGTCCAAAATCAAAAATCCATATCCTAAACCACAGAGCCCTCACCCTCTGTCATTCTTCATTACATGTTTTAGAGCTCTGTGCATTCATATGCACTTGTACCTGCACACACAGCTTCATGTGGCAGGGCTAAGCAGGAACTGATGCAGTGTTACTCCGTCCCCCCTTATTTGGCCTTTCTGGTTCCAGTCTATTGATGCTGTGGAAAAAACAGAGCAGATTTAGAAGGGAGTTAGGATGCAGGGGTTCGTAGTAGACAAGCTGATTAACAGATGTTACTTCTTTTGTTGGCAAGCAAGCAAGAGACAGAAGATCAAATTACAGACCTTCAAAATTTCCTCTGGTGACAGTACTTCTCAGAAGGAAAAAAAGGGACAGACAAATAACAAATACAGTTGACATTAAGGCACGCTGTGGGAGACCACCCTTTTGTTAAGTACATGATGCATTTTTCCTTAGGTGAATGTTGCAACTGCCCTCCAACATGCAATTCAATTATTATTAGCTTAAATGCACTATTTCAAATGATACTGATTTCCTAATTTCTTTCAGTCTGCCACTCTGTTTACACAGAAAACCAAATTATTTCTGCTGTGTACTTGACATAGGAATAGGCATAATATATTCTGCAAATTTTAAGAAATCAAGACACTCAGACTTTGAAAGCAGAACAAGAGATCATCATCTTCCTTTTCTAATATGGGATTGATAAAATATAAACATACAAGTTACTGATTGTGCAGTACACAGTATCCTTCACTAAAAGAAACATATCAGATCTTTTCTTAAACTATAACTCTTTAATACTGTTTATAATTTCCTGATGACATTTTCTAGACAAAGTGGTGAAATCAAACCAAGGGGATTTTATTTGCTGAAATCAAATATGTGAGAACAAATATATATCACTGTATGAAACACTTTTTTCTTTTATTCTGCAATGGCATGATGGTTTTTTTTTAGATAATACTCTGGGTAACTCAAGGATCTTTTTGCAAGTCCTTTAAAGGCCATCTTTTCACTCTCTGTATATTTTTGTTTCCAAGAATCTGAAAATGTTGGGTTTTGTACTGATGCTTTTTATGCTATTGTTTTTTTTTTTTTACACCAGCTTCATTCACCTGTGATATAAAGTCTGTTGGCAGCAGAAGCAGGTTCCCAGGTAAATAGCAATTAGCCAGCTGAGAGTAGATGACTTTTCAGACACAAGGAGCCATATACAAGATTGATGTGTGAGACATGTGCACCCACAGAGAGGCACTCGGAGATCTGACCTTTTTAGGACACCATGGCATCACTTCGAGAAGGTTTCTCTGTGATAGTTTGATGCCAGTCTACAAAACCTTCTGTCCATAGAAAATACACAAAGTACATGATTTATTTATGTTTTCGGTTTTTAAAAATTTTTTAAAGCAATACTAGTGCATTTTTGGTTAAATGGGCAGAAAAAATCCAGCCTAATACTTCCAGTGATTTCTTAGATGTTCCCCATTAAGTCTGCCATATGATGACAATTTCACTGGATACATTGCTTTCTAATATGTCACCTAATCACCACATGAATTCCATGTGTGTGTTTCACATAGACACAGTGCTGAGGTATTGATGAACCATGATTGTTACAGAAGAGTTACAAAGAAGAGCACAAGAAAGAATAATCTGGATTTTGGGTTGCTAGGGATTAAATACTGCCTATATATTTAGAAGTAGTGTGTGCTGTGTCAATTCCAATAAATAGAAAACACATACAAGGTCCATTTTAACATGGTCAACATGCACCCAAATAATGGAATATATGAATGCAGACTTACATGAAAAAGGGGGGATTTTGCACTGTTTCTTAAACCCATGTATAATATATATTAGATAGACATGTACAATAAGTTGTTCTAATACTAGGCATGAGAGAAGACTGGATTTTGCTTTTGAAAACAGTTGTTTCTTGGAGGAACAGCAGTGTGAATAGATTTAGTTGAAAATTAATAGAAACATTCCAGAATGTAGATATCTGAAACACCATTAATTTTCCACTAATTGGCAAAACCAGTTAGCTATCTTTCCATTTAATATTTATTATAACATGATTTCTTTGTAAAAATGAGATGAAACATTCCATTGAAGTGCAGCTCTTACTAATCATCTGCATGCTTGCAAAAGAATAGAATCATTTGCAGTAGAAGAGATGCCTCTTGGGTTATCTCAGTCCATTGCTCTGAATCATTTGGTGGATAGATTTCATTATTCTTAAAATAGATTTGAATATCTTTGGTGATGGAAATGCTTTAACCTTCATTGGCAGGTTGTTTCATTATGTAACTGTTCCTCTGGTATACAAATTTTCCCTGCTGCATTTTAATCCAGTCATTAGCATTTCTTGATCAAACTTATTGACTAATGAGAGTAATTGATCCTTATTCCCTTTATAGTGTTCTGCTAAGTATTTTCACATTTTTTGTTTCTCTTCAACTTATTTCTCCTTAGTTTTGCATAATCATTTCTTTTAATCTGTCTCACATATCTGATTAAACAACATTTCTCATATATATTTGTACACCCTTTTAATCCCTCCCTTTTTGTCAGGCTTTTTAAACTAAAATATAATCGAAGAATTCCTGTGGAGTCTGTAATACTACGGAATTGAGTAACACATCTCAAACCATTTAGTCTGGATATTTATAGGTTAAATTTAATAAAACCAGGTCTGTGCAGAGGGTTGGAGACACTCCTGGAAGTCACTAAGTTAGAAAATTTTGCCTTCCTGTATGGGACAGGTGATTCCATTAATAAATTTATCAAGAATCATCTTATAACCACATATGTTTCTTGTACTTTTTCTTCCCTCTGAAAAGCTGCTTCATCATTTCAGAAACAGAAAAGCTTTTAAAATTTCCAGTCCTTCCTAGTTTATGTTTTTGTTTTTCTTTTTGTTCTCCTGCCAAACACATATTTTAAACATCTTTTTCCTTCCTGCTATCCATCCCTCCCTCCCTCCATCCCTCCCTTCCAAACGCCCTCCTGCTTATCTCCCACATATATATACAGAAAAAAATAAATCCATGTCCTGGTTTTAAATTCCACTTTTGCTGAGGTCTCTTAGCCTTGAATTGCAGACTGGTCTGAGCAAATCACCCAGTCATCCTAGCAGCCCTCCTTTGTGTGTATTGCAACTAATTCAATTTCCCTTGAGTACAGGCAATGAGGGTTGTGTTCCACATTCTTGATAAAACTGAGCTGGTTCTTGTGCAATGGCAGTAATAAGTCTGTCTCCTGGTAGAAAGGCCTTACTTACTACTCCTTGGTATAATTGTTTTCATTTCATGGCCCCTCTACAATGAGGGCTTATTGTAACCCTTGCTCTGCCTGGTGCAGGTCTTTCACCTCCTCCATTGTTGCTGTAGAATAAGCTTCTCCTTTATTTCAGAAATTCTTGCTATTAGGTGGTGATGCATGACCTCCTATGGGCTGTTAAATTTCACCTCATTCCATGTATGCCATTTCACTCCACGTATTCCATTTCACTCCACATATTCCAGTCCTGAAGTTGTCTTCATATTTCAGGCACAGTGTTGGGGATGAGATGGCTGGTGCCTGAAGCCTAGTATCTGCTTGCAAAACAACGGAGTAATTTTGAGTTCTTTTGTTTTCTTGCAGGAATGTGCTCTATAGCAACAGCTGGGTAGGTGTGGTGGGTTGGCCTTGGCTGGCTGTCAGGTGCCCACCAAGTAGCTCTCTTACTCTTCCTCCTCAGCAAGACATGGGGAAAAATAAGATGAGAAAGCTTGTTGATTGAGATAGGGATAGACACATTGCTCATCAATTATCATCATGGGCAAAACAGACTCAGCATGGGGAAGATTACTTTATGGCCGATTAAAAATAGAGATAGCGAGAAACACAAACAAAACTAAACCTACCTCATCCCCACTCCTTTTCTCAACTTCACTCCCAATTCTTCCATCTTGTCCCTGCTGAGCGGTGCAGGAGGATAGGGAACAGTGTCAGAGGACAACACCATATCTGCCACTCCTCCCTTCTCACTCTCTTCCTGATTCCAGAGTGAGGTCCTACCCAGTGTATACAATCCTTCATGATCTTCTGCAGTGTGGCTCCTTCACACACACTGCAGTTCTTCAAGACTGCTGTATAAGTTGTCCACATGTCTTGCCAGAAATACTGATCTTGCATGGGTACTTCTCCACAGGTCACAGCTCTGACAAAAGCCTGCTCCACTGTGGACTATCCACAGGCTGCAGATTCCTTCAGGGCAGTTCAATCTGCTCTGCTGTGGGGTCTTCCATGGGCCTGGGGAGGACAGCCTGCTTCACCATGGTCTTTGCCATGGGCTGCAGAGGAATATCTGCTCCAATGCCTGCAGCACCTCCTCCCCCTTTTTTTTTCCAGTGACCTTGGTGTCTGCAGAGTTGTTTTACCTGCTTTGTTTCTTGCCTCTCTTTCCCACAGTGTAGTCTACCCTTTGTTAAATATGTTTTCTACCACGTGCCACCAATGTCACTGATGGGCTCACCTTTGGGTAGCAGTGAGTTTGTTCTGGAGACAGCTGGAACTGGCTCTGTTCAGTACAGGGGCAGCTTCTGGTGTCATCTCACAGAGACCACCTCTGAAGCTCCCGCTGCTACAAAAACTTGACCATATTCACAAAACACAGAAGCAATGTTCCTGTCTCTTGAAGTGGATCTGTCTGTGGCCTTGGTGGTTTATGCTGAGAGGCACAAAGATATAAAAACTTCTGTGTCATGTAGCCCTCAATGCTTTCTGGAGGACAGAGTGAGAAGTGATTTTAATACCACAATTGCAATCCTTCTTTAAAAGACAGATGATGCACAAGCTGTTTCCTACATCCTTTTCTAGAATGCTGAGTGCCCTTTCCCTTGTCCAGGATTTTGCTGTGATCTCGTATACAGGTGTACTTGGTGGGGTGCCTTGTGTGGGAGGAGGCAGGAACTGCTCTGGGACTGTTGCTGACGGTTTTAGGTGGCTTCAAAATGGTGGGAATACCCACTGCCCATCAAAACTGAGGGCAAAGAGGAAGCCTGTGGCAGCTCAGTGTGGACATACTTAGGAAATAGTATTTGTCACTTACGCAGGAGGCACCAGATGATACCTGTAAAGAGGCACAAAAGAAGATGCAAGAGAACACAGGTGAGGGTACATGGGAGAAGGCATAAGAAGGAGATGTGAGAGGATGCACAGGAGTATACACAAAATAGGGACACATAAGGAGAACTATGAGAAGGCACTTTTGTAGAGACAAACCAGAGAAGACACAGAAAGAGACATTATTGGGGTCACGACCTCAGAGCTTTCAAGGAAGGAGGACAAGTCTGGGTCTGCAGACAACTGAGGATGGGACAGGGACACCCTGAGGGACTGTGATCCATGGGTGAACCACACTAGAGCTGAGAGCAGTAACAAGTGAAGAGGAGGGGAAGAGAAGGGCAATAGACAGGAACTGGTTCAAGAAACTGTTATGCACCAACTTCCTGTGCTGCACATTGCCCCATCAGTGAGATTGGGAAGGATTAAGATAATTGTGGTGAAAATAAGGCCAACAGAGGCAAGGAACGGGAAGGAGGTGTGTTGGACTGAAGCTGACCCTGTGTAAGGGGATTGAAAGGCGATTGCCTTTGTTGTTTGCTTAATTGTGTATGACGTTTTGTTTTCTCAATACCTGAATCAGTAAGGAAAAGACTATGTTTATTCACAATAAGTTATCTGAAAGTCGCTGGGTGGAGACTATTTTGCCTGCAATAGCAAGTCAGAGTACCAAGGCTGGCCCAAGGGTGTAATGTGCATTGTATACACTGTCAAATAAAAGAACAGCTCTGTTCTTCTCTGTTTGCTCAGTGGGACCTCTGGTTCAGAAGAACAGGAGGACCATTAGTATTAGTATGTAATAAAGCAGTTACTTGTATGCCTTTGTTATTTAATCTTTCCATTTGCACAGGCAGTGTTGTGCTTAGCTTATTTAAGCATTTCCTGGAAGCAACTCATTGCTGAAAGAGCCTACAGGTAGAAAAGGCCACATGTTGCTTCTACCATGGCTACACAAGGTCCTCCATTGTGTCTCCAGAGAAGAGGAGGGCTTGGGGGCAACTGACACAGGACAAAGAAATAAAGGATACCCTGTAACAATGTGCAACTGTAGTACTGTCAATATTATTTAGGGAAGTCCAAAGCTCCTTTTGAACACAGAAACACAGTAAGAAGGATTCCTTCTGCTCCTTTACAGCTACATTTCAATTCCCACTGAAGCAGTTGCTCATTGCCTTCCTTCTCCAAATTGCTTTTCATTGTGTAGAATTGAGCTGAGCCAGATGTGACACGGATCTAATTTGTGCTATTCCCTAATTGACAGGAAAGTATTTTGAAAGATGAAAGTCTGTTTGTATCTCTGGAAGAAGATCGCTGCTCTTTATTTCAGAATAAAATCTTCCCAAATAACTAGTGAAATCATGCTGGGATGTTCAAAACACTTTTTGGCTCTATATTTTTTTTTATATAATACTCATATTAGCAGGTGAACTACATAGGATGTGCTTTAAATTACTTGTTAACTCTCTGACAGTGGTTGCGAGTACTAACTATTGTGTCAGTGGATAAAACTTAGATCAAATGGCAAGACTACTCCATTCTTTCCTTTCAAAAGGGAGTATCTCAGTGCTCATTCTTCTGTAAAGAAATAACATCCTTCTGTGGCTGGGAGATGGTTTGGTAGAGCACCACATTAGTAGAATTCATCCTGACCGGCTGTGCTGGGGCTTAACAAAAGACAAGTCATTTACAGAATAGCTGTGCTGCATTTTTGGCACTCAGCTATGATTTGGAAGGGCCTCTTCAAAATAATGCACAGGCTGGCCATTGCCTCCTGCCTCATAAAGCTGTGTGTTTTATTTCTTCCCTGGGGTCAGATACCCTGGGGATCAAATATCCTGCTCTCACTCTAGATATGTCCCTAAAGCACTGAACCCATTACAAGGTGCACCAATGACTGAAAGACTGATTATTACCAAAAACTCACGCATAAAATCATAACCACTACTAAAATATTGTTCCTTACTTTCTTAGAAATGTTCTTGTATTAATACAGTATGCCAAGTAAAACACATGGAATGTCATATTTTATTCGATCTCTCTAAATAAGTGGGGGAACCAGTTGAAACATGGTTTACAGCCTTGTTTTTGAGTTTACCACCATCTTGTCTGACTCTGTCCTTCCAAGTGTTGCAGCCTTCTTCGGAATACATGAAAGCTCAAATAGTTTGTGCTATGAGAGATGCCACTGGGTCTCAGACTCAATGCAGCACTCCGCCAGCAGCACTTGCCATGAAATTCTCATACAAGTGAAATACCCAAATTACTCTCTAAGCAACTGAGTTCACGAGAAGTTCAAAATTTATGTGTGCTGTGGGAAAGGGAATGTTGATTGTTGGTTTAAGTTAGCTATAAACAATTTCTGTGGTCTTGTAAATGAAATGTACTTGAGGAATCAGTTTTATTATTACTGGGAAAAACTCTATCCTCATGATCTGTCTGCAAATCATTGTAGAAAAGTAGCCTGGCAAAACTGGCTGAGTGAACTTATCCAATTAACCCTAGAATATTTTATTCCTTCGTTGTACTCTGCTATTGAATCTGACAGTTTTGCTGCTCCTCTGATCTAATTAAGGATATTTGGCAAGCATCACAGTGTTATAAATTTTGAAAATATGAACCAAATCTGGCTCACAACACTTGCTTCAAATGAAGAGGAGAGATGAACTTTCATTTACTTCTTGAACTGACAGATGAGTTTGCATGAGAAATGTTGACTTCTGTTTAACTTGTATATAAATATATGTTTATTTATATATTTATATATTTATACACACACACATATATTTACTGTTACATGATCATATTAAAAATGCTTATTTCTTCCTCAGATTTTATTTTCTCTGTTTTTATTAGTGGGAAAAAAATCACTTTATCATGAAAATAAAAACAGCTGCCTGATCTGGCTTTCAAATTCAGTGTCAGAATATGATATTTCAGTCTTCCGCTTGGCAAACTGGAGGTTTATGACTGGGCAGTGTGAAGTCAACCAATTTTTCTGGGTCAGAGGACGGCAGGCGTTAGAATTGCAGTGTTCATGCCTTCTCTGAGAAAATCAGGTATAAAGGAAAATTTAACCTCTTCTGGGCTGCTTAGATGGTGTTTGCAAGTTCAGTGTCATCACAGATCTAGAGGCTTTTTATGGTATGAGCTTCTTGGCCCGATGTAATTTCCCCACCTGCTGGAGCCCACTGTGAGACTGCAGTGCTCGGATGGCATTGGGCAGAGGAGTCCTGGAAACCCCTGGCTTCGTGTGTCTCACAGCTGTATGGGGACTTTGAGAAGGTGAGCCAGAAGCATCCACACAGCTGTGATAGAGATATATAGCCAGGTCTTTAACATTCTTGTTGGCCCCAGCTGCAGTTTGAGACTAGCTGGCTTCCAGCAGACTTTGATGATGGGCTTTGGCTTTGGCAGAAAACCAGGCCCCTTATCTTCCTTTTATCCTGAAATTCATTTGAGGCAAAACCCATTATTTTTTGTGATACAGCACCAACACATTGGTAAGGTTTATCAAATGCTAATTTTATTCTCTTGTTAGTATTTAACTGTCACAGTGTTCTAGAAATATATTAGTAAGCTACTCAGTCAAGCTGTTTGTAATGTCTATTGTCCAATAATGACTATGAGTATGTTTAAGTTACCTCTTCTCTGATTTTAGTTAACTGGAGTTGCTCTACTTTCATGTTTGGCTGTACAAATCAATGGCTGCTAAAGATTACAGCTTTTACAGGTTACAGCAACCCTCTGTTGTTTTCCTGGATCCCAGTCCCTAAGATATCACAGAAGAAAGCCTAATCTGCTGTGTGATGCTTAGGAAAGCATGTGGCTCCTGAGCCATAGAGTTGGGCAGTCCCCAGAGGCTCTGCAAGTGGTTTTACAGCCATCCTTCAATAAGTGAAAGCCTTTGATCTCTGTAGTAAGTATATTTAATAAGCTACCACTTCTTCATGAAAATACACCCATTATTTTGACACAAAGAGGAGACTTCCCTAAGAGACTCAGTGTCTGTTTCAGTGGAAAACATGCACTTGTCAATTCCTCTAAAACAGATAAGAAACTGGTGAAAAGTCACATCTACTGCCACAAAAGAAGAAGAGATATTGTTTCTTGAGTAATGGCATAGATATCTGTTACTGATGGTGTTAAGAGAATGAATTGTGTTAATGTACAGTAATGTACAATAATCTTTATGTTGTCAGCAGTATGGAGACCTTCTATGAATTTAGAGTGATACCAGCTTCTAATTTGTAATGAACTCAGAGGAAAGCTCCAAAAGTTCACCAGCAAGAAAGACAAATACTGTTAATTGACATATTCAAAAGCACTTAGTATTGCTTCAATGCTAGAGGCTTATTAGTCTTATTGGATTTTTACCAATGATTTTGTTGGAAAAGAGGTTAGGGCCAACAGTAAATGTTAAAAGAATACAATTATAAGCTAGTTTTCTGAAATACGTTGTTTCTAAATAAGAAATGGGGATGACTTCAAGCACCTCTGCAAAAGCTGACTTTTTTTTTTAACTGCTGTATTCTTTTAGAAGATTATTTCCTTTTTAAAAATGATCATTCAATCATAAGGAACCATTTATTTTTTAATACCTGTATTTTCTTAAGGATCTTCAATTTTCTGTATTCTGAACAAGTAAATCAAATTAATTTTAGGGCTGAGATGTTCCCATTGTTGTTATAAAAGTACATCTCAAGTTTAGCACTGTAAAATCAGTATTTGAAGTGGTCCATCTTAGTGCTTAGAAGGGAACTTATTTTTATATCTATGAAAAGATAGTCAGACATTGAATTTGAAGGGAAAAAATAGAGAACAGTCAGATTAGGTTATGGCAACCTTTTCTCCATCTGCTTTCATCTGAAGTTTGCTAGACTATTAGTGAACTTTCCTGCATTTTATAAATAGTTGCTGCCTTAAAAACTGCAGTTTGTCTCCTGTGACACATTCAGTTATTGTTAGAAGGAAAAGTTACACTTTATGAACTGGTTGTTTAAAGTAGGGAGGAGGAGGAGGAGTTTTCCTCTGCATTTTGCAGTAGCTCTTTCATTACAAATGCAAAAGCAAGAGGTAAATTAGTAGAAGTAATTAGATTTTGCTGGTCTGCATGGAGCAAGTCTGAGTTCAAGGACTATGATACAGATTAAATAGTATACTTTGTTCTCTTCATTAGTTGGAAGAATTGTCAGAGTCAGACAGAAGGTCTGTGTATTGATGAAAAGTAAAATACAGTATTAAGACTGTATGGGAGGAGTGGTTTTGCTTCGATCCAGAGGGACTTTCACAAACAAAGTCCTGCACCTGAGGAGGAAAAACCCCAGGCACCAGTGAGTACTGAGGGCCACATTGCTGGAAAGCAGCTTCGTATGAAAGCACCTAGAGGTCATGGCAGAAACCAAACTGAAGCAAGGGCAGCAGTGTGCCCCTGCAGCAAAGAAGGCAAATGGTATCGTGGGCTGCAATAGGCAAAGAATTGCCAGCAGGTCAAGGGAGTTGATCATTCCCTTCCACTCAGCACTGGTGAGGCTGTACCTGCTGTGTCCAGTTCTGGGCTCCATACAGGAGACATGGACGTGCATGAGGCAGTCCAACAGAAGGACAGAGAGATGATTATGGGAGTCTTTAATAGGATCTCACCTATGAGGAAAGGCTGAGACCTCGAAGGGTTCAGCCTGGAGAAGAAAAGGCTTGGGGTGATCTTATTAATGTGTATAAACACCTGAAGGGAAGAAAGAGGATGGAGACAGGCTCCTTTCAATGGTTTCCAGCGACAGGACCAGAGGAAACAGTCACAAACAGAAACGTGGGAGGTTCCCTATGAACATCGGGAAATACTTTTTCATTGCGAGAATGGTTGAGCACTGGCACAGGTTGCCTGGGGAGGTTGTGAAGTCTCCATCCTTCCAGATATTCAAGAGCCATCTGGCCAAGATCCTGGACAACTGGCTCTAAGTGACCCTGTTTGAGCTGGGAGAATTGGACCAGGTGACCTCCAGAGGTCCCTTCCAAACCCAACCACTCTGTGGTTCTGTGAAGATGATGGTGAAGGATCTGACATGAGACATGCACTGGGCCCAAGAAGTTGGGAGGTGGCTGTGGGAAGCCTCAGTCATTGTACACAAGTAGCAATTAGTCCCAGCACTAAGGGCAGACTGACTGTGTAATTTCAAAGTGGGTGCCCATGGCCTGAGACCTACACCCAAAACAGAATAGCAGATATTACAGTGAGAAGAACAAGCTACTCCTTTTTTACTTATCTAAGCTATCATACCTACACAGTGCTCCTGCAAGCGTAAGGTCTAGTCCTGCATCACATGCAAAGGTAGAATTCATCTTTACTAATGTTAAACACCTCTACACACTGGACCACCTTTGAGTTAGACATCAAGGCTCCTCCTGTAATCAAGAGAAAGAGATGAACTCCCCCAGAAAGCCCTCGATCTGCCCCAGAGTGGTCTTCGAGGCAGGTAGGATATATTTGGATCTCTGGTGTTCATTACCGTATTGGACATTTAAGGCAAGTAAGGTACATTGTCTGCACTCAGCAGTGACTGTCCCTTCCTTCCCAAGTGGGTCAGTACAGCTGTGTCTTTGGCAGCCCTACATTACCTTGCACTGACTACTTTCAGTTCAGTACAGCTTAAAATTTTAGGAACATGATTAAAGGGTCTTTCCCAGATATGTCACTATTTTTTTAAACTTTCCATCCAAACAGAACTCATCATCATGGAGCAAAACATTTATAGCTGGATAAGCACACAAACTGTTCAGTTTAAATCTGTGTAAATCATATTGGCTTCAGTTAAGTTTATTCCATCTGCTTTTATCATCTGTTGTTACACTAATTTATAATTTCCTCATAATATTAAAATGTCAGTGAGTCAAAAAAAGAAACACATCTATGGACCTCTAGTAGCTAATGGCATTGCATTCAGCATGTGAACCAAGTCATATAATTAATCATATTTCATCACTATAGATGCTTGTAATTGTGTAATTAATGTGTATTTGCATAATCACATAATGAGATCTCTATGATTCATGCTTTACAGTAATCTGGATGCACAAATTTCCATCTCAGAATTGTAACCACTTACAAAGCTGTTATTGTAGTTTCTTTTTTCTCATTGAAGATATACGAAGATCCAATGAATGATTTGATCTTGTTATCTCAGACCTCTTCTGAGACTTATCCGTAGAAAGAGTTTTCCATGCATACTACTTACAAAGAAATTGCTAATGATTAAAAAAATTATCACACATTTGAGTGGACAAATTTATTATACAGATTAGAAAAACATATAATGTAATTTTTATTAACCATCTTATCCACCTTCAGTCTTTTTCAATAATTGAAGAGGGGATTTTCTGTGTAGATCAAGTTTATGGGAAGGAGTGTATGTATTTTGAATGTACAGACTTCTGTTCTCCTTGGTAAAAATGATTTTTCATTTTCTTATGAGGGATTTTATTGAATTTAACATTCAGTTCACTGTGATTAATTACATCTCATTCCAGACAAGATGAACCAATCTGGGCAGTTGGGTGATATTCAAGTAAATGTAAGCACCTTACAATATTTTTTTCCTAGGAATTGTTTGTCAGGATTTAACCTGAAAAAATGTATTTTTAAAGCAGTGTTCAGAAGAGACAAAACATGCTCAGCTTTTAGACACATTTTATACAGCTGTAAATGTTTGCATTTATAAATAAACCAAGGAAAATATGATGAATAAGTAGAATAAAAAACCACAACTGGTTTCAATCATTATGATCCCTACTTTATTCCTCAAGAATGTAGATCAAGAAAATATCAATGGAGACCTGTGTGGTGACTGCGAATGACAAGCGTGCAGTCAGGAGCAGAAAAGACAGCAGTACTCTATGCATTACAGGGGTTGACATTACCTATTAATGACAAATCTCTCCTAAAGTGCGAAGGAATGCAAGTGACATCAGAGCTGGACAGGGATGTTAACATCTGCCTCTGTGCTTGGCTACAACACCCATGTTCTTCAGGGAGAGATTTATTACAGCAGCCAGGAACCACACGGACTGGACCAGTTACAATATGGCTTTGAACCTCAATTTTGTTCCCACCCACTCTACTTTTGAAGGTCTTTTGAGTTTTGTTTCAGACACTGTTCAGAATTTCTTTGCACACAGAGGCTTCACTTCCAACCTGATACAGGGTCCAAGCCAGTGGTTTTTACACCCTTGTTTGCTGAGACCATGGCACAAAAGCAGAGGACAGGAGTTTTTGAGAGGGGGCTGTAGATTGCCAGTGTGACAGCAACGAGGTATCCCTGCCCTTAGCTGTGCATGATACCAAAAGGGACCAAACCTAAGGAGCTTCAAAAGCTGCAAAAGTGATTTGAGTGGCTTAGATTCCAAATATAGGTTTGTAGTGTTTAGCTCATTCATAATGCATATTTTCTTATTTCACAAGGGCATTGTCCAAATAGAATTCACATTTTAGACAATTTCCCTGAGTTGGATTAATATAATAAAGAATAATTAAAAGAACTTCAAAATCTCCCAAATTTCTCCAAAAAATTTCCTAAATCTCCTATACACTACTCAATTATTACTTACATCTGATTTCAGTCCTGACAGCCACTGCAGTCAGATCATTTTTTGTTTACACTGTCACTCCATCTTGACACTCTGCCATTTGTATAATATTTCAGAGGTAAATTATAAATTCTTTTTTCTGCTCATTTAGGTCCTGAAAAGACTCATCTTAAAATCAGTGGAGTGATACCACCTGATGTCAGGAGCAGATGGTATGGATCCCAACTCTGGTCAAGGCAAAGCCTTAGTTAAAGGGTTAGACAAAAATTCCAATAGTCACATTTTGATCCACTTTGATTTATTTTTTTTTATAGTGATATACTACATAGCTGAAAATTCTACTTTGGGGAAAGCTGTGTGAACATTATTAAAACCAGAACAAGATGGGAAAACTTTGTTGAGGCAATGCTCAAATTTATTTGGAAATAAAGTGGAGATAAATTTGCATGGTAAAATGATAGTTTTTTTCTGCATCACAGACATGCTGTTTAATTTTTTTGTTGTTGTTGGCTTTTTTATTTGTTTGTTTCTTTGGGGTTTTTTTGGTTGCTCTCTCTGTTCTCTCTCCAGGATGTTAGTGGGCCACTTCCTAGCAAAATAAAAGAGCAGCAGACATCAAATTCCTCAGTGAAAAGTTAGATGACTGAACCACTGAAGATTCTAAGGACTTAATACACAAATCTGTCAAGACCTGTACTCCCAGCCTAGCAGACTCATTCTTTGGCACCTTTTTGATAAGCTACCAGACCCACATTTATTTAGCCCTGACACAATCACAGTTGGAAGCCCATTTTACACATGGACAAATTAGTCAAGCAATAACTCTGCTAAAACTCCAAAAGCCTTGGGCTCAGAGGGGTACAACTCTGATTTGTGTATAGCAGCCAGCACTCTTCTCATGACACAATGCAATCACCAAACTCCTGCTTCTTCAGTCCTGTATCTTTTATCTAAGGCAAAGCAATACACACTTTCTAGCAAATATTAATATCTAGCAATTCTCATCTGGATGGGAAAGCAATTTATAAAGTAGATAAGTATCATCCTCCTTTACTCTGTGATAAGTCTGGGACCAGTCGGCATCATGAGCTCTTAAAGAAATTAAGCTGCCTGTGGGAGAGGGGTGTATGTTATAGATTAACAACAGGTTAACAGAAACAAAGAGAAGGAATAGATGATTGGGCTTTACAATGAAGGAAATCCTTAGATCACAGGAATCTTTGTAGTGTCTGTTATACTCAGAGTATACAGAAATGAAAAAGATGGAGAACAAGGAGACTAATGATGGTGCCAAATTATTCAGTGGAATAAAAATGAAACCTGATTGCAAAAAGCTGGGGAAAAATGTCAAGGCACTAAGCAGGCAATAGGATGACACATTAAATTCTATATAATAAATATAAAGTGACGCACAAGTGGAAAAACAGCCTGAGACAATGGGTCCCAAACTACCTATTTCCATTTGGGAAAGAGAACTTTTGGTTAAAAAAATAACTCTTTTCAAACATCAGTACAATTCTCAGTAGTGGACAAAAACCCCTAAAGTGTATTGTAGCAATTAATGGGAAAAAATAGATAAACAAAGCAAAAAAAAGAAAATCTTATGCCATTAATCCATGTTGTGAATATATTTTGAAATGCAGTATAGAAGTTCATCTTAAAAAGAACTTAGTGGTACTAAAAGAATTCAGAGAGGTGGAAGAAAGTAAAAGGTTTTGAGCACTTTTTTATGAGCAATGAAACTAATCAGGTAGCTGTGATAGGAATCCACAACATTACAGATTACGAGGCTAAGTGTAGAAGGAACAGATGCTCATTGCTTCTTGTTATCTTTAAAAAATGGCAGAATCAAATGAAATTGAGAGATGTTCTGTTCAAAATAATCAACAGGAAGCATTTTTTTTCACACTACTGTGATTTAAACTGCATATCAACCTGCCCCAAGACATGGTAACACAGAGTGGTCATGTCACATTTATGGAGAAACATCCATCAACAGCTATTAAGAAACAAGATAGCACATCTGGCTCAGAAGTCCCTTATTTAGAGGTCACTGGAACCTGAGGGCACTCCTGCTCTTACATTGCCTGTTTCTACTGGCCATTGTCAGAGACAGGACGGATCGACTTATAGTTTATTCCAGTGAACTGTCCTTCAAAGCCTTAAGTTTCCCAGAAAGGTGATGGTTTAGACCAAGACAAACTTTTCTTTGTAATTCAAAACTGGCAGCGCAAACCTTCATATTGCCTCTAGCAGCCAAGTGGGAGACACACACTGTTCCTGAAAACACTGGTATTCATCCCAGCTGGCAGGTTGTGCAAAGGTGACTTGCAAACCATGCTGTCTCTTGATCTTCAGTGTTTAGAAAACCATCTCTTGATCTTTAATTTTTAGAAAACTGACATTTATATAGGTTATATACGTATATATAACACATATGTATATAAATATATTAGTTGATTTAAATTGTTTTAACAGTTCTTACAGAAACTCACATAAAAATGGACAAAGGAAGGTGCAGAAAATTAAGTGAGATCACCTGGTTGTGCCAGAGACAGGGGCTTTTTATTCTCCTGTCTTCTGGTACTTTGTTTCAGGATGCCATTCTGGGTGAAGCTTGAATCTTAGTCTCAGTTTTATAAAATTTTGTTTTCCATTAAAACACAGCACAAAGACTTTTTTTTTTTTTAATCTGTAATGGTAGGTGCTCAATCAGCCCAGTTGTAGCTTGAGCTGTCTGTGTCCGCAAGAAGGTGCAGATGACAAAAAAGTGCCAAGGTTTGAGTACTTCATTATCCAAATGATCTAAACTTCAAAACTGTTATAGTGTAAAATGGCCTCAGCAATTAATTGTACCTAGAATGACTGCAGGCACAATGAAGGAAGAGATATTGAAATTTTGACTGTGAAAACACAGCACACTCTATATTTGTCTCTAGGAGAATCTGTTTCCCCTCTTTAATCTTTTCAACTTTGTTTTTTTAGATGCTTTCACATTTACTGCAAGCATTGTAGTGATAGCTTCTTTCAGCTGTTCCAAAATCCAAGCCCTCCATATCAAGATCAAGATCAAGATCAAGATCAAGATCAAGATCAAGATCAAGATCAAGATCAAGGTCTGTTCTTACATTCTAGATTTTATTGAGCATATTCAAAGCCCTCGTAATCTTTACATCACTATTTTGACCAGTCTATCTCACTTCTTCAGAAATGTCTCACTCTAATAAGTATTTCCGTGTCTCACACTAGAAAAAATGCTGTGCAAAAAGGATTTTTCAGGATTAGCTCCTTCAACTGGAAAGTTCTTAATCTATCAAGTGTGTCCAGTTGCTTTAGGAAGTAGCAAATACATTTCTGATGCAATCATTGTTAAAACAAAAAATTTTAACACATCTGAAAATGTATGAAAACACTAGAATTTTCTCTACCACATTAAAATTTTATTTACTCTTTTCATTGCATGTGCTGCAAGGATGCACATTCCTTTTGCTGACAGATAAAAGCCTTTCATATTTTTCTTGTACGTATTACAGA
The DNA here is from genome assembly GCA_035583185.1 of Anabacerthia variegaticeps. NCBI lineage: Eukaryota > Metazoa > Chordata > Aves > Passeriformes > Furnariidae > Anabacerthia > Anabacerthia variegaticeps. The sequence goes on from JAWWEW010000078.1 coordinate 21,465,428, forward strand.
CAGCACATCAGATAAGCAAGGCAGGAGAGAATCATCAATTATTGCAAATAAAGAGTTTTTCAGGGTGATTTTTAATAAAGTGTCAAACCATTTGTAATTAAAAGAACGATCCCCTAGGTACCACCTGCTAATGTTAGTCATCTCTACCAGTTGCAGCAACATCACTTAAAGTGTTTCAGAGTTAGTTTGTTGTATAATGACTTGATATATAAAGTACTACAGCCATTTCATCATCTCTTCCCCTCTTTAGTTAGATCACTGTTGTCTAAACTTCAGAGTTAGTTAAACCACTGGAGTTAAACAAGTGTCAGAGAAAGAGGGCAAAATAAGATTTGTTAAATTAGACTTTGGACACAGTCATGATCAAACAGAGACATGAAGGCAAAATTCAGACTGAACTCGCAGACTGCAGGCAAGATTTTAGCCAAACAGCATCCATTAAAGCCAATACAAATCACAGAACTTAAATCACGCAACAGTCTCTGAGGGTCAGATTCAAGCCTGTGCCAAAGTCCTCCCACCTGAGGAACATAAAGGGACCTTGAAGCAGCCTTTAACGTGCAGCAGAGGATTGCCCTCGAATGGAGAAATCTGCAGGTGGTGTAAAACTGATGTTGCTATCTCTTCATCAGTCCCTCTCGCCCACAACATATAAGACTCATGTCAAGGACAAAAGGGAGAGCAGCCAGAATATACTGTCCACTGCAGAGCCTTGACGGTCTAATGGGAAGTTTGGTTACCAGGCACTAAAGAAGCACAGACGGCTGTTATGATGGAGGTTCTCTTCTTATCTATATTTCTCCCCTTAAAGAAATACCTCAGCTTCCAAAATACCTGCAGCTTGCTGGGGGGAACTACTTTGAGGGTGTGCTGCAGGAGGAGGAAAATCACCAGAAATCTCAAAGATTATATAACAGAGGTTTACAGCTGTTAAAAATCAATTTGTAACCTTGCAGAAATTTTTCACTATATGAAAGTCTGGCTCATCTTTGTTTCTGCTATGGCTGTTATCCAGCTGATCATTCAGAAAAATTAATGAGTCTACTGCTAGCTAATACAGAGGTTTCTCATGAGGTGAGTTTGGCTGCAGCTGGCTTGGTGGTGGAGGTCAGGACTGGCTGGTTAATTTTGCTCTGTGTAGAGTAAGTTGGGAGTTCATTCTTCATTCCTCTGAAAGTGCTCCGAGGTCAAATGGCAGTTCTGAAGGCCTGGGTTTATTAGCACTCTGAGGTCCCCTGGCAAGACAGACTGGTTTCAGTTCAAGTGTGAGTCTCTGATTGTATTTCTGTCAAATTAACCATAACACATCATGGTGTTTATGTCAGCTTGTTCCATAAAGATAGATGATGTCTGATATGGCATGAAAAGAGATATATTTGGATAAAAGATACTTGCCTACCAAAAGTCTCTGAGTTAAAGCTATGTTTCAAAAAGTTTTAACTCATTTTTAGTTGGAGAACATGACTTCAGCACTTTCACTAAGATGACTGTGTGTCGTCTGTGTCTTTAGGCATCCTAAAACTAAACACACGATGTCTAGGGACCACAAAGCATAACCAGAGATGTCTGATGGCACTTACACTAACAGGTCCCTTCCCACCTAGAAAGGCCTATTGCACAGGGTAACAGGTCATAAGGGTCATACCTACATCTCAAGAGATTTGATAACGTTGGTCTTCCACCAGCAGCAAAGCCAATGAAAACATTTTCCCCTTTTGTTCCCTGATTTCTGAACACTGCTCCCAAGCCACTCAATTATGTCAGTGCAACCACATGAGTGTAGAACTGTTCCTGTGTTCACTGAAATATGGAAAAAACTCTATTTTCTCACTGATGCAGCACAAACAACACCACCATAATCTAAAAGAGGTAGCAAAATCTGCAGAAGAACAGGAATAGTTAGCCAGAGTAGGTGAGAGAGAAAATAGCTTAGGTCAGTTTTGCAACTAAATAAAACATAGTTTTGAAGTATTCCCTGAGGCAAACAAGTGCATCCAAGCTTGTTTTGTCTCAGAGCCCTTTAAGACATTGCAAAAAATTGGTAGGTAAATAGCCATAATCAGAGATTTTGATGACCCAAATATGTTGCTTTTGTGTGCAAAGAGACTGAGGTATGTGGAGGTAGCACACCCAGACATTGCTACTTGAGGGTTTTTTGGTTGCATAGAATAGAGAACATAGACAAATAGACAGACCTGTAGATTTGCAAATCTGTAAGTAAATGATAAGCCTAGGAAAAAAATTTGATTTGCTTAGTATGAGATTTCTGCTGTGTTTTCCTCAAGGATCTAGCCATATTTCTCCAGTATACCTACATTCATTGCACATCCATATGAGTCATCCCATCCTTTAGTCACTTGATAGGAAAAGAGAGAGGATGAATATCCTCTGGAGATGTCTCAATGTGTCCATTGACTGTAGAGGGAGGCTAGACAAATAGCTTAGTCTAAGATGCAAATGATGCACAAATATCTTAGTCTAAATTATAAATGGTGCAAGTTAGAAACAATAAATCCTACTCTTAACACTTTCCCTTTGTCTCCTTTTTGTCATACAATAATAACACTGCGTTCCTTTTCAGAACAAATTCTTTAAATCAAAGTATTGAAACTCATTACTGATGCCTGTGATTACAGCTATATCTCCACTGCATACATATACATACAGCACATCCAGCTCTTCAGAACCCTTTCCAGAGCAGTTCTCCAATTCTGAACTGAGAGGACTGGTCCTGGAAGCTTCTGTTAACACGGGAGGACCTTCAGGGAAGGAACAGGCCATAACAAACATTTGCAATGTTTATTTTAATTCAAGTGGTTTTCTGTTTCCTAAAATGAAAGTCCTGAAAGAAGTTGCTGAGAAGCTAAAGCCAACACTACTGTGTTTGCCTGCTCAGCGTGCAGGTAATTAGCATGTATAATTTCTTTTTTTATGCACAGTCTCAGGCCTGCAGCTCCCTCAGTGGTGCTGCACAAACCAGTATTAACTCAACATGGCCACTGAAAACGTCTTCATTGGAAAAACCCCATTAGGCTGGTTAGTTTCTCAGATAATTGTGTTCTGATGGATATTTGTGTGGTGGTCCTCAATTTATTGATTTTGAGCAGATTCTTTAAAATTTGGAGGATAAAACAATTTCTTTTGATTTCAAGATTATGCTTCTTGTATTTATTTATATTTTTACTAAAAATTATTTTGTAAATCTAATATATTTTTAATTTTTCCAGGAAATGAAAACAAAAAAAAAGAATAAAATCTCCTTTGTTTTGGTGAATTGCTATGAAAAATGAGGGAAGATTTCTATTTAAGCCAGTGATAATATCTACAATTAATTAAAAGAACAGAAAAATCAATTGTGCGGTGGTATTTTCACATCATGGCTGCTAAAACACCATAAAATATCCCCTTCCCATGAGACCTTTCTAGTGATGTATAAACCCCAGTAAATTTTATTTATTATGATCATTATCATGTAAAGTAATTTATGTCTTGTCTACAAAAAAATGCAAATACTTACATTTTCAGCTAAGAAAATGGAGGGACATTCATTCTGCAGAGCACCTTCTAGATAATTGAGTTGTGCTGCCCTCTTCAAGATAACGAGCATCAAGTGAGAAAGGATGATCTATAAATAAAAAAAAAAAAGTGTGACAATTCCTTCAGAAATCTAAACGTACCCCAGAGCTCTTACCTCTGCTGCAGTATATCAATACCTCTTTCAGAATAGGGTTATGATTTTTTTTTGCTTTCTTCTTCAGCACTGTGACAACTTTTGTTCCTCCTTTATGTCAATCAACAGAATCACTTCAGATTCCATTAGAAAATCAATACTGTTAGTGAATGGAATCAAAAGAGGTCATAATTTCAGTATTTTTCCTCTTCAATGAAGATATAAATGAAAAATTCTTTCTGTCCAGCACATATTGGAGCTAAAAATTGAACAGCAGAGCTGCATGCTGTACATCTGTAGACTGAACATATGTATTGAACTGTCACTACTATCAAGCTGTCGCTACTCGCTTTTAGCTATTCCACTGCTACCAGCTTTCCTTCAGTGTAGATAACATGTAGGGCCAGAGGCATCGTGTTACTCAAGTGCAGAAGTGGAGTGACTCCAAACTTGTGATTTTCTATCATAATTTATGGAGTGCCCATTACAGCAATAATGATGCACTCATTGCCATTGGAATTTTAATCCATTCAATGAAACATGGACATCAATAACAAGAAGTTCAGTGAAAATATTTTTCTGTCAGTAAATTTCTTGCAGATTCCTGGGATGCTTAACACGACCTGCATTTCTAATGTCTTATTTTGGGAAGTTAATGATTACTGAAAACATTAAGTTTCCAGTCTTATCTGCACACACTGAAATAATTTCCAAGATGTCATTGATTCTCATCTGTTATGGTTAATTGGGAGTTCTGAAGTAATTTTCTCCCTCTCTCTTCTGTCACATATTAGGAAAACACAGTTATTTGCATGATAAAGTACAATATGCAATTAAATTTGACTAGTTTAAAGAATTAGTGTAGTTTTCATGTAAATTCAAAGAACTCTTGCTATATTGTCTGCAATTGTAGAAGTCCAGCAAATTTATTTGCTGCGACATTTGATTAATTCTGTTCCTGGAGGATAATTCTGCTCTCAGCACTTAGTTATTGCTGCCCAGTTAGCAAGATTTTTGGACCAAAGCATACACTTTGTAATTTGCAGAAATTTGAGCCTTCCTTATGTAGGAAATGGGCTCTGATTTCAGAGCAACCTGGTGCAACCTAGAGAACAAACTGCTGGGACTGCTACTTGCATATGAGAATTTATATTGGTTATAAGCTACAGCCAAGGCCAAACTCCTTCCTAGACAACGCCTTAGCAGTGCATCCACTAAGGCGTGTGTGTATGCCTAAAAACTCTTCCTCGTGACTTAACACCAGCTTCCCTCAATTACAGGTTCTGTGTCCTGTACTCTCTGAAATCTCCCTCACTGTTTAAAATCTCCTCCCCTTTCAGCATGAATTAGGACGTTGTGATCTGAAATCATCACAAAGATGTTACCAGTGTGTTCCCATCTGCCTTACCTATTTTCCCTTCTTTAAACATCCTTTTCCCTCCCTCAGTGTGCTACCAACTGGACTCCTGAGTCCACGTAAGCAAAATATTCTCTTCTCATTTTCTCTTTCCCCCAATTCCAGCAAAAATAAAGTGTAAAACCTGCAAGTCCAAGTGCAGAGCAGAAGAATCGTTGCCTGAGGAAAAAGAAAGACTGCAGGGGAAACTTGGTCTGTGCCAGGTAGTAAGAAAAGAGGTAGTTCTGTATGAAAAAATTCTGCCTGATTGTCCTTCACAGGAAGAAGAAAAAGACCGGCTGGCAACACAGATTGGGCCATTTTCCTTGTGGAGAGACCTGAAAGCCTCCGGTCAAAGTCAGAGCCCCACAGTGCTGGCAGCCCTGCACCTCCCACTGGTCTCAGTGAAATGCTTTTTGTTAGCAATGGTGGACCATAAATTTGATATAAATTCAAATTCTAGATCTGCATCCATAAAACACATCCAGAGAAAAGCACCAGTCTTCCTGACGTGAACTTCCAATTAGCAAAGCTGTTATTATCTGAACTTCTACTGCCACTCGTGCAGAGAGCACAGCCAACCTTTCGCTCTGTTCTTTTAGTAGCTCTAGGACTTGTAGGACAAACCATGAACTTTTACTGGAAGAAACTCATTTGGGTTTCATGAATTTCCTACCCTTGAAATCCAGTTTTGGTGGTTTCTTACCCTGGCAAGCTTTATTGCCTACAAGGAGGAACACATGAGACAATGTGGTTGTATGTATAAGATTCACTTAATAATTTAGTGTAATTGTTAATTGATTTCATTATTCAATTAATGCTGAAAGGCTTGTGAAATCTGGTTTAATTTCCCTGCTCCTGGGATTTAAATTGATAGGACTGTGTTTTATTGCCAAGAATCATCAATATTTACAGGCTTGTATATTCGCAAACATCTGAGAGGTTTTAGCCTCAGTATCCTTCTGCTCTATTGTTTGCTCTTTCATCTCCTCTCAAACATGGAGAAAATGATTGATGTTTGGTCTGCAGAGACAAAAAATAAAATACGTATCGCATTCAAGTCTCATTCTGCAAGTTAAATATCATTTTGACCGTTAAAGTGCCCTTCAATGAAAATAAAAAATTCAGTTCGTATCCTTGTGTGAAAACAAAAATCTACCACAAACAACATACTAGCTTCGTTGTTTTCCCCCTGAGTTGCAAGATCTTTCTGCACTAAGTAGTACCTATATGCAGGCACACACACAGGCAGCTTGAATAATTTCCTTTCTCTTGTCCTTGCGGTTTGTACACAAGGTACATTTTAGCCTTTTTAAAATCTCAGCAGTTAAATCTCAATGCAGGCTTGATTAGCAGATTGCACAATGATGTCATCTACATTAAATGTCAATATATAGGAAGCATGTTGTAAGTAACATTAAGTAACATAATGTAAGTAACATTAGAGTAATGAAGATAAATTATAGGAATACTTGTGTGAATTCTAGATGAGGGGGAAGTTTCAAAGGTGTAACATTTGTTGTCATACTGTTATTTTTGCTTTTCGCTCTTATTTCCATCCCATCAAAGCTCCCAGATACTGAACACTAGGAACTATTGTCCTAATAGCCATTGTCTCACATAAGAAAAATCATTTTCAGCAAGAGGATGTGCAGTTACAGTTTAATTGCTCTTTTCACCTCTGAACTCAGGGAGTGAAAGCTGCATTTCTGGGGTACTTGAGTGAAGCTATTTTGGAATGAAATTCCCCGCAAAAGCATGACAAAAACATATAGGCTTTTGTTTGTTTGTTTGTTTGTTTGTTTCCTTAAGAAAGAAGGTACAATTGTTACAGGCTTCATAAAGAGATGAAGAATAGAGAAGAGCCTTTGTAAATACACTGGAAAGAATGGTTTCTATGAGAATCCATACTGTGAATACGTTGATGAATAGAAAAGAATATACATGAAAAAATCCATTGCATTTATTGGAATCCAACACAGCCTGAGTCTAAGTTGTGGCAGCTAGCAAAACATGATAAAAACTCTCTGTTTTACATGTAAGGAGATAAGAGTATATGGGTCAGTTCAAAGGAGCTTGCAGTTATCTCAAGTACGAACGTATTTGTGGGCAATCACTATGCACTAGCTGAAGAAAAATACTGACTACCAGCCAACTCTTACCACTAATGCAAAGTAATTTGAAGAAGATCATACCAGACAGCTGACCTTGCACACTGAACTAGTAAATACATGAATTACTTTCTACTGTGCTTCTTTTTCTCAAACATTTGTGAGCTACTCTTCAGTAAGAGCAGAATGAGAGGAGCATCTTATGATGGAGCTTTACTGGTTTCTGCTGCTGCAAGTCCTCAGTGAGTGGGATGCAACAGAAATGAATGGAAGGACAGTAGTGAGTGAGAAAGAAGGGAATGGAATTCAGAGAGAATTTGCCTCAACAAAGCTTGTTTGTGAGCATAATGTGTCTGTTTGTTACACCTGCATCTGTCTTACATGTGTGTTAAAGATCATTCACAATGAACTTTTACTTAGAGCTTCCTCTGCAGGGGGAGAGATCACATTTTACCCTGATGTATATGTACTTTTTAATGCTTAATTATATTAAAATTAATTTCATGTTATTTCAATTACCTTTTCACTATTTTTAGACTTGCTTAAAGTTCTTCACTGTATTCCATTGTTTTGACTGCCACAAAAAGTTTAGATAAGATTATAAGTTGTCTAGTAGTATAAGCTTAATTATGGCACAGCTCCACGGAAAAATTGTTTTACACAGTTGAGAAATAGAATTTGGCAGGTTTCTTTTTCTTTTCCCTTCCTGCTATAAAGAAAATATCTAATGATTCTACCTAGAAAGCCCATGATTAGAAAGAGAAATGACCATTTAATCAGTTGAGAAATGTTTCAGTGTGAGTGAGATCTTCACAATTAATCATTTTTTAATTTTAAGACACTGCAGGATTATGTTGTATCTCTTAAAAATTTAGGTCTAACTTGTGTTCCAGCATAAACATTTCAGTGTAACTCACCATCAGTAATCACATATCTTACTCTATTATATTTTAAATGATATTTCTATCGAACACATATATCTAATATTAATTTTAATATAATAATATATATTTTTATATAACAATGTCTCTTTTCAAGATATAATATTACCATCCTTTTTGAATAAATGTAGTAAAGGTACATTGTCCTAGAGTGAAACAGAGAGCAGCAGCTTATGGCAGCACAAACATTTATGCTGGCTTGTTCAAGAACTGATGGATCTCAGGCATTGTTTTCATCCTGCTGTGGCCTACATGCCGCCCATGCTCTCGCGAACAAAGTAATTTAGATTTAATGAGTGTAGTGGTTCTCTCAGATCCCAGTGTGAGCACACCCTTTGGCCAGCCAGCTCCTCGAGTTGGTTAGTAGAAAATACAGCAATGTTCTTCCTCTCCGTTTCCCGTCCTGCATGCTCACAGGGTGAGATAATAGAAAGGGATTTCACAGAAGTCAGGATTTAAGCACTGCAGAAGTGGGAAGGCATTGCTGCACCCCCATCCCACCTGGGACTGGGAATCTTTAAATTCCACCAATATGAGGCTGAAGCTCATGAAAAACCTAAAGTTGATGTCTCACGCTGTCCTGGTCCTAGATGCTTCTCCAGTCTCCTTTTATCAGGTCACATATTTGGAGACAATGGATTTCCTAATTAAAGTTGACGGCTAAATTTAGCACAGTTAATTAGTGAAGGCACCAGACCTGCAGCCTGGGCATAGGTTCAAGGTTTGGAGGACATTGGTGTAGTTTGATTACAATGTTCCCATCAGGCAATAATGCCTCCTGCTGTGGGCAGAAATATGAGAGAGAAATTGATTGCAAGGCGGGTAGTGTATGCTAAACTGAAAGAGAAAGTGAATGATGTCAGTAAGGACAATAATCTCCCCACAAAGTAACAAGGAAGGAACTGATCCTTGGAGCTTCCCAAAATTGCTTTAGTAGACAATGACATTTGGGATGTTAGGTTTTTCAGAAAATCAGGCCATTTCAGATTTCTAAAAAAACCTTATTTTCATTTACCTTTGCAACAGAAACCAAATCCACTCAAAGAGTTATATTATACAATTGACTGTATAATTTATTTTTGCTGTATTATATATACAGCAATTTTTTTAAATTATTATTAATAAGCTCAACGTCAAAGAAATGAATTCCTCACAGAGAATAAATTAAAACAAAAACACCCATAGAAGACAAAACTTATAAAAAGCAGATGGTGCCACATATAAAATGCCATCAATTTTTATGCGTCTGTGTAAAAAGGTTCAGATGTTCCCAGCCTTGACATAAATTCTACCCATCAACCCCATCAAAACATCATAGCTGTATTAATGATTGCAACAAATTACTTTCTGCTCGCAAATGCAAACCCACCACACTTACCTCAGCAAAGAGGCTAGGAGGAACCATGCCTACTCATGCAAAACAATAAACCTCTTTGCATCAAATGTAAACCTATAAATTCATTACTTCATGTTTTCTACCTCTGCTGCCACTAAACTTCCTTCCTGATACCTGATTTGTATCTGGGCAAAGAGGAGGAACCCCTAATGATTACCCCTGGGTTCAGTTTAACAATCTTTAAGAAGCTTTTGCCTTTCATCTTTCAATTAATTTTTTTTTCAAAAGCCACCTCTCACAGTCTGGACCTTAATCTGTATTTTCTGTTTCTCAGTTCAATGTTTTAAATACAGAAATTAATTAGCTTTGGTAGAAGAATTGAGACACCAAATACATAGCCAAAATCAGATTCATGTACCCCCATATCAGAATTAGTTTCTGAGTTTGAATTCCACTGTGCTCAGAACAGTTCCAGTGTTCAAAATCACATTCTGGTACATCAAAACCAGATGCTGATATACCTTGTCACCTGTCCAGCCCCAGTTAGCAGCGTTGGACTCTATCATAGCATGACTTTAAAAGCATTTGAAAGCAAAATCTCCAGTAAACACACAAGTGGAAGATGCTCATGGGTTTAGAGTTAACAGCTATTGACAACTTGCTCCTGGAGGTGAAGCTTGTGAAAGAAAATGGAATCCAGAATTTAAGCATAAAATTAACAGTATGGAAAATAAAATACACATGTATGTTATAAAAAACTAGAGAATTCTGTAAGCGTAAACTCCAAAGTCTTACTGGGAAAAGATAATTTTCAAGTAACTGGACACCATGAGGGTTACACCAACCCTTCCCAGTTACAATTTAACTCAGTAATAACTTTATAACTATTAGAATGACAATATGGCTCACTGTATCTGATGTGATTCATGGACATCCTTAGCTTCAAACTGATGAAAAGAAAGCTTTCTTCTACTGTTTCCATTTTATTAGCTGCAGCAATTTTACAGTAGCTTGCATATAGACAGATTCACTTGTCCCCTGTCGAATAATATATTTTTGTTATCTCTGTCATTCAAAGTCCTGTGGTAGATCTAAAGGCTTTTTAAAAAATATAGTCTACCACAACTGAAGCTGCAGATCCATATAATGCATATAATACTTAGACTTTTAGAAGACAAGGAAATATCTCATGTACCATCAACCTTTTTTTTCCTTTCTGTAGAGATGATGTCATCAACTTAATCTACTTTGCTACCAAGGTGTGCTGCACACAGGGGTCTACTGGTGTCCTTTCTATAAAAGGAAAACAAACTTGGATGCCATGGAAAAGAAATTTGTGTGCCACGAAAAAATAGTAAGAGAATAATGAGATAGCAATTTTTAATAGAAGGAGGAACTGTGGAGTACTTGTCTTGTACTCATGCTCCATGAAGAAATGGAAGCATTTCAAATGAGAGATGACAATCAGCATTTAATACCACAATCTGTCCATGTGATTGGTTTTTTCTGCAATCTAGGTAAGGTGCAAATGCTTGGTTTTTGTTCAGTTTTGATTCAAGTGAACTCGTCCTGAACTCAGGTGAATAACTGCCCATTTTCCTGTGACAATTTACCCTCCATCACATATAACATATGCAAACAAAGTACATGTTCACATGCCTATTTGCGTGTCCTACCTCTTTGAAAACTAGTCCTTGAACAGACTGCCCAAGGACAAAATGAATCAGTAGATCATGTAAATCATAATTTATTCCAATGCCATTTTGGTCCCTTCAGTTTTTGTATATAATACTATAGTCATAGTACAAGAACAGCAATCAAAAATTATGTTAGATTAGAGTACACCTAATTTTATTTTCTGTTTTCTGTCATCCATCTGTGAGGTTTTAAAGTCTTATTCTCATCACATTTAGAACAGAAAATTTACATTTCTTTCTATAATGTAATTATAGGTCTCTTATCGTTCCCTCCAGTGTAATGTCACAAGGAATTTTCTTCTGCTTCATGTACAATTTAATTTTGTTTTTAATTGGCATTGTGTAGTATGGTGTTTGTCAGGAATATCCACATTTACATTCTTATACCTGCATGTATTTTCAGAACAAGAAAAATTAAAAGTCAGCAAAGTGATTAATGCAAATATTATCTGACTGGGAGATCTTTAGGTCTCAGACTCCGTCTTTCCATACATGACTGTTGTATTTCCCTGACCTCAAAATTCTAAAGAAAGCCATTACCCTGGCTCTTTCCTTGTCCAACACATAGTGAATTAAACTTGCCTCATTTTCTTTTCTGCACTGACTGAGTGAAACACAACTTAGTGCCATATCTTAGACAGGCTTGAAAAATTGATGGTTTTTATCCAAGCTAATCTACAAACAGAAAGTAAAATTCAAAACATATTTAATTAAAATCTGCTAAATTCGAGGTGTAATTCAACACAAAATTATGAATCTTTTATTATTACAAAACTCAAACAAAACTATGATCAGTCTTGAATAATATGTTTTATCCCAGAAAAGTAATTTGATTGTCTTTGCCTGTCGGTGAAAACTTTGCAAAGCAGAAGATACTTCTTCTGAAGGAAAATGAAGTTCCCAGCTTTCCAGTTCAGTGCTAGGGTTTCACATTATTTTAGCTGCCATCATGATAGAGTAGAGTTTGAATTGAGGGGTTCTGAGTGTTGGGTTTACCCCTGTATCTCTCAGGTGTTCAGTGGAAGCTTGGATCTGGTTCTGTGGGCTGAACAGGTGACAGAGGGACATAATATCATGACAGTTTTTAAAATCCGGTTAATGACTGACAAATTTGATATGCATTTCCTTAATGCATTTCCTTAATTCTGCACTTTCAAGTCAGTGTGTCCCATGAGGATCGTAGTTTGAGATGGTCAACAAACTATAGTGAAAAAATAGCTAACTTCCCACAATTACAAGCAACAGGGATGGAAATCAGCTCAGTCAGTATTTTAAGAATCTGCTTTTTTGAGTAAAGGCTCTTCTTTTTGGCAGTGAGAAAATTAAGTCTCTCGCTGAGCCTCAGCATCCAAGTCAGAGGGCTTTTCTTTTGTGTATGATTCTGTCTGAGGGTGAATCACAGTCACAAGGGCTTCAGAGCAAAAAAAAAGGCACTTTTTCTGGGATGCCTTAAAGATACTCCATCGTGTCATGATCCCATAGTTATTATTCTTATTTATGTCTCACTTCACTAGTTTAGTTTCCTAGTTGTGATCTTTCACATGTTGTTTGCAAAATGCAAACAAAGAAGAAAAGTAGTAAAACGTAAAAGACAGAGACAAACTCCTATCAACAGGTTCTTTTTTTCAAGCATGACCAATGTGCTTTGGGTCTTGTTTGGGTCCTAATGTGTATGCTAGTTTTGTAGTGGACACAGAAATCTGACATCTATTTTAACTTTGAGAAAATAGAGAGCAAGAATGGCAATGTTGCCTACAGCTCCATAAAAGTATCTGGAAATTAAGGTGAGTTCTGTTCCATTAACACACTTACTGAGTTTTTCATTTTATGTTGTTTGGTAGTCAGGTGAGGCACTAGTTTTAAGTAGAACACCTACAGCTGGTAAGAGAGAAGAAAGTGAGAGATCCCATTTTTACTAGTGAAATGCAAATCATTGAGCTAAATAATTAATGCAGTGTAGTCTAATTTCTTAGTCCAAAACACCAGCTTTTATAACATCTGCAAAATCTGAAACCCATTCAACTTTCATTTTGGAAAAGAATATGTGTGTTAATTGTAGGTTGCATATTTTATAACTGGGTGAAAATCCAGTATATTCATCTGAAAAAACAAAATATTGATATTTGATAACTAAAAGTGTAATTAGTTTTCTAGAACCTAAAGAAAAGCTCACATACATAAATAATGAATGAATTTAAGTTACTGGGGTCAAACTTATAATGTGGTGGGTGTATGCATTTGCATGCAACTATAATTAAAAATCTGTCTTAATGAGGATAAGTTGGAGGATTTTGATTATTTTGAAGCTAAAAAAAATTGTACAAGAGAAAAACAGGAGACTTTACTTATTATTAAGTTTCTTTGATGGAAGATGTTAATAACATGAAGTTCTCTTTTAAAATAATGATGCTGTAAATTATAATTTGAGAGAGAGCACATAATTTTCTTATCCATTGAAAAAAAGAACAATTCAACAACTCCTGGTCAAACGTATTCAAGTGCCAGTGTGGCAGCAGGATAATCCATGGTCCAAAAGCCATGTTCATTGCCCAGAGTCATCCATGGACTCTCAAATTTCTCCATAGCAGAGAACTTGTTGGTGACCCAGTACTGCTGCTGTGACCCTCTACCACATCTACACACACAGAGTTCTCACAAGAATGAGTTATTGTATCAGTATGCATATGTCTATTGATCACTTTGTGAAGGCCATGAGGATAAATTAGCACCAGCCTTTGGCCCTTCTTTTTCGTGACTGTGAGTATACCATGGTTGCATGTCTCAACAGCGGCAGGATGCACAGGGAATGTTGTGTCTTATTCTTGCTTTGCCTTACGTGGTCTTTAGACCAGGACCAAACAGTGAAAATGTCTCCCAGAACATGCAGTATGGTGGCCCCACTGCAAGGGAGAAGCAGAACACAGGCTTGCCCATGAGGGCACCCGGTGAATACTATTCAAAATATCAGGACCAAGCCTTTTGCTCATTATCTCTTGTAGACACTGTAGATAAATCAGTGGTAATTCTAAGGTTGGTAGAGAAGGTGACTAAGTGACCTTTCTTTTGAACTTATAACTCCACTATATGGCTATGTGAGAGATGTACTGGTCTAGTTCATTTAAACATTCTGTGGGAACTATGTGGTAACTGGACCATTAACTAATGTTATGTCCACAAAGCAGTGATCATTTTCAGAGCTATACAGGTCTTCTAGTCCTTATCATTTCTTTACATTCTCACTTCACTACTCATGAGATTTGGCATGGGGAAAGAAACGAAGCATAAGAGAGTGGGGAAAGATGCCTGAAAGTACAGCCCTTCTGCTGAGATCCACTGGGAATCTCTTTTCCTCTTCTCTCAACTTTTCCTATTGTTCTGTTGCCTCAGACTTAGAAGTTCCTAATTAAATGGACACAAATCCTTGTAGTTCTCTAGCTCTTGTTGCTCTCCTCCTAGGTTTGAGCTGCCCATGATCCAAGGCCAACTCCAATTCAGCACAGCTGCATAACCTTGGCACATACTACTAAAAAGACTGCTAGGTTGTGAGATAGCTGAGAGAAAGCACGTAGCCTGGAGCTATGTGAGATAAGAAAAGTAAAACTGCAGAGGTAAGACTGTTGAGATGGGGGCAGGCAGCAGTTCAAAGATTCAAGAGGAAAAATCTTGAAGTGAAAAGGTTCAAAATCCTAAGAGAGAAAACAAAGAATAGAAAGCTGCCAACTCAGCAACATCAAGGGTCAGTCCACTCCAAGGAGCAAAGAAGACCAACCCTTCCCCGTCTGGTTGACAACTGCTTGTCCTGAAAAGACTCACTGGGTGTGGTGAGCTTATTAATGTCGAATCTAGTAGTCCTCATCAGTCCTAGCTGTTTATTATGTCTATTAGGAAACAAATAACTGTGCAGTCTCCTTACAGGTGGCAAAAGTTGCATGATCAAACTTGGAAGGGCAATGGAGAAGGTTTTCCCCCAGCTTCATCTTTATTTCTCCCCCTCAATCACTCATGATAAAAGCCTGCCTTCCTCCTCCAAACACACACTACTCATTTGGGCTTGAACAAGACTTTGACTCTTCAGTTATATTTAAGGAGTTAACCTTCCTAGCCCCTTGACCACATTCTTTCCTTGTTTTCATGAACTCCAGACATGATTGTGGTGTAAGTACTTCTATTTGATCTCTTAGTTTAAACAGTACTAGAAAATACTCAAGCTTTGACCTGGGTAATTGTGCCGAAATGGAGATGAAATAATATTTTCTACTTCAATATATATGTGAAGATTCCCACCTTCATTTTCCACCTATGTTTTCAAATGACACATTTACAGAGAAGTTGAAGAAACAGGGTCAGTCTATTTGCTAGATTTTCACAATAGAGGAAACTTAACACATATGCACTCAACACTTTCTACTTGATTTTTTTTTTTTAGACAACAAAATATCATTTTGTTAATGTGAATTTAGCAGTGAATGTCATTCAAACTGGCATTCCAGTGATTGAGAATGATCACAGATGTCAGGTTGTTGATGTAGATAAACATGAATATTACATACACTTTAGGTACCTAAAGCAATTGAACCTGATTTTTAGTTAATATACCAGTCCACTCAGCTTCTATTGGTGTAGGAAAAGCATGAAGAAGGGAACATGTCTGATGTCAGTTCTATTACTTGTCAGTGAGTAAAATAAGTACACACTTGTCATTTCACTTGCTTGGGCAAGGCATAATCATTGCTTGTTAATGGATTAGTAAAGTGTGTCCCTTCTGCTTCACAGCCTTTACACCTCATTCATCTGTCAAAACAAGAATGCTAAGAATAGATAGGAGCACAGCCTATGGAATCACTCTCATCCATCTTACTCTTTAATGAATGAGCAACAAAGTATACACACAAGATGTACACAGTATTGTACTCAAACTTCTGTATCATTTATAAATGGGCATCTGATAAGGCATTGAACATGTAATAAATGACTGCTGAGAGCACGTGAATAGATGGACCTGCAGGGATTTGTGATAGCTTTCTTTCTCTACTTCTTTTCATGACAAGTTGTGTATATAATCTGAATCCCCAAGAATACTTTCTTTGCAGACCATTGTCAGCACTCCTGAAGAAGTGCTTCCTGAAGAAGGTTTGAATAGCAACCTTGAAAGGTGCCTTTGGAAAGCACACCATTAAAATCACACCATTCTCACTAATCAAGTTAGGGTTTCTTAGGCTTCATGGGAAAGTATTGTCTGCTTATGTAGATATGGAATGAGGTTTTTAAATGCTATTGCACACATTCAGCTACAGGAAATCTGCCAGTAGTCTTTCTTCAAGAAAATACATAGGAGAATTACTTGGTGCTATCTATTCTAGAGACTTCATTCAATACTGGTAACTACTGTTCCCATTTCTAGAAGGAGAAGTACAGCCTATCTTCTTTCCTAGCTTTCAAAACATTAGTTTTAAAAAATTAATTTCCAGTTACATACCAAGGAGAAGCCTCCATTAATTAAAGAGGAAAATTTCCATTGTATTGGATGCCCAGTCAAAAACTTAGAAATCTAGATTTTAGATCAGATTGTCTTGGACAATTACATCCTTCACAGAAAAAAACCTACAAATACAGCAACAAAACAGAAAATCAAACTTCATCAAATACATGGTAACTTTTCTTATGAACTTGATCCAAAGCCTTCACTGAAGTCAACAAAGACCTTCTGATTTTTGCAATTTCTACATGACTTTTGAGGACAGATCTGCATCCTGAGCACCATTTCCAAAAGCAGATTAATTACTTGGGCTTAGAACTAATAAACACACTGACAATACATTGATCTGACTTCTAGCTTAGAGCTGGCCTATGGAAAACCAACTCAGAGCCTGGACAGCTTTCTATTCAGGTATACATACATATCTATATAAAAGGATCTGACCTAACTTTGAAAGACTTGAAACCAGCATTCCTGATATAAAATCATAAGTACAATATTGCTCCGGCTTTAAGCAGGGCAACAACACACCTACTCTGAAGAAACTATTGGTTAGAAACTATATCAGAGAACACAGGTGTCGATGGTGTTTAATATCTTCCTCCAGCTCTCATTAGTACTATGTTTTGTCCTCTTTGCAGCTCTTGATTCTTCTTTTCCATGATTACTTTTCAGTTTACCTTTCAGTGTGTAAATACTCAGATATTCTCAACAGTTGTATTTCTACTTAACATTTGAAGGAACAATGTCTGAGATGCCACCTAGAAAAGCCAGCACTTCCATGCATAGCTGTTAAACACTGGAACTAGTTCTTTGGCAGATTGCTGAGATGAAGCCAGTCAGTTTTCTCGAGCAGGTGTGTCTAAAGATCAGCAGGCTGCTGGATGGGGGAAGTATTTCTATGTAGTAATGTTAGGTAAAGAATTTTCTCGGTTCCACTGATTAAGAGCAACTAGAAATTACTGGAATGACTCTTTCCACCCTGGCTAGGGTATCCCATAAGCTCAGCACACGCTAGAGAAAGTGGTGGACAGCAATCACTGTTTGCATGGTACTGTAATAATGTTACTCAAAGTAATAGCTGCTGTGCAAGAAACTATCAAGTAACATAATCCTTCTAGGAGATTTGATACCTTTTTTGGTTTTTTCTCTTTTTTATTATTATTTTTTCCCTCTTAATACTGAAAAGAATTGGTTCTCATTGAGAACTGAGAGTTTCAGCAGCATCCTAAAAGGGCTGGGTTGTGTGTGGCTGCTAGCAGACCAGCTAACCAATGACATCCACAATTCATTAATTAGGCACTTTTTACCTTCACATCTGAAAAAATATACTAATATATACTTTATACTAGTATAATGAACTGGTATGAAGAACTAGATTATACTACAACTGTACCAGAAAAGTGAAACTACTAAAAACTTCTTAGTGACTTTAAATTTAAAATACAATTTCCTCACACAGATCTGATTTTTAAAAAGAACTTTTCTACGCTTCATACAAAGGAAGACTACCAGAAGAAAAGAACTGATGATTTAGATACTAAACTTTTGAGTGTGAATACTTAAGGGCGAGTAGGAAGAATGTTTTTCTTTTTAACTTTCTTTAGACTTTTGCTGGGGAAGGAAAAAGAACCTCCGTCAGGTCTTTCACAGCATGTAAAAATGTCTAGGAAACTCCAATACAACTACATCCATCCAGGTTGCTGAAACAAGAGCTTAGACATACTTAGAGCTTCAAAAGAGACAAGGACCTGTGGGTCAAGGTTGCTATGCTATGTTCATCTACAGAATTTATAACTCTGAGTTGGAATAAAAAGACTTGGCCACAGTCTAAAAACAGAATCTTCATTTAGCTTTGACACTCTGCTATTCATTGTGTTCAATAAATAATTTAAATTGAAATTTTGATCAAGTTAGAGTATTCAGAAAGTCAACAATAATTATAGAACTCATTTGCTTCTACTAAATTTTAAAAAAATCACTGTGGCAATAGCATATTGGGTGAATATAGACAGCCACTTAGTTCCTGTCTCTAGTTAAATTTTGATGCAATATGTTGGGTTTTTATTAGGCAAATCCTTCTTTCTACGTGTGTATATGAGAGCGTGGTTGCTGGGCTTTGGAATATATTACATGGTTTTTAAATGTTAGGAAAAGCTTTTTTTTTTTTTTTAACTAACATTTCCTTTATCTTTAACACAGTGAATGTCAATACTCTGTTTTAAAACAAGCTTCTTGTAAAGTTTGTTCTGAAAGTCTTTCATGTGAAACTGGGAATTAACAAAGATCCCAACTATAATCAAGTGTCCAGAGGGATTGTTTTGTTGTAAACAACAAAATCATTGGTGTTGTTCTGTATGTTGATGACTCTCAAAATTTTAAAATGCTTCCTTAGGAGTGGTTGATGGAAATTTGAAAGCAGAACCTAAGGTTGTAGAAATCAGGTGTGGCAGATACAGGGATGATCAATGACGACTCTTGGTCTATTCTGTGTATGATGAATTCATAAAAATCAGATCCTTGGGAATACTGAGATTCTGATGGGACCGATGATCAGATCGGTAGTCAAGTAGTTGATTTTGCCAAACTCATAGTCTATGTGTAAAACAGAATTAGGAAGGAGAAGAATGGTCTAAATACAAACCAGTATATGACAATGACTGACATGCTGAAGAATGCGGGAGAAGGATCCCATGTGGTCCGGATGCTCTTCTTCAGGTTGCATAATTTGATGGTCTCTAAGAGGTTCTTCTAACCTGTGTTTGTGTGCAGCTGTGATATAGAGTCTCTTTGTTTCCCTCTCTTGGTTACATTTCACATTTATGTTAATGAGATAATCTGTCTGGAACCAATTTCAAGCTATTAAATCTGGTGAGCACAGGCATGAGTTCTGTGTATATAGCATTGCTTTTGCTCCTTGTGGAGATGTCACACCTCTTGGTTTGGAGATGACTATCTATGATTAGCTGTAACTCAGCATTGTCTCCTTTGTCTGGAACAGGATGTCTAGAAGGTATGTATGACCATCAGATTAATAAGTGTAGTCTTACCTCTAAATTGCTCAATTTCATCCTTCAACTCAAATCCCTTTGATCTTTGTCTAGGGATTTGTAAATGAATTCCACATGTATAACCTGAGTAATTATTGTTACATTTCATTCTGGAAAATTTCCTTCTACCTATTTTGCGTTCTGTGCCTGCCTTTCTGTCTTACTTAGCTCATTTTGTGCCGTTAAGTTGAGAAAGTTAGCATAGGAAGTTTTTAACCTCCATTCCATGAGATAAATTTTGCAAAGTGCTGAGTATCCTAAGCCATATTTAGCATGGCTTTTTAAATCCTAAAAGATAGCACTTTGAAAGCACAAGATGTACAAGAAACATAATATTTCTGTAAGTGCCTTTCTGGTCACAGTGCTCAGTGTCAGCATTTTAACTTCACAAGATCCTTGTTTCAAAGAGTTAAATAATTCTAGCAATGGCTTATCAGCTCTATTTAGAGTTAAGTTTCAATTTCTCTGACTACCAATATATTGCCTTCCTGTTGATATATTATTACCTTATGAAGGATCTCACTGTGATGAACTTAACACTTCAAATCATGACTGAAGACAGTGGAAGTTGGTGACAAATGATGTTTCAGGAGCCATATTGGACAGAAAGGAACTAGAGAAGAATTGCTTGAAACAGTTATTCTTGGGATGACACTATATATAACAGGGCATGTGTAGGTATAGACAGATAGATGCATACACATGTCCTGTACCTTTTAATATATTTATATACTCATGCAAGAAATTATTAATGGATAAATATTTAAATATAAATGGAATGGTTAAATATATGTAGATCAAAGTGTGCTAAACACATTAAAACCCACAATTTCATGTTTGGAATCAGAAGTACATGTACCTTGTCTTCTGTTAATTCCAAGAATTTAGTATAATGTTGAAGTTTGTGATACTTTGAATATTTGATGGGTTAATGATGTAGTATGAATTTAATCAACCAATAGTATAAAGAGGGTTGGGTAATGGCTTTCAACTCATGTAGTCTATTACTAATATAATCTTCTGATTCCTTTCCTCTCTTTGCCAATTGCACCAACAATTTGGCATACATAGTAAGAAGTTATTATAGATTCTGCAGCAGCCTTGCTGTTGCATGGTACAGATAACACAAATCTTGTTAACGGTCTGACAAAATATAAATGGCTTCATAATAAACTGCCACCCTTTTAATATCTCAACAACTCCAAAAATGTTATCTGGCAGCTGCAGGGGGCTAAAGTTATGCTTTCTGAAGGCTGAATTTTACCATCATACTTGCACATATCCTGTGCCTCCCCACCCCCCAATGTTTTTAGCACAAAACAATAATTAAACTTAATCTTCTGTATCAAACACAGGCCTGACCATCCGTTTAATCATAGTCATGTGGGGAATGTGGCATGCATAGCTTTTAAAACATAATATTTTGCATTTTTTAGAGGAATCAGCCAAAGTCAAACTGTTTCTAATTTTCCATACCTTTGTGACTAACTGTGTTGAAAGTATCTCATAATCTTATGTACATCTTTGCAGGGTCTATCCTATTGTAAAGTACCTTCATCAGACAGTCCTAGGCTGCCCCAAGGCACAGGCAGGGTATAGGAGAGTTTCAGGATGGGGAACACAGGTGCGCTCAGCTGGGAGGAAGAGCAGGGAGTGTCCTGTGAAGTAACTCACTCCACTGAGTACTGAAAAATGCTTCAGAAAAGAAAGATAGGAAATCTTGGGGAGAGAAGACAGAACAGATTCTTGAACTGTAGTAATGTGTAGATGTAGGCTCCATGTGCAGTCACTGTCTGTCTATTGTCATAAGCAGGACCAGCTGGATGTGAATAGGACTGGAAAGCGAGTCTGCAGGAAGACCTGAAGATTATGGGACAGGGAGGCAGACACTAAGAAAAGGAGTTCATATTCTACTTCTCCAGTTGCACAAAAACAAGATCGGAAAAAAAATTTGATTCACTTGGCTTCAAATTATAAAATGAAAAATATTCCCAAAGTGCAAAATTAACTTTTCTTTAATACTCTCTATCTATCTATCTATCTATCTATCTATCTATCTATCTATCTATCTATTTATCTATCTTATAAAAGCAATTGGTCTGTAGGAAGAAGGAGTATGAAGCCTTTGCAGGGAGGATGTTGTATAGGACATGAATGCCGAAGCAAGTAAGAGGTTGCAGATGCCCTACAGCATCAGACCCCGGAATCCTTTCACCATGAAATGAGATTTTCTAACGGGTTACATCTCAGATTCTGTCATTTATTCACTCACATCCCTTGCTTTAGGTTTTTAGTTTCATATAAACTTTAAGTATGGCATAAGGTGACATTGGTGTTTTAAGGCTTGTTGTCCCTTGGGGGAAAAAAAATGGAAGGATAACAGAGCTTGTGATGTTATTTATGGTAGACAAATGTTCTGCAACTGTACAAAGCTTTTCTGCTGCATAGAAACTGCTTAGAAAATGAGACTGACATTCTGGGGAAAAGAAAAAAAAACACCACCAAAAAACTCTGATTCTTCCTGTCCTTGTGTATTTACCACAGCGCTTGAGTCCCTGCTTTTTGCATGCAGTCTACAGTTATTTTCTGGTTTGGGCTAGATTCTGTGGCTTTACCTGGTGGAGTAATTCTTTATTTTGAATTGTTCCCCTGAGGTCAACAGAGCTGCTCATGAGATATTACTCATCCTAAACAGGAGTGCCAGGA
Organism: Anabacerthia variegaticeps; assembly: GCA_035583185.1. Lineage (NCBI taxonomy): Eukaryota > Metazoa > Chordata > Aves > Passeriformes > Furnariidae > Anabacerthia > Anabacerthia variegaticeps. Next base: position 21,487,811 of record JAWWEW010000078.1, read on the forward strand.
CCTACTGACATTATGGTTTTGGCATGTGAGTGGCCATCTAATTTCCAGGTACTGTTTTGTAAAATGCATGATGGTAGCATTTAGAATATGTGAGTGAGAATCAACAAATAGCAGGAGGTAGAAATTATTTTTGCTCTGAGTGAATACCCTTGTTTCCTTCCCAGTGCAGGTATTCATATGAAAAATAGCCCTTCAGCAAGCATTTGTGTGAACAAAAAGCCTGTTTGTACGAATGCTCATAAATAAAAAATCATAAGAGTTGTAAACATGGTTGAACTGAAAAGTCACTTCGCATTCAAATGAGTATTAACAAACACTGAGCAAAGAGGGAGCTGTTTAAAGAGTTTACTTGCTCAGGGAATTCCTCAGTAATTGCAGAAGGTGTTTCAGGCTAGGCTGTGCGGACAGAGCAATCTGTCTTTGAATAGTGTATAAAACACTCTAGACTTCTGACCGTGAGCAACTCGGACATTCCTACTCCCTTCTCTACTAGATACTGGTAGAAAACTCAGACTCCCATCGGAAGGCATCAGCAATGGATACCCAGCTCCAGGAACTGAACAATAGCCAAAGAGGGTTCCGAATGTGTGAAATATATCGGGTTTTTATCTAGTAGATGACTGACTTGTGTCCACTTGTGTGCACCTGAATGGTAGATTTGGAGTTGGTGCTGAGAAAATGGAATGATAATGGTGTCACTTTAGCAGATGACTTGATCAAAATGTAATGTGTGTTTCGATTCTCCTCTAAGTAAGTAACACCTCTGTTAACTGTGTTCCCTTTAGATCAAAAGTGAGGTAGAATATCTCTGTTTCCAAGGAGACAAATACATTTGAGACTAGGAGAATGTCAAATACTGTGGTGGAATTAAATGATGGTTCTGACTCTTCAAAAAGAACTTTAACTTTGTATGTTGCAGCAGATGTGAAACCCCACATGTTGAGTGTGCAACACAAGCTTGACAGGCTTCTCAGACTTTCTTTCATTTCAACATGCCATGGTTTTGCCCAGTTCTCCTGAGCTAATTAGGTACTGGTGAAGCAGCAATCCAAAGGACAAACCAGTGACAATCGTATTTAGAGTTAATTATTGGCAGATTTTTCACCACACTTTTGATCCAGGCCAATCAGCAGCCAACCAGCCATTGAACCTTGAACCTTGGTTCAAGTGCATTGATACAGTCTGGAGATCATTTCCTACAGGAAAATGTGAATGCATTGGACTTAGAGAATCATGTCAACAAAGGCTACCTCATGTCACTTATTTTAAAGGCAAGAGGATGGATAGGCTTTGTTGTGTGTTCCTTATTGGCATTAAAATATCCTTTAGAAATAGTTCCCAAACATCCCTTTTACTGCTAGTTCAATTCCCACATTACTCCAGCCAGAGAAATTGGCAGCTGCCCAACAGCAATCCCAGTCAGGCAACAGGTGACTTCAAGAGAAGCATGAAGAAATGGCCTCTGTCCCCAGAAATGTCTCCTGAGAGAACTTCCAACGTGTAACAATTGACCCAATCATAGCGAAGACATGTAGCTCTGTGCCTTTGCTATGCAATTCCACTAACCACCAGTTCCGTATAGACATGGAATCATTTTAGAACAGAAATAAACTTGCAATTTTTAAGGATTTGGATGGGGTTTATTCATCTTTGGGTTAACTGCATGCACAGAAACACCCTAAGCAGAAGAAGCAAATATCTGTAGATGTTTGTATACTAGAATTTATACTAGAAGAAGCTGGAGAAATTTTATTTGCTGGAAAAGAAAATTGATTAAAAATATTTGTCAGTGTTATGCAAAAGGAAATGACCCTCTTTTATTTTTCTTCATCCCTTAGCAGGTGAACAAATAGTTTCCATTTCTAGGAAAAACTCACTGTGTATATGCAAAATAACTATCTTGTGAGGGCTTTCAACCTGCACACAAACAGAGTGATCCTGCAAGTATTGCAGAAAGCTAGATTAAAATGTCTGTCATTGGTTTGAGTAAGCAAGTAATGATGCTACTTTGCTTTATCAATACATTCAGATATTCTTGGAGATTGACCTGTAACAAACTACTTGCTACAATTTATCCTGAGAATATGAATGCTACAACTGGAGAGATGCCCATCAATCTCAGTCACTTTTGCTATATAAGTAACTACTACAATTAAATATGAAAATAGGCTTATGGAAAACATTTTATTCCAAACCAGCATCTGGAATGTGGTTGATATCAGTGTAAAGGATCTAGGATACAGCAACTACCAGCTAAGAAAATATCTTCTTTTCCTATAAGGATGGTTCTTGTTCTGCATAATTGGACTCTGTAAGAAATTGTGAAACCAGCGGTACCATACAGATTTTTATTTTTTTAAAAATGTAAAAAATACATACATAAATATGTAAAAATCCAGTTTGCCAAGGCAGCTTTAAATATCCATAATCTCAAATAAAAAAAAAAAATAAACCACTGCATAGGCACCCTGTAATGCACAAAGACAACTAGTTTAAAAACTATGCATTAGTTCTCAGTATTTAAAATTAAATACTTCTTATATTCAAATTTTTGATATTGGGTTTTCATTTAGGACACCAGGAAAAACCCCAAAACAACAAACAACAAACCCATTCAAATTATCCTTTGTCTAAGTTATCTAGTCACAGTAATAAAAAAGGGTCCCACTTTCCTGACATGAAATTATACTGTATCATGAATCATTCAGCACTAAAACAAATCAGGCATTGGATAAAAGTTAAACTTCATGCTGGGATGTAATGGAGGAGGAGTACTCAGAACCAATTCCCCTTAAATTGCCCTTCTGTTAGACACATTAAAGTAATTCCTGCACTTGTGCAAACATGATAGATCATGTTGTCTGCAAATATTTAGATTTTTTTAGTAAAAAGCCTGAGGTTTGAAGTTACCTACATGATACAACCTTATTTTACATTTTTTTAAACTCAATCAGATGCAGAACTCTTTAGAAAGTTGTCAGTATTATTCCAACATTTTTACAGTTTTTAGCCTTCAAGCTAAAGAGTCATTTAAGGAAATATCTTATTGGTAGGGCTGGATCTATCTTCATTGTGATAAGACACTTGGGAGGTCTTGTCTGAAGGCACTTCATGAAGTTTCCCCCCAGTGTGATCACAACCTCTAAAAGATCTACTTTGGTTTGAGAAAGACTAGAGCACATTAAATGTACTATGGTAAGTAAACCCACCAAACTACTGCTCTTAATGTTCACAAGCTTATTCTCTAATGGAAGCAAGATATGATTGTGTCAGGAAAAATGTGCTACTAGTACCCATACTACATTATTGAAAAATTGCACAGGAAAAATGAAATCCAAGGCAGGATAGGATATTTTTAAGCCAATTTTGATTGCAGAGAAATGAAAGACAAGTATTCTAACCATGGCACCTAGCAAATTTCTTCCTGCTTCCACTGAATTTGGTATTAATTGGTGTAGTATGAATAGGATCTAATCCCTGTATATTGGATATTTGTGTTGGAATTTGGTTTGCTTCACTAAACATTGCTGGTGATCAGATCAGTACTGAGGTTGACTACTGATCTGAAGTCAAGGTAATTGCGGTCATACTGGCAACTCCATTTTCTTCAGCAGTTTAACAACTAAGCCTTCTGATCACATACTTTCCTTTTTGTGATGATTTAAGTACAACTGTAGACAAGTGAGGTCTTTATATACAGTGATTTTCTGTGCGCAGCGCTGCTAGGGAATTGACAGTGCCTCTTATTCCTTCTTCATGAGCTATATCATTATAACATCTTTCTGTGTAATAGTTGTGAAAAAAAAAGAACAAAGCTTTATTAGCTAAACATAACAGCAATTTGCTGTGTATTAAACTCTGGTTCAGATTCTTGGCTGTGTCTCAGAAATATAGGAGGAGCCCAAGAGAAGGATCATGATCACTTTTATTTGTTTCTATGCAGGCGAGAACTGGTCTTGCCCATTTTATCTGGCCATGACAGTGCTATTTTCCCCATATGCAGCTTCCTGGTAATGTTCTCTTCTTGGCTACAAGTGTACAGAAGAGCAAATTTGAATCCAGGCTTCCAAGTCATATTTGTTTGTAGAAAAACGTAACAGAAGGGACAATATTCACCAGTATGTGCACATGCATGGCCAGGATAAAGAAGGAATGCTCTAGCCAGGCCTGAGCAAGCCAAAGGAATATGCAAAATAGTAGAGAGAGGTTGGAGCTTTTCTCCTTTGAACTTGTGCTTGTCAGCTGCTTGGCGCAGTTAAGGTTTATAGCCATTAATCGGAGCTGCAGGGTCACTTGGCCTCCTGAAGAGCTAAGGGTGAGACAAACTGAACTGCTGGCCAGGGAGACTGCTGGGGCTTTCTCCCTTGGCCTGGCTGCCAACTGTGTGTTTACCTGTGGTGCTCTGAGCCTTGGTGCCACCTTCTCCTGTCCCAGACCTGACTTCTTCCTTCAGGTAATTCTGCTTGGCATCATTCCCAATGCCATGATAGCATCTGGGGTGAGCATTAGGCACCAGAAATTATCAGGCATCTATTACTGGGCTCATCTGCAACATATGAGCATTGAAATAGCATTAGTGACTTGATAACTGAAAAGAATGCAGAAAAGTAGCATTTGCAGAAACTCAAGATTATCCTGTTAGAAAGAAATACTCTTTTCATGAACGCACCAGAGGGAAATTTTAGCTTTTCACAAGCCAGATAAATTCCCAAATCTCCAAGTGGTTTTGTCAATGGTATTGAGGGTAAAAGAGAAAAATATGTACTTTTATTTATGATGTGCATTACTGCACTGAAATATTTTATCTTCCCAGTTAAAATGTATCAGTAAATTTCTTCTGTTGAGATAAACACTAACATTCACTCAAACGGGAATTAAAAACTCTAAAAAGAATGTTTTCAATAGATGTTCAGTCTGCAGACCTGACTTTTCAACAAACAGAAAGTCTTAGAATGGGAAAGTGACTGCTTATAGAAACATGTCATTTTTCTGTGCCTGTCTATTTGATTGCCATGGTCTACATTATTAAAATTCTCACAGAGTCCCATACTGAAGGAACTGAATAAATGTAGAAATATTAGAATGGTTATACTAAATTGCAGCTGTTTCTCATTTTGATTTTATTGAATGCTTTATTAATTGCAATATCATTAATTTTTTGTGTTAAGGCCTGTCTGTACAGCTTGCTTTTCTGCATCAAGGGGAACTTGGGAAAGCTGTTCTGTATTGTTTGACATGAACAAAGCTGTAAAAGCATAAATGTTTGTTTCAGCTCTGCTGGGAAATATGTTTCCACTTTGCTGTTTTTTCAAAGTTATAATGGAAGAGCAATTCCCTGCTAAGTTATTCTTTTTTGTCACAAACAGCAAACATTAGCCTGCACTGCCATTCCATTAACAGCACAGATAAAAAAACTAGGCAGGTTGTTCTGTATTTTTTCTTCTCTAACGAAGTTTTTCCCTTCTTAGACTTGGTTGGTAGAACTACTGTTTTGTTTCATTGTTTTGCAAATAGAACACTTCTTTGCCTGCCTGCAGTCCTTGGTTAGAAGTGGTAGAAGTGCTGGTTTGGAAATTGGTTTGAAATGGGGGATTAAGCTGAATAAATGGGACTTGACTTAAGAAATGCAGAAGCAACTTCTCTGGAGTTTCCACAGCAAACCTTGTTTTTCTGCACAGAATTGTCCCAAATCCAGGCTCTCAGCCCACTTGGGGTGGCAGCACAATGGACCTGATGAGTTGTGACCAGGATAAGTGTTGAAGAACTGGAGCAGGTGGTAGCACAGGCTGAAGATTCATCATGGCAGGGAAAAAACCTAATTGATCGCATTACCCTGTTGAGAAGAGCGGTGAAGGAAAACAAAGCACTCCTTGTGCATGAGCAATTGGAAAGCCAAGAGCCAGCAGCTTGTGTGACAGCTGGTGCAGCTAGCTGTCCTGGAGGGCAATGTTGGTCTCCTCCTCTCCTTCTCCCTGCTCTGGACTAAGCTCTAATTAACCAAGCAAAAAAGAGCTTTGAGCAACAGTCTGGAAAACATCCCAAGACCCAAATGCTGAGATAATTTTATTATAAATGGCTAAATTAAAACTAAAGCAGAGGGACAATATTCTTACAGTTAGGGATCTCTGATACCATGTGGTCTTTGCTGAAAGCTATGCTGACGAGATTTCTGTGAACAGTTAAAACAAAGAATCAAAATGTTGATCTCTTTGTCAGTGTCCATTATCAAATTACTTACTTACTTTCACTTTTTTTCAGATTGTGTGTTCAGTTGGTCTTGGTATAAGTTGGTTTAATAGTTAATCTAGCTGTCCATATTAGAATTACAACCACAAGTGAAAGCAAGAAAATTAAATATGTGCTGCAAGAAAGGAAAAACTAAAAAACCTCCAATACTGTTTGATACTTTCTTTTTTAACTGCATATACTATTTTCTCAAAAAGTAAATGTTTGAGCAAAGTGAGAAGAAGAAGTTTCTAGTTTTAACCTTCATTTTTGCTTTCTAAGAGGTTTAGGATATTACTAAAAGTAACCCATTCAAAATTTAAAATGTCTGGTTTGAGGCTTGGGCTCCATATGATTGAATACATGTTCAAAGTACAAGTATGGCACAAATGGAGGAACAAAAAAGAAGCAGAGGGAATGCATCTTCCTATGTAATTAAGAAACAAAATATTCTTCATATTGTTAAAATGTGAAAACAAAATTATCTTATACTGAGGCATTAGTTTGAAATTGACTTGCTTTGGAATGACTAAATACTCACAATGTAGTATTGATGTAGGAAATGTAGTATTGATGATGTTAAAGCTCAAATAAACAAAGAGCCTTGACTTTATTAACCTCTTGCCAGCTGAGTTTTATGACTAAGTCTTCCCACATATACAAAGCACCATGCTGCTAAACCTGTTTGTCAGAGCCCATAGCAATAATTCTTTCTGTGCTGGCTTTTAAAGATAGGATTGGGGTTTTACTCTAAAAACCACCTCCTTACCAAAAATAGAAGCTAAATTGCTATACAAGTCTTTATATGGACCCAGGTCTTTACTTTCATAAAATCTTCAAGGTGGCATTCCATAACTGCCATGAACACTAACAAAGCAAATTGCAAACTGAGTATGTTCTTCCTTGTTTAGTGACCACAGTTAGCTTAGTTTCATAGCTGTTTGCTGTATGACTGCAGATAAAATTAACATTTCACTTGAGAAAAAAATGCCTGCAGATCCCTCATGGTTTTGAGAAGGCTTTCTCCATAGCTAAAAGAATCTTGCTATGACAGGAGGGCATATTTCAGGGACTTACTGACTACTTTGGGAGGTGTATTGAAGAAATCCTGCTGGTAGGTATATAATCCTCCCTGAAAGAACAGACCTTGCCAGAAAAGTCTGTGGCAGATGTTTTTTACTATGTCAGACTTTTCTGTCTGTTTCATTACTGTTCTCTCTATTTCCTCTTTCTGGCTTTGAATTCATGAAACATGAGTTTGCTGCTGAGGCAACCTCATCTCCTGTCTCATCTGCTTGATTTCCTGCATATTGGGATGGATTTTTATTTTATGCTTTGAGGAAATAAATTGTCCTTGAGCATCAACCAACTCTCCTGGGACTTTTGCCAATTTGATACTGACAGGATCCTGACTATGTGTCCCCTGAATAAGTAAAAGTCTGGTTCTCTGAACCCCAAGATGTTTACTCTAATACTTTTCTTCCTTGCTACTCTCAGGGTCTTCCAGCCAAGACTACTTCACCACCTCATGGATAGTCACTGCAGCCAAAATTGCCACTGATTGTTAAATCCTTGTCTTGTCACTTGTTTGTAAACATCCTGCTTTTATTAGCCTGGTCTCCATCTATGTTGAAAAACTGTCACCAGCATACACTAGAAATATTCAGTATTACTTTTACTCAACAAAATACTCATGTGGTTAGAGGCTCCCGTGAGCACGAAAGCACTAAAAAAATTTGGCCCGTTTTTATTCCTGATTTGGTGACCTGTAGCAGATGCCCACCAAGGTGTTCTGTCTGTTGATCTCCTGGGTCAGATGATTTTTACTCATTGACTGTGAACAGTCATGCCACTCATCCCATAGAATTCATCATCTGAGCTACACTTTTGCAGACTTTTGCCCCACTCATCTTCCCTAACTGATCTTCCTGAAGAGCCTCTATCCGTCCAGCAGCACAATTTTGTTCTGACTCATGCTGTAACTTTGAGTTTCCAGTTATGCCATCACTTTACATCTGCATACAGATTCTTTTTTTCCCTGTGCTGTGTGCATATCAGGCATATGAGATGGGCTCCTGATCATCCTGCTTTCTACTTGTGTTTGTAGCCCTCACTATCACACCCCATGAGCTCTTCAACTCATCCCTTCTTGCTCTGTTGTCTGTAGCCTTTAGTCCCCATCTCCCAATGAAGGCAGAAGCAGCTGTTGACTATGGCAGAATTGGCCCAATTGATTTTTTGTTGGTCATATTTGAACTGTCAGGTAATTTTACATGGGGAACCAGGACATTATTTTGAAGTATCAAATTAAAACCTGGGGGAAAAAACCAAAACTATACTGTAATCTGAATAAGGTCAAGAAATTGGGAAGACCTGATCTAAAGATGGCAAAATAATTGTATCACACCACAGTTTTGTTTTGTTTTTTTTTTTTTTTTCTGCAGCAACCATAACAGAGGCAGAAACTTATCTTCAGCAAGAAAATGTTGATATCTTGGCTACAAATATAAAATTCGCCATCCTCTGTAGCTGTTCACATAACAAATTGTAATACAGTATTTCAGTGAATTACTGTGTTTCCCTTGACTTAAATGAGGGAAGTTAGTGCAGTGGATTTCAGTTTAATCTGCCGACGATCTGCATGTGTCGGTGTGAGGCCACATGGTGGAGTCAAAGCCGTGTTCTGTCTTCAGGCTGGTCCCTGCAACGGCCACGAGAAGCTGCATCCGTCTTTGCAGAGCTGTCCTGGTAGCCTGGCAACTTTTTGCTATACGTGCTTGCTACGGAGATATTACGTGTTGATGATGACTATTTATTAAGAGCAAAACTCACAAACACTGCCCTCTCACTCTTGGCTGGCTTAGATGGATCTGTATTAAAAGTGAAAAGATCTTGTAAAAGATCAAATTTAACCTTCTTTGTCCCTCAAAAAAGTAAGTAAGAACTGTTTTGGTTTGATTAAATTCCAAATTAACTTTAGAAATAATTTTTCTTTAAAAAGTCAAATCTGTGAAAGTAAAAACTAGTCTGCAAAAGGTTGTGATTCAATTTTCTGGCATGGTTGATGGATCCCCCCTGTGGGAGAGCCTTGAGCACTTCTGGTGATGAAAGAGCCCCAAATAGTTCTGTTCTCTCTGGCTGAGTGGATCTAAACTATTCCCTCCTATAATGTAGTTAAGTGCTTTAAGCACTAACCTGTATTCTCAGGACGAATGAATGGTTAAATGTTTCTTAAGTGGAATATAAATAATTTATTCTTGCTGTCACACATCTGTATCTCCAACTTTGTGATTTAAGCCTTTTCTGTTGTTCATTTTTCAATCTCCTTCATTTCAGGGACACTGGAATGACAGAAAGATGTCTGCTTGTGTTCATTGTGCATTATCAATGAATAATTAATTGTAAATAAAAAGTGTGTCTAAATTTTACATTCAAATATTAATTTAACTCATCAAGACGCCCATCAGACCTTAAAGAGAAACATCATAAATTTACAGCTTTGATCCAAGGGGAAAAAAACTTTAATTTGTTAAAAATGCTGGAAGAGAATAGATATGAATTTGAAGAAGTATGGGGGGGAAGAAGGTATAAAGAAGATTAAAAAGGAGTTCTGAACACATGTACATGCAAGACAGTTCTTTCACACAGGTATTTGAAATTCAGGTTTAAATCTTTGCTCCATCAGCTTTCACAATGGCTTGTTTAAAGTGTGTTTACAGAAGTGATGCTTTATTCATCGTCAGAAAATCCCCATAAATTCTTATAAAATAATGGAAAGCAACAAAATCTCTATAAATCTGTAGTGCCAGATAATCACCCCTATTGTTAAGTCCAAGCTGATCGATGATTTTGATTGTACTCCCAGAACTATTCTTCTAGCATTGAACACTTTCCTCTATGAGATTGTAAGAAGATTGAGTGTGGCCTGGAAAGATATTTTTTTTCCCCCAATCTTTACTGTCTTAGATAAAAATATCAGTAATATACATCCAGCAATCCTATTATTTTTAAAAAAAAAAAAAAATAAAATAAAAACCAAACTCCATGGAGCCCCAACTCTTCAAAAGACATTTAGAAAGAAACTTTCATGTACAAAAATTACATTACTTTTTTATCTACTGTAATTTATAATAAAGATTACTGTAGTTCCTGATGGATTTTTCCATCTTTAATACAATACTAGGGCTTTGACAAAGAGGTAGTGATTTGTTACAAAACCACTCACTGTAAAAAGGATTTTTTATTTTCCTATTGTAAATTATTTTATTCTGGACCAAAATTATCTACCAGTAATATCTCCTGGTCTCTGGATCACAGTCTGGAACCAAAGTGCCTGGTGAGTGTCTCATTTCTTTGTGAAACTACAAATACACCAAACTTCTGAAAATTTTATTTGACTCTGGATCCAGATTTCAACATTAGGTTGTGAGGCATTGCTAATAGTGAAAGATTCCAACTTAGACTCTTCTGGGTGTGTCTCAAAGGTCACCTTTATCAATTGTTTTCAGAATACCTCCCTCCCTTCTGCAGTATCCTGAAAGATGTCAACTAGGCTACTAGAGCAGAAATTGTTAGGCTCTCAGAACAATTTTGATCCTCTCCCTTACCCTTTTTTTCTTTCTCTTTTTTTTTTCTTTTTTTCTTCTTGTCATCTTTCAAAGACATTACAAGAAATTTGAAAGAAATTTTGTGGTGTAATTACTTTTTGGAAGTTCTGGACTGAGTAAGTAAACAGGTTTCTTCCTGCAGAAGAAACTATGTAGTTCTATCCGTACATTGACATACATGTGTGTTTGTATTTAACTATGTGTATATAATATATGTAACTACATATAGTTAAAATTTCTCACACTTAGGATAATCAGAATAAACTTTATCCAATTTTTCTTTTTAATAAAATATTAAGTATTTTTATTTACATAATTAGAAACAGTTTTTCCTGTCTTTATTAAAATAACAACAAATAAGTACTTGTCTTTGCAAAAAATCTTATGATGAAACTAACTGTTTGTACCTTGCTATAGGTAATAAGAAATAAACAGTGGTTATGTCACTGATTTTTTCCTCTGATCCCTATCAAAAGTTAGATGTCATTTCATGCTTCAACTGACTTCCCCCAAAGAGTTGAAAGTGTGATTAAAGCAAACATACCTAGTGCAAAGTATTTTTTTTTTTTTTAAATTAAACTGACAAAGTTCGTACTGGAACTTGAAGAAATTACTATTGCTATATGCAAAACACATGAAAGATTAAATATTTAAGCAGTCTACTTTCTTAAAGGTTTTAGCTGTAATATATGCTTTCAGAAGGAAGAGTATTAAGTAGGCTTAGTCTTAGACGTGACAAAGTGTTATCCTGCTGGTTACTTATATCTGATAGTGTATTCAGTTGGCTGAGAGATGGTCCCCGAAAAACCATTGCTTTTCACAGCCTTGCTCTGGCTTCTGCTCTTTGACTTTGGTCAGTCATGTGTTCCTCAGGTCAGTAAAACACTCTTGCTAGACTTCCAAGATATAAATTTATATTTCTTATGTTTGTAAAAGTAAAAGGTGTGTTGATGTCAATCATTTCAATTGTTAATTGTGTAGATACAACAAAGACATTGCTTTGACAACATTTTGGTCTCAATCTGGTTTTAATCTTTCAGTGCTGCTGGACTCAAATCCAGAATATTATTGCAAAGAGTTCAGTCTCTAAAAATAAACTGATGTGAATTAAAAGGGAAAATGAGACAACAGCAGACAATGTAATGAAGCATGCAATTATTTATATATATAAGTATGTGTGTTCAGACATATGCATGAATATATGCAAATAATATATCACATTTCTGCATGTGAACTGTTCAAAAAGGAATGTTCTCCTTCTTCAACACCCTTTGACAAAATAATACTATATTGTTAATATAATATTTTGAGGAACTGCTTTTGGGGGAAGAGTAGGAGCATATGTTATTGTATAAAACATTGTACTTGCAGTTGGCCTTTTATTTTGTGGACTACATTCTGTTAAACAGAAAATCCAATGCAAAAAAGCATTTTACAGGGCATGCAGATTTTTGTCATAACAGACGAGACATGTTAATCCTATCCCTGCTGATGTTTCATCATGCTAAAGATTTGCAGGATAGCAAATTATTTTGGATCAAGAACCAACTTGATCACAAAACATTCTTTTGAGTAGAACTATTCTGGCCATTTAAAACCTTCCCTTATGTAACATGATGATCATGTTAGCCAAGAGGTTTATCTACCACAGAACTATAAAAGCCACCTGGAAGCATGTGTATGAGCCTGAGGACCACCTCTAAGGATGCTGTTCAATTGCAGCTAGAATCTTAGCTAGCCAGTATGTCCAAATATTTCCCTACATCTTTGTGGAATGTAGTGAATATATCTGAACTCTTTTGTATGGCAAGGAGAGGTACATTTCCCAGGATTCCCAATGAGACAAAATTTTAAAACTAATTTCGAAGTCCCTCTTGCAAATTCCAAATACAATTATGCCAAAAGCTGGAAAAAGAGAGCATCAAAATTCACAAGGAAGAGGAAACCCTCTAGCACAGAAATTAGTCCCTGCTGACAATGAAGATAGGAAAAGACAAATTATAGCCTGACAAGGAATGGCACAAATGAGATCAGGGTATGCTGATGTCTGTTTTTTTGCTTGAATAATGAGTTTCCTTCCCAGCTGACTTTCTCTCCATCACTTTGAGAAAGGAAAGGAAGGTTTTGATATATGATCTGGTCTTTCCACAGTCTTAAGGACTGTGGAAAACTAAAAGGCAAACCAGCAAAACAGAAGGGAACTGGAAACAATTGATGATACTATCAGTTCAATTAAATTAAAAAAATGTCTTGGGGGTTCCACATTTTTGTTACCTTCTTTTTGAAGCAAATAGTTGACCAGCATTTGCCTACCACATGACATGTTCCTTAAGCTTAATAATTCATTCTACTGTGTATGATAAATGGCTCATCTGATCACTTATGTTGTTTCTTACTGAAGTACAGAAGCAGGATGCTGCCCTAGGTTAATAGACAACAACTAGTCCCATTGATTTAGTCTGTGAGTGCTGCTTAACAAATGCTTTAAGTTGGCGGCATTAACAGGTGGTCCATGTTTCTCTGAGAGTTCAGATACAGAATCAAAATTTATAATAATAATTATCCTTCTCTTGTTTTCATAATGGGTTGACCTTGGCTGGTCACCAGTTGCCCACCAAATCATTCTCTCACTCCCCTTCCATGAACAGAATGGGGGAGAAAATACAAAAAAAGCTCAAGAGACAAAGACAGTGATCACTGAGGAAGTACCACCATGGGCAAAGGAGTCTCAAGTTGAGGAAGATTAGTTTAATTTATTACCATTTAAACAGAGTAGGATGATGAGAAATAAGAACAAATCTAAACCCACCTTCTTTCCAGGCTCAATTTCACTCCCAACTCTTCTATCTGCTTCCTCCAAGCAATGCAAGGGAATGGGTAAAGGAAGCTGCAGTCTCTACCACTCCTTCCTTCTAATAGTCTCCTTGTTCTAGTTGTGGAGTTGCTCCCATGGGACATACAAGTTTCTCCAAAGTGGGTCCTTTCTGTGGGCTGCGGTTCACAGACTCCTTCAGCATGAGTCCTTTCTATGTGGTGCATTCCCTTAGGAACAGACTGTTGCAGCGTGGTTTCCCCACAGAGCCACACAGAGATCCTATCAGCAAACCTGGTCCAACACAGTCTGTCCATGGTGCTGCATCTTTCTTTGGGGCACATCCACCTGCTCCAGTGCAGGGTCCTTCATGGGCTGCAGATGGGTCTCTGCTCCACTGTGAACTTCAATGGACTGCAGGAGGGCATCCTGCCTCACCATGTTCTGGTCCATGGGCTGGAGGAAAATCTCTGCTCTGGCACCTGAGGCACCTCCTCCCCTCCTTCACTGGCCTTGGTGTCTGCAGTTTTTTCTCTCACGTACTCTCACTTCTCTCTCCCATTTGCAGTTGTGCAGCATTTTTTACCCTTTCCTAAATACGTAATCACAGAGACTACCAGCTGATGAGCTCAGCTTTGGCCATCACTGGGTCCAGCTTAGGGAGAGCTGAAACAGTCTCTGACATGCCTGACATAGGAGAAGCTCACAGGTTTTTTTTCCCAGAGGGCACCTCTGCAGACCCCTGCTACCAAAACCTTAACAGGTAATCCCAAGAAAATGGTACACATGATATGTTAGACCAAAAAACGAAAAACCCCACCCTGCAAAACCCCCAAAGAAACCCACAACAAACAAACAAACAAACCTACCAACTGGAACCACCACAAACAAAAAAACCCAAACAAATCCACCAACCAACCAACCAACCAATGCCCCCTCCACCCAAAAATAAGCCAAAAAAACCCCTACCAAACCTGAGAGGATATAGACTCCAGAACTGATTAAAAGGTCTCACTTCCCTAAGAATAACAGTTTTTTTGTCTCCTGAATTCCTGCAGTTGTAGACATAGGTTTTGATAGCTAAAATAATTGATTTGACATTTGGATAACACAGTTTGCACCAGGAAATGGCAGCAGTCCTGTGCAAATTCTTCATGTGGGTCACAGGTTTTGCAGGCACACAAGTTTTGTAATTGGTAATGATGGAAACACCTACAAGTAGCTGCTTCACAGCTCCTTTCAGTCATTCTTTTCTCTCAGAAGACAATGAACTTTGGCTAAAATTGTGTGAAAATGAAGCAAGATGTTACTGGTTACATTGGTTGTTACTGAACTCCTATTGGAAAGGCTTCTACCGATCCTTCATTCTAATGCTGCTTTTGGAAAATGAATGTTTTTATTGTTTGCCAAGAGGAATGTTGTATTTAAGTGCTGTACTTGAGCCTTTACTTTCCACTCTCAAGAAGAAATAAGACAGAGCAATGAAGAAGAATAACATGGGCAATGCAGTAATTTATGATGCAATGGTCTTGCTTCCTCCATTTTCACAGACTATTTTGGAGCAAGCAGCTGGATGGTGCATAGAGGTTGGCTAACAACAAGCCTCTATCATTCTCCCTTTAATCCTCCACAGCTTTCCAGACTTCTCTTTCCGCATATCAATCTTCCTGTACCAGCACAATTATAGTTTTCCTTTTCCATCACCACATGCAAAAGTCAAAGCTTACGACAACCAGCTAAGTATTGCTGAAGCTGTGCTGAAGTTGTTTCTAGACACTAAAAGGTGAAAGTTTGCTCTTCTTTAGTAGATTATCTCAATTTCAGTGGGACTTGGGCAAGTGCTCAAGTGTTTTTCTGAGCCAAGGCTTGCATTCATAATTAAATTTGAAGACATTTGTTGTTGCAAATTGATATTATAGCTTGGAGAACTCCTTGATATTTAAACACAAACTTTCAGAAAAAAGCATAATAAAGCATGCATTAAATGTAATTAATCTAATAAAGCCTTTATATTTATAGATAGATGAAAGACATTTTAGGTTGCCTAATAAGACTTCTGCATAGCAGAATGAATTTGCCTGTTGTAACGCATGTAGGTAAATTGAATGATGTTAATGAAAACAGTCATCAAAAAGGAGGTCTCTTTTAAACTGTTAAATATAGTTTTATTGTCTGTCTATAGCAGCTCAGCTGATGTTTGTCAGCACTTTTAATTTATGTTTATGAGTTTCACTGAATAGAACTGTGTGACCCTGTGGTTTTCAGAAATCAGTGGGAACGAATGAGGAATCACCTCTTTCTCTGGGCCAGACAGCAGCAGCTGCAGTCAGCGGGAGCACTGTAGCTGGATCCTTCTAGTTATTTTTTAAAAGGTGAGTGGCAGGGCATAATCTGAGATGGCTTCAGACTCTGGAACAAGTTCTTTCATAGCTTGTGCCAAAGCACACTGAATTTGGTGACCTTCTGAGCATGCTGCAAAGGACATCTGTTTGACAGGGCTTTCAGAGGATGTTAGGGGTGATGGCATCAGACAGATCTTTCTAGATATGGCTGGCTAGATATTCTATTTCACTGTTAATTGTGTTAGACCACGTCAGATCTGAGATAGGCACATTTTTTTTTGTTTGTTTGTTTTTTCATTTGTTTGGGGGTTTTTGTTTAGTTTAGGTTGAATTGTTATTTTAACGTCGATGGGATTACCTTGGGTGTTTTGTCGAATCTCAGTGAAGATAAATGCTGTATCATCTATTGCTTGAATGTTATTTTGGTACTAAATAGAAGAAATTACAGGATGAATTCAGTTTTCTTTTTGACACATCCCAGAAACACTGGTTGTTTAGCAAACTCTAAACTTTGAACAAAAGAACACAAAGAACTTTGTTGTTTACTAAACTTTTGAGTAAATAGAAGAACTTAAAATCTGAAGCTAAGACAATCAAGACACTATTTGCAATTCATATGAAAGAAAACTTGGTACAACTTTAAAATGAGAAAAATTAAGAATGAGAAATCAATATTTTAGGCTAGTTTAAAAAACAAAGAACTTGCTCCTCACATGTAGAGTGAATACCTATTAATATAA
Source organism: Anabacerthia variegaticeps (assembly GCA_035583185.1). NCBI lineage: Eukaryota > Metazoa > Chordata > Aves > Passeriformes > Furnariidae > Anabacerthia > Anabacerthia variegaticeps. Next base: position 21,504,537 of record JAWWEW010000078.1, read on the forward strand.
ACCCACTTCATTAATAATTTTTCTGGCTTTAATTAATGTCCTGCATTTTTTCCCTGTATTGTTTTATCATTTCTCATAGGCTGTGCATGGTCCAGATCTCACACTACTTTGAATTTAAATACAATACAGCACATTCTTACATTCTTGGTCCATAATTTTTTTTTTTTTTTTTTTTAAGCTCATTACATTAATTTGCAAGAGGAAACCTGAAACCCCACAAATTTTCTAGAAGGTTGGTTGCCCTCCACTGAAGTGGCAATGTCCTGAGCAAAATTTAGAGCAGCAGAGATCAGAGCTCTGCAGATGTGAGCACCAGCCCTGACTTACATCCTGCACATCTGGAGCCTGCAGAATCCATGCTAACACAAAGTTTGCAAATCCCAGTTTGTAATACATTTTAAAAGATCACATTCCTCCAGAAAACTCAGGGGAGAAACACCTCCTTATTTGCTTGTTCACTCTTCTGTTTTCCAAATATGTAAGCAAGCCAAAAGGGATGAAAAAATAATTCTGTGAGAGTGTGAAACCTCAGATGTGAAGTGCAAAGGTACTGCTACTGCCTTAAGAAATCCCTAAACCACAGACATGTAGGGCTGGAAGATTACAGGGAGAAATACAGTTATATTCTTCCTCTCTTTTTATTCTCTGGTCATTCATTATCAGCCATTGTCAGAGATAGGATGTACTGTGATGAATCTTTGATCTGCCTAAGAATGGCACTTTTTGTTCAATTGCATTTTGCAAGCAAATTTGGGTATTACTCTAATACCAGTATACACAGCTGTGACTGAGGAGATTTTGGTCTGGTAACTTCACTTTGTCATTCACTGTATTGTAGTAAACTCAATCTTTTATCATAATTTGTATATGTTGCTTGAATACATGGTTGGACACCTCACATCACTGGGTATATCTTTTTCTTCTACCATATAAGGCTGTGGCTCTTTGAGGTAAGAATACTATTTCTAGTACTTTCTCTTCCATTTTACTGTAATGTTCCAAGGTTATCTTTATTATACACATTGCATAATGCTTCTAAAATTCTCCGTGTACATTTGTGCATACACAGGCTGTTTGTAAAAAGATTGCTGTGCATAAGTCTGCAAAACAACAGCATGCGACAGTCTTTTACTTGCGAAATTGCCTTTCTCTTTGCTAGTGTTCCTTTTGACACAGCAATAATCATTTTTGATTTCTTAATAATTGTGCTGCACCATTGACTTCAACCTGAACCATTTCACCAAATAGTCAACTTGTAGCAGTCTTCAAAGGTCATTTAGAAAATAATAGTTTGAATGTTCTTTGCATTTTGCGGTTTATCCCTTAATTCAGAGTATTTCATTTTTATTCATTTGAAATACTTTTATTTTATTTAATTTTTGTACTCTATTTATCTTCCCACTTCATACATAATAGACACTTGTTCATTGTCGAGGAAGAAACTATAAAGACCAGGATTTCTAAATACATAGCAGACCTCAAAAACACAGCCGTGACTACAGCTGACTGCTGGGATCCAGTGCCTAGAAGCCACTAACTCTTAGCAACACCTTGCCACAGTACACAGGATTCATAACTTTGCAAGGGATTAATGAAGACCTCTACAGATATCAAATGCCAAAAAAGGCATAAAATGTGAACTGACTTATACCTATGAAAATGCAAACCAAATTTTGCCCTCACACTGTCCTACATTATAAGCTATAAGGCAATCACTTTTCTATTAGATATCATTGATTTCAGATTCAAAGTCCATGAAAGTGGACACTGTGGCATAAGGCACAGCTTTGGGTTTAATACAACTGACATCTGATTTTTCTTCTAATGCTTCAGAATTAAGTATACATATATATATTAGAGATATATATATATAAGAAAAAAAAAGAATAGAAAAGAGGTTAGAATTGGTTTAATTGATGATTGACTGCATTCTCATATTTGTGATAAGGCAATCTTCTGACCTCCTCTTCTGTTTAGATTTCTTTTTTTGGTCTTGTCATTTGTAAAGATGCAACCTGCTTTGAGACAGAAAGAGAATATGTGACCAGGTCTTACAGCCTGCTTCACAGTGTGGTGAGTCACAATGCCGTCTTTTATAACAGTGTTGCCTTTGAGACGTTCATTTTTTCATCTGCAGCAGTTTTCATGAATAAATTACTTCAAAAAAAGAAAAAGTGAATTTGTGAAAAGGTCTTTTTGTGCCCTGTAATTATCTCATAGAATTTAATCTGGGAAGGTACTGACTGAAATGCTTAAAGCAATGAAGTAGACAATGTTTAACTTGTACTCATTTTTAAAACAATCTGTTTTCTGATACTTACAATAATGATGAGGTGTCTTTTTTATATATTATGTATTGTCCATGTTTGAATATCCTTTCTCTGGCAGGACTATTATTCCATCTAAAAGTAGTTGAACGAGGTTTTTTTCACTTGTAAAAAATTGAATTGCTATTTTCTAGCTCCCATAACAAGGGAAAAGGCCCTAGAATTTATCACTTTTTAAATAGTAGATCTCTATCTGAATTGAAATTAAAAATAAACAAAACACCCCACTGAATTTCTGTCATGTAAATTTTAATTTGGTACTTTAAAGGCTGGATACATAACATTCATATTATGAAAACTACCTCCTTACAAGATTCCTATTTGTACTACAATAAGTGCTTAGCAAATTGAAGGTTGTAACAGCAGTTTCATCATATTTTTTGTTGTTGTTTTCTGTTGTTTGGGATTTTTTAGGGGGTTTTGTGTTTTTTTTTTTTTGTTTTGTTTTTTTACTGCAGGTGTAATTACTGAAATCATCTTCAAATGTTTTTAGGTTCTATCTTTTAATTTTGTTATGTTCCATCATCCTTCAGTGCTTTTTGGAAAACAATTACTTCATTTGTTGTGGTGATAGTTATTTTCCTCCAGGCAAAGATCATTACAAACTACCTTCTCTGAGCTCCTTCATTCCAGGAGGCATTTGCATTGAACAAAGATTGTCAGAAAGCTGTAACTAAATTATAGTTGTTATCATTTACATCCTCTTTCCCATGCCACTTAATTGGCAGTATCAGAAGTCAAGTCTTCACAGAGTCTGGCTCACCTGAGACTTAGTCCACACAATCTAAACTTCTCTTTTTTAGCTACTGGTTAATTATGAAGGCTGCGAGCTGAAGGCTGGACAACATGAGCTGAGACATTTTTCCCATGTTTTAGACACTGCCTGTGTGACTTGAAGACAGAAGATTAGAATTCTTCAACATCATCAAAGTTTGGAATTGTAGAGAGAACTTCAATGTCTCACAAGTGTACACAATGACAAGGTCATTGATCTCCTTGAAAGATGTGGATGTTGGAAATTAACAACTCTACAGTCATAGACAGGGAAGTTTTATGTGACTAGTAATAGGCCATATTTTTAGAAATGAAGCCTTCATTTCCTCATGGACAATTCTGTCCATTACAACACTACTGTGCAGTTACTATCCCTAATCTGTGCTTATGCAAGTAATGCAGAGACCATACAACCAGGATGAAGAGGCAGACAAAATATTTTATAAGCAGCTAGTCCTTGTTCTCATGGGGGACTTCAACAAAGAGATGTCTGCTGAAAATACAATGCAGCTGGGAGAAGACAGTCTAGGAGGCTCCTGGAGTGCGTGTAAGATAATTTCCTGACAGAGATGGTGAGGGAGCCAGCTAGGGAAAGTGTCCCACTGGACCTGTTGCTCATGAACAAGAGAGGGACCGGTGGGTGTGATGATTTGAGGCTGTTTTGGGTGCAGCGATCATGAAATGATAGAGTTTTTGATTCTTGAAGAAGTAAGGAGATGGTCAGCAGAACTGCTGTCTTAGACTTCTGGAGGGCAAACTTTGGGTTAGGTAAGGACTTTAAAGAGCACAGTTGCCTGTCTTAAACACTGTCCAGGCTGCAGGAGGAACTTGCCATAAGATAAGCCACCACAGTGGGAACTTGAGACAAGCGCAGAAGGGAGGAATTTGAAACAGGAAGGCACTAATTCTAGGCCTGTTGGAAGTGAGATCTGGTTAGCACATCCTGGTTAACACATCTGAGAAAAATTCCCACTGTGGCAAACTGTGTAAAAGGAAGCAACTGCTCATACAGATATTCCCCCAAATTATGGTAACGGCATCTGTAGCCATCCTGTGGATACCCAGAACTTGGAATGTATAAAGGAATTACCCTCAGAGAAATTACTCTGGGACCCCAATCTTTGAGAAGCCCAGGATGAAAACAGACCAGTGGAACACCACTGGATCTAAAAGTGTGACTATCTTCTGCTTGATCTCTCTCCCATCTCCTTTTGATCTCTCTACTCACATTTATTGTTAAATAAAAGCTGTATTATTGACCTCTGCACATGGTCTCGTCTGCACCTTAATTTGGGATTGGATTATAACGAGTTGTTGAGGAGACCTGTTGACAGAATCCCTTGGGAGGCAGTCCTGAAGGGCAAAGGAGACCCGGAAGTCTGGACATTCCTCAAGAAGAAAATCCTAAAGGGATAGAAGCAGGCTGTCCCCACATGCTGAAAGATGAGCTGTTGGGAAAAAAGACCAGCCTGGGCAAACAGAGAGATTTTGCTGGAACTCAGGAAAACCAGGGAGTGTTTATGGCCTTTGAAAGAAGCGGCAGGAAACTCAGGAACACTACAAGGATGCTGTGAAATTATGCAGGGAGAAATTTAGAAAGGCCAAAGCCCAACTAGAACTTGATGTTGTTACTGCCGTGAAAGAAATTAAAAGAATGTTTCTGTAAATACATTCTCAATGTAAGGAGGTCTAAGGAGAATCCTCATCCTTTACCAGATGCAGGATGAAACATAGTGAGAAAGGATGAGGGAAAGGTTGAGGAAGAGGCTGAGGTACTCAGTGCCTTATTTGTCTCAGTCTTTAACAGTCAGACCAGCTTTCCTTAGGGTACTCACCCCCCTCAGTTGGAAGACAGGGATTATCAGAGCAGAACAAAGCCCCTATAATCCAAGGGAAAATGGTCAACGACCTGCTACACCACTGAGACACACATAGGTCTATGGGGCCAGATGGGATCCACCCAAAGGAACTGAGGGAGCTGGTGGAAGCACTCACAGAACCGCTTTCTATCATTTATCAGCAGTCCTGGCTCACAGGTTGTGTCCCACTTGACTGGAGATTAGCAGATGCGACACCCATTGTTCCCAGAAGAGCCAGAAGGAGAATCCAGGGAACTGCAGGCCTGTCAGCTTGACCTCAGTGCTGGGGAAAGTCATGGAACAGATCATCGTGACTGCTATCATGCAGCACAAGCAGGACAAGCAGGGGATTAGGACCAGTCTGGATGAGTTTGTGAATGGCAGGTCCTGCTTGACAAACTTGATCTCCTTATATGACAAGGGTCCAGCTTAGTGGATGAGGGGTAGGCTGTGGACATGTCTACTTGGATTTCAGTAAAGCCTTTAACACTGTTTCTCACAGCATTTTTGTGGAAAAACTGGCTTCTCATGGCATGGATGGCGATTCTGTTCACGGGACAAAAAACTGTCTGGATGTCTGGGCCAGAGAGTGGTGGTGAATAGAATTACATCGAGCTTGTGACCAGTCACTAGTGGTTTTCTCCAAGGATCAGTATTGGGGTCAGTCCTATTTAATATCTTCACCAATGACCTGGGCAAGGGGATCTTGTGCACCCTCAGGAAGTTCACAGACCTTAGTAGTGTTGTTCTGCTGGAGGGTAGGAAGGGTCTGCCAAGGGATCTGGACAAGCTGAGTTGGTGGGTCAAGGCCAATGGTACAAGGTTATGCAAAACTAAGTGCTGGGTCCTGTGCTTGGGTCACAACAACCCCAGGCAGCACTACAGGCTGGGGGAAGAGATGTCCCTGTGGAAAAGGACCTGGGGGTGCCCATCCACAGCAGTTGAACATGAGTCAACAGTGTGCCCAGGTGGCCAAAGAGGCTGATGGCATCCTGGCCTGTACACAGAGAGTGTGTGCAGCAGGACTGGGGGACTGTGCCCTTGTACTTCACACTGGTGAAGCCGCACCTTAGGTACTGGGTTCGGTTTTGGGCCCCTCACTACAACAAAGATATTGAGGTGCTGGCATGAGTCCACAGAAGGGCAATGAAGCTGGTGAAGGGTCTGAAGCGCAACTGATGAGGAGTGGCTGAAGGAGATGGAGGTGTCTAGCCTGGAGAAAAGGAGACTCGGGGGAGACCTTATTGCTCTCTACAACTGCCTGAAAGGAGGTTGTAGTGAGATGGGGGTGTTGGTCTCTTCTCCCAGGCAACAATAGGACAAGACTCTTGTGAACAAATATGACCAATTATGTTTGAACTTTAATAAAGCTATAACCTATTCCACAGAACTATTGCATGTATTCAGTGTCTTTCAGTAATTAAGTGCAGTACATGATGACTTAATATCATCTGTCAAACTCAATATAGTTGTTTATTCAATTATTGTCTATTCCTGAACGTGTCACATTACTTGAGGTGATATGCAAGCACAGAATAAATAAGAGTTCTCACTTTGAAGTTCCATCCATTTCTATGTAACAGCCACACATGAGAAATTGCAAAGAAACCACAAAATCATGTTGAATGGCAATGATCTTGGCATACCAGCAACTTAATCTAAGTTAGTTATTTTCCTATGCACTGTGACCAATTTTAGACAAAATACTGGGATGTATTCAGTGAGGTAGTTCCCTGGGAAACACAGGGAATTGCTAAGGTGACATGAGTGGTAACATAAAAGCACAGTAGTCTGTTTTGTAAATGAAGGTGGGCAAGATGCTATTTTCTTTGGATGCAAAGTTTATTAATCTATAAAATTAAGCACAGAACTTCAGTAGGTACTGTGAGAAGAGAAGTGGACTTTTTGGGTTAAATTCAGAAGAAGATTTAAGAGGCATTCAGGAAATGGAAGTTTTTGTGTCCAGTAATTATTTCACAGATTATTCTGAGTTGGAAGGGACCCCCAAGGATCAAGTCCAACTCTTATGTGAATGGCCCATGCAGGGACTGAACCCACAACCTTGGTCTTACTAGCACCATGCTGTAACCAATGGAGCTAATCTCAGGGTCTTCATGATATGACACATACAATCTGTGTGCCATCCGAGTGTCTCCTCAACTCAACTAGTAAATGAATGATGAAGGAGTCATTCTTTGTTTTTACTTTTTTCTTTCCTCCCTTGGTCTAAAAGGGTATTTAACTCTTCTATCAAAATGCAACTGTTAAACTGAAAGACATCACACCAAGAATATCACATAGACTGATGGCAAAAGCTTGCTCCAGCAATGGAATATGGAAAGGCAAAACTGTCTGTATATGGTAGGTACTTATATGCAAGATTCACAGCCATTGAACTGCAGAGCCTGCTTTCATTGCTGGGTTTGTAAGTACTGTTTAAATCGACTTGTCAACTTAGCCTTTTGCTTTATTAAAATGTGTACTTGAAAGTATGCTTTCTTCAATTCAGAATTATTTCTTTCAATTTAAATGTGTTGATTGTGTTTTATTTTCTTTAAATTGCTTTACATCAAGACTAAACTGAAATTAGTTGTCTTCTGTTTCACTGAACAGAACAACTAGCTTTACTTAGAAGTCAATATCTTTATGATGTTTCTCACACAAGTTAGGGGTAATTCATGAGGGCATGAGAAAGGAGGATTTCATCTAGGTCTGGGCACGGAGGTGCAGCAGTGGTGGGAAACTGAGAGGTAAAGTTTGGCAAGAAAAAATGGCCTTAACACCAATATTCCATGGGGCATGAGCAAGGCAAACGGAAACATACAGGAAAGACCATTGCAGTTGTGAGAATCTGGATGAGCTGGGAGTTTAACGGGTGAAAAAGAAAGGCTGGGCTGACAGTACATACTGGGAGTGGTCCAGATTTACCTTCATTCAGTATGTAAGGAACATGAGAAAGTTTCAAGCTCGCAGTTACGGGTAGGAAGGAGCAGGGGCCTGTGTTCCCTTTTGTAGGTTGCCCTTGAATTCTATTGAGCTCAGCTGTACTGAAAAATACCAATGAGTGCAGATTTACAGAAGCTGCACTGACAGTTTCTGGCCCTGGTTGTTCTTCTGTGATGTTGTGAGTGGCTTTAGTAGAGGCTTGAGAGATGCTTGAATTTTCAAAGCTCTGCAAAGTAAACATACAGAACTGGTAACAGCATTTGTAAATTAAAGATTACTTTAATCTTCAGTGACAGATTTATGAAATATTGCTTTAAATTCTGCTTTGTGCTGCACAGTCAACTGAGTTTATTTGGGAAACAAAAACAATTTAAAAGAACCCCTAGATTACTTTGGCTACTGAAGAGTATAAATTATCCCTAACTAAATTTTGTCAGTAGACTCTGTTGAGCTATTTAGATAAAACATGCATTTTGACATTTATTACAGAATGATCCCTTCCTGTAGACTGCTAGTCACAAAAGGGGAACACAGGATGAATCATTACAGGGCTAGTAATCCTTTTTCTTACACAAATAAAAGTGGTTAAAGATGAAAAAAAAAATCAGACTTTCTTGTGGTTGTTTTTAATTTGGGGGGAGGAGTTGTTAGTTTTTTGTTTTGGTTTTATTTGGTATGGTGCAGTACTATGCAATCAGACAGCATTGCTTTAAAATTCCAATGTTAAAAATACTGTAAACATGTAAAAATGTATTTTGACGCGGCAGATGCTGTTGCTAAATATATATTTACAAGGATGCAGAAGAAATCCTTCCGAGGTAAAAGCAAGAAATCTAAGAAATCTCTTGCCTCAGTTAAATGCCTAGAAATGAATCTTGCTCCAGATTCTTCACGAGTCAACAGTTTTTGAGCACATAGCCTCAGCAATGTGCCATTTCCAGTCCCAACCTTTTGTGAAGATATATTTTTCAGGGTAGAAATGCGATTTACACAGCTGATTTTGCTTTCTCACACAGGTATCCTCATTATGTCTACGACTAAATGAAGTATATTTCACCAACTAAAATATAACTGTGGCAGGTAACAATAGTATGCACTGCTATGCACGTGCCAAGCAATCTGTGAGTGACCCTGTCTTGGAAACATGCACTGTTTTGTTTACAAACTGGCAGGTCCGGATTCTCTGTGAACCACCCTCACCTCCCACATCCAGGTCACTGGGGTACATATGAGGTATGTTCCCCAGCCCTTGCTGGAGGCATGGCTCTGCTGCCCAACATATCCAACTCACCCCAGAGCATCTGGAATAGCTTTCTGGAACAGGTGCATATCATCGGTGTCCTATAGGGCCCATCTGTATCTGTCCATACCTTTTGGCTGAAGACAATAACTAACCTAGATTTGCTGCTGTCTGGGCTAAAGAAAGAAGCCTAGTGCTGTTAGCAAACTGTTAGCAATTGAAGAACTGTTAGCAAAAAATTCTCCTCATTTTATTAAATGTAATTATTATATTCTGTCTCCTGATACTCATTCTTTTAAGGTAAAAAAACCCCAACAAAAACAAAACTAGAAAAAACAAACAAACAAAAAAATCCACCCTAAAAAAACCCACAAAAAAAGCCCACCTCCTTAAAACTTATATAAACACATTCCCTCATGATTGTGCCTAATTGCATACCTTTGCAAATTGCCAGATGAGAGGGGAAAGAGTAGTTACTGTCTACAAGCTCCATCTTATTTCTGTTTATGCACGTGAGTAGGCAAATACAGATGGTTTTGGAGACAGAAAGGAGACAAATAATTTCCAAAGCACAGCTGGTTCTCCAGAATCTGTGCAAATCCATACTGTCACTTACCACGGTTAGAGAAGCATTTCAACTGCTCAGTCCACAAAGCTCTAATTTTCACGGTTCTTCTATTTTCATAGTACTGATTTGGTACACTACAGTTGTCCAGTTAAAACAGAATTTCATCAGTTTTGGTCAAGACTCTCATCTTAAACAGTAAAGCAGCTAAAGAAGACTATGATTTGCTCCTCTGTACCTTTACTTTACATTTATCCAGCTCTCTTGCTTTTCCCAGGAGACACTGTACTATGAATGGAAATTCATAATTTACTATATTTACTCTAAAGTACCATCCAGACAGCTGCATGTTGCTAACAAAAGGTGCCAACAATTACCCAACACAGCACTTCAGGAAAATTTATTAGGGGCTTTGGTTAAATCAACACTGTTTTCAATAGGAAATTCAGTCCTTTTGGGGTGCAGTCCATTTCCCTGTTATTTCTTTATTCTGATGCTTCTCTTTCTACTGTAATTCCTTTTCCGTGGGAGGAATCACAACAAAGCTTCTGCCCTTGATTTTCCAGTTTTGCATAGCACATACAAAAGCCACTTTAATCCCATTAGTATTCATATTTTTTTACCTGGCAATTGAAGAAAACAGACTAAAGAGTTATTTGGTTACCTTTGAGATTTCTACTTCTTCATTTTACAAAAATGTATCCTTTCTTGTGACTGTTTGAATATGTATAGAAGCTCAAATGGTCTACTTTGGGAAAAAACCCACAATCTACAGTCCTACCACAATTACAGGGTAATAAACTCTCCTGTGCTACTAGTAATATTGCACATGACTTCTCCAGACAGAAGACTTCCTGGCATTGTACCCTAATTTCAACCAGGATGGTGTTTCATAATTCAATAGGGCAGAACTATTACTGCAACAGAACTTATTCCATTTCTGGAAAAATCCCACTGCTCTCTACAGCTCTCATCTTTGTTAGCACACTGCCTTTTAAATCCTCAAAATACTCCTGCACACTGTGAGCAACCACTTAATTTTAAAAGCTCATCTTAAAGTGTAAATAAATCCATATCCACCGCATAGTGATACTTTACTGTCAATTTGAGTAAAGCAGAAATCTAATTTTCACAATCAAACAGTTTTTGAGCTGCCTAACATAGTGGCATTCTGTTTTTGACAAGGGGGTTGGTCATCTTGGTAACTGCATTAAGGCTTAGTGCATGTGCCAAAGCAAGACTGTAGTAATACACAGTTGGTTTTGTGCTAAAATATTTCTTTAACTCCAAAATTATATAAGCCATATAAACAATCATGCTCTGTGTTCTTGGAATGGTATTTAGCATATTTTTGTCAAAGGAGTTGCGTCAACGCTAATTATATTAAGGTTTGCAACAATCGGTCTTCAAAGAGTGTCTTGGCATTTGTTCATTTGCAGTAGGTGAGCTCAGGACACCCTTGGCACCTTCCCTTGGAGTGTATCTGCAGCTTATCCCAGCAGTCAGTCACACGGAGCATGTTTCCATGGGGTAGTGCTGGGGGTCTGTGCACTGCTTTTCTGGCTGCTGCGGGCCGTAGGTCTGGGGCAAAAACGTCTCTAAATGTGTTTTGCATTTTTCCTTTGTAACCTTGTGCTCTTTAGGTCTCATCTTGCTCCTTCAAAGAGTAGTTTTAATATCAGATGTTGGATTTCAGACACAGAACTTTAACAAATTCTCAAAGAATTTACTGAATCAAAATCATTCCAGAATTATCTCCCCGGTTGACTTAGCACGGATACTTTAATTTATTTCATAGTAATGACTAGAATTTTCTGGAATCCTGTGCCAAATGCTGGTATCACGTTGCATCTATTCCCACGTTAATTCTAAGTGATATTTCTCCACCACAACTGAAATAAATTCAGAAAAAAGTACCAAATCTTTCTTATCCCACTTAAGTAAAATGTAAGAGGGATACCATATCTTTTTTAGTGGTGCATCAGAATAAAGGGATAATACCTAAATCCTATTTTTTCAGAGCTGTAGTAAAAAAAAGACTTTTAAACTATCTACAGATGAAGACATAAATCTCTTGACCTTTAAAAACTGATAAAAATATTAGTGACATGTTATTTTAAACTGAGTCTCAAGTTACTGAAAATGTGTGGCAATAATAAAAAATAGATCAATAAAAGAAATCTACAGGATCTAGAATTCCATTTTGGATTACAGCTCATGAAATAACTTGAGCTGGACAACACAGAACAAACATTTGTGTGGAACATCACAGATATTTTCAGCAAAAGGGGTATCTACATTTTAGAAACTAATAAATGTATAATATATGTTATTTTAAATTGATCTTCCCCCCGACAAAAAGATACTTGTTTTAGACAAAAATAATTTAAAAAGATATAACATCTCCAAAGAAAGGAAACATTTTGTTCAGTTTACAATTAAAGTAAAAAAAAAATAAAAAAAAATAAAAAAATTAATTTATAGATAGGCTGCTGCTTCAATTTACTACCTAGTACTTTTAACTTCTCTAAAAGTATACTGATGTTGGTTCCTCCTGCTTCATTTTTTCTCAAGCCTTTTAGGATTAAGTTTATAGGAACTTCTATGAAAACTACATAAAAATGGGAAAGAATGTTAGGATTTAGCTCACTTCTTCAATCATCAAAATTGTAATTATGCAACTTCTGTTGTTTGATGCTCACCTGTGGTTGCCAGGAGCTGCAATTTATATTAATGTGGGGTTTTTTGATGGTGAAGGGAAGGCTGTGCACTTTTTTTCCACAATGAGCAACTTGTATAACTCATGAGAAACTGCTGATGCAGAGAGCTTAGCAAGTTTCAAGGAAGTGATTGCATATTTATGTGGAATAGAAAAACCTTCACATTTGCATTAGGTAGGATATAAATAAATCTGAAAGGCTTGTCTTCCTCTAATTGTATAGCATTTTATCTTTATCAGTAGATTTTAAGCAATATAACTCTCAATTTAGAAATAACCCTCAATTTAGAATGCATGAAAATCTTGATGGAAAAAAACACATGGTATCTATTTAATGGGAACAATCAAAGATGTAGGAGTATTATTCTCAACTATACACCTGTGCCCATACTTACAATCAAATAATTTGTAATTCTCAAGTGAATGGATTAGTGAACTACTTGCCATGTCTGTAACTAACCACATGTATTTTTGTAGACCACTCAATTGCAGAACACAAAAGCATTAACTGGTTTCAGGTCATGATATTGAGAGAGCCACAGTCACAAAAATGCAAGATTTATCTCCAAATCTGCTGAGTGTTTTTATGAAGACCATAACATTAGTTGAAGGAGCTGTTACTTCATCACAAGGCATGCTCCTCCCCAGCTATGCAGCTGCTGCGTGAGTGGTCTTCCTGAGCCCGCTCAACAGTTCAATGGTGAAGGGCACTTGTAAATAGCAAGAAGAGTTCTAGGAAGACACAGGGGTTGTATTCATCACCTGAACAACTGGCATCTTTGCCTTTGCCAGAGATTTCTTCTGACACAAAACATGTCCCTCTTCACTACTATAAACACATTTACAAGCCAGCAGTTTCAGAAATGGAACTATAGCAAACACTTGTCCATCAAAAATCAGTGTTGCATTTTGTGCATTTTGTTCTCTGGCTAAGTTTGTCTGGTTATTCTTTGGAAACATTTTTTAAATGAATAAATACAGATTCAGCTCGACTAAGTTATTTTTCAAATATTTGTAGACTGAAAAATTATTCAATATGTCAGAACACAGAATCAAAGGATAGGTAGGGTTGCAAGAGGCCTCTGGATATTATCTAGTCCAATCCCCCTGCCAAGCTAGGCCACATTTTGATTTGAAATATTTTGCTGGGATAGCAATGAACTACACAGAACTTCATTTAGAAACTCATTGAAACTTTTCATATTTAGTGTTTTTTCTGGATTTTTTTGGAATTAAGAGAAATTAAATGAAATTATTTGTGCTATGAGCTAAGTCACAAGCCTGCTCAGCAACAACCTGTCATTTGAATATGAGATGAAATCTAATTACAAGATAAATCTCTGATACATTTTTACTTTTTTATTCCATAAATGTGACTTTTTTTCTGCCATTCATCTCTGGCGATTTACCTCACGTTTTAAAGAACGAATTGAAAATTAAAGATAATGTGGATCCTATAACAGCTCTATAATGATGTATGAAGTAGGATTTCAATCTATTATGTATACTTGTTTGCTAAAGACCTTCAGCATCCACTGTTTCATGTAAAATGAACACGTACAATTAACAATCTATGTTAAGAACTTCAAGTTTAATTCACCCTCACTTGTGAAGACCTGCTGTAATTGTTATGCCTTCAGATACCATCTACAATGGTGACATAGTTCCTCTCCAGAGTCTTACTGTTTCTTTGGCTTCTCTTTCTATGTAAATGTAATTTTTTTTTACATTAGGGAGATATCTATATGTTTTGAGATTTTGAATCTTAATCTGTTTAAATTAATCTGACTAAAACCGACTAAACTGTGGTCACACAAACCATGCAGCCAGTAGATTGTAGCTCCAAGCAGCAAAGGAATGATGTGCAGATGAAGTCAGTATTTACACAGTGGGTCCTGGAGAGAGTATTTGCCCATGGCTTCAAAGAACATCTACAAAGATTTTCCCCTCTCTGTATTATCGAACTTCAATACAATGTAAACAACAATGTAAACATAGCTACACTGAATACCAAAAGTATCAAATTGGCAAAAAACTATCAAAATTTAGGTCTCCATAGTGCTCTCCTTTCTGATTATTTCCATGCCTGTCTTATTGTAAGGTAAACCAATTTCACTTCTGTTTCAAATTCTCCTTAAAACAGCAAAATAACCAGTAGAATATATGAGGGGAAAAATGTAGCTGCAGGAAAAAGAATTAACCTTTTCCCTTTGAAGTTTTAAATAAAAGAATAAAGCATAGGACAAGAGCCTCTCCATGCAGATTCAGAACACAAAGCTTTTGGAGGAGAGGAACAGCTCATGGTCATGGTCTGCAGGGCTCATGCAGAAAGGCTCCCTTTTCTGTCTCTGCTTCAGCATTAAACAAGTGAACTGTATTAGAAATGTGACTTAATAAGCCTTTTCAAAGCCTTTTGATAGCAAACAACCTCCTGGATCTGCTGCTGGAGGTCAGAGTGAATGCCTCTGAGAACAACCAGACCCCTATTTTTTTACAGAAAAAACATCCTTTATGATTTCCTTTGATTGGCAATAACCTCCAGAATGCTTAATACAGGGAAAGATCATTTCAGGATAACATATCCAAGAAGGTGGCACCCATCTGACTTTGGCAACCGCCACTTTGTATGCTTTTGGAGAACTTACATTATGAGACAACTCCACCTCCAACAGACATACGATTACCTGCAGGATTCAGTAATTCAAATGCAAATTTGAAGCTGCTGCATTTTGAAATAACAGTGGTTTGGAGATGGTTGGTTACGCCATTACACAGTTGGCTTAAAATAAATTAATAAAGTAATATCTCACAGTTGCATACAATTATTTTTTTATTACATTCTTAAATATGTCCGTAAAATTTCACAGTGCCTGTTGTACAACACCCACCATCTTCCTCGTTGCTTAATGAGTGATTCTGAGTAACAGCACCTCCACCTTGTGGTAAACTGGAGAAATAGATCTTTAATGCTATCTGCCAGAAAGTACCTTTGAAAACATGGTAATATAGATCCATCCAGACTGGATCTTGACTTCAGGTCCTTCAGGGAGTTTGTTTCACTGTGATTTCTCTCCACCTCCATTTGGCACTTGTCATCTGGGACAGTCCTCCTTGCCCTTGCAGAAACCTTGTTCCTTACAGTCAGACAGCAGGGACCTTGTATTCCCCTAAGGAGTCAGGGAGATACTGCCCCTCTATGTATTGAGAATTAATGCTATCAATTAATAGCTGTATTTAGGCATTGAGAAGTTTAAAGGTTTGAAAATACCTCTCCCAGAGGAAACTTTTAATTCTGGTGCAACTGTAAAGTTTTTTTTTTCTGGAAGCTTTAACATCTAAGCAGAAATTTTCCACTACCACGGCTGCCTAGGAGCATGAATGTGTATGTGTGCATAGTTTCTATATTTTGGGTTTAGAGTTAAATTTTATAATTTGGACAAATCTAATTTGAAAAGAGAAATGTTTTTCAAGCTTAACAAGGGATTCTTCCTGACTGGTGCTGTCCAAAACCTAGCTAATCACTCGTCCCTCTCTACACTCTTGATAGCTGCTGTGCACAGCTCAGACATCTGCACTGGACTCAGCTCGGACACCTGCATTTTTGACTGTTGCTGTGCAATGATCAGGCATTTTTTGTGTAACCCTAACCCTAAACTTTAACATTTCTTCCTTGAGTGGCAATAGGTAATTAACCAACATCTTGGATGCATACTTTTAGTTATTTGTCCCATACATGTTATTTTGTGTTTACTGACATTGGGTTTCAACTGCTATTCTGTTGTCCTGTCACCTGCAGGAACTTTCTGCAGGTCTCTGCAGTCTGCTTTACTTCATCTGCTCTGAGCAACCCTGTATGAGGAAGGGTATACCCCAGTAAGGCCTTTACAGGCAAAAATTGATTTGACTGAAATTCACTTCACTTAAAATCATAGGCTGAAAAGATTTTTATCCTTAAACATAGCTTCCTAATCATAGCTGCATACCATGGGTCCCCATATACACAGCCTGTTTGAGTTTTGGCTTCATAGGGCAATGGAACGCAAAACACAGCATTTTAATGGGCACTTACCCTGTCTGTATTTCTGAAAGCTGAAAGCTTCTTCCTTACCTGGATTCAGCATGTTTCAAGCAACTGCTGTAGGCTTTGGGCTGCTCCTATGTCATTACACACATACCTAGTCTCTCAACATAGCACTGACTTCCAAAGCTGCACAGTCCTGTGAGTCACCTAATGTACACCCACATACCCACAGCTCCTCCCACAGCCAGAGTGGCTGGAGCAGAGAAGCTCCTGTCCACATCCCTTCCTGCAGTTCTACATACCTGGTGCCACAGCACATTTATGGTACGTCCTGGTCAATAACACTGACTTGGAATCAAGTCTGTGCTCCTGGAGTGGCCCTCAACAAGCAGTTTTTATGACGCACATATCTTGAGCTCTGTACTGAAAACAACCCCGAACGGTTGCCATCACAGGCGTCTGCTACTTTATATCGGGTTGCACATTAGCTGCAGAATGACTTTCCTGCAGGAACTCCAGTCCTGCAAAGTGTTACGTACACTTATATATAAATATATATAAAACATTATATACATGTGTATATATGTAAAATGTTATGTATAAAAAATGTTATATACACATGTACACAAGTGAACAATCACACTCAAAAGAGTAGCTTGAAGCAAGACAAAGGAGAAAATGTATATGTGTGGAACTAGACACAGAATTTCAAAACTAGCACTTTAGTTTTTCTATTCCTTTCACTTCAACAAGACATACAAAGGGATAGAAAGAAGAAACTATTGATCTTAAAAGTTAATAGTGATACTGGAATAATTTGTGTGTTCTATATGGAGCCCTTTTGTAAGTATTACTTCAAATTAACACCTGGACAACGAAATGTATGCTGCTATCTCCAGCTGGTTTTACACCAGTGTTAACCATTTGAAAATCATAATTATAAAAATAGCACACCTTTGCCTGAAAACACTGAGTGGACTCTAATGACTGGATCTCAGTCTCTGCCATCTATCTTCAATATTAAAATCCAAAAAGGTTCAGTCAATGCTGGGTAAATAAATTAAAACTAAATGGATGGTAAAATAAGAATTAATTCCCATGTTATCTCTACCACTTTTTTAAAAGTCCATTTCCCTAAAATAAGTATATTATATACATAAATCCTGAGTGCATTTTGCACTTCCTTCATAAAATATTAGTATGTTTTCAGGAAAATTGTGTACTTCATTAAAAAAAATAAAAAATATTGCCCATCTGGATAGGTTTGATAAAGTATTTTATTCTTTTCCATTTTCACCTCAGGTTCAATGCCTATGTCACTTTTAATTAAAAATAAAAATTAAGACTACCAACATTATCCTTTCAAATATTACTTGATCTAATACTTTGCATATGAAATATGTTTTCTCTTACAGAAGTTAGGTTCTACCATGGGGCATTAAAACATAACACATGGTTTCTTGTTTGAATTAATTCATGCTTAAGCTCTGGGTTTGCATAAATTGTATCTTGAAAACATACGTCACCAAATCTTGGGAGTGTTAAGTATCTGGATTTTATATGGAGGTCAATGAATGTTCTAACATTCCTGTCTTCCTGAGAGGAAGATCAGGCCATCAGTTTGGAAAACCATTATCGCTTACTGCACTTTATGTCTTAGGTTTACATATGTGTTTATATTATATTTTGCTCCCAGAATCAGAAGGTGCAAAAGAACATGCATTTGTGAAGATCAGAGGAGGAAAAGCAAAAATATCGATTGTTTTTCTCTCATTTAGTTAAAAGGCAATGCTTCTGGTATTATTCAGCAGTCTTTGGCTCGCTCCCCCCTTATAATTGTATCTGTTTCCCATTGTTAAAGATTCTTCATCCAGGCTAGTCTATTATTTCTGGAATTTGTAGAAAGGTTAGTGAGTCTCTGGAGTTGTGATTACTTTTTCTAGCTGACATTTATTGATCTCATTACCTTCATGCTCATATTTCAAAAAACTTTTTTTTACATTTTGTTACCATTTCAGAGATGACAGAAATGCTGCAGTGCTCACTGTATTAGAACTGTATGTAATTAAAATTTGTACTCTGTGTTTCATCAGAAATTCACTGTCAAAACCTCAGCATGTGCTGTTTACGAATTAGATTGTTATAATTAGAACACAAAATGACTGCAAAAATAGAGAACTGAATTTCTGTTTGAAACAAACATCCATTTGATTTCTCCCCAGAAAACTGTGACATTTTTGGCCATAAACAAGTTGCTAGATACCACACTTCAGATGAAATGAAATGATATCCACACCTGTGCAGATGCCAGCAAGTTCATAAGACACTTAAGCACATTATAGGAAATACCACAGGGGAGGGAGGAGATGTACAATTCTTGTTGCCATCATTTTGCTGGGAAGTGAATTTCACTTTTTGATTTTACTGCATATTTCCTTTATTAGTAATTAACATTGAAATTTCAGTGATTACAACAGTATTAGTAATTTTCTTCAAAGTACAAAGAAACTTTGCTACTACTTGAATGAATGTTACAGAATGCTTGAAATGTTTAAACCTACTAAGGAGCAAAACTCGGCCATAATAAACTCCAAAACCTCTTAATATACTTGTCTGTTTTAGAAAGTATGTAGGTGTCAGTCTTAAAAGAAACTATTGCTTCATAGACGCCTAATAACATGAAGGACTCCTGAAATCCAGTGGATTCCAGATGACAAATGCTACCATCAGTTTAAAAATTCTCCTGTGCCTTTCATATCTTTCTTTGTAAAGCCTTTTTACAGGTTGTCTGCTGAAGTATTAATGTGGACAGATGAAGAAATTCCGGCAACAGGATATATACAGAACTGACAGGGTGATCTTGTGGTAGTGTATAGTAAATACTTCCATGGAAACATGAAGATCTGAGATAACTTAAGTAGCACACTGGTTTAATGGGTATGAACATCTCAGATTCGAGTTCTGTATTGCTTTGCTGAAGACTGCTAAGCCACCTTCCTGTCACTGAGCTCCCCAAAAACACGGAATAAATTTTCACTTTGCTGAAGTGGGGAAAAACAGCACAGGAAATAAACTGGTATAGGTGTTGGCATTTAAAAGATTCAAATATGTATTTTTATATTATTCCATTAATATATGTACACCAGACACACTTATGCATATAGAAAATAATCCATATGTAATATGGATAGATATTTATATAAAATATAAATAAGTATATAAAAAATGAATTTTATTGCTGGCAGTTCAGCAGAATTTATATTAATTTACTACTTCTCAAGTTACACAAAAGAGTTGCTTTCTCCTTGTAATTTTTTTATCTGGAGAGACTTAGTGAACTACCATACTGAGTGGCCTTCTGCCTAGGGAAAATAGCTGCAGTTACCTGTCACTTTTTATGATCAGGATGTACAGTTCCCAAATCAGTGATCTTTATCCAGCTTGTGTGACATCTCACAACTCCCCCTTGACCCTCTCTTTTCCCAAGCTGAATTCTCATTCATTTCATAAAAAGCAATGTGACTTTTTCTCTGACAAATGACTTAAGAGTCCGTCAAAAACTTTACATCTCTTACGACAATTAATAGGCTTCAATGGCTGAAGATGCAGCCAGATTAAAAAATAACATACATGTGCTGACAGTCTGTGGGTGCCTTATGCCAATGTTAGTGCCAGGCAAAAAGGGTGATAGTAACTTGCCAAGCTGAAACTGTCTATGGATATCATTGCAGGTGTATTATTAGCACACAGTGAGTGTAAGCATGTAAGTATGTCCCTATGGCAATGTAAGATAAACTACTTTTGCAGATAATACTGAGAGAAAGGAGATGTCTAATTCTGCAGAAGGTAAAATCTACATGATGGAAGTTGCCTTCATCATTCCTTTGCAATGGTTCTCCTCCTGTTCCTAGGCTGCTTCATTATAGTTGTCCTTGGAGCACTCCCTGAATTAAATGAGTTGGAAAAGGGATTGACAGCTGTGGTTCTGTCAGTTATTGAAATTAACATATCTGTGGCTGAAACATGTGCCACCAGCCTTTCTGGCTGTAGATATCTGTGGGTATCATGGCTAACTATGGAAAGTTTAGAAAATACTTTCCATCTCTTTACACTATTTTAATGTAATTTAAAGATATCTGTTCTCCAGCTAGTATTCAATTCTGATTCCTAATAATAAAACTGCAATAACTTTACTCACCTTTTAGATATTAAGGCCACTAGCACATACAGTGCTAGCCTCAGGAGATCAATCTGATGACCATCAACGAGCAATGAAAAACATGAATCATCTCTCTTGTGGATGTCGAGCATATAATTAAAGTTTTGGTAGGACTTAGAAAAAAGAACAGGCAAGAAAACTACAGGACTTGAAATGCAAACCATATTCTTCCTTTAGAAAGAGATTGATGTGTTAAATATTTATGCAAACATAATAAATTAGCAAGTGTATGAAAACACCGCTACACCTTCATCTCTTTCATATATCATCTTTCTGAAAGAAAGGATTTGCTGCTAAAACAGAATAGGTACTCTGCTATATAATTTTCATAACAGTGGCTACTTGCCATTATTCTTTCTATATTCATTTAATTTAGGTAAAGAATATATACAGATATATATAATATATATATTTATATACATATGCGTAAAGAATATAAACAATAAGAAAAAATCAATGAATATTATTTCTGCATAGAAAATGAAAGATATATTTACACCATTGGCCACATACTCTGGAAATACTAAGTTCTTGTTAATATAGGGTTAATGTCCTGTTTGTATTACTGATCTATGAATTTAAGTAAATGGCATGTCCACCTTCTGGAAACAATAGATTTATTGCATATTTTTAATTGATTATAAGATTAGTAGTTTCCTCAAATATCACTTAGCAATACTTAGCATTCTTCTTTATGACTGTTGTTATAGTATTGAGTAATTCTCACAATAACTCCAAAGGAAACCTTACATTGTTTTTTTTAGTGATAGAGAGGTTGCTGAATGTCGCGTAAGAGATGTATCAAAGTAAAGTTAGAGTAAAGATTAATTATTTGAATTAGATTCTTGTTAAACTATATTACTTTCTTAAACCAGTGGTGCATGAGCCTCCAAGGAAAGTAGGGCATGACTTACTGCTCTTCACTGATGTATACACACGCACTTGGGTTTGATCATCATGAAGACACCTGTCCTTGCTGGCTACACAATTAATAGCAAGCTGCACACTACAAAGCACTTAGACATTCCAAAAAGCTCCATCCAAAGTAAAACAGTATCATTGATTCTGAATGGACTAGAGAGTATAATAACTTAGCTATCAATGCTTTAAGTGTATAAACTTTGACAGATTCAGCTTTTGGGTAATAGAAAGCTGCTTACATAAGTGATTCAAAAGAGGAATGCAACTACTATTTAGATTAAAAGAGTCAGCCTGGGATTCAAAATGTTTGGATAAGCAATATTATGTTTACTTCAAATGGAATAAAATAGGGAAAGACTAAAATATCCTAAATTAATTAATGAAATAATGAAGACTTTACTAATACTTTTTTTCAGGAAAATGATTGTTGTCTTTTGAGATTCAGGGGAAAAAAGAACAGATTGGAAGTTGCCATTTTTCTGAAAGCAAAACAAAGCTTTATGCATATCAGCCTATCTTGTATTTTTATATTCACCAGCATCAAACTTTATAAAATATTCCCCAATATATATGGTTCACTGAGAAAAATAAATTAAACATTCAGACTAAAATTCATTCATGTGACTTACAGAAATGTTGACTATTCCTAGTATATGGTTCTCATTTTCAAATAATTATTACTCTTTTGGGATATTAGATGATCCATTCAAGTAGAATAACAGGACAATTAACGTAATGGTACATTTCAGGCTTGTTACCATGCATGAACATACTTAACAGTTGAAAGTTGCTACAGAAACTCTGATTCTGTGGACCTCAAAAACTGTCATTTGTTTTGGTGGGGCAGGAGTTCACTTTTCATGTGAATTCAGAGGAATTAGCTTTCTCTATGGATCACAAGAATGCAGAGGAATTAGAGGCTGGGTGGATGGGTTACAGGAAGTGAGGGTGGAGTGACATGTAGTTAAGGCAGTTATAATCCAAAAATCTGCTTGTATTGCCAGGAGTTGAATTACAGCTTTAAAATTTCCTTTATGTCTCAAGATAACATATACTGCAAAGCTACTAAGATCTTTATGCCAGGAGCTTCATTTTGTGTTTTTATATCTGAATTGTCTTGCCAAGATGTTGATCTCCCTCCTTCCATCCCTCCCTACAGTGAAAAAGACCACCTGTAAAAATTACATCAGTATTAGACTATGTTTTTACTATAGGATTCAGTTGGATTCTTCTGCATTGGAAAACATGCTAAACTAACTCAAGTGAGAATAATCAGACTGTGAAACAGTACTCAAGCTGTGTGTCTACACACCCTCTGTTTTTTGATTGTGAATTTTCTAGAAATTTTCTAGAAATTTCTAGAGGTGTAGTGACAGAAGATGCTTTGCACTCTTTCAATTTTCTCCTATCTGGAGGCATTGGGAAGGATGTCATTGTTATTTCTAGGCACATAAAAGGGACTGTGGAAAACATTTTAGGACTGAGACCCTTGAATGGATCTAGCCTGTATTCACAGTGAGGAATGCTTAGGTTAGCAGCAGGCAAGTCAAGCTAACTGTAGTTTCTACCTCTACAGCAGTGAATATCAATCGAATGGACTTCATGTGCAGGTGGAACTCATATTAGGAGCAATACTTGGATTACAATTTAAATAAAATTCACAATGCAGACAAGTTTTAGTGGGTATGTCTATACAGTACTGTCTGATGCTGCAAGGAAACATATGAATTAGCTCAATTATTAAAAGCAATAGAACTATATTAATATAGTTCACCGATGCCTGATATTCAGAGTATATTCATATCAGAACTAGCAGCCTTAGAACTAGGCTGGTAATTTCATTTAGAAACTGTAATGTGCAATGAGGACAATCCCTACAAAGAATAAATAGAAAATTCTTACAGACATTTTGGGGGGGGGGGGGGGCAATAAATGCTAAGTAACCTTTATTAATTATAAAAAACTGTGTAAACTGAAAGGATAGATGAACTGGAGAACATCTCATTATTCTAATCATCCTCTCTTAGTGACAGCTGACCTGCTTCTCCACTGCCTTGCATCTTGAAAAGTCACTAATACTTCTTCAAAGAAAGCATAATACTCTGAAAGGTAGTATTTTACATCCACTGTGCTCAGCTGAAAATTACTTCATGAGATCTAAGGTAGTGAAGGATTGGACCCAGATGAAACTACTAGTAGTTAAGGCTCATATTTCTACATGACCTGTGATGAAAGAGAAGGAGGTGCAGCATCTCCAGAGACTTCGGAGAATGTTCAGGGAGTGATATAATTAATAACTAATCGTTCCATTTGACAACTCTTAATCTCATTTTCTCAGGCTTGCATCCTACAGATTATTTATAAGTTAGATTGGTGGTCATAGTAACTATTCCCTTGAGTTTGCAAAGTGAAGTGAGCCTAAAATGACTTCTACTTTTCACAGCAGGGTCAATTGAGCACATCATCCTCCTCAGCAGGATAAAATGAATACTGTGCAGTCTATTCTGGGGCAAATAATTTCTCTTTCGTACAATCTTGGTAAGTGAACTGTGGATGACTCTAAGTTTAAGGAGGAAAGTACTGTCCCTTAGTTTACAGCAAAGTGCTCGCACAGTTCCAGCTTGTGCTGAACCTCTTCTGCAGGTGCCATGGCCAGTCTGTCCTTGTAACTGCAACACACGATCACACATCTCCATTATATGCATATGGTGTGGGTCTTCTGCACCCTCTCCCTCACCTTGTAATAGAATATCATCAGGTCTGCGGAGCAAAGGACCTTTCATGTCTTTTCACAACACAAAAGGAACTGAGACCTCTGTGCAAGCTGTTGAGATGAGATGTAAATTCTTCAGTTCTGAGAAACAACAGCTGCATCACAGAGAAGTAAAGTTTTGGGAAGTTCATTGCATTGCAAAAGAGAAAAGGCGCTTGTCTTTACTTCCTGATACATATTCAGTGCAGAGTCAGAAAGTTAAGCTGCAGCCCAAAATTCAAAGTGAAGTTAATACTTTTATCTTTAACAGGATTGCACAGGAATTATTTCAGAAAAACTTGCAGTTAACAAAACATGTATGCCAACAAGAATAAATTTCAAGTCACTCACATAGCTGTGACTTGTAGGAGGACATCATCATAAAAGCTCATTTTCACCACCAAATTAACAGTGGATAACTTCTTTTTCGGTATGGTAGTATAATTTCTCAAACATCACTTTACAATGCAATTTCTTGCTTCAGAAAAGTCTTCCAGAGGTCTTTTGCGGGCATTATATTTCTCCCACGCTTCAGAGCCTCATCTGTACTGATTCATGGGACTGTTTACTCTTGATCCACAACACCCTTTGGCAAGGAGTGCCACAGCTCAACCACACATTATCCAAAGAGCCAAGTGCTTTTATTTATTTCACACCTTGATTTTACCAGCTTGACCCCCGCCTAACAGTTTTTTACATTGCAAAATACTGTATGATTGTTAACATAAGGATGCTCTTAACATGTTACTTCCAGCTTTGTTTATTCCAAATTCTGATCTATTTTGTTTTTATAACACTGTACATTTATTAATAAAATACATAATAGTATATTTGGCTTATTTGTATATAAATACATATACACACATAATAAAACTTACTATTGTATGTGGAACATTGTATGCAACACCGTATACTAGGACTGTACAACATTATTTTACATAACAGTCAAAAAATGACATCTAATTTATCATGACCTTTTTATCCATATAGTTTGGTGGATTGTGTTTTTTCTTTTATTTACATTAGAAAGTAAGCTCTTGAGAGGCTAAAGTTAGAATGATTGTGGCTTATCAATTTCATTCACTAAACACCTGAAAGCATATGCTTTTACAGGATTAAATGTAAAAACTGAAACAATTCTTATCTACAGTTTAAAGCAGAAATGAATGATCCACAGGTGACTACTAAGGCTGTGTGATTTATTGATTTATTTTTATCGACTTAGCGAGCAGCAGAGCAGAGACAATACTTGTGACCCAAAGAGAAGAAGCTGAGTCTGCACAGGCAGGTCCGAGGTATATCATGCCCCTATCTTACAGAAAGGAAGAACTACCTAACCTGTTCCAGCTATTCAGTGGTGGAAGATTTTCATACCAGCGATTCTGTGTAAACCATTTAGGTCGTAAATAACACCACGCACATAAAATCACGAGCTTTCAGGGGGGACGATGGAGACAAACCCAGCCACAAGCCGGGGGGCGTCCAGGCAGCCCGGACAGCTGAGCGCAGCCCTGCCACAGTCCTGGGCCGGTCCGCGCTCCCGGCCACCAGCGGGCACCGGCGCTGCGGTGCTTCCCATCGCCCCGTCACCGCTGCGGAGGGTCGGGGTCTGCTCACGGCCCCTGCCAGGGACAGCCCGCGGGACAGCGGAGAAGGGGGGAGAGGGGAGGGGATGCGGTGGACAGGTGGAAGCGTATCCAGCGACAGGTGGGGAAGGGACGTTATCTGCCGACATCGAAGGCGGGAAAGTTGGGCGAAGAGGACGAAGGGAGCAGTCAGCGCGCCCCTCTGCCTTCCCCCCTTCCCCGGCCCGCTCCGCCCGGGGTCGCCGGCAGCAGCCCGCTGCCCTCCCCGCGGCGGGGGGGGACCACCTCCACCCCTCGCCACCGCCCCCGCTCCGGCCCTACCCCTCCTCCGCCCCCTCGCACCGCCTCCCCCCCCCGCCGGCGGAGGTGAGCGAGGCGCGGCGCCGACTGCGGCGGCGGCACGGCAGGAGTGGAGCGGCGAGCGCTGTGCGCGGCGGCCGGCTCATCCAGCACCCAGCCCGGCCCAGGGAAGAGCCATGGGGAGCAGCCGCCGCTCCAGCCGCCGCGGAGAAACTCCCCTCCGGATGTCGGCTGCCGGTGGCCTGGTCTGAGGAGGAGGAGGAAGAAGAGGAGGAGGAGGGAGGGAGGGAAGGAAGGGGCCGTAGCAGCGGCGGACTGTGCAAGTTGTGCTCTGCCCTTCTTCTCGCCGGCCCGTCTCCCACCCGCGGAGCAGCATGCGGACTGGCCTCCGCGCTCCGTCAGATGTGCTCTGGCTGCCGCCGCTGCTGCCGCCTTCAGTGCATCCTGCTGCTGGCAGCGCTCACCCGGGCGCTGGATGAGACGGGAGCGGGGAGATCGCTGCTGCGGTTCCGCCCGCTCCTTCATGCTGGCTTCTGCTCCGGCGGGGCTAGCACCGCCACCGCCGCCGCCGCCGCGGAGGAGCCGGGCTGCCCTCCCGCCCCGCGCCCGCCCGCCCGCGGGGCCCGCATGGCGTGCTACCTGGTCATCAGCTCCCGGCACCTCAGCAACGGGCACTACCGCGGCATCAAAGGCGTCTTCAGGGGACCGCTCTGCAAGAAGGGCTCCCGCTCGCCGGTAACTGCCACCTCCTCGCCCCCTCCCTCACTTGCCCCCCGCACGGTAGGAGCGGTGCGGGCGGCGCGGCTGCGGGGGGCGCGGTGCGGGGGCGCGGGCTCGGTCCGGCGCTGCGGGGCGGCCGGAGTGGGCGCTGCCTCGCCCGGCGACTCAGAAAAGTTTCTCCGTCGGCGGCTGCCGGTGTGTGGCCGCGGGGACGGGACTGGGGGCGGTGCTGGCGCTCCGCGGTGGGGCGGGGGGGGGGGGTTGTTGCTTAATTGGCGTTATCTGTGGACCGCGTCTCGGGCTCATGCCCACGGAGAGGTTAATTTCTGACGCTTTGCAGGGAAGTTGGAGGCTGGTAGAGCGAAAGGCGCCGTGTCGGCTCCAGGTGTCGCGGTTTAGTACCTTGTCCAAGGTTTTGACGCGGCGGAGGAGGGAAGCGATCATCCTTCTGGTTTCGTCTGCAAAAAAAATGCTCTTGCGAGTTTGGCTGCGGCGTGTTGCGAACTACCTGTCGAGACCGACATCTAGGCAGAACACGCGTGAAGTTTGGGGCGGTCCTGCGGAGACTGCAGTCCCGCTGAGCGACCGTACACGGTCTCCGTGAGTCGCTAAAGGCGTTTCGTAGGGGCGAGTGGGTGTCCTGGGCTGCGTGGGGGCGTCCCCGGCGAGCCCCCGCCGCCGTCGGGGCGGTGAGCAGCGCGGTGCCGGGGCAGCCGCCGAGCCGAGGGCGCCCGGACGCCGCCGAAGCCCCGCTGCCTCTCCTCCGCCTCTCCGTGGTGGCGTTGGTATCGTAATCGCCTCCGTAGTCGCGACTGTACTTTCCCTGTCATTGTGCCCGGTCTCAGTACGGGACATACGGAGGGGAGCGGACCTGCCACCCGCCCGTACGGGCACGAGTACCAGGGGCACCTTGAAACCACTGGTGGGACTTCGGCAGTGCCGGGTTATGCCCCGTAGCACACCTACACCTGAAATACTTTTCAGAAACTAGAGTGTCTGCTTTCTGTTTCTTGGCTTTCAATGACAGAAAGTGAGAAATACTTCATTACACTTTCAAAATCCCTTCTGTGTTGTGCACCAGCACTCTGATACAGCACCTGCAGATTCTTCCCTTGTACTGCTGTATCTGTCATGTGCAGTATAATACAACTGCGTCGCAGGTATCATCGATCAGACATTGGCTGAGCTGTGTTTGTGTTCTCTGACCCGTGGAGCCGATGCACGTTCATGTGTGAAACCTTCCGAAATGCAGGAGATGTTAACTGAGATTTCTGTACAAAATTAGATCCAAAGGAAAAGATCTCAGAGATCTAAAATGGGAACAATCTGGATTGTAAATACTTTTTATTTGGTAGAACTTTAACAGCTGATGTTCACGTCCAGTGGTGTCAGAGGTATGAGAAGATACTACCCTACAAATAGTGTTATGTTCCAAATTCTTCACTTTCCAATTTGTTTCCCTTTCTAACTGTCTAGTGAGTATCACACCACTCTTCTCAGTCTGAATAGTTAACAAAGTACATTTGTCTGACTCTAGCAAATCATCATTTTAAACATAGTTCTGCTACTTAGGTGGGAGAAAGTTTTGTTTATATGCAAGTAACAGAGAAGGCCAACAAAAATTCTATTGATGTTTCTTACTGCTTAAAGAGTTGTGGGTTTTTTTTTGTTTATTGTTTGTTTGTTTGTTGGGTGGTTTTTTTTTTACATTGGAGCGTCTTAGTCTAACTATGTAGGGTTTAGTGTGAACGGGAGAAAAACTACGAAGTTGAAAATGAACTCAAATCTCTTTCGCTGTATAGAAACATTCTTTCATAGGAACTTTCCAGACTATGAAAAAAAGGTAGTAAGAGCACTTTGTGCTGATTGCTTTTCACTAAGATAGAACTATTTGTTTCTGAGTTTCATGTGACCAGGAATTGGTATGCTCTTTATATGTTTTGGGACTGTTTCTGTAGAAAGGACTGAATTTTAGCAATCCTTAGTTTTCATTCTAAATTCTCAATGGAAAACTTTCATTTCTTTAAACTTTTTTTTTTTTTAATTTCTTTTTGCCTTTTTTAGTGGCTACCCTTTGAAGCTAGTCAGGCTTTTTAGGTCATAGGCTAAGCCCTGCGGAGAGGGATTATTGGGCAGCTCATGGGAGTAAAGGTGCAGGTGCATGATAATGTCTTACTAATGCTGGGTAATTGTAGCTCTGTAACTCTTTTATGTGTTTGATATTTAGGATTTTCTGCTGTTCTATATATGCTATTTTCCTATTTTGGTATGGAAGTCCAGATTTTGGGAGATAAATAAGGGATGCTTAATTGGCAAAGAGGGTAATAGTTTGCTATTAAATACTGAAAGCAGTGAGTAAGCTGCGTGTGCCTACAACTTTATAACTTTCCAGACTATATCCTTCTTGCCTATCAGTGCGCATAAAGTTGGGAACAGTGAACAGCAAGCACCACCACCTGGATACGTTTTTGCATTATGGATGTGGGAGTCACGCATATTGAAATTTAGCATTCACTGAGGTAGTAAAATTGTTTCAAGCTTGAAAAATGCCCCACACAATGCAAAACAAGCCTCCAACTATTAAGTTAAACGGGGAACTGCTTCTTATGCATAAGAGGGAAGTCTTAAGTGGCATTTATTTGTATTACCTCTACTGTGCTTTTACTTAATACCTCCCGATTATAACTTTGAAAGATACAGTCATTTTTAAAATGCTGAATCGGAAGCAGCATTGAAGATTCAGTTTTATAGTTTGTCCTATTAAACAATCTTCTATTTTTTACACTATGAGTGATCTTATGCATGAGCCTACATAGTCTTTAATGGATAACATGTACCTTTTTATATTTAAAGTGTTCTGTATTAACAGACCATGAAATGTCAGTAGACTTAAGGCTATGCTTTAAGAAATGAGAACAGTGGTGAATATTTTAAATACCTTTATCAAATTTCATGGTTATATGAACAAGGATTTTTTCAGTCTGGGTGTTTGTATAGTATTTATTTAGCATACTTTGTTATTACTGTCCCAGAAACAATTCTGGTTCTGCTTCCTGGTGCGCAGAGAGACCTTTAGCTGTAGCAGTACTAAGGAGAACAAGATATGGAGGATTACTAAGATAATGCACTTTGTGCATGTGAATGTGTAGTGACATGGTCATAAAATCTTTTAAGAATTCTAACTTTCTGTTGCCCACTTTCTCACATTAGGAAAGGGACTAGCTATGACTATAGTGAACCTATCTGAAGTTAGTGGTACTGAAGTAAAAAAGAGTGGAATTAGAAGCAGTGAATCCTTTTTCAATGGAGTTGTGATGAAGTTGCACAGGGAAGGAAATGCTGAGTTTGAACGTGAAGCCAGCATTACTAAGGATAATGGACAGTAAGCTGAAGAAGGAAGCTGCTTATTTTGGAGACCTGATTCTGTGCTTTAAGCTTTTATACTTTATCTGAAAAGTTATATTCGTGAACATATTATGAGTGAATTTTCTGTCTCTGAAAATTTGTGTTTAAGGAAATGAGTTATGATACAGAGATATTACTTACACTTCAGATGGGTGATACTGTCTACAGGACTTTTGAGTCCCAAATAGATTACATTGATTGGTGTACTGGTTTTAGTTTTTGTAGTCATGATAGATATGCTGTAATATACACCTGCAGTCTAAACTGCTCAAAGGTTTACTGCCATCCCTCATGAGCCTGGGAAAGCTGACACTGAAAAGTACTCAGGTGTGAAACTTTCAAAAAAACTCATCCAGGATACAGCAGAAAATGGTACTGGGAATTCAGCAGATGGCCCCCTTGCTTCTGAATCATTTCTGAGCAAGGGATGTTATTAGGGTGCACTGTTCTGCTTGTGGCTTTTTAAGATAAGATATAAACAAAGTCTCCTTTACTACTCCGTATTTAAAGATCCCTTTGTATTTTGAAGGAAATAAAAGGCTCAGAAAGACTCAGTGCCTTAGCCAATTTCTGACTTGGCTAATTATTTTTCTTCCGTTGTTCCCTGCAGCTTCAGCTGAATACAGTATTTTTCACATACTTCTCTAAGCTGATTTCTAATAAGGCTGTCAAGCAGCTGCTCTATGGCACTTGGTGCTTGCTTAAGTTCTTTGGGATACAGAGCTACCTTTTAAGAAGCACAGCTCTCACCCCACATGTCCAGAGGCTCCAGTAGTTCTAATTAAGTGCATTGCAGGTACTTGGAAATAATGACTGTTTCGTTGATATTGAGCCACAAGCAAGCCGTTTCAGCACTGAAGCAAATATAACCAGGACTGAGTAGCACCTTAGCACTCTCTGTAGCATGTAACAACACTAGGCATGTAGTTAACTTCTTTGAAAACTAAAGTGTGTCTGAGGACTGAACGACTCTAAATGGAGAACAGGGTGGGCATTGCATGGGCAGTTCTCTTCATCTGCCTGAGCTTAATGGGGAAACACTAGCACAACCAAAGTTGCCATGAAGAATGACAGTGTTGTGTTTGCCACCAGAGAGGAGAGATGTGTGCCAAGCACAGTTGTCAGAAAGCAATTTGAAGGCTAGACATGCTGGATGTGTACCATGTGAAATGTAGTATAGGTGGCAGTAGGTTAAAAGGAGGATCCACTGTATATCTGTGATTAGCTGGAAGACCAAATAACTCATGGGTTTCTGACTATAAGCAAGTCATTCTTCAGTACTGTGACTGTACCCTCAACAACACTTGAAAGCATTACCAAGGAAAATGCATGGAAAGTGAAATTTAAGTTAAAAAATATAGTATAAAGATACAGATAATGAACCAGCAGTTCTAATAAATAGTCCTTCTACAAAAGGAGAGGGGAAGATAAAACCTCAACTGTACTAACAAAATATTGTGGAAACAAAAAAAGGAAGAAATAGTAAAGAAAATGGAAAATGGTACTTCACTTTTCTGTGCCAAAAGTCTCTGGCAGCTGCCTCCAGCAGAAGTGGCTGCCTGCCAGGGGGGATCCTGTGCGCTCTTCTGAAAGCGTGGAACTGGCTTACCAAGGTATCTGCCTTACACAAACCAAAGCAGGCACTCCTGCTTAACTGTTTCTGATCTCATTGATTCCTGGCACTTTGTGTCTCAGAGTGTGTTTCCCTACCAACCCTACTGTGCTGGAGAATACGAGTGTTCCTGCAGCCCACACTCAACCTTACAGTGACCTGAGTTCATGGTTCCTGTTACAGTGCTTTCTGTACAATTCTGCAAGATGTGAGACAGAGAAAGAACTTTCAGAAAATAGGAATGTTCTTTTTGCCACATGTAGCCTCACTGCTCGTGCCTTGTATTAAATGTGGTTTTGTGAAATGTATCACTTCTGACCATATTTTGATTCTAATTCAGTGAGTGGGTAGCACTTTGTATATAGCATTGCAATTAAATTTAATCATCTTCAACCAATTTCTGCTGGGGCCGTTTCCTTTACCCACAATTAACAGTAATGTTAAACAGGTGCTTTATGTCTGAGAGTGCTTTTCCAGCATTCTAATATTTTTATTGGTCTCTCAATTGAGTTCTTAAAACCAGATTCATTTCTCTGTTATTTTTCATGTGGCAATGCTTGTTTGTCCGTTAGCTCCAGAGCTATTGCTTTCACATCCATTTGCATCCTCACTTTCTGTTCATGTGCATTTTACTCACCCAGAGCATAGCAGTTTAGTGGGTTTTTTGAATTTTTCTTTTTTTTTTTTTTTGTTCTGCACTCTGAACAAGTTTGAAAATGAATGTAGAGATCTAGTGTTTGTGAAACAGGTGCTCCCTCGGATGGTGCGTTGAGCTGTTAACCATGCTCAAGGCATTAAAGACTGTTTCTCTGCCTGTTCCTCCTACCCTGTTTTCTGGAATCCTGCCCATGTGCTGTCCATGGTAAGCGCTTGCCTGGCTTTGCTGGGAAGGATGCTCCAGCTCCTCCCTCTATGTAAAACAGCATTTTCTTTTGACCACTTAACAACTAAATAAACTGAATAACTTTGTTTATGCAAATACTTTCATGTGAGATAAGATTCCTTTAAAAAAACTGTCAAAAGAATCTCATCATCTGAATGTACTTATTCCCTTCAAAAAGGATTTGCAAAAATTCCCTCTAAAAGGTACCTAAATGGAGAAGGAAAAGAAAGGTTTTAAAGACTGCCCAAAATATAGGCATTTTTCTCTACTTGGGTTACCCTAGGGGACTTTATAGCCTTTGGCTGCAAGGCTTGGGGCTTTTTAATTTGGGGATTAGTTTTGTGTTTTGGTGGGTTTTTTAATTTTTTTTTTGTTGTTGTTGTTGGGTTTTTTGTTTGGTTTGGTTTTTTTTTTTTTGTTTTCTTTTGAATTTAACATGAAGAACCTTTGATAAATCTTTTTATAACATCACAGCTGATCACTTTGGAAGACTCAAGTCATTATTACCTGCAAATGTAATTTTTCTCACTTGTTCTGGGGAAAATGCTGACTTTTCCGTGGAAAAAAATTAGAAATTAGGAATGTTTTTATTTTCCTGCTGAACTACTGTTATTTTAAAGTGCCACTGTGGTACACTGTGGGAGATCTAGTTTTACTGCTTTGTATCTATCCATCTGTATAAGCCTGACTTTTTACATGGACATGCCTTCCATGATGCCCTCAAGGTCTTCACTCTGAAAGACAGCAGATCGCATTTGTTACAACTCAGAGCAGAAGCTGCAAACCGTCTTTTAGAGCTCAAGAGTTAGGATCTTACTGTGGAAGTTTTGTATGCCTACAACAGTTAAAAAAAATAAAAATCATGAATCAGGGATAATTTACATAAAAGTTCAAGGTAATGTCAAAGAGAAGTGCAGATCCATCCATGGACCTGCAGGAACCAGAATTCCCAACGTTACATGCAGTACCATTAAAACCCAGTTTGACCCTCCAAGGAATTAAACAATCTTCACTGGAGAATAAGTAATTTTGCAAACATATGTATGTGCAGAAGTCTATGCATGTAAACATTTCTGAAGACCAATTAGAAGATCCTTTAAAAGAACTTTTTAACATGGACAGTTGTAAGCACTGTTTTTTTGAAGATTCAGTCTGCTCCTCTCTTAGCCTTTGAACCTTGAAAACTCTGAATGAACAGTACTAAAACTTGATTTATGATGACAGTCTGCATATGTGATACCAGAGGCAGTTACTGTAATGTTAGAGCTAGATATCTAGAGTTCACACCTGCATTTCTGTATTTTATGGGGACACATATCATTGCTTGTCTTGTACAAACAACTACAGTGCACGAGAAGCAAGATTTGTTAGGGGTATGTACAGATACCTGAACATGCTCTTCACTGTGCAGAACATATTGTTCTGTACCCAGTTGGAAGGCATTCTAATGACAGCTTTTCTATTCTTTTTTTTTCTTTTTTCCTTTTTTTTTTAAAGACTAAATTTATGTGCATACTGGATAAGATGTAAACATCATCATCATCATCAAAATGTTGTCCCCTTTTCATAGTTATGCATAATGATAATTGGCAAGCTGGTTCAAGTAAAATAGAACTATTGCTGCGAGACTGCATGCAGATCTGAAACAATCCATACATTAATCAACTCTAGTTGATATCAATTTTTCAATTGATGTTTTCCTTGGAGCACATTCTAAAATAGATTTAGTGCTTTTGTGTCAACAGAAATATTCTCTCTATATTCTGCTCAGACTGAGAGCTGTATTTGGTATCATTGAGGAAATTCTCTGTTGTAATTAGCTGTAAATCTGCAGCCTGGATTTCCAACTTAGACTGTAACATGTGAGGAAGGCTTGTGAAACTAGATTAGAAAGTGTAAAAACAGAACTCCCTAAAGTATATCCTTTGATAGCAAAATATTTGGTAGATGAGATTTTGAGGTGAAAATTTTAAATGAAATCTTCTGAATACTGTGACCAGAAAGTCTGCTAGAAATGAAAATTCTTATAGTTATTAAGGTGTCCTGAGTTTGGGTCTTTTTTTTTTTTCAAAGAAAAATTTTCATATTCAGATTTTTATAAATCTAATTTTCATAGTTTTTGTGGGTTCCAGAAGTGATCAGTAAAAATTATTTATATATATTAATCTTGTTTTTTTCAGTGCTGATCACGACATCTTTAGTGTAAGTATGACTTTCTGCGAGGTGTGTAAAACTCTGACTTTATTGGGAGATCTAAGAAGAAGCAGATTGTGTATATTTATGCCACCCTATGTTAGACACAAATTATAATCTTGGTATTTTGAGCCTGCTCTTGAGCCCTTGTCTGTGATTACAAGAGGCTTTTGGTGGTGCATTACATGTGTAGGAACAGAAAATCCAGGAGTCCCACAACCAATCTGGCTACAGGTCTGTACCAAACAGCAGCTGAGCTGTACCCATCATCTCAGCACAGAGAGTGGCTGCCTGGTCCAATGGGCACATCAGAAATTGTCTCATAACTATTGAGGACTAGTTCAGAAAATGAAACTAAAAAATGCAGTCATGTAGGTCCCCATGGAGCCAAAGTAAAAACCTCACAATATGATGTGTATGCAAGTAGTTTGTGCATGCCAAATAATAAATATGCATCCCATAAATGTCACTGAATACATATGCAGCTTCTCTTGGCTGTCTGAATGCTTAAACTGGCAGCCTTATAAACCCGTAATCCCGCTCTTCCTGTAAAGAAGTCCAAGGTTCTTATGTTGTATGCATCTACATGAATATACACTAGCATTTCCTTTCTTTAGTATTTAACTATGCACTTACTTCACCTTAAAGAGAAGATAGCAAAACCCGTGTGAAAAAAAAAATAAAAATTAAGTGGGACAAATGAAGAAAGATCAGGTTGATACTATATAAAAAGATCACAAATTTGCATTGGAACGATAAATACATCCTTGGCTATTAAGTGTGGAAAAGAAGCAATGTAAGAAACTATGTTGGAGACACTGATCATTAAAAGAATAAACATCATTTAGAAAAGGTTTTCTTTCTGGGGATGAGTGATAAAATTTTTGTGATTACTAATAATCAATGGAAAAATCACAGATGTGTGCTTTTTGTATTTGTATTCTATAAACCAAAAATGACATTGAAATGTGTTGCATATGTAAACTTGCTGATTTTATATTTTGCTCATGTTCTGCTGAAGACCTGTTTATAACTAGTGTATTGTGTACCATGTGGAACAGGAGTTTTTTATTGTGTGTATATACTGTTTTATTGCTTGGCATTATAATAAGCATCTCTTAGAAGTTAAACTTCAGAAAATACAGATGCAATATTGTGGTTATTTATCTCAGAAGTAAACCCTTTCCTCAAAATAAACAAAAAAAGTCTTCAAATTTATTACCTAGAGAACATGTATTATTTGAAAATGATAACACTTGGTGGAGAAAGATACACCTTTCATTTTGTCTAGGTTGATAAATCTGTGCAGCACAGGTTTAGAGCTGTCTTATTATTGGAAAACAAGCTTTCATTCTGTGAATTAAAAAACCCTACATTGACAGCACTGGGCTTTTTATTATGTAAAGCAGATATGATGACTGAAATAGAGGGTTATATCCATATGCCATGTTATGACTTCTAATGGGGAAAGGATAATAGAGCAAATAACTTTGGGTTGGGTTTTGGTAGATTTTTTTGGTTGGTTCGGGGTTTTTTTTGTCTTTTTTTTTTTTTGTTTTTATGTTTGTGGGTTTTTCTGTGTATTGGTTTTTTGTTTGTTTGGGGTTTTGTTTATAACAGCTATTTACTAGTCTGGATTAGTATTATTATTTCTTTGCCTTAAAGAATCAGTGGCATTGTAGGTGATTGATATCTATGGGTTGTAGAATCAGCCTTTAAATATTTATGTTGATTTGCATACATGACAGCTTTCACCAGTAAAGATCATTATAAACAGTAAATTGGAAGAAATTAAAAAAATTCTTTTCCTTGAAAGGGATTTAAACAAGATTGCAGAGCCTGCATAATCATCACAGTCAATAAAAAACAAAAACACAGAAATGTGCTAAAAATCCACAGCAAAATGTTTTGTTTCCACTCTGTATTCTTGAAGTCTCACTCCTTAAGGTATAGCAAATGAGGCTTACTAAATATGTACATTTGGAAATATTCCAGTAGAATAACAGTTTTCAAGGCCTTTCTTAGAGCTGAAGTTCATCAGTAAACTTCAGTAATAAGGACATTGAACATCTTTACTCTTTACCCAAATAGTTCCTTAACCCAAGCATTTCCCAAAATACATCTTGCAGTAGTATTATTTTCCTGGTGCTCTGACTAGCACTGTCTGAAGAATAAAGTTACGCTTTAAAGAGTGCTTGAAATATGTATTTTTAGAAATTATTTTAATTGCTGTGATTTATCAATGTACCAAGCAGTACAATAACCTTGGATAATTTAAAAAAAAAGATAAATCCAAAACTCACTCACACCCCAAACTACACTCTCAAACACAGCAAAATAATCAGAGTTAGCAGATGAGATCATCATTAATGTGGTAAATCACTGACAGCTTTTCTTCCAATGTCTGCTCAGGTAAAGTTCAGTTCTTGACCTTCTACTTGCCTGAGAACCTTTATAGAAATCCTAATTGGCTTCCTGATGGCCTCTTAAGAGTAATAACTGATTAAGTAATTGTAGCACCTTATGCTGAAGTGTTTTAAATACATCAAATCTTTTGATCTCCCTACAAAGAAAGGCATTGGAACTCAAGTTATATGTTACAGAAAACCCTCTTGTTTTCTATCATCATTAGGTACTTAGCTATGTTTAGACTTCTAACCTCTGGCTAATAAGGATGGTGACTGCAGGCATTAGGCATTAGACAGCTTTGAAAAGATTGATGCTTTTGATTACAGCATACTATAGGATAAATTGTAGGGTTCAAATCTCTCACAGTTAAAAAGGATATGTGATATCTGAAGAAACATAAAGGTGTCAATTTTCTGCTTGATGGTACTAATATATTTTGATAAGATCTGCATATTAAGAATGAGCCCTCAAGTACAGTGATTTAGTATAGCACTTGTACACTGTACTTCACAGTGAGGAGAAGAAACAATAAAAATGTGAATCCTTGTCTCTGCTCTGAAGGACAATGAGCAAAGGCTTGTAGGCGTTATGGCTGGTAGGCGTGGAGTGGACTTAGTTTTCAGAAGTGACTGGCAAGAGGAATGGGAGTGGGATAGTAAGTGTGAACAGAGAGGTTAATTGCAAAGTAAATGAGTTTGCTACAAAAGATGCTGAGGCTCAGATCCTCAGACAGTGTGTGCATTAGTAAACAACACCAGTGAATGTGCCAGGCATTGGAGCTTAATCAGTCAAACTCTGAAATTGTGAGCATTGTTTCCAGTATGCTTGTGGTGTTGAACAAGTAGCACTGCACCAGGCATTTCTTGGAGCGGGTTTGAGAACTAGGATAGGGCAGAAGCATTACCAGCATGTGGCTTCAGTTCCAAGAGAGTTTAGCGGCACTGACATGAGCAGGTAAAAGCCTCCCTTCTTTTTTAATCTGTCTTTGAAATCCTTGACCTATATGGAACTCCAGACTAGCTGTGGGGCACATTGTTTGCGCGCTGTTCTCAAAACTATAACTGGGCATTGCGGGAATGGTGGGTGCCACAAATCAGAATTGCGCTGGAGAGCATTGTAGAAAACCAATGTTGATGGTTGTGTACTAGTGCTTGTGCCTGTGTGCTGTCTCTGTTCAGTTACTAGAATGAGTGTAGCCTGGGCTTCAGCTCCCTTAAGCTGTGCAAAAGGTAGGACTGTACGTTGGAGTGTTGGGACATCGGAAGATTGAAGGGCAATGGCTGGATCTCCTGACAGTGGTGTTGTGGTTGGATCAGATGGAGTGGCTGGATTTTCTCACAAATCCCACTACAAATCTGTTTTGTAATCCTGACAGGAAGATTCCCAGTAAATGTGATATGCATATGCTGACTGAATGAGGGAGAGTTCAGCTTCACCACTCAGGCAACAAACATCAAAGATAAAGAGCAGATGAGAGGATATCGGTGAATCATAATGAGCTTCTTGGAGTACTTTCTGTAGTTTTTTCAAGTCTCCTTAAAGTTCACCAGGAGCAGAAGTACACAGTGGCTGTCTGTTCAGGGCAGGATTTTAGCTTGTGTAAATTAATCTATTTAATTGATTGAATTTTCCAAGGCTGTTTTATGCCAGCAAGGATCTGGTCCTCAGATTTTATTTAGATTTTTAGCTAATAATCTGGCTAAAGTTAATGAATACTGGTTGCTAGGACCTCCAGGGTTATAAAGCATCACTGTGATTCAGACACAGAATTTCAATTCAAAGGAAAATGCAACTATGCTCCAGAAAGGAAGCTTTGTATATTTTTGCTGGACACTACACAGTGACTGTCTTTTCTGTACTGCTGAAGCACAAACAAGGCTGGTTAATTACAGACCATGCGGCTCTAGCCCATGTATTCAAGCAGTTAGCGTAACACCTTTCTTTTTATGGAGCACATCTTTGATTGGCACAACTCCCTGAGGGCACACACATCGTTTGACTCAGAACTTGCTTCCACCTTCCTTATTCTCATAGCAGGTAGGTGTTTATTAAGGACAGTTATGGGCTATTCACTGTGGGATGGTGTTATATTAGACATTTTAGAGGCTCATGATAGTAACATTGGGGCCACTTACTTTTAGGATAGAGATTTCTGATTGGAATAAATCAGATCTTAGTAAAAGACACATATAAATTACTTTTTAATCTTTCCGAAAGAAAAAAAGCTTGACAAAAGTCAGTTGAAACTTTTGCTGGATTATAAATGCGGAGCTGTGCATTTTTAAAATGTGATCAGAATTAATATCTCAATACTAATCTTAGTCACTAACCTAGTATTATCTTAATATCTTGTCCTCTGCTGCTTCAATTTTGATACATGAGTGAGTGACTAGAGCAGTTAACATCAGCTGTTTACCTCAGGAACTGATTAGTTTCTTATGGAGGACAAGTGTCATTTTCAGCTTTCATTTAAAATCTATTGCATTGTACTCTATTAACAATACAAGATGGATTTTCTGGATTTGTACGGTCAGCTGCCCTGTTAGGGATTTCTGTTTGTTTCTTTTCCTCTTAATTACAGTGTTGCCACGCTGTTAATTTCCTCTAACATAGGATGTACCAGACAGAGACTTGCCAAGTCATTATCTGCAAAGCTACTTGAGGAGGAATCCTCCTCTATAATGATTTCAGTGGGACCCTGCCCTCAGATGAAATAGGAAGGCTGACATTTATTTCCACATACGATAATCTTTCTTCACAAGGGTAGAGTCACAGTGCTGTTTCAGTCCTGCAGGTGAGTGCACACAAGGGATGCTGTCAGAGTCTGTGTGACTGTAGGCCAATGAGTGGTGGAAAGCTTTTGATCTTGGGGCTTTGCTGGGCAATAGGAATTCCCTTGTAGGAGGTCTTACTGCTTTGTGTTGATCCCACCAATTAGGCAAGTGAGAGATGGAGTTATTTGCTATATTACCTGAACGTGGTAAATATTTCTCTTGTGATACTAAGTGATGATCTGACGAGACTGGAAAATTAGGACAAAATAAAGCCTGGGAAAATGAAATGAATATCTGTGGGGATACCAGAGGTTTTATGAGACTGCTTCAGTTTCTCTAAATGGGTGGATTTGTAAGATAGCTTTCTCTGGCCCATCTCTTGGTGTGTCTTCTAGCAGAGCTATGCAACATGCACTGTGGTACATAGTAGGCAGTGCTCTGTCTCTGTCCAGAGGTCCAGCAGGAAACTGGCATGAGAATATGGAAGCTGAAAACAGTGAAGAGCTGGGTTGTTCATACTGTCAGAGGTGCACTTGGAGTTCACCAAAGTTCAGCAGGCAGAGGTTAATGTGGAGAACTGCCTTGGGAAGGTGAAAGGGACAGGGTAAAAAGGGGAAGCAAAATATAGGAAAACAGGTGGTTTTTTCCATTTGTTTTGTTTTCATACTGATAGCATGCTAGAGAAAAAAATATTCATCCCAGGCCAAAGATCTGCAACATGACAGTAGATCTAAAATAATTGACAAAAAGAAGTAAAAGCTTTGGAAAACTGAATTTTGGCAGTTTTGAATGAGGATATTTTTGCTCTTGCTGTATCTGGTTAATGAACTGGTCCACAACTGCGGCTCGAAATGGACTCAGCTCTCTCACTGTGATATTTAGCCTTATAGCACTGGTTTAATCCCACCCCCAAAGCAACTGAAGTACAGATGCAGATTACATAGGATTTTACTTAATTTATTTGTAGTTAGTCTGGATGTATGTATGGTTTATTGGCAATGTAATGGAAGTAGGGTTGGTTTTAGTATGCAGGTGAGTGAACTGCCTCCCTTGCATGACTATAATTCCAGTGTTATTATTAGTGGGTGTAAACTATAAACTGTTGCTCTGTTAGCACAGTCAGTGTGTTTATCCCAAAATAAAAATCTGAGAAAATTCAACTTTTGTCAGGAAAGATGGAGTTCCCCTCTTCAGATATGATGCTGAGAATGGTTTTGAGTGAAGGAGGGAATGAATCAATAGCTTTTCCAGTTGCAGGAACACAATTTTCATGGTAGGTGTGTCCCTAGGAAGCATAGTTTTTAGGCAAGCATATGCAATAATTTATGTCAGAGCCATTTGTTAATATCAGCAAAGCATTACAGGAGCTCCAAGTGCTGATGGCAGGTTGGGGACCAGAAGGCATCAGCAGGTTGCTGCTTCATCCCTGCACTGAGGGCTAGCATTGTACACATCGAGAGGTCAGAAAGGTACATTATTTGCCCCTGTAACTAGTAGAGGAATAAATCTGTGCTTCCCAGCGTAATTTCAAGGTGTTTTACTGAGCTCGACTTTCATGATTTTCACCAAAATCTCTTGAAAAAAATGTGTGTAGAGAATCCTGTCTCCTGTGCAATGACTCTGCCATATGCAGTGGCACATCTTACTCATTCTGTGAACATTTTATCCTTCCAGGGGCATTTAAGAGTAAATACTACAAGTACAAAATTAGCATATCAAATTAATTTTGTGTTATACACACACAGTGATGGATAATGTCAGTTCAGGGCTTGATCCTGCATATGCTGAAGTTGAGAAGATTTCTTGGTGTTATTTTGGTTTATGATTGGCACATAATGGTCTTGCTTTTTTCCTAGCTGTTGAAAACCCTATGCTATTAAATAAATATAGGCATAGCATATTAACAAAAAACAATGGCAAATAAAGAATACATTGGGTTCTTCTGTCAGGAATATAATACCAAATTTATAGCAACATTTTTTATTTCCATGAAGAAAAAATACATTTGCAATCCTGTAATTATGTTCTGAAGCAGAAAGTCAGTCAGGTTACTTTCAGATCCTTATATTACCTGTGTTAGAAAGTGCTAATTGGGGATTACTGACAGTTTCTATCAGGTTTGGCTTGACAGCAAACAAGGTTAACATAAGTAGTTGTATAGCTGAGTTAATTTTAAATGATCTTTAAGGTTGAGATGTTAAGGCTAAAATGCCTTTAAAGCAACCTAAATGCTGCTTGTGTTTGGAATGTGATCTGATGTATGATTAGATTTCTCCTACAGAAAGGTTAGAAGTTGTAAAACCAGTATTCAAAATCAACAGCAGAACTGTGTCTTTTTAAAGTCTGGAAATGTATAAAACTTAACAGAAGTTGATTTCAAAGATTTACGTGCATGTAGTGGTGAGGGTATGGAAAGTACTGGGTTTAAAACATAGAAAATTTGGGATTATGCAGAATATTGTAAGTGATATGAGTTGTAAGTGATGTGAGTTGTAAGTGATGGTTGGTCTGTTAAAGAATGTGGATTTGAGCAGTTGGTGTCACTATACATTAAAATAAATATGTAGGGAAATTTATTAGGGTGAAGGACTGTGTGTAAGACTTAGCATTCTAAACACTATCCATTATAATGCTTTTAAAGACTGTCATACTATTGCTAACATTTAGTCATTTTTCAAAACTGAACAAGCTTAACCCATTGCAGAGGCTGGATAAATAATTTATTTAGAATTTTTGTGGTTGTTTCTTTCCATCCTAAATAGAGAGATTTTTGCTTCTTCCCCC
>JAWWEW010000078.1:21547555-21598309 GCA_035583185.1 Anabacerthia variegaticeps
CCCCCTCGCCCCTCCCGTCAAAGGAAGGAAGGATCAAAATGATGGCAGTGTTAGCTGAAAATTTAGCTCAGCTTCTTTTGGCTGTTTTGGAAAGAATGTTTCCATGTTCTCTCATGAAGGGAGAACAATGTCTTTTTCACATGTGCAATGACTTCCCATGCTAAGTCAGCTTGAATTAGAGTCGCTGAATGTTCTACGGCAGAAGGATCTTTGAACCTAAATTTGGTTTTAGCTTCCCTTACTGCAGCCTGAGGACAGGGGTAGGAACATGTAGTGTTTTCACAGAATATGGGAAATCTTATGGACACTCGACTGCCCCCACTTTCCCTCTGGTTTATGCATTAATGTGGTAAAAATACATTCAGCAAGGCTGGAGAAAGGAAAGTCAGAAGAAAGGAAAGGCTCTAACCACTGCTGTATGAAGGAATGCTTTCCTTGCTTCCATTATATCTCCGTGGTTGTTTCTACAATACTCCAGTGTGCTTTGCTGCTACCTCTGCATGATGGATCAGTGCAGAGTGTGCACATATGGCAAGCAGACTGAACAGAGAAGGGCAGAGAGCAGAAAATAAGGAAGGGAAGGTATGAGGTGGCAAAGCTGACCATGTCCCCTTCCTCCAAGAAGCACCCTGTGCAGACAGGGCTGCACAATACAGCAGCTGTAGTTTTGAAGTTCTTCCACTAATTTTGAGGGGAAGTAAGAGGCTAATTGAGGGCTTAGTTTGCTTCCTGGTTATGAACTGCATGTGGAAAGTAAAGGGACACTCCTTGAAGTCAGGTGAGATTAATATGTGTATGCATGTAGACTCTTAACATGATCCAGTTTCTAAGCCATAATAATATCTTTACAAGATATACAAATAGGAGAAGTAAAGTACATTTTTACTAAAGTTTAGGAGAAGATGGGATCTAGTATTCTCATAATACTGTTATTGGAGAGGGAAGGAATGTGTATGGGGAAATTAATATTTAAAATTGTATATTATAGTTCTATACGTTCATTTTATGTTAATATTAACAAGACTAATAATTTATCATATATATATATTAAAAAAGTGTCAGTAGTTTTTGCCTGGTCTCTATACTTCATTTGACACATCTTGGCTGGGAAAATTTTAATGAGCTT
Organism: Anabacerthia variegaticeps; assembly: GCA_035583185.1. Classification (NCBI taxonomy): domain Eukaryota; kingdom Metazoa; phylum Chordata; class Aves; order Passeriformes; family Furnariidae; genus Anabacerthia; species Anabacerthia variegaticeps. Next base: position 21,548,682 of record JAWWEW010000078.1, read on the forward strand.
TCTTCCCTTTCCAGTCTGTAAAGCTCTCTAGGCACTTAAATATCTAGCTGGTACTTGACTTTTGGAAAAAATAGTAATACATCAACCTTGTTAATGAAGGAAAAAATTCTGGCAGAACTTAGGTGGTAGTCACCAGTGTTAAGCTCAGGATAGTCTGAAAATGGCAGGCCACTGATACCTTTATGTATTATTCAAAATAATTAGTGCAAGTAGGCAGTCTTACATCAGTGGCTGTGAGTTATCAAGGTGAGGTGCAGTCCCAGGCTGGGGCTGTTTAGCACAAGTCCCTCAGCCTGGGGCTGTGCTTGAACTCTGAAGCTGGAGTCGCAGCTGGGACTCACTCGTGCGGGTGCATTTAACAGTGGGAATCTTTGAGCAGCTTGCGGGCTGAGATCTTATGGAGGGGTGGAATGTGATTGTTCCTGACCATATAGGCATAATTTTATGTTACTAAAAAAAATAAAATCCACTGTCTCTTCAGTGGGCAAAAGAGAAAGTGACTAGATCATGTAGTGTTTGCATGAGAATAAGTGAGTAAATAGCATTAACAAATCTTCCTCTATTATGATGAACTTCTTTCAATAAACAGTGTTAATAAGCATAAGTAAGAATAACAAAATCTGACAGTTTTTAGGATCGTAAAGAATACAGTTAGTTTTATTAATGGCTTCTGGTTGTGTAAAATCTACTAAAATAATTTTTTTATTGTGATAGGCTATACTTTATATCTTCACCAAAACAGGAAAAAAGAATAAGGAGAGTAAATATTAATAGGTATTACAACATGTAAATGGATTATTCATGTAATGCTGCACAACACCTATCCTGCAAATGAGGGGACAGGGGCATATTTTCTAGTGTGATGTCCTTAACTCTATCATTTATAATGATAGGAAAGGTAATGAAAACTACTTGTAGAAGACAGCTCACAAAAATGATAAGTGAGAGCAAATAGGTGACACATCGGAAAGAAGAATTCCTGTTAGTTAGAGATGACAGAGGAGGTCTTATGTGCACTATCTACTGTGGTTCTATGCCTGCCTCCTGGATAACTTTAGCGATTCAATTGACTGATACGAGCCTGTGTTTCATCATCTATAAAAGGAAGATAACGCTTACCCACCTAACAGCATCTTAATAATTGATTTTTGTAAAGTGATTTGTGATTCTCAGATGGAAGGCACTATACTAATGTCAAGTAGTATTATTATAGCTACTAGTATTAGTAACAGTACTTGGCATTTATACTGCTCTTGCCTGTTCACAGTGGTTTAACTAATGCGCTCCTGCAGCGCCTCTGTGATGTAGGTACCTATGTGCTTTTAAAGACAAAGAAATTCAGCAATCATCATCTAGCTTTTCCATCTTCATGGTGTTTGTAAGATTGAAAAAAAAAAAAAAGAGATGAAAGAATTCCAAAGTATAAACACCTGTGTGATGATTAGAGCACTGGTGGGAGCTTGTAGATTAGGTTTGGGTTTTGGCCACAGTTAAAGGGATACAGAACATGGTGCTCACAATTTCTGGACAAGTTTTTTCATCACGAGGTTTGTGAAAGCTTTCCTTTTCTACCTGTATTTCTGAATGCAAAAGCATAATCATGTTTCAGGTCCATGCTGGATGGAACTCTGAGTAACCTGAAAGGTGTCACTGTCCACATCAGGGGGATTGGAAATAGATGATCTTTAGGGTCCCTTCCAACCCAGGCCATTCTATGATTCTGTGAATCTGTGATGCTGTGTGTTTGTCATGCTCCGACCAAGCCTGGTCTTTCAGGCACTTCCAAAAATGATGCCTGGTTTGGCAAACTGTGGAGCTCAGCCAAGGGGTCAGTACTGGCTAACAGGGAGTCCTGGGTGTGTTCAGAACTCTTGGCACTGCTTTTAGACAGTCTTTACATTCAAGCACATGTTTGGTTTCTCCAGGCGTAGATTGATCAGGAAATTTTGGATCATCATTTGGTTGAAAGGCTTAAAATCTCCAGAATTCTGTTCATTCTGTACTTAAGAATTTGTGTAGAGATGAGGAGTTGTGGTTTTTTTGATTGGTTGGTTGGTTTGTTTTAATGTCACTGAATCTTTTAATGGTAATCTGAAATTTTAATTTTTTTTTTTTATCCTAACGGCACACATTTCTTTTATTTGTAGTAACTTGGCAAACTGGAACTCAACCATCTTTTTCAAATCAAATTCCGTAGTAAAAAATAAATACCCTTGGTTCCATTGTTGCCTTTTTTGTGGGCTCAACAGCTGCAGATGTCATTGCATCTGGATGTGCTATCTTCAAAAGCAACTAGTTTCTGAGATGGCAAAATGTCTTAGATTTACAGCAGCAACAGGCTCAGAGGTTCAGGCATTCTTCTCATGTTCATCATCATGTCTATACGTCATTTACTAGAATTGACAGGTATCTGTTGCTGCACACATAGTTGGGGATGGTATGAATGCATGATGTGGACTCAAGAAGGAAGCCACAGTTTTCATGCACTTCAGATGCTACCATAATCAAACATAAACTCTGTTCAGCTTATGTGGATATAGCATGATTATGCTAACATGTACACCTCATGTGGTGAGGTATTTGGTCTGTGCAAAATCACTTTTAAGCAAAGATTCAGGATATGTGATCTGCTCTTCAGAAGCGTTTTCCTAAGGTTTCACAGAAGGAGCTGCAGTGTGATCCCGGGCTACAACTAATGGCTTTATCCCATGGTTTGCCTCTGAGTACTTCACTGTACCTTGCTATGGGCACCCTCCAGTGCGCTTCTACTTGCAACAGAATGAGGTATAAATAGTTTTCACTGCAAACAGCTTTCAGGGTTTGAGGGGATTTTTTGCAATCAAAAACGGAAATCAGCTTTTTCTGGAGAACTTACTGTCTCCACTGATCTCCAGGAGATCAGTCAGAGCACAAGACCTTGTGTTTGCAATAGGTGTTGTTTGGAGAGTGGGGAAGACTTGGTTTTGAAAACTGAAGTTCAATTGTTATTTCTACGCAGGCAATCTCAATGAATCATTTATGTAACAAATTTGTAAGTGAGAGCAAAATGTGACTCAGCATTTTGTGATGAAAAGCAGATACTCAGAAACATCTCATTTTGTTATGTGTTACTTTCCTGGGCCATCACTAATGAGAGTCTTGGAAATCTGTAAGTAAATTTTCTTCTTTGTGTCCTAAACATTAAAGGTTATCAATAGCAGCAGGCTTCTGAAGTCAGCTTAAATGGCAAGAATGCTTTTCATGAAAACAGTAATGAGTAAAACCAGAATGAATTTGAAATTCAGTACTTCAGGCTTGCCTGAGAGGTGAGCTGTCTAGAGACCTCTGTGTTCATGATGGTTAAAAACTGGGAAATGACTAGTCACAGAGCTGGTTAAATGTGCAACAACAGGCAGGCTTGGGTTGTGTGTGTCTCTGAGACAGCCTTTTTTGCTTTCTGCAGACTGGCATGTACAGGGTCCCGATGCCTCACTCAGCAGATGAAAGGCTCCAAGAATTAATGAAGTAATATCCATAGAAGTCATAATATAGGCACAGACAGCAAGACTCTCTGGTGCCCTATACGTACTTTGTGTCATCCTGCTTCCTTGCTTTAGCTCACTAGCAGAATTGTTCTATCCACTTGCACTGCTACAGGGTTCGATTTTGTGCTTCACAAAAGTGTATTTTCTTGCAGGTGGTTGTCATATGCTGTCTATCTCTAGTTTTAGGGATACTACCTCAATATCTTACTCTACTTTTTGAAAATAAGATACAGTCTCACAAGCATCAGCTGAATCAATAGCATTGCTGGTGCAAATAAAAGTTAAAGTATTACTTAGAAGCACATAGTCAATGCAAGGAATCATTAGTTTTGATATAATCTTCATTTCTACTTTTAGCATTCTCCATAATTTTTTTTCAATGACAAATTATTTCCTATCTTTAAATCAGCTGTATGGAAAAAATGTTTTAAAACAAACTTAAAAACATCTTTTCTTTGTTGTTTGTTTTTTGCATATAGGTAAAAATTATATGAGTTATAAAATTGCTTGCAAGTGTGCTAACTTAAAGGAAATTTTGCTTTCAAGTTTGTATGGTAAGAGATTTAAAAGATTTTATATATATATATGGACAAGGTGTATCATTAAATTACAGAAAATTGTGCTTGATACTTTCCTGACACCACAACAGGTGTTTTAAAACTTGTTTAATTGTCTTAAAGCTCGTTTCTGGTTTGAGGACAGTTTGGTGCATTAGAAGATCCCCTTTTATGGAGTTAGGTGAAGTATAGTTGTACCAGGAGATATTCCTATGGCTGTATTCTGTTGGTTTGGTTTGTTTGATTTTTTTTTTTTTAATAACTCCTCCATATTATCTAAGTTATGTATCATACATTATCTAAGGCACATATTTCTGAGTAATTATTTTTAAAATGTACACTGTGAAGGAAACCTCATGTGGGCCATTCTTCAACATATAAGTGTCAATAGTCATCTGAATGTTGAATTTTATATTTTTGGTTTTAACTTGTGTAAGGTTTTAGGGCAGCTTTTCTTTTGCTATATCATAAAGATAATTTGGCTTTTGCTTGTAATACAGTTCCTAACTTAGCTTATCATTTTCCTGTAGCCTTAACAGCAGCATATCCTCCTTATATTGCTGAAGTCTGAGTGATTCCTAGGAGAAAAAAATGTGGCTGTGATGTTTTGTGCCTTTTTTTCATTCCAGCAAGACTTGAAACAGGGACTCACTCATCACTTAAAAACATAATTGCTGAATGTACAGAATATTGAATGTTATGAAAAAAGGAAAATTCTTTGTGTCAAGTGGTCTAGATACTTAAATATGGATATTTGGTAGTCAGTAGGTACTTAGAAATGAACTGATGTCTAGATAGAAGACACATGTCCAGAATCTCACCTTTCTTCTTCCAGTTTTATACCCTTGAAGCCCTGTTGAGGTCACTGCTGTGTTTCAGTAATATTATGACTATCTCTTAAGTTTGGAGAATGTGGCTTGCACCTTACTGATGTAACTAATGTCAGAGTATTGTTACCTGGCTTTTGATCTGGAATACTTGTGCCTGTGTAGGATGTGAAAGAATATGTGGTGCTGCTGAGCCATTGTCGTGGGCATTTTTTCATTTTCATTTAGCTAGTTACAGGATGCAGAGCATCCTGACTGTATGTGCTGGTTTGGCTGCAGAAGAGCTCACTTTCTTCACAACAGCAAGTATGGGGCTGCGTTTTGAGTTTGTGCTGAGAGCAGTGTAGATAATTCAGGGTTATTTTATTATTGCTGAGCAGTGCTTGCCCAAAGCCAAGGCCTCTTCTGCTTCGCACCCCAGCAGCGAGTGAGCTGGGTGTGTATGGGAAGCTGGGAGGGGACACAGCCAGGACAGCTGATCTCAGCTGACCCATTTCCATACCACATGGTGCCATATGGTCAGCATATAAAACTGGGGGAAGAAGGTGGCATTTGTCTTCTCAAATCACTGTTACATCTGATGGAGCTCTGTTTTCCTGGGGATGACTGAACAACGTTCCTGCCCATGGGAAACAGTCAATTAATTCCTCATTTTGCTTTGCTTGCGTGTTCAGCTTTTGTTTTCCCGATTGAGCTATTTTTATTTCAACCCATGATTTTTTGACTTTTACTGTTACGATTCTCTCCCCCTACCATCATCAGAGCAGTGAACGAGTGGCTGTGTGGGGCTGAGCTGCTGGCTCATGTTAAACCATGGCACTGTGAATACATTTCCTCTGAGTGTTTGTAAATCTGCTGTACTCAGTCTGTAACTTGTAGCAGGTACCAGGCAGGAGAAGAGCAACAAGGGGTACTCTAAAGGTTTTGAATTGCTCTGGCGTTGGGAAAGTAGCCCGTGTCTGCCTGCAGACATAAGTTGAGAACTGTGCAATGTCCTTTTATCAGTTTTTTGTAAAGCATAATATAGAGGAAGAATATCCAACCTTTTAAGACAGGGTAGCCTACCAGGAATCTTTTCAATCTTTTCAGCCAGAGAATTTGGCCTGGTAAAGGTAAGAGCTGCTTCTCACACCATTTACTGTCAAGGATTTATAACAGATGCAACATAACCTATTGGTGGTTTCAAGATACAGTTTCCACTATTTAAAAGAAAGCACTAGAAGCAATGAAGTCATGCACCTAATTAAAAATTACTGTGTGTATTAAATATGTTGATCCATTAGAAAAAGCAATTTCAGTTAAGTTTGTCATCATCTGCTAGATGCTGGTAGTGTACATAAAATGGTATAGGAGTTGCTGGTTGATTCTCATGGACAAATGCTTTAAACTCTAGATCACTGTGCCGCACTAATTGGTCCCCTGACTGGAATACTGTTGGAGAGAAAATAAATGGGAATGAGGAGTAAAATCATCTCTCATCTCTCTAGGTGGTTCCTAATATTCACATCTTTATCGCTGTCTGTTGTGTGATGGAGTAGACAAATTTCCAGGCTGTACACTGGAATTATTTACATCTGCTTTAAATGCTTAGGTAGAAAAAATAAAAATGTTGAGGTTAGTTATAGGAATACATATGCCTAATACAAAAACAATTTAGTATTTAAATGCACATAGATCTATTTTCTTTTTTTCTGTCTTTTTTTTTTTTCCTATTGATACAACTCAAGGGATGCTTATCTGACTTACTGCTATTGGCTGATATGAAAAGCTGCTATGATTTAAAGCCAGTTTGATATTTTTTCCATGTGATTCATCTCTGTACAAAATCTGTCTCCAGTTATGTGATTGAGAACAAGGTTACTAATAACTAATTTCTAAAAAGCTTTTAGAAGAACCTACTCTAAAACATGCTTAGGGTCATTAGCAACCTGTCCTTCCTCTCCCCCAGTCTCAGTGTAAGATAAACACACAACATGCCCCTTCCTAGTCTCTACTTCCTTTATGTTCACCGAAGGTCATGACACTCCATCCAATCCAATTCCTCCAGATAGGCAGTGGATGGTGCATGGGAAAGGTTGTGATCACGTGTGTAGAGATCCCTACCAGCTGATTTTCCCTTCTTGCTGGTGGTTCTCTGCCCTACCGTGAGTCACCTGCAGCCCACAGTCCTTTGAGGGTGTCTCTGCCCCTGTGTGGGGTTGCCCATGGGCTGCATTATTGTCCCCCAGGGGTGTCTCTCTTCCTTTGTCAGGGAGTCTCCTTCAAAGAGTGCCTCTCCAGCACTCAGAGCCTTGAAATGATTCAGGTTGGAAAGTATCACAGTGGGTCATCTGGTCCAACCTCTCTGCACAAGCAGGGTTATCCCAGAGCGCATTGCACAGAATTCTGTCCAGGTGGATCTTGAATATGTCCAATGAGGGAGACTCCGTGACCTCTCAGGGCAATTTGTTCCAGTGCGCAGCCACCTACACAGTAAAAGAGTTCTTCCTCACTAACTTCCTGTGCATCAGTTTCTGCCTGTTGCCTCCTGTCCTATTGCTGGCAACACCGAGAAGAGCCTGGCTCCATCCTCTTTGCACTCACCCTTCAAACACTTATAGACATTGGTGAGGTCCCCTCTCAGTTGCCACTTCTTGAGACTGAATGTGCCCTGCTCCCTCATCCTATCCTAAGAAATATGCTCCTGTCCCTTAGTCATCTTAGTTCTGTCCTAGTCTCTTAGACCCACTCCAGGAGCTCCATGTCTCTATTGTCCTGAGGAGCCCATTACTGGACATGGCACTCCAGCTGTCGCCTCACTAGAACTGACTAGAGGGTGAGATCACCTCCCTTTACCTGCTGGCAGTGCTCTTCCTAATGCAACCCAGGACACCATTGGCCTTCTTGGCCACAAGGGCACACACTCTGGCTCATGGACAGGACGCCCACATCCTTCTCCACAGAGCTGCTTTCTAGCAGGTCACCCCCCAGTCTGTACTAGTATAGAGGGTTATTCTTCCCCAGGTGCAGGACCCTACATTTGCCTTTGTTGTACTTCAGACAGTTCTTCACTGCCCATCTCTTCAACCTGCTGAGGTTCTTCTGAAGGGCAGCATAGACTTCTGGGGTATTGGCTGCTCCTCCCAGCTTTGTGTTGTCAAGGAACTTGCTGAGGAGGCACTCTACCCCTTCACCCAAATCACTGATGAGCAAGTTAAACAATACTGGTCTGAGTATTGGACCTTGAGGGGCAGCACTAATGACAGACCTCCAGCTAGACCCTATGTCACTGACAGTGGCCCTCTTGGATCTGCTGTTAAGCCAGTTCTCATCTGTGGGACCCACTGCCTTGTGGTTCTTCTCTGCAGCATGTCTTCCTGCCCCAGTAGCTGCTGCCTGATTAGAGGTGCTGTGCACTCCCCTGCCTGGTTGCAGTTTTGGTGTGTGAAGGGAATTGTGTGTCTGCAATTGTTTTTATTGGCAAATGGCAGTTCATGGCCTCCTCTCACACGTCACCAGCACAGCACCTTCCTGATTAAGCCCTGCCACTTTCGCCCACCACAGTGACATATCAAATTCCTTCTTCACTAAGTATCTTTCAGAAGTGAACTGTATTACATGTGTACTGGACTTCCAGTCCCTACCTTTGCAGAAGGCACGGCTATTGCAGTATCTGTCAGCATCGGTCAAGCTAAAACAGAAACCTGCACTTCAACTGTTGCAAGGCGCTTGGTTGACAAACATGTCTTGTTGAGACTGGGGTATGTGGAGTCTGTTTAGGTGCTTTTTCCCATAGAATAAAATAAAGCAGATTTCAGAATTTTTCATTATTTATTTGGTTGGTAAATTAATTATAATCATGCTTTCATAGAAGCACACTGATTTTTATTGGTGGTACTTATTTGTGTGCTGAATGAAGTTCTAGCCTTGCCTGATCCCTTCTTATCTTTCCTCTTCTCTCTTCTCTTCCATTTGTTCCCTGACTTGCTGACTTGTTTGTTGTGAGTAGGGTAGATCCTGTAGTCATAGGAATACAGATACAGTCTCCACTGAGTGGATATTCTGATGTACATGGTGTGACTCTTGGGGATGGTCCTGTGCAGGACCAGGAGTTGAACTTGATGATCCTTGTGGGTCCCTTCCAACTTGGCACATTTTGTGATTCTGTGATTCTGTGAATGGGAGATACTGTTTGCTTTAAACTCAGAGGGTAAGTCTTTCAAGGATGTGTAATCTCATAAGACTGAGCCATTAGCTTTTCTTTTTTAAAAATAAATTTTGCCATGGAGCAAATTCACAATCTCATTTTGTAGCACTGGGGAAAAAAAAAAAAAAAGGCATGATTTTTTTTCTGTGTCTTTATGCATTTTTCATGTCTGGTAAGTCCCATGATCATTATGAAACCAAATATTTTTTTCAGTTAGGGATGTTGTAATTTCTTTGTTTTTTTAACATACATTCTTTTTTTAAAAAAAAAATTTCTTCCAAGTGATTCCATTATGAACTTGTAGACAGAGTTAAGCTTTTTGTTATTTGCCATCAAACAAAGAAATTGAAGTGGGATGAAATCAGAATAACATGAGTTTAAAGTTTATGTATGGAAATAAATAGGAAACATTTTTTGTCTATTAGGTTGATGGCAGAAGTAAAATTAAATTCAGCCAAAGAGTACAGAAGAGCAAGATTAAATCTGTGATGCACTGTGGTTTGTGAGTAGAAAAGAATGATTCCTGCATATGTTTTACAACATCTGAGTGGAAACACTTATTCTGCAGCTTGGGATAGGAAATACAATCAGTGAAGCTGAAGCCAGGCATGTGTTTATCTTAAATTAATCATTCTCCAAGTAGGCAGTTGATATCCTAGTGCTGTGTGCCATCCTTTTTACATTCATGCAGCACACATTAAACCAAAGAGCTGTTATTTTAGGGGCTGAAATATATTGCAGCACACAGATTGTAAATGTTTAAAAATATACAAACACTCTTCTGTATGTTCAGTTGGCAATTGAACTGTATTAATATTTTTTCTTTTAATGCTTAAAATTATTAGACACTTGGAAACAGATATACTTGCAAAATTCTTACAGTTTTCACAAGTATAAAAATTGGTTGTACGATCTTAAAATACAGAAGAAGAAAAAGAAGCTACATGTAAGTTTCAAGCCAGAATGTTTTTTAGTTTATTTGTCTGACAGTAATTGCCTACCACCAAAAGTATTGCAACTGCAATCTTATTCTTGTTGATTCTTATCACACCTTTTTTTATTCTTCCTCCTTCATGTGTTCTTTTTTTCTGGTTTTTAATCAAAGCTACTTAAAATAAAAAGAGTAGGATTTAGAAATCCTAAATGGCAACTTTTTAACATTATTTTATCTTTTAATATTTTCAGTGGCCTTCATGTTATGTGTGCTACACAGTACATATACAAATTCTCGCTTTACAGCAAAGTCTGCTTTTGAACTCTGTAAACTCCCATAGACTATTCTCTCTCTTCATATGCTGACCACTCCTCAACCATGCCATCCTGTAGCAGTTCTGAAGGACTTGCCACCCCCATGCATAAGCTGGGCTATGAAGTGATGTCTGCTGTGGTATGGTGGCTCTAACTAAATTGACATCCTGTGTATTGCGGTGCGGGTAAGAGTACATTCCATATCCACATTCCCACCTATTTGAGAGGTGCCGACATGCAAGTGGTGTACAGTCACATCTCAAATCATTATTTCTGAAGCAGATAGTTTGACACAAATGTTTCCCCAGGACAAATGCTAGATGCCAGCACAGAAACAGACAGTTCATTTCTGCTTCATGAAAATAGGAAAAAAATAATTTTAAATCACCTCAAGGTGTTTGGGATGCCAGTCTGACCTCTGGCATACATGACAAAAGGCTTAGTGTCACTCACCCCAGGCACAAACCCTGTGCTCACAATCCCAAGGACTGCTGTGGGGTCACAGTGGTTGTTCTGAGCTCCTGACTGCAGAGAGGTCCTCCTGCTGCAATGCTCAGGTCATTCTGTCTCTTCTCAGAACCCAAGTTATACAGTACAAGTACTTAGCTATTTTCTTCATATATGGTGAACTGATAGCTAGATAAGCAATAGCACGAACAATCCTAAATAGAGTGAACAATATTATTTCAAATTAATGATGGTAGTGGTCAACACTTAAATCTACCAGGTCACCTTAAATCAAGAGACAAGCTTTTAATTTAATGACCTGATTTTTAACCTTGTAGGGGAGATTTAGACTGGACATTTGGAAGCATTTCTTTACTGACAGAATGGTTAAACACTGGAACAGGCTTCCTAGAAGGGTGATCAGTGACCCCAGCCTGTCAGTATTTTAAGGGGCATTTGGACAAAGCCTTTAGCAATGTGCTTTAACTTAGTCAGCTCTGAAGTGGTCAGACACTTGGACTAGGTGATCGTTGTAGGTCCCTTCCAACTGGAGAATGTTCTGTTCTGTTTTGTTCTATTCTATTCTATTTGTTATGTATTCAGAGTTTGAAAGTAAATAGAGCTATAAGTGGAACTATTCTATCTTTAAAGTTTTTTAAAAAATAGGTTGTTTTAACCTGATGAAAACCCTCATTAAGCCAGCGGGATGAGTGGCTTTATTTTGGCATCTGGATTTTTAAATATACAAGGATGTTGCTGAAGAAACTGAACATATATGAAAGGAATACAACTTTCCATTTGTTAGAGCAGGTGCCAAGAAAGCCACCCTTTGGAAGAGGACAAATCTACACTGGAATTGTACTATCCAGGTAACAGGTGGACCAATTATGACTGAATGCCCAAAGCCACTTAAAGCTTGTCATTCTGTAACTGTTCATTGTGGTATTTCTTTTGCTTATGTTGGAGGCCACTTTCAGAAAAAGCAGCAAAGTGCACCCGTCATCAGACTGATCTGCTCTGGTTTTGCTATCTCTGTGAAGACACCGTACAGCTGACCAAGGCAGAGCAGAAAATGTAGATGTAGTCAAATTAGTATTGCAATGGCCAAGCACACTCAAAGGGATATTAAGGGACAAAAGTTCTGATTTGTGAAGATCTACTTGCTCAAAAGAGAGCAATAATATGAACTCTTTTACCACACTTTTGAAAAGAGAGGCTTAAATGGAAATGCTGACATACTTAACTGTGACAGTCTTGAATGGACCTACTAAGACTTAATGCATTTCAGTAGTCTGCAAAGTGTTATTACTAACAGTGATGCAAAGAACAAACATTTATATTCCAACTCAGGGAAATTCCTTATCCATTGGTAGACTGAAAATCACTTAGTTTTTCATGTGCCTAGAAACAAACTCTGTTTTTTGTGATGAAAACATAGATTGAATTTGTTTTGCCTACTGATGGCACTTAGAAAGCGAAGGTAGATAATTAGAAGTACTTCTTACTAGTAAGAACACCTTTGTCTCTGTGTCTATTTGTATTCTATATAATGAAATATTTACACCTACATGCTCTTTGATGCATACAGGACATAATGTACATAGAAGATGTGGTATGTCAAAGCAAGACAAGGTTCTGCAAGACTAGGGAGCTTAGATAGCTCAAGTTAGAGTAACTGCAAGACCACAGTAAAGTCCTACATTTCCAGGGCAACAGCTTATGAAGTTTTATCAGAATTCCTATATTAATTCAAGACTTTTTTCTTGTAAGTTTCTAAGTGAAGGCCTGTACTATCAGCAGCTAGAAATTAAAAGAAAGCTTAGACAAATTTGTTTCCTTAAGTTTTAATTTCAGCTGTAAAACTCATTTGTAATTTTACACTTGAAGGGGAGACAAGACAAGGTTTATTTTGAAAGCACCATATTTACTTTTTGTCCTTTACTATATACCTTTTAGACAAGCACAAGTTAAGGCTTTATACATCCACAGCCCAATTTTCAGAACCAGTGAGCACCATAGATTTCTGTGACAACATCTGGAGCTATATGTCTTGACGTCTCTGAAAAATCAGGCCTTCAGATGTTATTGCTTCATTTCCCCAGGCAAATCGTCTCGGAGTACCTCACAAAATGAATGAGAAGCGCAGAGTGCTGCAGTTCAATTTGTACTAACATTTATGTCTTTTGAATGTCAGGATGGCTTTTTAAATGTTTCCTCGTAAAACTAAGTCCACTGTCAACAGTATTCCCCACTCTGATTAGAGGAAGTGCTTTACAGCTTAATAAAATCCTAAACCAAGCAGAGAGCTGTCAAAGTTTCAGAAGAAAATATGTGACACCAGCTCAGCTTTTCTCTGAGCTACAGGAAAGGCATGGTGTGGCTAAATGTGTGTATTCAGTTAGTGAGGCAAGGTTTGGGTAGCCAAGGTGTTGCAGAGTTGGCCTCTGTGAGAAGCTGCCAGAAGCTTCCTTCAGGTCCAACAAAGCCAATGCCAGCCAGCTTCGAGACACACCCACCACTGACCAAGGTCAAGCACATTGGTGACGGCTGTAGTACCTCTGGAATAATGCAGGTGAGAAGGGGGAAAAGAGTTGCTGCGCAACAGCAACCGCAGCCAGATGAGAGTGAGAATATGGAAGAAGCAAGTCTGCAGAAATGAAGATGAGTGAAGAAGCAGGGGGACAGCGTGCTCCAGGTGCTGGAGCTGAGACTGTCCTGCAGCCACTGGTGATCCAGGATGTCCCCCTGCAGCCCATGGAGGTCCACAGTGAATGCAGCCCATGAGGGACTCCACATCAGAGCAGGTGGATGCCTGAAGGTGGCTGTGACCCTTCCTGACTCCCCAAGTCAAAACTGTTTTGCCTGTGATGGTAATTGGTGAATTATCTCTCCCTGTCCTTGTCTTGATCCAGAAGCCTTTAATTATATTTTCTTTCTCCTCTCTAGCTGAGGAGGGGGAGTGAGTACTGGAGTGGTTTTGGTGGGCACCTGGCATCCAGCCGTGCTCAGCCCACTGCAGCATGTAGCTGAGGATGGTTCTGCTTTTCCCCTTGATGTGCAAAGCAGCATTTCATCATATGTTTTTCTCTCTCACCACCTGTGGACAAGAAAGGGTAGATGGAGCTTACTTCAATCAGTGTTTGCGAGGTATTAATGGAGCACTGTACTAGTTTTCTCAGTAGTTTCTCCTCATGATTTGATCCCTTCGATATGCCATGGTGGTTTTTTTTGGTGGGTGGTTGTTTTGAGACAAGAGTGAAAGGATTCTTTATGAATAATTGTTCCTGTAAAGTCTTCCCAGTACAGTTTTTTTTCCTTCTTTTTTTTTTTTTTTTCTTTTTCTTTTTTTTTTTCTGGTTGGTTGGTTTGGTTTTTTTGTATATTTTCAGAAGATCAAACTGTTTCCTCAAACAGTGTAAAATGCTTCAGGAGGTGTTAGGCTCTTAGCTGCCTAAGGTAGGGATTCCCAAGGGTGAGAAGCTCTGACTTCTGCATCCTGCTCAAGTCAGTGCCATCCATGCAGTGAGACATACATAGAACCTCTGGTTTCTGTTAAGGAGAAAAAAAAAAGCGATATCCCAAAATCCATGCAAAATACCTTTTTCTGATACAGATTAGGATTTGCTAGTTTACTTAATCATAGGTTTACTTGTGCTTGCTTTGGCAGTGACTTTAGTGCACAGATAAGTGCAGTATCTCCTCTAGGGTAGCATTTACATTTGCCTGTCTGGTGGCTCAGATTTACGTGAAACAATATATGAAATGGCTTTGGTATGATTACTCTAAGTATGGTTTTCATATCAAGTATGCCAAAGTCTTTGGTGCAGAAACTTGAATGTCATGGTGTAATCATGCCCCTATCCTGGAGTGGTTCACTGGAATATTGTATTGTGTAGATTAGAGTCAGTCTGCTGTTGTCTGGCTGTTGTCCAGAAAACAACTTTTTCCATTAAATGATGAGTGTAATAGTTGTTTCGGTTCTCTCCCTTTCTTTCAAATGAGCACTTTATGTCCTGGTACCCTTTGCTGTTGAAGGTCTTCCACTTCTCCAAGTTCCCTCTTCTGCGTGTTCCTTTTCACAGCTCCTTTTTAGAATACTTCAAGTGCTGTATCAGCACCAATAATAATGCCAGTGCTTCTGATACTGCTTCGGCATTGCACTAAATTTTTCACAGAGGTTTATTGCATGCAAGGCATTACACCTAAGAGGTCTGCAAAGAATCAGGGATGTTTTGGTGCTGTACAAATGATCATTGCAATGGTAACATACACTTTGTTCTGTTAAGTGTCTCTGCTCATTTATTTCTTTCATGGGTGGTATAGTCATTATACCTCAAGATCCATAAAAAACTCTTGTGATTTGCAACAATCAGTTTATAATATACTTATTGTCAGGCTTGAATCCAGAAATATATGAATATGTTTTGGGATGTAATACCTGTATTGTCGTATATATAGACATAGACTATAGAATTTGGTAAGGGTAGAGAGGGAAGAGCTCTAGAACAATAGAGAAGAAAATGCAGCTGTTATTTGTATCACTGAGCATAATGCACTTGAAGCTATGAGGCTGTGTTACTCTGCTTGTGGCAGATAGTGTGTAATGAATATAATGCAAATGTTGTACAAAGGAAAAACTGTACAACAGCACAATGGTACAAATTCTGTACAACAGTAAGCAGCTACTGTACTTACAACAGTGCCTGTGCAAGGCAAAATTAGCAGGATTAGGGAAAGGGAGGGGAAAAGCTCACACCCTTTGTGAGCTTCTCTGGCAAGGTGAATACCAGATTATGATTTCTTTTGTCAAGGTGAATACCAGATTATGATTTCTTTTGTCAAAAAGGCGTAAGGTTCAATCTGAAATTATAAAAAATACCATCATGTCAATTCAGGAGCATTAAAGAAACTTGGTAAAGTTTGTACTAATCAATTTATGATGTTGGAAAAAAACATAATATTTCTGGCTAGGGTCTTGGGAGGAGGTCTGCCTGTAATGTCTTCTGCTGGCAAACCTAAGGCATAAGTATATTTAGCCAGTGGGACAACTAGAAAAACCATAACATCCATCATCTGGCCAGTCAAGTGAACTAATCAGAGACTTCTTGGTTGAGTTCTCCAGCAGATGGGAAGTGCTCCTTTCTTGTAACATGTGGTTACACAGGTGAATATGTGTATGGCATTGGGTCCTTTAGGAATCTCCGGGAGTGACTCTAGATACACATAAAAGAACATTTATTTGTTCATACAGAGTGTAAGATGGCAGGTTAATAAAGGAGGGGGCAGCTATTCTTCCAGATGCAGATTGGGTTCTGCACTGTTATCGGTAATGGAATGTGAACTCTGGTTAGATTGCCTTCATTTAGACTACCTATGGTAATACTGAATTACAAAGAAGGAAAAAACGTGCAGATTTATTGCACCTTTTCATAGTATGATTTTGAAATACAGTTGCTTGTATTGTCTGAGATATATATGAGGCAAAAATATTGACTTAGGGGATACAGAAATAAAATTGAGATACTGACATATCAAGTTTCATAAGGCATAAAGATTATTGATAGTGCACGATGTGATGCCTTCAGAATGAATGGCTGCACAGAAAGATTCAGACCCACAAAAGGGCCTATATCTGGATGAACCAATTCCTCTGTCCAGACGGTCAAAACTGTTAGCTGGACTTTTTTTTCCTTTTCTTTTTCCAATTGCTGTTTATGGAATTGAAATGAGTACTTCAAAAATAACAGGATAGGAGAGGTGAAAAAAGGGACCAGATTCAAAAGAGGAATTTGGAAAGATTGTCCAGGCATGTAGGAGGATTTTAGGAAAAGCAGCACTCAACAGGGATTGAGACTTCTCAAGATATCAAGCACAGTTTCTACCACTATATTAGTAATAAATAACTAAATGAGAACAATGTGGGCCTGTTGCTAGATGGGGTGGGAGAATTAGTAACAGCAGACAGAGATATGGTTGAGTTGCTCACTGCTATCTTTGCCTCAGTCTTCACTGACTCAGTGCTAGTGAAACGCAACTAATCTGATGACTGAAAGGTCAGGATAGAACTGATGTGAAAGGGTTTTATATGTTGAAGAAGCTCTTGCTTTCAGAAGAGGTCACCCTTAGATGTTAGCTCACACATCTTTAATAGGGGTGTTTGGGTGGATTTTTGTTGTAAAGTTGTTGGAAGATCACGGGAATATCTTAATGCTTCTGAGCTGATACACCTTTCAAGGATGTACTTAGAGAAAAAAGCTTTGATTGTTGAAATCTACTATGATAATCTAAGCAGAGCATCAACACAGAAAAAATCTTTAATTTAAATGTTTATTCCAATGCTGGCACAATGAAAGGGTCACAGCAACAGAAACAGCTGGGAGTTAACTCACTGCTGTGCTGTGTTTGTTTGAATCGTCCAGCCAGCCTACAAAATACACTTCTTTCTGAAGGCAATTTTTTCCCTCAATTACACTGTTCTATTTTTGTTATTCTTTGTGGAGTATGATAAACAATGCACTTGATGTTTCAGTAAGTACTGAAGAGGTATGTCTTCCAGACACCAGCGGCATGCATAATGTCTTCCAGATGCCTAAGTGGATCCAGTCTAAGGACCAACAGTGTGAATTAGTCACCGGCATAGAATAGGTGTGGAGTTAAGTAACCTTAGACTTGTGACTCTTGTTCTTTACTGGAGGTGACTGATTCAGCCCCAGGTTTTCTGATCATAAGGATTGCTGTTGCAAATACACAGAAGAATAGACTCATGAAACCTGCTGGGTAAATCAAATAGAAAGGATTCAGCTTCAAGACACATGATAGATACATAAAGGGTTAAAATCTAATTCATACAAGTAGCGTGCTTTCAGAAAAGGTTGGGTGGAAAAGATATCATTTATAGGAAGAAAAGCATTTTCAAGTATAAGCAAAATACTGGGAAATCAACATTAAACTCAAAGTGTAAGGAAAAAAAACAGGGAAAAACATTTTAGGAATGTTTTTACATTTTTAGAAATGTATTTACATTTTTACATTTACATTTTAGGAACATAGAAAGAAGAAGAATGAAGAATAAAAGACATTTTGGAAGGCACAGAGCTGGTGTGGGAAGTGAAGGCATTCACCTCATATACATATGCACAGTTTTCTCTCATTTGAAAGGCTTGCTGAGCTTGGTGCTAAAAGCAAGAACACTAGCAAAGGAAACTTTAATCTGTTGATATGAATAAGGGTTTGAGCATCAATAGCTTAGAAAGTCCTCTGAAACGTGAATGCAGATCTTTTAAAAGATGTGGGACAAAATCTGGTTTAGAACTTGAAATCCTGAAATCTGCTGTTAGACCTAAACAATCATGGCAAAACAAAAAAAAATACAATATCTTTGTTTTGTGCGTTTTTTTTTAATTAAAAGAAGCCTATTCTTGTGATAGTTTTGTAGTTTGCATAGGAGTCATTAATAACTTACGCACCTTCCAGCTTAACTACTTTGTTTGACACTTCTTCAGCCATAACTATGACAAATTACTCACACACAAAGGCTTTTCAGTCCCTGGAAGTACAGACTGAAGTTGAAACTGTTCATTCTTCAGCAAATTTAAACTGACTACTTGGTCATTGTTGATGTATTTTGTAAGGAAGGCTTTTTGCATGACAAGTCTAGTCCTGTTTGTTCCTTTTGTGCTTTTAGAGTGCTTTTTAGCACCTACATTTCTGGGCTGAAGCTAAAAAGAAAAAAAGATCCTCCAAAAGTATTTAAACAAAATATCTTTTCTGAATGTGTACTATTATTTTCTCATGGTATTACTTGGCAGAGGAAGCTGTCTCCAAGGTCTAAACAGTATTCTGAATCCATCGTGTCTTCAGGGTTGATCTAAACTATTACAAAAGATGAAATGGTAGAAATAGAGCAGTATCAGCACTGATATAATAATTTGTCCCATTTCTTTTCCCTCTGGCAAAGAGTTGTATTATACCACCACCCTGTTGTTCAGGTCTTGTAAAGGTCTTTACCCTTGTTTTCAGCTTTAAGATAATTTTATCCTGGAAATGAATTTTGACTACTTCATTATATTTTTGGTCAAGAAATCCTTAAGTTTAGGATTAGAGTCTGCAAAGCTGAAATCTCTCTGAAAGAGCAAGTGCGGAGTCATTTCCAAACCTATTGGCCATGAATGATACCTTAAGAAATAAACAAGGATATTTTTTCTCCTTTCTTTGACATGATTTAGGAGGATCTCCAGAAAACCTTTTTATTGCTCTGCAACTCAGAAAGTATATAAATTTATTTTTCCCGAAGACAAAGTTTGTATTTCATTTAAGTTCCATTTGTCACCACTTTTTAAAGTTACTTTCCACTTCAGAGGTTTTCCCATGTTGCAATTAGTATTAGAATAAAAAAGTATGATTATGCCAAATAGTATTTTTTCCAAATTGCTGCTTTAACATTTTTCTATATTAAGTGTTGTGTCAATCCGTTTGAAAAAGGATTATTTAGTGAACTTTGCACTAACTGTCTGTAAGATTTGCTTAGCAAATTATTCTCTGTGGCATAGTTTTCCTTAGTTATGTGTTGATTTCAAAGCCTATGAAGTCAAATCCACTTAAAAACAGTGTTGATGTTTTGTAGTACTCTGTTGACTAGCATGGCCCAATGTGTTTAGGTTCATAAGAGGCTAGAAATAAAATACTGCAGTAATCTGAAAATTTAATTGCTGAGTGACAGAGATTGAATTGAGTTTTGTTTGAGGAAGTATTGAAAAACAATGCCCAAAAGTGTCTTCATATTGTTGATTCTCATCATATTCTGATGAAAGAGATATCACTTTTTGATTTTGTGTTTTGGCAGTTCCCCCTCCCCATCCAAGTTTTTGCTGACCGGATGAGATGTCACAACCCAGTTTTGACAGTAAGAAGTAAAACAGTCCGTTTAAAGTTTTAAATGCTAAATTATATATCCAAGACAAAGTTGGTTGTGGAGGTGTCTTTGTTGATTTTGTTTTCTAAAATCTGCTGAATTTTTAGGAAGAACACATGCAGTCCTTTTTATTTAAACATAGGATAGGATTTATATAATTTCTCTAATCTGATGACCTTTCCCTACAGACTTCATAACCAAGTCCTGTAATTTCTGTGTTAACTTCAGCACATATTAGATGGTGCCAGAGTCAGAGAGAGATGCCAGGTGAAGACAGGAAAGCTGTACTTGACTTACTGTCCCTTGGAAAGGTGTTAAATCAGAAGAGCAGACTATGGGACTAATTGCCTTAAGTGACCTCACTTACCATCTAGACTTCATCGGAGAAAAAGCTACTGAAATGGTACTCTGCCTATCCGGCTGAGATCTAAAAATGTGTGAGGAAAAACATGTCATCAAGGTTTCAAAAGCCATAGAGAGTTCTGAGTAGTCTTATTCATTAGTTCACTGCACAAGTAAACTTAGAGAGAGGGTTTTACATCAGATCAGCTTGGGATCAGTGAAATCTTAAAATTGTAACTTTCTCTGTGTTCTTCCCTCTGGAAGAGGGAGGGGGGAAAAAAAAAAAGTCCAGCCTCAGAAATATTTCTAAATTGTTAGCAAAGTAGGTGCTTTAGTCTTTAGAGACATGTCTGGGGCTCATCCTTCATGAGATGGGAACCATATCATTACCAGCCCCTAAGAAGTGTGCTGACTTTCTGGTTGGCAGGACCACAGCCTAAGAGTAACAAGATGAGAGAATGTGTTTCTCTTCAGTGCTTTCCATCACTTTTCACAGAGGTCTCTAAATACTACATAGCTACTTTAGATAGGGATCTTTAATATAAAAAGTAATGAAACACACTTTCTAGCTAGAACACCAGGGCTGAAAAGGAAATGAACTCAAGTGTTTAGAATTAAGTATTTTGTCTGAGAGTTGTGTTTTTTTCTTAGCACAAAGAAGAAACGGAATACATATTTAAATTTTCAGAGTGTAAAGCTTAAACAGAAACCTTAATAAGTTTAAGTAAACTTCACTTTAAAAATTATGAATAAATGTAAATAGAGTTAAAGTGAAAGCTATGGTTCATGTAAAAAGTACTTGAAGTCAGCAGCATACATACAACTGATTTCTTGTCAAAATATCCAATCTGCGAAAACAGTGTCATGTTTACGATTTTGTCTCATGCCACTGTAATGTAATGAAATTATAATCATAAGAAAAAAAAATCAGTGAGAATTTGTTTATATTGAAAAAGGCCTATGTTTATACAAATATCATATGTATGTATTAAAATGCTGTAAATGTATCACATACGACAAAGGTGGTATGAATTTCAAGAAGTCTGAGGGACAACCCTAGTAGTGTGGTAGAGGAACTAGTGTAACTTGATTTTTCTGCTTTTACATTTTTTTGTCTGTAGGGATGCCTTCTCTGTCTGTGTAGTTCTCAATGTGGCTTGTAATGACTGAGCAATAAAATGAATGTGCCCCTCAGGTCAGCGTTATTCCGTATGTTGTGCAGAAGAGCACAGACAGATCCACCTTTACATTTCTACTCTCTTTCATGACGTCTCTGGTGGCATGTTAGTTCCATTTGTAGCTTCTGAACTGCTTTCCACAGCATCTACCTGCACTATGATCGTGCTATCAGTTCCAATGCACCCTCATCCTGGGTTCTGTCTGGACTAGATATTATACACACACTGCCCTGATATAGCCACTATTTCGATTCCATTGCTAATGCCCAAGGAAGAGTATGTTTAGAAAGTAGGAATTGGATGAAAGATAAGAATATCATACATTTCTTGACAGATTGAGGAAATGAAAGATGAATGGATTTTTGGGTACATCCTTTATTTTTTTTTCCCTTTAAGAGGCAAGAGTAAAAGTACAGATACTTTGTCTTTCTGTGCCTGTTGCATGTAGGTACTTAATGTATAAATTTTTCTAGTAACATGAGTAAATGGAAGCTTATGTTTTTGACTTAGCTCTGTCAGCAAAGCTGTACTTGCTATTATGTAAATTCAAGATCAGTTGAATCACTAAGTGATTTTCCATGAGCTTATCCTATGCTTTTATCAAAGCATATAGGGAAGAATTGATATAAGAGGCCCGATGTTAAAGAGTCAAATGAATGAGCTAAAAAATGAACTTCTGGCAAATGTGGAATTATTTACTGTCTTTATGTTGCATGACAAATATGCCAAGAGTTGTAATTTTTGGTGTTGTTAAAATACACAAAATCTTAAATCCTTACTAGCAAGTCAGAATCATTCTATTAGACAAAATCTTTGATATCAAACAAAAAACTTGCAAGTTCAAGTTACATCCGGAATGGTCAATTTTTTACTAAGCATCTTAAAATGGTGAAATAGATTCTAAATAAACTGTTTTGTCTGGGACAGTTTTGTCAAAAGTAAGTGCTTTCAATGTAATCTCAAATAGTTATTATTCTGGGTTATTTTAGGGATGATATTTGCTATATCAAATTTGTTTTGTTTATTATGAAATATCCTTTTCTTCAATTGGTTTATTAAGAATCAATGCCTGTGGCAGATCCTGTTACTCATAGCTATATTGAATTATATTTAAAATTTATATATTTTAATGTATTTATTATATTTAAAATATTTATTTAAAATTTATTTATTACACTTGCCCAGCACTTTCTGTCAAGAAATTTTTTTTGACAATTTTTAAACATCCGGAAGGAAAAGTATCTTTCCCAGGTTTGGAGGTTAGTGCTACAACGTGATAAAAATTTCCCCCAATTCTGTAAGTGATACACATAGCCATTTTAATAATTCTGATAAATGTTCAAGTGTCATGTCTAACACTGTCTACTGGGTGGGTGCATTTTTAACTTCTTGCATCATCCTTTTGTCAAGGAACATGTTCATATTGTGTGTGTTGTATCAATTGTGGTACATATTGGGGTACTGACTCTATCTATGACTGTCATTTATGACAGGTGTCATATACTGTATGCTGAAAGAAGTGTCTGCCAGAATCTTTTCCTTCAAATGAAGAGGAATTAATGTGATCTAGGTTTGTGTTTGTTGTTGTTGTTGGGTTTTGTTGTGGTTTTTGTTTTTTGTTTGTTTGTTTGTTTGTTTGTTTTTTTCTTTCACCTACTCTTGTCCACTAGGCTCACGATACATAGATACTATTCCTTCTAGAAGAATTACCAGCATAGAACCTGATCTCTTGCTAACATTACTCAACAGAACAACACC
This sequence comes from Anabacerthia variegaticeps, assembly GCA_035583185.1. Classification (NCBI taxonomy): domain Eukaryota; kingdom Metazoa; phylum Chordata; class Aves; order Passeriformes; family Furnariidae; genus Anabacerthia; species Anabacerthia variegaticeps. The sequence continues at coordinate 21,571,660 of JAWWEW010000078.1, forward strand.
AGCCATATGTTGATTGTTATTCCTCAGAAGCAGGTAACAGGGAGTCATCATGTGTTGTTTGTTATCTTGCTGACAGCACTGCATCATGCACTTGAAACTTGATTTAATGAAACTTTTCCTTCCTCCCTCTTTGTTAGACATTGATCCTCGCTTACTTAGTCCCATTACATTCTAAAATTCACACTGATGTGATAAGCAAGGCCAACGACAACTTGAAGTATTTGAAAGCACTAAACTGCTTTAGATTTGGTTTTGGTTCAGGTGGGATAAAACCTTTCTATACCTGCTGCACAATTAGCTCTCATCCTTGGTACTGTGCTCATTAACATCACTGATATTGAAACCAAATGGATGTATTCACTCAGATCTGGGATTATCCTTTATTCATGTTATCCCTTCTCTTGTAATGTTATGTCAATAAATTACAATGCTATTTTACAGCATAATGTTTCTCTTTCATGGGAAAAAATTATCTTTCATTAATGGCAACTTTCCACAATGCTTTTTGCTCCTGCCAGGTTTGCTATAGTATTTTTATTATGCTTACGCTAGCTGCTCTGAGGTCTGTGTCAGTAGTTTTAATAACTCCATTGTGTTGCCTTTGTCTTTCAGTGGTTCACTTAGTTCCTTTAGGAACTAGCAAATCTACCTTCCTTTCAACTGTGCAGGCTAGGCTGACTCGTTCCTTTCATTATCTGTTTTGATTGCATATTTACTGTTCTCATCAACAGTAATATTTTCATTCCCCTTATCATACTTTCAAATTTTCTCTGATAATCCTTCTTCTACTGTCATATTACTTACTCATTTTCTTCTTCCTGTAAACTACACCATGCATAGACCTTCGTCTGCTTTTAGACCTTCATATGTTTTCCTTTGTCCCTCCACAATGGATAACCAAGCTAATGCAAATAAGGCAAATATCTTTCTGAATTGCCTTTGTACTCCTTAATTTAAAACTCATCGCATCAACCTGTCTGTCATTCATTTCAGCTATCCAAATTAGGCAGATCAGAAAACTGATTCTTTTATCTTATTTTTTAATGAACCTCCTCATCTTTTCATATTATTCTTAATTTTCTGCAACTCAGGGGCTCGTTCTCGTTTCCCCACACAAAGACATGGATTTTTTCAAGGCATGGATTTGAGCAGGAATGTGTTAAAATGCTGCCTGTATGGTAAAACCTAGACATTAAATGGTTTTAGTTGTTCTTCAAGAGAAGAAAAGGAGGCATTTTTATGAACTGTATTCATTCTCTAGACCCAGTATGTGCCTGAACCCCATGCCAGGTTTGTGCCGTGTCTTCACTAGGAGTCACAGAAGCTCTTTATAGGGAACGGGTTGTTTTCCAAAGAAAAACCTGAAGAGTTAAAAAATACTTAAATCCACATCTTTATCAGCTTTATGAAGAGCTTCATATGCCATTGCAACTGCACTAGCAACTGGTTGATTAAGATCTTATTTGAAGTTAAATATTTTTTCATTACACAGACTTTTTTATTTTTTATTTTGATTTTATTTTAAAATTTATTTTTATTGTTATTTTTATTTCTTCCATGCTCAATAGCTGAACAAACAGTAAACATGACTTCTTCTGTAGCTAATAATCCAGTATGGCAAATTGCAGAGAGCCAAGACCTTTCCTTTGGCATTTACCAAACATACAAATCATACTAAATTCACTGGGAAGCTTATATATGTGTTAGAATCTTGGTAAAAACACACACATGGGAAAACTGGGATCATTGCGTGAAATATTTTAAACTCAATACAAGCCCAAATTTGTTTATTAACAAAAAAAAATTAAACCAGAATATTTCTTGTGGTGAGGCAAACAGTGCAACAATGCAGAGAGATTAGTATTTATACTCCAGCATTGACATTGGTGACATTCCCTCTCTGATGCTTTTTGTTAGACATAATGTTTAAATGTATGATTGCATAAAAATTGTTCAGTTGCTGGTGTTTTTTCAGTTTTGACAGAAAGGAGTCACTACCTTTTTCTTTTTATCTCCTTCCCATTATTTTAACTTGTTACATGTATTTGCATAGAACTTGTAGCTACAGCACCTAAGAATTTCAAGGCGCAGAAGGTGCCATGTAGCATGTGCAGTACATGATATTGTTCATTATGTTGGTGGCTGAAGAGTTTTCAAACTTCCTATCTCAAGAAAAATCTAGCAATTGATGAACCTTTTGAGAAGCTGATTTAGAGGGGGAACCATAGCTAACATAGTATGAGTGTGATGGAATAATTGTAGAGGAAGATTTCAAAGTGGCTGGCTAAGTTAAGTGAAAAAAAAGCTGCAGGAATAGTGCCCCCTGATTCCCAATTGTCAGAAAAACTTCATTGCTTTAAGGTACAGGAAATTTCTGCCATTTCATGCTTGGAATATTGCTTTGGGCTTGTTCTTCAGAAGTGTAATTTTTATTTTTTTTTTTCATTTCTTATCTGGTTGACTAGTCAGAAAGCACAAAAATCCAATTTTCAATGGATGAAAGTAGTTCTGTACAAGTGGAAAGTTACACCTCCTTCATTAGAGTAGTAAGGACTAGGTTTTTTTATTTGTATCATGGGGGAGAGTCAGTCACATAGGGAGCGTTTCTTGTTATGGTTTAGGGTTTTCTGTTCTTATTCAGGCTCCATCTGTAGTCCCTGGAGAGGGATGTGATTTGGGATGGAGGGAATGACTGCCTCCACAATTGGGCTCTTTCCCTTCAAAAATGCTGAAGATTCTAAGCAGCCATTCTGGTGTGATGATTCTCAGACTTAACTTAACTTAACTTAACTTAACTTAGTGACTGCCCCTAAACACCCATATCCGCTCTGAGGTGTGACAGCACTGTGTTTTAGGCTGTATGCTTCAAAACTACTTTTGGGGTCAAGATACTACTGCAAATGTGTCAGGATTCTGAGCTCAGGCTGAATTGAACTTAACATAAGAATAGCAAGGAGGAGCTAAAGAACATCATTATATACACAGACAGGTGTTTTTTGTTTTTGTTTTTTTTTTTACCTGAACATCAAGCAAGCACACAGTAGAGACTCAATTGCTTTGTCATTTATTTACATTTATTTATGTATTCCACAGTATCAGCAAATCAACAAACCTAAGGATTGGAAAAATCTTTGGTCTCACCCCTTTAAGAAGTTTTACCGTTTGCTTAGAGAAGGTAACAGATCATGAAGGTGTGACATTCTGTAAGATGCGGGTGAGAAAATTGCTGGAATATATATGTGCACTTTGTTATCCACCTACAGGTGTCACTGAGGGTGGTCAGACAGAACTGAAAGGGAAGAAGAAAAACCTGCAAATGCTGAAGACAACTGCATGAAGTTCAGTAAGGTGAAGTGCTGTGTCCTGCACTTGGGTCGCAACAACCCCATGCAGTGCTACAGGGTGGGGGAAAGAGGCTTGAGAGCTGCTCAGCAGAAAGGGACGTGGGAGTGCTGATTGGCAACTGTCTGAACGTGAGCCTGCAGCGTGCCCAGGTGGTCAACAAGGCAAATGGCATCTTGGCCTCTATCAAGAACAGAGTGGCTAGCAGGACCATGTAAGTGATTATTCCTCTGATGAGGCCACACCTCGAGCACTGTGTTCAGTTTTGGGCCTCTCACTTCAAAAAAGGACATTCAGGGGCTGGACAATGTCCAAAGAAGGGCAACTAATCTCATGAAAGGTCTAGAAAACATGTCCTTTGAGGAGCAGCTGATGGAACTGGGGTTGTTTAGTCTGGAGAAGAGACAAGGTTCGGGGGAGACCTTATCACTCTTTACAACTACCTGAAAAGAGATTGTAGTGAGATGAGGATTGGTCTCTTCTGCCATGTCTCAAAGGGAAAGAATAAAAGGAAATGGCATTAAGTTTGTGCCAGCTTCAGATTAAATGTTAAAAAACCCCACATTCAATGAAAGAGTTGTTAGGAATCAGAATGAGTTGCCTAGGGAGGTGACAGAGTCACCATCTCTGGAAGTGTTCAGGAGACATCTGGGTGTGGTACTTGTGGTTATGATTTAGCGGAGATTATGGTTGACAGTTGGACTCGATGATCTTGGAGGTCTCTACTAACCTTGATGGTTCTATGATTCTGTGCTTCTCTATAGTTTGTCTGAATAATGAATAATGGCAATATGATACCCACCTAGAGAAACAGGAATGCTGTGAGTACCTGGGAGGCAGCAAAAATGTGGTTCTTTTCCTTTACTAGGATAAGACAGTCTTGGTACTACATGAAAAATGTGCCAAAGGGAATGTAATTTGATGTAATGGGATATAATCTAGTCAAGAGGCAGTTTAGATCAATAACAAGACAACTACCTGACTTTGAGGTCGCTATAATTGTGGAAGGGCTTTCTTAAAAAAATTGAAAAGGTCCATCCTTAAAGACATTTAAAATTATAGTAAGAACTATCAGGGAAAAAACCTGTTTTGACAGGAAATGTCTCTTTCTCTCACTTGCTTCCTAAAGCATTCACAAGTATTGCTGTAATACCTGCGTGTTTCAAGATGGACTAATGGGACTTTGGTCTGAAATTCATATGATTTTCTGGTATGTTAAGGTTTTTGAGTAGCCAGAGTACTTTTGTGATATGGCCTACTGATAATGGTTTCTCTCCACCTGGATGAACAGTTCCTAAGTGAACCCTATTTTGGAACTGCAACAGTATGTGTCCATAATTTTCTATCAGTGCATTTTCTGGATAAAATTTATAATTCATGTGTTGTTCAATTTTTTTTTTATTTTTCTAAGCTTGCTAGTTTTGCATTTTCAAGCACTATGAAAAGCAGTAAAAACAGCCACCTTCCTTTTTCTTTTTCCTTTTTCTTTCTTTTTTTTTCCCCCCTCCTTATATGTCGTAGCCTAGTACATGTAAATTAGTAATGTGTAAATGTCAGCATGAGCTACTTTGTAATAGGAAGAGCTGAAATGTTTAGAGTTCTGGCAGTGGCAGGTTCATGTTTGGACATGATGGTCTTAAGGGTTTTTTTCCAGCCTAAACTATTCTGTGATTCTGTGGAAAAGTATGAAAGGGACAACTTCTGTTTATTTCTCCTAGGTTTGAGAATATTAATGTTTATATCTGGAGTCTGGTATTACTGTGTTTTCATGAAACTCTGGCAACTTCCCTTGTTTTTGAGGTAATTCTCATCTCCAAAAAATGTGAAGAAAACCAGCAGCAGACATAAGGAGAACTTGAACATTAAGGACCGATGACGCAGATGGAAGACAATAGCAGCATGAAGTGAGGGACTTGGACTACTAAATATTCTGGGGAAATTCCCCCTTGTATTAATGATACATGCACACAATCCAACCTTCTGCTTAATCAAAGTATGTTTTTCTTATAAATGAAAATATGTTATGACTTCTGCAAACACTGGAAACTTCCACAGTGCCAAGTTTAATCTGAGAATGGGACATTCCATCTTAGAAAATAAGGGCTGCATCCACCCCAGGAATATCTCCACCACTCTGAGCTTCTGCAGTCAGTGAGGCCACCTGCCTCCCTCTTGGCCCTTGGGTTTTACACCTCAGCAACGTGCTCGCTCTCACTCCATGCTTGCAGTGATCCTCTAGTTGTTTACATATTCAGCAACTTTTCCCTCCAGCTACTCTTGCTCCTAGACCAGGTGGTTATCAGAATAAATTGTTCCTCTCTCTTTCTTCCTTCTGTTCAGTCCCTGTCCAGCCCCTTCAGCTAATGGAAAGGGTTACAGGAATTCTGTTGTCTTTTTTAAAAATATGGAGTGCCACTTCTTTCTTTCTTTCTTAAATCCTAACCCAGATGATCTAATGCAAGAATTCTTTCTATGGTAGTGAATCAATACACTTTTTCAAAAATTCTTAAGAAGATTAGATTTAGTTTGGTAACTTTTATTAAATCTCTGAAGAAGAGGTGGAGTGAGCTCACGAGTTCATGTCCTGATCATAAAACATGTATTTTAGAAAAATACAGGTTTATTAAATTCAGTTTATGCATTTTGCTTCCTGCCTTTGTTAAACCATTTGGATTTTGCTACTGCTTGGGTTTTTTGGTTGTCATTTCTTTGTTTTGCAGTTTTTCTTCTTGCATATACTACATCTAGATTACTGCTACCTAAAGGGTAAAGGAGAACCTATCTGCAATTTCTGAGTCTTAACCTTGAGTCCTAATACTGTTTTGCCTGCTCTGTGCAGCATTATTTCAAACATTGCAATAATGTTGCTGTGATTAGGTAATCAAAGAAACGGAGTATACTTGACATACTGTGTTATTACTTTATGCAGTAACACTACGTATCTTCTGATTCACTACTTCTGCTTGTAGAATCTAATTTTCCATTACTTTTTTTTATTTTTTTATTTCGTGTTCTCATCTAAGTGTCCTAACATTTTCTCCTAGCTATGTGTATGTGTTTCTTCCTGGACTTAAGATATATAATTTCCTATTGTACGTTCTCTGTGTTTCTTTTCTTTGGCTTAGGTTTTGTGTTCTGTCCTTCCCGTTTAAGCTCTCTGCCCTGGGCGCCTTGTAACTTACTTTGGATTTGAGTGTATTTCTGTTTCAGTAATACAGCATTTTTTATTTTGATGCTAATAGTCTGCTGCAGATAATTTCTTTGGAATGGTTAATCTGCTGGCCTCCCTGATTTAAAGATTTAATTCTGTCCTAGGACAGGATGTTTAGAGAAAATCAGAATTTCCTAATTGAGATTTTGTTTAACTTCGACACTATTAAGACAGAATGTTGTTTATATACTCTTAATCAGGTGTGTTTGGTTTTCAGCTGATAATAAATTATTGACCAAATTAGAAGCATAACTTGAAGAAAGGAGTTGAAACTTTATGACTCCTAATTAGAGCTCTGCAAATATTGATACTATAATTAGATATGAACAAATTTCTAACTTACAGTAATGCAAATCAGGCCCTGGATTTGCATATTTGCTTTGTAAGCTTTTATAAAAGCTGTGTCTAAGAGTACTTTGTTAACTCAAAATTTGATATTTGTTGAAATCCCATAAATTTCCTAACCCACGGAGAAGAGATTTTGCTCTTCTTCTGTCTGTAAAATCTGAAACATCTCATAAGGCAAATTCCTGTTGGAAGGATTTACTGATAACTAGCAATGAACAAAGCTCTAACCAGTTATTCCAGCTAAGATCTCAACTCTGCTCTGCTGTCCAGTAGATAGCTTTTTGTATTACATGTTGTAAAAAAGAAGTCTGACATGGAAAGTAGAGCTGAATATTTTTCTGCATTCCTGTTTCTGTGGTTCCTTCAAGGGACAGCAAAGGCTGAGGAGTGGAAATTGTCATAAACCCACTGGTTTTTTGAAATCTCTTTTACATAGAAAAACATTTGCAGCTTCAGGGTGAGAACTGTTGAATGTGTTTCATACTATGTATTTTTATTATTTTTCAATAAAACAATGCAAAAGATTTTTAAAAACTATTAGTATGCCGTAATGTTTCACTGTTTTAATATGTTTATGAAATTTAAGCCGATCCAAATTTAATCATAAGGGGCTTTTTTGTTGTTGTTGTTGCTGGAGGGTTTTTTCCCCTCTTGATTTGTTTTTCTAAAGACAGTTTTGGTATATCTCAGGGTAACAGCATCAGTAATGTTGGTTGTAAGACTTTTCACAGCATAGTGAGAGTTGGAGAAGCTTATTGATTTTAAAAGTTCCAGAGTCTGTTGTGATAACAAAAATGTTTACTAAACTTTACTATGGCTTTCAGAAGCATGGAAAATACTTGTATTAACTTTTCAGCTGAATTGTCACCTTTATAAATGTAAGGTACGTGATTACTATGCTCAGTTTTCTTTGCTATTTTCACTGAATGGTTAATTCAGTCTCTAATAAACTATCAAAACTGATGCTAATATCTTTAAGGACACTGTCATTTACATAAATAATTAGAGGATAGCTGAGCTAGTACTGGCTTAGGTTTTTAAGAAAGAAACCAGAACTAACAAGCCATGATCAAATTATAAAATTAAGAGAGAAAGGAATATAATAGAGGCAATATATTTACATTGTAATAGAACATTTGATGGTGTCTTTCTCAAAAGCTTATTTGAAAACATCTCATTTCAGCTTGCTGCCTGCTTTTAAACATAGGTGTGTGGAAATACACTGCTGGTTGTTAATGAATTGAGGGGAAGTGTCCAGATGGGTGCCATGGGGCCTCTTGTTGGGTTTAGTTTTACCTGCTCTCTGTATGACTCTTTGAAAAGCGGGAGATGATGAACTGGGGCCTGCGGAGATCAGGAGTCAATATTGCAGTGCACTGCAGTGCAGTGCTTACTGCATTAGCAAGTGGCTCTCCTGCCAGGGGAGTTCTCTCTGCAGGGAAGACTGTGGCTGGTACTGGTGGAAGGAGGATGCTGGAGGTCCCTTGCAGAGCTTATGGTTAGGCTTGGCTATCGAGGCAGAAAAGAAAGGAGCTCTCCTGAGTGTAGCCTATAAATTGGCCTGAGTTTAATGGAAGAATAAATAAGCTATGTCAGAACTTGCATACATAGCAGATTAGCTGTGACAAAAAGCAATGCATTATCACCTGACTCTGTGCTTATAAGAAGTTAGTAAAGGGTTAGTAAAAAGTTAGTTGAAAGTTAAAGAAGTTAGTAAAATATGTAATCAGCTTAGGCCTCAGAGTACAGTTTGCTCTCTGATTCTTGCCTGCTGGTGGGTGTCCAGCATGCAGGAATTGTTTCTTCCATGTAATTAGAGACAGCACTACAAAAAACATTGCACTTCGAGCCAGATCTGTAGCTTAATTTGCCTTCAAAGAGGGAAATGATGGATAAGAAGAAGAAACTAGGTATTGGAAAAAAAAAAAGCTGTTTGGATATAAATATTTGGTAACTAGTACTATAGAATCATAAAATAGAATCATAGAATCATAGAATATGCTGAATTGGAAGGGACCCATCAGCATCATTGAGTGCAGTTCCTGGCCCTGTACAGGGCACCCCAAGAATCATATCATATGTCTGAGCTTGGTCCTGTGACCACTTCCCTGGGGGAGCCTGTTCCAGTGTACAAGTGCCCCCTGGATGCAAAACCTTTCCCTGATATCCAACCTAAACCTCCCCTGACTCAGCTCCATGATATTTCCTCGAGTCCTGTTACTGGTCACGAGAATGAAGAGATTGGTGCCTGTCCCCCTCACGAGGATATTGAAGACTGCAATGAGGTCTCCCATCAGTCTCCTCTTCTCCAGGCTGAACAAACCAAGTGCCCTCAGCCGCTCCTCATACAGCTTTCCCTCCAGACCCTTCACCATACTTGTGTCCCTTCTCTGGGCACTCTGTAATAGCTTAATATATTTTTTTATATTGCAGTGCCCCAAACTGCACACAATATCCAAGGTGAGGCCACCCCACTGCAGAGCAGAGCGGGACAAACCCCTCCCTCAAACAGCTAGCGATGCTTTGCCTGATGCCCCCCAGGACAGGGCTGGCCCTCCTGGCTGCCAGGGCACTGCTGACTCAGATTCAACTTGCTGTTGACCAGGACCCCCAGGTCCCTTCCACAGCACTGCTCTCCAGCCTCTCGTTCAGAGTTGCTTCAATAATCACTTCCTGTTTTCCTCACTTGCTGTTATCTCACATTTAAGTCTGAGTCAGTCAGTGTTGATTACCAGCAAAGAGATCAAAGTAGGTGAAGTGTACGTCACATCCTATGCAATATCTATGTAAAGTATCCCATGACTTTCCCACAGAACTTTAGGCCAACATCAGCACCTGTGAGGAGTAAATGATAACTTTAGAGGTTTAAAGCACAGGTGCCATACGTGCATGAATAATCAGCCACGTATCTTTTCTGTTTGTTGTGATCTAGCCTGCAGTTGGCAAATATTTATTGACACACATGACAACTGCAACCTGTGTTATGGACATGAACTAATAGTCATATAGGTGTTATCCTTTCCTTTTGTCCATCAAAAAGGAGGAAGACTGGAAACATCTGACTTCAGATAGCTGGAGAACAAAAATATGCGGAGGGAAGCCAAGATTTCCAAAGAGCTATCTTTTCCTAAGTGAATTAAAGTTTAAAATTTTGAATGATTGAAAGTAATTGAAGATTCTTTTCTGAAATTTGATTTCTCTTACAGTCTATCACTTTGTAATTCTTGGCTGTTTTTCAAAGAGCCAGCAGCTGTGTGTTGTGTACAAAGACTATAATTGCACTGATTTGCTGATAAAGCTTCAGGGGTTTTTTTTAGCAAAGTTGGACCTGCGATTACTTTTGAAAAACTATATTGTGCATATTTTACTACAGAGAGAAAATGCAGTATGTGGCCTAAAGCAAAAATTGAAATGATGACAACTATTCTATGGAAAAGACATGGAAAGACTGTGCTGTTGAGTTTTTATAATTTATGTGAAAACAAAGAGAAATTATAATCACAAACAACTCAAATTTAATTAACTGTATATAATATAAACTTTTTACTTGTAGCATTCATCAAGTATTTCTGAAATATATTAGTAGAAATAAATAGTCTAGAAAAATCTTTGAATGAGAAGGGAAAGCAAAAAAACATGATTCAAAAAGTGCTACAGGGTTCACTGTTGTAGATATCTACTAACTGAGCTCTTGATTTGCCTTTTTAGTTGATGGAAAGGAAGAACTTTAAGGGCCTAAATTTCTATATGAAATGCATTTCATCTTAGATAACATGATTTTACTTACTAGGACTTCAATGACTACAATGAATCCCTTGGGATGACAGAGTAATACAGCAGTCTGGATTGTAGAAACCTATTCTTAGTTTGATGGACTTCACCCCAATCTTTTCAGTCTTCTCTTTTAAAAATTGCTTTAATGCTTCTGTAATCTGTCTCATTACCTGTCACAGTTCTGTAAGGCTAGGCCACAAGGAACCTGGTTCTTCACTGACCCTCTGCACTTACATGTTATTTATAGAATTGTTCAAAGCCAGCATAAAGTGCTACTTGAGCACAGGTTTACTGTCGATATATTTGAGCAAGATTTTTCTGGGGATCTCTGAAAGTTGGCTTAGAGAACTGTAAGATATTACATGACCTTTTTGTCTGGTATCTCTATTCAGAAGGTACACACCTGAAACTTAAGTCCTGCCCATATTTGTAGGATAATTTCTGCCTCCAAGCAGATAATCTGCTGTTTTGAGTTCAGATCTTCTGGATGGCTCAAGACTGGTGTCAAAAGACTTAGCCAAGCAATCTTATTTTTTCTTTTTGCATTACTTTTCAGTTGTCTGTACTTTGGTTTTGTTTTTTTCCCACAGCTGTTTTTCTTATTCTCAGAAGTGGAGTGTAGATGTCTCCAAATCTCATAAAAACCTTTCGAGAATTAGCTTAATGAAATGAAAGGGACCAAAGTCACACTATTCCATTATTTCATAATAAGAGAATACATTACTGGACATTACTGTGCGTAGTATAGTAATTTCTAATCCTGTTTTAAATTTTTCTTATAGGTCAATTATTTTATATATGACAATTCTCATGAAACATAAAAAGACTTCATATAGTTATTTTTGGACATTTTCTCTTGAAGATTGTATTGCTTTCAAATTTAAAATTATCATTTGCATGTGTTTTCCCATTCATCAGAGAAAGTTTGCTTTTTTCACATTGATAAACTTTGAAAAAATGTACATCATGAAATTCTAGACAGTAATTTTCCTTCACTTTTAGAGTCAGAATACATTTTTAAAAACTGATGTTTGATATAAATTGCAGGCTGAGATGGAGGTAAACAGATTTCAGTCAATGTGATTTACCTCACATCTGTAACTAAAAAGTAGCTGTTAAAATTTTTCTAAAAGCTTATTGGTTTCTCCATATAAAAATGGTATTATATACATCTTTTGAGTCCTTAAACACCAGGTTGATGCCAAAGGCCAGATTTTATGGATAAGTTCTAATATGCTGAAATGAGAGATTGTAATGGAAATGCATATGCATTCCTATTAGTTGTAGCTCAAGGATACACACTCAATTAGTTATAAACAAACCATGTAAAAGAAAAATAAATAAGGTCACTAACCAAACAACACCTAATTTATTTAACTGAGCCCTGTTGTGTATTGCTAGCTGAACTGGTCACTTGTTAAACTGGCCCTATTATTCCTTGGGTGGTGAATTGTACAGACTGCCTTGGCTTAGTGGTTCAAAAAATATGCCTGGAAGAGTTAGCCTGTGGAAAGCACACGCTTGATCAATATAGATAGAGAAAATTAACCCTGATTTTGCAAAATATGTTTGGAAGTTAATTATGAAATTTGAATATCTAACATTTATTTAGAATCTTTTTATTCAAGAATCAGTCAAATATGTGATTTAAAAATAACTATTACTTTAAGTAGTAATTGCTATAAATTTAGTTCAATATCTTACAATATTTGCATCTACAGTTTATCTAAAATCCCAGACCATCTTTTACATGTAAATGCAATATTCCAAGTGTCCACTTGAAAAACCTAAACCTACAAAATGACAGACAACAGATCTGTGTAAAATGTCTACTCCACCCCCAATTTGAGAGATCTAAGAGGGGTGATAACTGGGTGCCTTTTCTTGAGCTCTCCTTCCCAACAGGCAGAATTCTCTTTCTTTCGTCTTTTCTGTCCTCCTTCCTGTCTCTCCCCCATTGTCTCACCCCCATTCCTCCACTCCCAGCATCACAGGTGATGATATAGATGTAAAACTCTAAGCTGTATTTCTCCTCTCTACGAAATGTTTAAATGCAGACTCTGCAAAACACATGACCCCAGGAATAACATTTCTGCTTACTGTCTTTCCCCCCAAGTAATGTCCACATTGAACTTCCAGGACTAATTCCTTGGAGGAAAGGGCTACAGGTGTGGCATGGGCCTTCTTCCCCTACAGAGGATAGATCACTCTAAACTCGTATCTGTTATACCTGCTAGTGCTGCATACTAAGTGCATACAGAGGTACTTCCTGTTGGCCATGCTGCCACAGGAGTCCTTCCAGTCAAAGTGTGAATAATTGAGTCATATATCATGATGAAGTGATGCAGGGCTGATATTTGTTCTTGGGGAAGATGCAGTGTTTTCACTTGAAATAGTCCATCCTCCAAGGATGTGTAGTAGGTGGGTGATGGGTAAAAAATCAGCTGTGTACCACATTCTGTGTTCCATGCTTTCACAATATCACATACCAATATTAAGTGTTCTTCCTAGAGCTCCAGCTGTGAAATGAGATTACTTTCTGAGAATCCAAACTTCCCCAGAAAAAAAATAACCCTTGCTATTGTGGAAAAAGATTGGAAGTAAGAACTGTAAGCTTTTGTTGAGAAGATAAAGCATAGTGTTGATTTTTATCTTTAAACCTCATGATATTTAGGCCTGTATTTCAGTGGCTAGGGGGACTTGATAATACTGTTGAACATGGAGGACTGGCAATGTTGCAGTCGCTTGATTTTTGAGGATCTCTTGAGGTCTGAAGAAGCTGTATGGGTTTTTAAGCTGTGTCATAATCCATGTCAATATTTGAGGTTTGGTGGTATATATATATATTGTGCTGTCGTACAAGATTTATTGATAGCTAATCTGTGAAGCCCACTTTGCCCCTGTCTAAGATATAGTACAAAATATAGTTAGTTCAGATGTCACAAGTGAACCTGTATTCAGTTGGTCTGGGAATAATTGACATTATATATTATTTGGGATTTTTATTAATCACATACCAATAATACAGCATAAATGAGTATCAGTACTTCCTAAAATAGCATGATTTTCCAAGAAAATTAGACTTTTGTCACTTGTGGTTTTAGTAATGAGATTTTTCACTGAGATTGTTGTTCCATTGGCTAAATAGAAATAAGAAGATTCAGTATTCTTCCTTTTGATTACTTGCAATTCTTTATACTGTTTTCTAGTTGTATTGGTAAAAGAATAGCTACTTTTTATTAAAGAGGTAATGCACTGGAATAAATGGTCTGACTAGTTTTAGCAGTTCAGATGTTACAGAAGAGCCACTTCGCTGTGTGCAATAGTTGGACACTCATTGTGAAATGTACCTTTCATGTCTTTATACTCTGAGATAAAAATAGCTGTTCAAGTCAACTTACTTTTACCTTTGAAAGAGATGACACTCATCATGTTTTATAATGAAATTACTAGTACCAGTGATAATGTTAGGTGTACAAATTAGGTGTAAATTACCTAAATAATTACTAATTTCTTAGCAGCAGTAAAAAATCTTAAATTTGCTTTGATTATCCAAAGAAGGAACAGTAAATGGGAATGGGGTAGGAGGAAAGAGATAGTGGAGGTTTCCACTAGAATGAAATGTTTCAACATAAAATAATAGAGCCTTTAATCAGCATAACACTAACATTATACATCAGTCTCACCAAAAATTTTGCTGTGTGTCTGTGTGTCCTCACAGCTTTTTAAGGCTGAATGTTGCATGTTTGTAATATAACTAAGTATGTATCCCTTTACAGATAGCAGTGGTGTCCTGCTTAGTTCTTCATATAGTGTTGTGTTTCAATATCCTGCTTTGTGTAGCCTTACTGAATAAGAATTCCAGATAAGAATAAATAAGAGTCAGAATTGCATTCTGATAGCTTTTTTTGGACTTCCTGTGTTATTTCTCCTAAGGTGGAAGGGAGAAAATTTTCCTGAATGATCTATGGACTTGCATCAGGGGTATTTAAGAGTGGTTCCCAAAGCCACCTGCTTTTCCTCTATCCTCTGTAAGTTTAAGCTGCCTGTCCAACCTTAAACTCAGTCCATTCATATCTGTTGGCTGAAATTTTTACTGCACTTCGTTTTTCTTTCCTTACCCCCTTGACCCTCCACAGCTCTTGTGAGGGATTTGTACCAGCATCATGGTTAGGTCTTGGGAGAGGCAGAGAAACTGGTTCTCCCTTGACAGTGCTCTTTGTCTCCAGAAGAGTAGCCATTGCAGGGATACAGGCATACTTATGATTGAGTTGTTCTGTGCAATGGACCTCTTCTAAAGACTAATATACCTCCCTAATCCCTTCCACTGCTGCTATTGCTGCTGAAGTCACATTTATATTTCTACAAAACCAGTGACTAACTTTCACAGACTGCCCAATTTCAGTGCTGTTGCTTCCTGGGCAAGGTTGTACTATCCCTAAAATAACAGTTTTTCAAGGTCTGCACGCTTCTTCTAGAGAACAGGAGTTGAATGAAGATTGTATTGAACCTGGCTCTGAACAGCACTGCCAGATGTCAGTGTATTTATTTTCTCACCCCGGAGATTTTAACTCATGCAAGTCAGCTGTATGTTTTGGAATGTTCCAACCTTATTTTTATAGTCTGACCTACTGGTTATTTGAATGTGTATGGTTCATGTGGATTTCTGTAGCTTCTTGAATCCCTTTGTCCCTGATAATTTTGTGAACCAGCAAAAATGTTCACCAGTGTATGCCAAATCCTGCTAGGTGAACACTGAATGTACATAAACCAGCCTTGAGTGAGCTTCAGTCATTAAGATTCTAACCCAGTACCTAATGATAATCTACATAGTATGTAAATCACAGTAAAAATAGGCCTGATATTTAAAAGGTCAGACATGCAAGCATGCATGCAAATATATATGTGGATTTGCTTTTGTAACTTAATGATATTTTGCTAAGGAACTCCTGCACCAATGATCATTTTGGTAAATTAATGGTTGGTTGACTGTAATCATGGTCATTGTGTATGCAGAGTAAATGTGTAAATATGCATACATTTTTGTCTGTGCATTTTCTTCCAAACCTCCTGGAAACCAGACAATTTTATTTCCCTCATATTCAGATTTCCATTTCTGGTCTTGAAGCTGTTTCTCCCTTGCAATTCAAGACACTTACAAAGGAAGTTATAAAATTTTAAAGGGTATAAAAACCCTAATAGAATGACATGAAATAGAATTAGGACAATTCATCGGAAAATATATTTTCTTATGTTTTCTACTTCACCATTAACATCATTACTGGGATTCTCCATTAAAAATGGACAAAGATTGTTTTGCATCTTTAAACAGTGGAAAAGAGGTTTTCAGTCTTACTTATTTTTACTTTCAAGAAGTTAAGGACTGAGTATAGCCTGATATGTAGGTTTCACTGAGCTAGCTTTTCTCTTTTGTAGCAATGTAGGTAAATGAGTAAAGCAAGATCTCAGAGATGAGCAAGGCTTAATGTTCTGTAGCTTGTAATAGGATTATTTTTATTTAAAAATCATTGTCAAGTAGAGTTGATCTCTCAGCAATGACATTTCTGTTAGACTACAAGTGTTTCTTACTTTTCCCATTCCATATTTCTTTATCAGTTGGATATCGTGTGCATCAGATGTAGATTGTAAAAGAATTTTTAGAATAATACAGACTGAGCTGTAGACATTGTATATGTTCTAATGTATATTTTGCAGAACAACTCAAATTTAAGTGTTTGCTTAAATATTGTTTCCAGTAGTTGTGTTCCTGTAGGAATATGTCTCAACTTCTTAAGTATAGGAATTGTTTGCATAATGCATATATTTGAATACATTTGCATTTTGTCAAAGCACATTGGGTCATGCTATCTGGCATGATTTTTCATACAGT
The DNA here is from genome assembly GCA_035583185.1 of Anabacerthia variegaticeps. Taxonomy (NCBI): domain Eukaryota; kingdom Metazoa; phylum Chordata; class Aves; order Passeriformes; family Furnariidae; genus Anabacerthia; species Anabacerthia variegaticeps. The sequence continues at coordinate 21,588,225 of JAWWEW010000078.1, forward strand.
ACAGCTGTTCAAACTGAAATCAGTAAAAAGCAAAGAGGATAAAGTCCCTAATTTTCTTTCTCAATGTCTCACTTTTTTTAAGAAGTGTGATTGAAACTGGAGATTTTTTTGCAGTGATGAGGAAATTTAAACAAGCAAAAGTTACATAACTACCTAGACTGGTCTAAACATGAAGCAAGGCATTTTATCTATGTCAAATGCAATCTTGCAGGTTTACCACTAAATAATTTTTGCAGGCTGGCAGAGTATATTAGTTAAAACACTTGACAGATACATGTTTTGATTAAACACAAACTACATTTTTACCTATTATTTTTTTTTCACAAGTGAATGATAAGACCATTAGTTGTTATTTTTTGGCATTTTTCATCAGCTCCTCTTCTTGTTATTGCAGATAAACAAGCCTAGAAAACCTTCATAAAGTGCATAACCCAGTTTTAAATCTGGAGCCTACTTTTTCATTTTTCTGCCTTGCCAAGATATGTCACTCTACATACTTGACTGCATCTTACTAGCTTTTTTAATTTTTACATAGCAAAAGTGGTTGGATTATTGTTTGATGTGTTTGGTAATGCCCTTATATTGTATCCATTGAAAGCTACTGAACACATATATCAAGGGTCGTTCTAGGTTTGCACTGATCCATGGGTGAAACTGTAACTTACAGCTTCTGAGTAGAAGAGTGCCAGAGAAAGTAGCTGGCTCTTTTTCAGGTCTTGGTATTCACTCATGACTTAAAATTAATCCACTGCTCTAATCAATTGCTTTATCAATCTGCAAATCCTGTAATTGCATGCCCTAGTCTAGATGTGGTTTCCCAGGATGCTTCCTCTTCTTTAACTTGTTGTTTGTTCTGTTCAGATCTGCTTCTGTTTTGTTTGCTTTCAAAGCTTTTAACACTGTTCAGCCTCTGCACCTTGATTCTTTTTTCAAATCAGTTTTCATGAGCATCTTTAAGGCATATTTTCTCTCACTACTCATTCATCCAATCCTTGTTTATTTATACTGTGCATATTAAATGAATAAATGAAGGTAATGTAATCACCCACTCATCTTACTATTTCTGGGTCTTTTGTGCTGTTTCTCACCTGCTTGGTACTCAGTAGTTTAACTGGTTGCAAACACAAATATTCAAGTGTACTTTCTCTCTATCTGCACACTACTGGATGTATATAACATTTTTTCTGTGTCAGTTCAGAAGTTACCTATCAAGTCTTTCAGTTAATTGAAAGAAATATAAAAAACAGTAGTCAACAATTAAACCATTCTGAACAAGTCCCTCAAAAAAGTATTGTGATATTATAATTAAAAATCTGATAAAATTTCTTATTATTGTAGACCATATAAAAGAACTGTTTTATCTTTGTGAGGTAGTAGTACGAACATTGGAGAATTATCCTTTCAGAGTTAAGCAAAAGGATTTATCAGTTCATAAGCTGTGAAATGCTAAGGTGCTCTGTCTTCAGTGTGAATGAAAAAGAAAAGCTATCAACTGTCAAGGCTCAGTCCACCCTCTTTGCTTTCAAGTTTTACTTCGTGTGAAAAAATTATGCTCTCAGTCTTTGGATCTGGAAGCCAGCTATAAAGGGACAGAGCAACTCTTTCACCTTGTGTTTCCCTTCTCCAAATCAAACTAGCTCAAAATGTCAGTGCCTCCAAAGTAAGCCAATCTGTTCCTTGTTCTTAAAAAGACATCCCATTCAAGGGATGAGCAGTTCAACTGAGTCCTCAAGATAAGAAGATATTTCAGGAATTTGAGATTTAGCATTTAAGATTTATATGAAAGTCAGCTTTAACAAGTCCCAGAAAAGCACCGGTAATATTGAAAAATTATGCACTTCATCACATGGTTTCAATTAAGATCTTTTAATTCCAGATAATATTAAGCACACTGTTAAAGTTTTTTCCATATGCTTAGTACTCATAATGTCAAGTCTAGATTTAATTTTGATTGTTTATGTATCTGTACTATTTTTTTTTTTCATTTCAATACTATATTTTCCTGAATATAAAATACCTGACCCTGAGATAATTCAATTGTACTACTGCCCCCCTTGAAGAGCAGAAAATTTCCTGACAGAAAATTGTATTAACATGGAATTAGGCATCTTTGCCTTACATATATAAGATGTTAAATCTGCAAGCAGGATGATATTGTATGATACCCGTAGTGGTTTGAAAATGTGAAGTATCTAACTTCAGTGAAAGTTTTATGAAATGTTAATTTTGAGGTCCATCTACCCCTCAGCAAGGGAAAGCACTACACTATGACAGCCTGTTGCACTGTATTAAGATATGCTTTGCCCAACCAGAATGCCACAAAATGACACTAGATGGTGACCATCTTTTTTTTAATTTACAGTTGTGTTACTGTCTTTGAGCATCATCACTTTGTCAAAAGGGAGCTGATGGAATAAACCTAATCCCTAAATCCAGGCACCTCAGTCCTCTAAGGGCTCTTTTTGCACTCTGTGATGTGCGGCCAGCCAGGCTGTAGCTGTTGGAGCAGTGCTCTGCAGAGCCCTGCCCCTGGTCACCTTTGGACCCTTGCAGCATAACACAATCCTTCTTCAAATTGTTCATGTGCAGCCGTGGAGAGAGTGGCTGGAAGAACCTCTCTGTGGCCGAGGCACGAATCAAGTTGTCTTTGATGCTGTGTGGCTCTACTTAAACCACCTGGCTTGACTTCCTGTAGTGTATCTGGTCTTGATATAATAATTTTTAATAGCTTCATTTACTTGTGGTCTCATGTCCTCATATACAGTATCTAAGATTTCATTTAATACAAGTAGACAGTTATAACTGCGTTGTTACATTAGGGTTCTGTCGGTGTATACTGGTTTTAATTGCGTATGTTTCAATACACTGTTGCTAAACTCTTTTAATCTTTTCTACCTCCAGTCTCTTTTCATGAAACTTCTAGGAAGCTTTGACACCTTTACCGCTGTGTCAGTTTTTGTTGAACTTGATCTCTGACTTGAAATTTGTTGCTAACAGACAAAAAGTGATATTATATATGACTGTGTAAGTTTCCCTCCTGTAGGAAGCCAAACTAAAAATCTATACTGAAAATACATTCAGATTGTAAAAAGAGGTGCTCAGAGCGAGGACACAGTGGCACTAAAGTTTTTGGGGCATCTGCAGAAAGAGCTGGATTTTAAGTTCAGTCATTCAAATCTGACCTTCTCTTAATGTAATAATAGGATGAAGAAAAGTAGACACCGCACCAAAAGTGAGTCTTTCAAAAGGATAATATTTTGTAAGAAAAGCCTTTTCAAAAACAGGTCTGCATCATTCCTGTTGATACCTTTCCATAACTGAAATTCTCAAATGTGTAGATTCTGAAATATTATTATATTTTCCTGCAATTATTGTCTCTTTAATATCAATATTTTAATAAAAATCCCATATTTTGGGAAGAAAATACATATATTCAACAATGTATGTGTTTGTGGTAATATATTTTATTATTTGGTGGGTAATTTCCATGTACATTTTAACAAAGCCCAAAACAGCAACTGCGCAGTCAGAGATCATGTATTTAGTCACCTGTATTCAATAGATTGTTCTATTTTTGCTAAATCTTAAGCAAAAATGGGGAGGCTTAAAATGAAAAATACTGCTTTCTTTTCACTTTTTGTCTTGGAATGGATTTCACTGCCTTTGAAGAGGCCAAAGTCTTCCCCTGGGAGGCTTGGAGAATAGAATGAGAAATGCTATTTATTAGCTGCAGCCTTCTGTCTTTTACATATGGTGTAGAAAATAATAATTGTGTTTATAACAGTTTTAGGAAAGACTTTAGCTAAAAATTAACCTATTACCTGCAGAATGGATTTTTCTGTTTCCCTGTAAAATTGTATGTTACATTGAAATAGGTTTTATTTTGACAAAGAATTAGACTGGACTCCTAGCACCACAAACTCTTGGCCAATATTTGATTTAACTCACATTAGTCCCGTGTCTGTGATACCACCTGGGTGCATGAACTTAAACATATGCATAATTAGTTGTGCTTTTGTGACTAAGTGATCTTTTGAAGATAGTCTACTTCTAAAATATTCCTGTGCTGTGGTTTGCCTTTTATTAGTGTTTCAGTGACCCCAAAGACTGAAAAAATACAAAGCAGAGAAAGAAGATGCTGGAATTAAACTTTGCACCTCTGGTACAAAGTTATACACATTGCATTTACTGTTTGTTGCAATTTTCTTTACTGTCTTTGAACGTTTATTTTCCTGGAGGAAATTTTAAGGAAATTAAGTCTGTGACCAAGAAAAGGGATGATATGTTCTTTCAGAATTTCCAGGATTGTTGAAGGATTTCTGGGGATGCTCTGAAGCACTTTCTACTGACTCTTTATCAAAAGGTACATACAGGAGGCTCTGCTTCTAGCAAAAGCTCTGTGTACTCTAAGGAGTTCTGCCAGCTGTCCCTCACCAGAGGGAGTGTGGGGCTCTTGCTCCAGCTGCCTTCTGAATAGGGAGGGTGGAGGATGTCTGCAGCTGGTACTGGGGAATGGCCAGTATAAGAGCCATGACTTGACCACAGCTCCCAGCACCCAGCTATGCAGGAGTGTTTATAGGAGGGAGCTTGTGACCTCCGGCAATGGAGGACAGCTCTTGGCTGCCATCGGAACTGCATCTGCAGAGCAGATTCAGTGCCCTGGTTGCAGATGAGGGGCTGGGAGCTGTATGGCATCAGGAGAAAGTGGCAAGGGATAGTTTTGAGTGATTCCCTGCTGTGTAGGATGGAGGCCCACGTTGGCTAACTAGATCTGCTGTCTGGAGAATGTCCTGCTTGCTTGGAAATCAAATCCAGGATGTGGAGAGACTGGAGAGGCTTTTGTGATCGTAGGAGTCTGGTATCACTTTCTGCCAGAAGAGATCTGGAATGCATAAAGCATGACTACGTGGCTCTGGGGTGATTTTCAAGGGTGTGGGTGTACAGGTGGTCTTTTCCTTGATCCTGTTGCTGAGGGGCAATGGCTACAGGAGATCCTGAAATCTAACAACTTGCTGCACAACTGCTGTTGACAGCAGATATGTGGGATGTATGACCATGGGATGATCTTTGAGGCTCAAGGTCTACTAGGAAGAGGCAGGACTTAGGTTATGATGGTTGAGGGAGGCTTCTGGGGACTCAAAGAATGTAAATTCGTTCAAGACAGGGAACCAGGAGAATTTGGGACCAAGACAATGAGCCTCACTTCACCTCTGGGAAGCTGATGGAGCAAATAACCCTGGAAACCATTTCTAAACATATGGAAGATGGGAAAGTGATTTGGAGCAGTGCGCATGGATTTATGAAGAGCAAATCATGCTTTACCAACCTGATAGCCTTCTATGATGAGGTGACTGGCTTGATGAATGAGGGAAGAGTAGTGGATGCTTTTTACCTTGACTTCAGTTAGACTTTTATCATCCTTATAGACATGATGATGAAGTACAGGGTAGACAAATGGATGGTGTTTCTAGGTACTTATATTTAGTTTGGGTAAATATGAGCAAGCAGAAACACTGTGGTACTTTGACAATATTGAAATTATATGTGTGTAGCCTGGAGTATTGGTGATCCTTGGCTTCATGTCTAGGTGCCTGAGAATGTACTAAATTTTTCGGAGCTATCAGAACTATGCCTTCCTTTGCATTCTGCTACTTTCAGAGTAATAAATAATTTTATGTTGCTTTTTTAATATATTCATTAAATGCATATTTTTTATTTGATTCAATGTATTTTTAATCTGACTAAACACCGAAAGTTGTTTTAACAACATAAAGAGATTACCTGCCTGTGTTCCAGGCTCCACTTACTAGTTACTTGGTAATGGTGGATAATTTCCTCAGCAGCTGCCAAGTGTCCTACCCACTTGTGGATTTTATGATTTAAAATAGGCAGTATCATCAATAATATTAACATGAATTCCAGTTCTGAATTTATTGTCATGGAAGAGACTGAAATGTACCTCATATTGGGCTGCCTCTAATACAAGCTTTGAAGTGCAACCCAGTTCCTTTTGGTTGCCATTGTTCACCTGCAGCATTCAAAAGAAATGGACTGACTGTTCAGTTATGTTTACATTGCTAATGCCAGGTTGGGCCACAGAACACTTTACTTGCATTTGAATCGCTGTCAGCTCTCTGTGTGTGCGTGTGGGGAGATCCAGCTCCCCACTGGTGAAAACAGCAGGGCGACTTTCACCCAAATATGTGCTCTGTATTTCTTCTGCCTCAATTCCTCACTTTTCGGCTGATCACGTGCCAAAGCAAAAGGATTCACACTTTAGCTTGGAACTGCTTGTCTGGTTATGGTCTTTTGAATTTAGTATCTTTGTGAGCAAATTCTAAATTGTGGAGTATTTCATATGGATAAGTAGTCAGAAAGTTGGATGTCTTAGACAGGCTCAGAAGATTTCTTTGAGCTCTTTAACATGCCCTTCATACTTTTGTAGCATTTCCAAACCCCTCCAGTGATTTTGGCCCTGAGTTTTTCTCTTGTCCCTTTTTACAGACATTTTCTTCCTTTTCTCCAAGAGCAACTAGCTTTGATCATCTGGTTAGAGAATTGCTCTCTTTGTTGCAGGCAAGATGTTCAGGGATCTCCTCCTTTTTCCTCTGGAGAAGAGAAAACATCAGAGGGTAGATGGTCTGTAGTCACCAAAGATGGCAGTAACCTGAAGGTCTCCAGCAACCCTGGCAGCCAGCATGCCGGCTGCCATGAGGGTGCTTTTGGTCACACTTTATGTATATTCTGCTTTAACTGGCTTTTTGACTTCGTATTGTTTTGAAAAAAAGACTGAAATTTATCACTCTGAGTCATGCTGGGGAATGTCTTACCGAGTGGATGATTGAACTAATTTTAGACTCTGTCCCTGGGGTGTGTTTAGAAAAGATTTTAAGGCTGGACTCTGTAACTTATAGTATGGAAGACAGCAGCCAGAGGATCATTCAGTAGCCTTGATTATTCATAATGTCAAGCTAGATTTTCTAAGAATGCTTTCTGCATTTAAAATGAAAGAAACCTCAAGTCCTATAGAAATGTAAAATCTTTATTTTAGACATATCTTAAACCATTCTGTTTCAGTCCATACTTCTGCAGTGCCACTGCATTGAAAGATGCTGGTGTAGTCTCAGAGGGCAGCATTTGACCTTCCATTCATTGCTTTATAACTCGATTGTAATTCAATCTCCACCCTTTGTGTATGGTCTCTGTCATGTTTAATGCTTCGAAGCTGCATGTGTTACATTGGTATTCTAGAAATTATACAATTCTTGTTAGATTTTTAAGCTAACCTCCTGCAGTAGTGCTCATTTTGTGTCAACAGGGCAGAGGATTTAATAAGATATTCTGACACTTTGACTAACACATTTTTTTTTAATTTCTTTCTACTAATTTAATGAAGACAACCTTTTAAAAAGCATGATCAGCCTTAGGTGACATTAAAGGTATGAGTAGACTGTCAAGTGTGGAACCAGAAAGGGGAAAAGATTTTTCATATTTGTTTTGCAAAGCAGGAAGACTGGAGAGTGCTTTGAATAAGTATCCAGAGTATCTGTGCAAGAACAAAATGGATAGGCAAGTTAAAAATTTACTATCTACCCAAATCTGAGTCCAGATTTCATGGTTGGAAGCTGTAGAGAACTGGGATTGCAAAGAAGTCTAATATGGCTGGAGAAGAGAGCCATTTGAGGCAAGCAGAGGAGAGTTGTAAGCCCAGTTTCCTACCCATCACCTACAGCACCCAGTTCATTTAGACAAGTTCCTTTAAACTTCACTGGCCCTTTGCCTAGCAAAAGTCAAATGACAAGAGTATAGACTTACTTTAGGACTACAGTCCATTTAAAGCAAGAGCATTCTGTAAAGCAGAGCACTATATTTGAATGAAGTATAGAAAAATACCTAGGAGAAAGGATCACATTAGGATTTGTTTTAATATCTATTTGCATTTTCCTGGAATGGAAATGCATATGATGTAGATTCATTGCCTTCATTGTAATAAGCTGTTTTTCATTAGAACTTATACTGTGAAGAAATTGGTGTTATTGAGTCCTGAGTATTGACTCCAACAGCAGGTAATATGGAATATTTTTAAGTAATAGGTTTTCAATTATTTAAAATTAAATAAGCATGAGCAGTAGGTGAGCTGCAGAGGGAGGTGATTCTGCCCCTCTACTCTGCTCTTGTGAGACTCCACCTTGAGTACTGCATTCTTTTCTGGGATCCCCAGCACAAGAAGGACATTGACCTGTTGGAGCAAATCCAAAGGAGGGCCACCAAAATGCTTAGAGGCTGAAACACCTCTCCTACAAGGAAAGGCGGAGCATATTGGTATTGTTCAGCCTGAAAGAGCCAAGGCTCCTGGGTAGCCTGATTGCAGCCTGTAATGACAGGACATTGAGGAGTAGTTTTAAACTGAATGAGAGTAGATTTAAATTAGATATTAGAAAAAAATTCTTGACTGTGAGAGTGGTGAGACATGGAACAGGTTGCCCAGAAAATTCATGGATGCCCCCATTCCTAGGAATATTCAAGGCTAGGTTGGATGGAGCTCCGATGAAACCCAGTCTAGTGGAAAGTATTTCTCCTCATGACAGAGATGTTGGAACTTTAAGCTCCCTTCCAACCCATGTGATTCTATGATTAAAGATTGTCTGGTCCAATCCACTCTGCCATGGGTGGGGACATCTTTCATGCTCAAAGCATGACCCACATGCTCAAAGCCCCATCCAATCTGGCCTTGAGCACTTGCAGGATTGTGGCATCCACAACTTCTCTGGGCAGCCTTTTCCAGTGTCTTCCCACCCTCATTGTAAGGAATTTCTTCCTTATGTCTGATGTAAATTTACTCTCAGTTCAAAACCATTGCCCATTGTCACAGCTTTTTTATTTTTTTTTTCTGCTTTGTTTTATTCTTCTAGGTGGCCTTATAAAGGACTCCAGGCATGAAGGAGTGCACCAGCTGTTCTTGCTTGCATGTGCTTTCCTTGTATACAAGTTCCCCAGATCTCAGGGATTCTGCTTTTCCAAGTCTGAGCTAAAACACCTGGCTGCTTTTGAGAGGGATTTTAAACCTTGTGGGTTTCAATCACTAGGATCAAAGTTGGACAAATCTAGTCTCACAAAGTGATCATATTATTGTCTCAAGCAATTCCCATTTGAATAGATAATTGTTAATATTTAACAGACTTTCCTTATCTGAATCCTTGAATATATGTGACACTGGATAGCCTGTGACTGACATGTGCAGTGAAGCACTAAGTGACGCAGTTTCTTTGTGAGAATAACTAAAATTGAGAAGGTGCGCAAAGAAAGTGTTTCAAATTGTGTTAGAAAGCAGAGACCTAGTATGTCAGGCAAAAAATTCTAATAATAGGAAGAAAACCCATGAAAATTAGGTCAAATGAAACCCAGCTTTTTTCAGTGTAACTTCTAATGAGAAATTAAAGAGAAAGCATTAGATGCAGGACATTTTAAATTCCAATTAGGTCACCAATATTGTGGCTAATAGGATTAAAATAAGTGGTTAAATTGCAATGAGGAAAAAAAACACATCCCAGGACCAAATAGGTTCATAAAAAGAAGCCCACACACAGAACAGTTACTTATTGCTTGGTTCATGGTATTGGTAAATGCTCAAGTCCTAAGTCAGTAATAAATACTGTACAAAATAATGAAGGAAAATAGTTCAAGTCCCCAAATACTTACATCTGGTGATTTCCAAGGTACCTAAGCCATTATTATTCCATGTGACTGATGCCTTACTGCATAGCTCCTTTTTACCAGAGTTCACTGGTTGTTAAGCTACTTGTGGGAATATAGCACTCTCACACATATATGTGTTTTTATATATATTTGTATGTGTGCACATGTGTAACAAAATATTTCTGGTAGCTGAAAAGGAAAGAAATCTGTGAAGAAAAAGAAAATGTGGAGAGTAAAAGGAGCAACTGATGAGATGAAGTAATTTGAAACACAGAATAAAGGTAAAGATACAGTACTGGTTAGTACTTAAAAGCATATAAATTTTACTCAGAAGACACAAGTTTTACTTGCTGCTGGCAGCTTTGTGCAAACCAAGTCTCTTTGTGCTT
>JAWWEW010000078.1:21602906-21638066 GCA_035583185.1 Anabacerthia variegaticeps
TTTGTGCTTCTGTTTGCCAGTTTTTAAGTTGGAAATATTTAGTGACCACCTTGGTGCAGTCCTTTAAATATTATTGATGAAAAAGAATTGAACAAGTTTGTAATGCCTTGTTCATAAAAAAAAAACAAAACAAAAAAAAAAAAAAAAAAAAACAAACAAACAAAAAAAAAAAAAACATTTATCCAAAAGGAGAAATTAAGTGTCAGAGCATAGGGCATATAGGAAGATGGCTAATGAGGTAGGTGGGTAAGAATAAAGAAGTGCTGTTAGAAAGACATGGAGAACAAGATAGAGAAGAGAGAAAATGAGGAAAATTAAAGAAAAAACTGGGAAATAAAAACACATAAATGATGCAGAAAAGGAAACTGAGCAAGGAAAATGAAGAAGTAGGGAAGGGTCAAAATACATCTTCTTAAATGGTTTATTTAGATTGTTCATGTTTGTCCTAAAATGTTTCTTAGGCTGCTCTCAGGAACTGATTTATTGTACAGTCTTGTACTTCCAACAGGTTTTCTATTCACTCTCCCAGTAGCAAAGTTTCTAAAAATGCTTCACCTCTAAAGATCCAGAGCACTAAAGGTTAGGCTTTTCCTCTGAAATATGCCATGAGATCAAGACTGAGTAACACTAGAGCGATAAATGTTCAACCCTGTGGTCTGCTTGAGGGATGTTAGCTTGTAAAATTTGCATACAACACAGGATATGCAAGAGTTTCATGTTCTTCTGTAATAGTAGTAGGGTTGTCAACATAAAGTATTAGAATAAGTGAAAATTATTTTGTTTTCTTCCATGAAAATGTTGGGTCAGTCAAAAATATTTCCCACTAATAAAAACTTCTTTACACTTTGATCAGTTCAGACTTCATGTTGGGTTGCGCAAGATCTACCCTGTGGCATTTGCACTCTCTTAAATATTGCTTTGGTCTAAAGACAAATATTTGGGATGGAACTCCAGTAAAATGAACTCCCTCCCCGAATACAGAGAGACAAAAAATGCGAGGAGGTATAAGTGAAAAAAAAACAAAAACAATTTACTGACAAAATAGCACCACAAAGGAATACAAAGGAAACAGTTTGCTCGCACAAAAAGGGGAATTCACTTTATTATGTATCATATGGTCCCCCGGGAACAAAGGGGAAAGAGAATGGCAAAGGGTTCTTCCCACCATCCAGTCCCGTCTGCCCAACTACAGAAACAATGGGAGAACAGGGGCAAAAGGGAAAAGCAAGAAACCATGTTGCTCACAAGGAGTTACACTATTAAACTGGCCACTCTGTGTCACCCGGTTAGGTTCAGGTCCTGCTGCAGTGGCGGTATTAGTTTGGAATCGATTTGTGCCCTGGCTGGGCTGTGGAGGGGCGGCAGGGGCTGTCCCGACACGGGCAAGCAGCGAGAGCCGTGATTTGTGCGGCGGGACCTGAGTCAGTTTGCGATGGTTCAGACAAGCGGCTGGAGTCCCGCATGGTGGCAGCCACCAGTGTCACTTTTCTTCTCTCTCTGGCTGCAGCGCAGGGCAAGCAGCGGTGACCCCCGGGGCTGCCTCCGTCCCGGCATGGTGATGCAGTGGCTCCGAGCTTTGCTGCTGTCCCGGCAAGGCTGGAAGGCAAAGGGACAGCTCCTGGCTTGCTGCTGTTGTGGAGGCAAAAAGTGGTTGCCATCTGTGGTGGTTTAGTTGTCTTGGTTTTGGAACCAAAACTAAACCACCACACCATCCATGGCTGGGTCTCCAGAGCAACTCAGACCCGGGGCAAACCCCTCTCTCACTCTCTGCACCGGGTGGGCAGAGTGGCCCCTTCAGATACTGTAACGGTGTAACTATATATTGCTATAGCTCCCTCCCCTGGCTTGTAATCATAACAAATATGTAAAGATGTCTTAGCCTCCCACTGTGCAGTCACTTGCCCTTTGTGAGGTTAGCAAATCCAGTCTTCATAAATTAGTCCAGCTAGCTTTGTAAGGTCTCCTGGATGTTTTTTATAAACGGCTTTCTTGGAAAGGCATATTCATTCCCAGCCTTGTTGCTTCATCTTCCCTGCCTTAAAAGCTCTCTTTTGAGTGACATCATGTTTTAGATTTAAATCTGAATCAATTTGATACTGTTTGATCAGTGTATTGCATAGTTGCCTGTACACTGTCACTGTACCCTATGCCTGCCTGTTTTCATTGTCTTCATGAAGTCTTTAACTTTTTGCTATCATCAGAATAGGCTATTTCAAAGCTCTTCGCTTGAAAATAATGATTTTTTTTTTTCCAGTGTTACCTCTTTTTCCACTGTTGTATTTTGCCTCTCATCGTTAGGTGCCTTTTTCCTGAATCCCAGCTTTTTTTAGTCATCCAGAAGGCCCTCAAGGATTCCCTCTTTGTATCATATACACATATTATCTCATTTATCATGCATTTCACACTTAGATAATGAAATTCCAGTAAATTGCAGTCCTATATTTAATCTGATCCTTTTAATTTGTACATGTTTATGATGTATCAGGCAATGTGTCATCCACTTTTAGTTTGCACTTCATGAAGGTTCTCCCTTGTTCTTTAGATATGCTACTGCCATATCTTTTCATTGGCACAACTGTCAAATTCATCTGTCTTTTCCTAATTAATTCTCAATATTTTTTCGTTGCAAAGTTTTGAATCCAAGAGTTTTAGGTTTGTCAAGCAGCCAGACCAACTGGTTAGGAGTCAGTAGTCTCTTAGAAAGGGCCTAGTTCTACAAAGGAGCTGACCAATATTAGGCTGTGCTGATGCTACTGGGAACTATGGCTCTCAGGACATCTGGACATATGTTCAGCGTCCTGCAAGATCATCTAAATATTTCAATATTTCTCATGAAAAATGTAACCTGTCAAACGTAGGATGTTGGTATGAGCTTCTAAACCACTTTTGATCAGTTAGATGAAATGTTCAGTAGCTTGAGGCGTAGCAGAAACCCTGAGTAAGCCCTGCTTGAATGACTGATGTGTGAAGAAGGTGGTAATGAAGACATATGATCAGCACCAGGAGGCCAGAGATGATGGTGAGTAAGATGAGCAACAGCAGCATGGGAAGCCAGAGATGATGGTGAGTAAGATGAGCAACAGCAGCATGGGAAGAAAATCTCAATGAGAGTACAAAATGTATACATAACAAAGTGCAAACCAACAAAGTGTTGGTTTTTGTCAGTCAAAAAAAAAGAAACAAAAAATAAAAAACAACCAACAAAACACCACCCAAAAAACACCTGATGCTAATAAGATACAAATCTGTCACAGGTAGCTATTTTTTATTTCACCATACTATTTTGCTGTTAGAAGAACATGAAAACAGATAAACTGTAAAACCTCTGCTAAAAGGAAAAAAAAAAAAAAGGCCTTACATTTTTTCCACAGTAATGGAGAAAAGAGGTACATAAGGGTGGGAGGGAACACTTGGAAGTCCACTCCAGCCTTGTGAGTTTTAATTGTCACCTAGACAGTCAGAAGAAAATACCAGACAGGGACTGACTCTGTGATATCTCTGACAAAAACAGACGTTTCTCATCTAGAGTTGGCACCCCCAATATTTCATTAGGACCTTGCTGATTTAGATGGCTGGATGAAAGAGCTTTTGTATATCTTTCCAAAGTATACATTTCCTCTGAAGTCCAGGTGTGAGAAAGGGTGTATGTTGCCACATATGTAAAAAAGTGATTGATATTCTTGTAAAACAGTATCTTGACAGTCTGTGCAGTATTATGCAGTCACTTAGACATTGTCTTTTAAAAAGGCTACAAGAAATTCCAGATTTTTTTTCTTTTTCACTTAAAAATTTAATTTTATATCTGAAACCTACAATCATGCTATGATTCTCTATTTGCACATGTATCAAATGGGGAGGAAAAAAAGCGTTTTCAGAGATTTGCATTCTTTAAGGTCACCTTTTCTGTTCCAGACCTGTAATTGTTCATCATTCCTAATTACAGACTGTAAATTATACGAGTAACTGCCTATTTTATTCACAAAAAAACACATTAGGTTCGATTGAATTGCATGGTTTTGGGACTGTAACCCCAAACTGATAAACGAATGTTTATTTTTCGTGCTCAATAACTTAGTTCGCTTTTTGAACTTTTGATTGCCTCACAAAATATTCATGCAGTCTATACTGAACCTTTTACTTCAGTGTGAGACATCCTCTATTAACTGTGTAGAATATTTGGAAGATACATTCCTTGACAGACCTGTACCTTAAATTCCCGTGTTTTGAGCTGTATATAGGAACCAGAGAATTTATTCTCTAAAGCTTCATCTGATATTGCAGCAGTTTGAGATTTCTGATGGCACTTCAGATCAACAAGATATAGGTTATAGAAAACCTCACATTTCAGAGCAACGAGATTATCCTGAAAATTTGCTTTACGTTTAGGTCTGTAGGCTTCCCTTTGATCTGTTCTAAGTATTTGAGACTCAGTATATGAGGGAACACAGATGCTGCTTGAATATTTTTGAAGTGAAATACTTAGTGGATGAGGAAATGAACCAAGCTGTGGCACCAAAATTAATACAATAATGTACTTTTAAATAAACTGAACTGAATTCAATGGGGAGAGACAGCATTTATCAAGCTGCCTTTTTGTTAAATTAGCTGAGTGTAGAAAAAATGAAACATCACACAATTTTCATCAAGGACCAATGAGGAAAAGGCACTTGGCTTTCCCTGGAAAGTATTTGTTAATTATTGTGCCTCTTTATAGTCTGTTTATAAAATGTACTCTGGACAAATGCAAGCTCTCTTTGAGCTGACCTGAAGTTGTGCAACTGCCAAGATAAATCTAATAATTGTTGGCAGGAGAGTTTATCTCAGTTTATTAACTTGCATTTGGAGTCATGCTTCAGTGGTTACACTGGGTTGTTTTACCTCACAAGAAATTTAGATAAGGTAGTGACTCCCTTGGTGGGCAGTGGCATCAGATGTTCTACCTTGGCAGTATGCACCAAGAAATGAAGTCATAACACATCCTGCAGGAAAACAAAATCAGCTTTCATTTCTGGAATTCTTGAATGCTTTGTTTACATGATTGTCATGCTAAAATTAACCTAATATGGTGAACAAAAAAACCTTGAGAGATGTGACATATTCCTACATGTAATCTTTCCTTTTTGAGAACATTGGATATCCCTACAGATAGCAGTCAGAGAGGAGCTATGGGTCACCTGATGTGACCTTCGTGTATGTGCAAATATATCTCACACAAACATAGAGAACTACGTTTTCTGAAAATCATCACCTCTTGAAAACTTACTGGTTTGGTTACACTGTATTGATGATTATTATGTCTCTCCGACATGTAAATATAGCTAGATGTATGCAACTAGATGTATGCTTTAATACTACCCAGCTTTTAGGAAATTAGGATCCACAAGATGTGGTTTAGGTCAAAGTTTTGAGCAGATTACAAGGAAAAGCATTGCAATTCTTCAAATGGCAGATAAATTTCGTCTGGAATTTGTCACCCAAATTTGCCACATCTAACATTGTGATATGAGACTGATAGAATTAATGGGTTTGGGTAACGTTATATATTGCTCTAATTGCACTTGTAACTAGTACTAATGTATTTATTAACAAATTCAGTAATGTAATGGTGATAAAGTGAAGAAAATGAATTATGATTGTTTTCATTCATGGGATCTCATTTGCTTTCTTTAATCCTGGAGGAGTAGAGAATGATACAGTGAGTTTCACAATTAACCCTCCAAAAGTGATGACAGAATTAGCTGTCTTTACCTTATTATGATTTCATTTTTGAAGCCCCGAATCCACCAGCAGTAAGAATATAATATAAAATGTAGCATTCTGCCATTATTTGTTATGGCCTGTCTCTCAAACAGCTACAGTTGCACATTCATATGTTTGTATTGCTGAAATGTCAGCTTAGGTGGTTTTTTTCTTCTGCCTTATGTTCCTTGAATAATAGAAGTATTGATATTAATATACTGGCCTCACTAAAAGTGTCATCTCTTTCAGATGGCTAAAGTGAGTCACTGACTTTTATTTTATACACTGGACATCATATAGCTCTAGAGATCAATTTGTATGACAAATTAGCTGTCATTCAAGTAAAAATAAATCTTGCAAGAAATGCCTTCTATGCTGTTGTCCATGTTGACAAATAATATGTCAGAGATGACAGATAATGCGAGTTCCCATTAGATTTTGACGATGTAGTTGTATCTTTGGACTTTCTTCAGTAATGTTATCCTGTATTCAACTCAGGTTTTACTGTCTTCTCGATATCTACAGCTGCCTGGCTTCAGTCCCTGAAGTCTGAGAGTTACTGTGTGAAAGCAAAAGTTACTGGCAACTTAAGCTGAATCCTAAACTTCATAGTAAAATTGCACTTGGCTTTACCCAAGACATAGGAAACAAAGCCCTGAGCTCCAATGGGTTGGTCAAGCACTTTGTGTGTGAAAATTGCAATAGGACAGTACTGCTCATGGTGAAAGAAGTGTTGATGTGTGACTACAGCAGCCCCACATCTTCCAGACTCTTTACATGGAGAATTGAGCTTTGCTTGGCATCCTTCTTGGATTAGATTTCTCTCTTTATAGTGAATTTCACTCAACAATGCTAAATGACATCAGAATGAGAACATTGGGAAAAGTAAGTCCTTTAACAGTCAGAAATCACTGGTCACATGGCAAGGTACCCTCTCTACAGCAAAGTACAGGAATCAGCAGAGAACAGACCTGTCTATAGCAGTCGTAGACTAATGTCAGAGGTTTGTTTTGTGCTGATATAGTTGAAGAATGGCCAGAAATCCCTCAAATCTGGCTTTGATCCATCTGTTTTACCTGGATAGTAGAAGAAATGGCCAGCACTCAGTTTGAAGATTAACAGGTTATCTGAAATGGTACAAAACATGAATTAAATTTATTTATCTTTGGGAAAGATGAATAAAAAATGAAATCTTGTAAGGCACAGGCCAGAAGAAGTAGTTAAAGCACTAGAACAAACAATGAAGTAGACAGTCTGCAAGTTTCTAAAAGAGATTAAGCAGAATGGCAGTATGGATTCATAAAAATAAATCATGTCAAGCTAACTTGGTTTCTGCCTTTGATGAGTTAATAAGCTTCATATAAAAGAAGAATAAAGGGGACATATCTCTTGACTTCAGCAAAGCATTTGACATTACTCCACATCACAAAAAACCTCGATGTGGTTAATGCTTTTGAAATTGTTAGACAGATGGCTGACTAACCACAGTTGAAGAGTAATTATTAACGCAGTTCAGGCAAACTGCAAAGTGCACTCACATCATAGAAGGATTGATGCTTTATCTAGCATTAAACAGATACAGATATTCACAATATCCCCACAAAAATGTCTGTAGAATGTGCTAGTACTGGCCAGAGATATTAAGTCACACTGTATGTCCACTTTGATCTGTACAGCAGCATGCCTAGCAGAGACAGTGGAAGGCAGGTTAGCAAGACAGAACTGATTATTTATTAACATAATTGCTAACTAATCTTTTCTAAGTTGAGGGAGACTATGATACACATTACTCTAGTTTTCCTAGCAGCAGTTTTAAATCTGTCTTCTGACTTGCCTATCAACTCATTTTATCCTGCTCTTCTGTCTTGCCCATTATCTCAGACTCACCATGAGTTCCCATAAGTTCTTCTCCTTTTCTTATTGTATAATTTTTTGTTGTACTTCATTCC
Organism: Anabacerthia variegaticeps; assembly: GCA_035583185.1. Taxonomy (NCBI): domain Eukaryota; kingdom Metazoa; phylum Chordata; class Aves; order Passeriformes; family Furnariidae; genus Anabacerthia; species Anabacerthia variegaticeps. The sequence continues at coordinate 21,610,595 of JAWWEW010000078.1, forward strand.
TGATCTTCCTCTAATCTACTGTATTCTGTCCTAACTTTGTTTACACTTCATCACCCCATAATTCTTCTGTCCCGTGAATTCATTCCATTAGTGGTATGTGAGACTCCTTGCGGTGCCCTTATGCTCGTACCTTTCTACCTGCCTTTCACTTCACCACCTGTGGTACTCCTGAACTTTCTTCAGGGCGTCAAGTCCCCATGAAGCTCCAGGAAGCCTCACAAGACAGGTCCACTACCACACACCGCAGTGCTTCGGATTAGAGGAGCAGATGCTCAGATGTGCTTTTCTGCTTGTTCATCTGCAATCTCTCTCATCTGAGGCTGCTCCATGGCTTTGTCCAACTCAAGCAAATAAAAAAATAGAAGTGTGTTTGTTTGCAGTTATGTTACGTTATATTACATTACATTATATTGTATCGTACTACAATACTACTACATTGTAATCTTATTATATTATAATGTTATTATATTAATATGTTACAGAAGATATGTCAAGGATATGTCATGTTTCCTGCATGACTGAGGCATGGGTCAGTGCCTTCACATCTTTCTTTTTCATATCAGTTTCAATATCACTTCAAATCACTTTTAGTTTGACCCCCACTGTTACTACTCATAAAGCTTTAGGGCCAGGACAACTGTTCCTCTAGTACCCCATCTGTTTTTTATTGTAAGTCAATTTGCCATTTTTTTCTCATATAACTTAGTAGTTGTCCACTGACCCTCATAAAAATCTGTGTCAGTTAAAGTGTAGGAAGTGTCAATCCTCTACAGATGCTTTTCCCTAGGAAAACACGCAATAAGGTCAAATGTCAAAGGTTCTTGTAATAAGCATCTCTTTATTTTTTATTTCTGTCATACATTATAGTTAAACATTTTTCCTCAATAATACCGCACTGCATTGTTGTTTTGCTTTTTATGTTCTCTTTCAGGTCATGTTATTTCCTGCCTCTCAGCTGTAAATTCATTAAAATGACTGGATCTATAGTGATATAATTTTGTATTTTTCCCCCCTAAGGAGACTTTTTCATACCAGTGCTGTCCTGAAGATCCAATTTACACCCTTAAGTTACAGCATTTGATTTTGATTGAAACAATTGATTCACATGAATTCTAAGATAAATAGCTAACAGCCTGAGTTGGAGGAAGACATTGAAGAATTTAACTTTAATTAAATCCACTGCACCTTTACACATATGCAGGTATCAGACATGTCTGCAAGAATGATGTGAAGCTCAGCAGATACACTAAATAGCTACTCTGCAGCCATGAAGGGGGCAAATATTTTCTGCATGTCTGTAAACTTAATAAATCAGAGATTAATAGTAGAACATCCATACACTGAATATGATCTTGTAGGCACAATACCTCTGTGGTACAGGAGCAGAAGCTACTTATGTTCTGGTGGCATGTCAAATATGGATTCTGTATTCCTGGTATCACTTGAAAGTTGAAAAGATATTTGTCACTTGGATCAGATTTCAGAAGAATATATTTTTAGATGTGCTAAAACCCAAAAGTCTTCCCGCTAACAATGTTCTTTTAGAACATTGCCTTATAATCAACAGCATGAAGATACTTATAAAATTAATTATTTAATCGTTTTTATTTTAAGATTATTTCCAGTACCCTGCGCAAGTTTTCAATGTGTTTTCGTTGACTGGTGTAGTTTCATTATGTTTTGTCAAGAAACTGATCATTGTTGAACGTTGATTCTTCTGCCTGCCAAATCTTTGAGAGTTAGGCTCCTGAAAAAGATTTCTGAAATTACATGAAACTGTAGAACTTGATCTGTGGATTTTCTAGTTTAAGCCAGTTTAAACTCAATTTTGGGATTGAGGGGGCTAAATTCTCATATAGTATTATCTCGATCATTTTTCATCCCCATTTTCCCAGAACTTAGAGGCCTCTATTGTCTTGCCTGAAGCATGCATCTTTTTTTTCTGTTATTTACTGTATTGTTCTGTATAGCAGTATCCTTAAGCAAGCATTTAATAGAGAAGTTCATACAACTCCTAATTTTTTGTCCTTTGATAATAAATAAAGAAATCTTTTTAAGGGTAGGTGCTTAATATTGCACCAAATGTGCTGGCATCATTCACAAAAAGCTTTTGTTGCCTGAACCAAATTCAACTAGCTGGATGAAGTGCTAGAGTAAACAATTGTTTCCTGGGCTATTGGTTGACTACCACTTTGAAAATTCGTCACTTGTCAAAGTAGCTTGACTGACAGACCAAATAATTCAATAGCACTTAAACATCAGGTGTCCAAAGTTGCACAATGCTCTTGTATTGAACCGTCATATACCAAAGTATCAATTTATGTTTTCACTTTGTGCTTAGGATCCTATTATTGATTGTTGTTCAATTTCTCACTGACTGTCTAGTGACAAACAAAATGTGGGAATGTTAATGTAGTAAAAACTGCATTTAAAACGTTTCTTGAAAGTTTAATTCACCTCAACTCAAATGCATTTATTGAAAAGTCTGGGAATGTTCAGACCTTGTAAATAGATCGAATTGTCATTCATGCAGTAGTTGCAGTTGAGCTGCACATTTTCTGCCCACAAGCAAGAAAGCACTGCCGTGAACAACATTATTTTGTGAGAAAATAATAATTCAGTTATTATTATGCAGGAAAATGAAACTATTAGTAGTTATATTAAATATTAGAATATTTATTAAGATAATCTGTATTTTCAAAGATGCAAGATAAAAGTTAAAAAATCTATTGTAACAAGATAAATAAGGATATGGAAACTTACATAAATTAATTAGTATAATACAATCAATTTGATAACATCTGTTTGATAAACTATGGTGAGAAAGGCTTAACATTGAAGTTTCTTTGCAAAATAGGCCATATATAAACATTTCCATTAGGAAAGTTCAGAAAATTTTCATTTTAGTTGTTATAATTGATTTTAAAATGTTAGTATTGTATCTTGCTTTTTGCATATAACAGCCTAGTAAAACATCATAAGAAAGAGACAGCAAGACAGTAGTATGTGCTTGATCTTTGAGAAAGGAGAGATGGTCAAATATCTGGCCTTTTTCTGAAATCCTTTTGTCCAGGTTACAGTACTGTCAACTCACATCCCTGTGAACTAGTTCTCTCTCTTTGTTCAAAATAAGAAGTGAATTAGGAGCAGAACTTCTGATGTAGGTGCCGTGTCTAGGAGAGCTTAGAAAAGAGCAAGAGCTGAGGCTGCAGAGGTTCCCTTTGACTCATCCCCCACAGCTGCTGGGGCAGTGACTGAAGAAGGAACAAGTCAGCCACCTGTAACTTCAAAAATGGATTGCAGCCTTTGCCTCCTGGACCACACAGAGAAACTGATGACAGGGAAATTTGAGGATGCTGAAGGGGAAGCCCGGCCAGAGATTTTGCCAGGCTCCTCCTAATTTCATGCCAGGTCCTGACCAGAGAGAAGACTGAGATGGTGGAAAAGGTGGCTGAGGTACTTGATCAAGAAATGTGTGGGTTTGCTGGCCACAGATCTCAGCTCATGGGACAAGAGGTGTTTAAACACCTTACAGTGCCTTCTCCCTACACCAACATCTCCTCTACACACTTCTCCTGAGCCTTCCCTCCTGCCCACACTTACCCTCCTTGCTTCTTCCTTTGTTGTAAGAGGACAGAGTAAGAACTGTGGGACCACTTGGAAGACTATAACATGAAACAAAGCTCATTCAGTGATCAGGAGATCTGTTTCAAAAGTACAGTCCTGAACAGAATGAAAATTTTAATGCAGATGCACAGTATGAAACCTTCTACAAGGTCATGAACATCATAAAGTTTGAGGGCTAATGACATCCCAGTATTTGTGGTTGAAGGTGTTGTCTATAATAAGAAATTGAGAATATACCTTAAATCATGCCACCTCTTGGGTTTAAAGAGCACTTTAAAACTGTACAGTTCATAAGATGCATTTTGTATTGTGCTGTATTTTAAGGCCTCATCCATTTCTCCATGGGTGATCTTTAAGCAGGCATGGCAATTATGCTAAAGTGCTAGTAGTATTTGAATCACACGATAGACATTTTCATGTCTTTATGCAAATACAGATCACAGTTTATCTCTATAATTTAGAAAACTGTTTTCTTTGCCAAAGTGGTTTGGAAATCTGTGACTCCTAATGGTACATTTTTTTCCTGCAATTTGCATTGGGTGTGTATTGCGTCTTCAATCCAAAGAAAGAAGGAAGCACAGTGTTGAGGGCCACCTGAAAAGCTGTTCATTTGTGAGTATATTCACATTAGAAGTGTGCCCACCCCCTCTTTCCTGGTAGGTGAGGGCGTACAGCTCATTCTTCTAACATGGGAACTAACACCATTATGGCTCTAGTATTTTCTTGTTTAGAGTGCAAATGTGTTATATTTACAAGTGATCTCTCACCAGCAGTTTATACCAAGTAGCTTTCATTTCCAAAGCCCTCTGTAAGACAACTGGCAAGCAACTACTCCTCTTTCCTTTCACCTCATCCATTCTCACAGCCAGTATTTGGATTTTCTTTTATTCCAATTCATGAAGTGAGGATGGTGGAAGGTCAGTGATTAAGCTCAGTCATGCTAAGTTCTGTGAAATGCACAATTTCAAGGAAGGAGCAAGGCTGGGAGGACATAAAGCTTTTCAGAGCTGTAAGGCACACAGAGGGGATGTGTCAGTTCACAAACTTAGTAGCCACAGCTGTTTCTTGGTCCCATGGCCCTGTGCTCTGCACTAGCTCAGGTACTAGCTTGAATGCCAAAGACAAGGTTTGTAGGAAGAAATGCTGGGGGACACGCGTGTCAGGTGTTGACAACAGTTTTCCCCCTGATCCATTTCATCTTAAGTGTTTGTGATGAATCATGTGATGTTTTGGGAAGCTGGTAAGCATGGGTCGGGGTGAGTCCAGTTCTGGTTCTGCCCTGCACATGCTGGTGGTGAAGATGAGGGACATGACACATTCTTTCAGCAGACGTCTTAGTTTCATGGTAGATGCGTGAAAATTGTCTGCTAATGAATAGCCCATGTCAGTTTTAAGATTTCTTTTCTGACTGATACCAGGGTTGGTTGAGTTTAGATGTTTTCTCCTACTCTTCAGTGAATTTGTAAGATTATAACGTATTTCCTCTTCTTTCAGTTCAGAGCATTTTTACTGCTGTTATGAAAAGTTTGAGTGGGGGAGGATTTCTTACACCCTATTCCATGTTCCATGTTCAATTATGGGCATTTGTACTTGGGGTGCAGCGTGAGCTATGGACCTTTATTTTTCAGCCTTGCCATCTTTGATTAAAATGCATTCTGCCTTACACTTGGGATTCCTGTCTTTCCTCACACAGCTACCCAGTGTTGCTGTATGGATTCTGCCTTTTTTGCTTTTATAGCTACAAGTAATAATAATGCTGCACAATTCCATCCAGTAACCTCAGACATAGTAGGATTTGCACACTTGAATGATAACTTGATTGCTTTAGATATTCATACCCTTGAACCTCTAAAGTTGTGCTTTTCTTTCCAAACATGACCTTGAGGCTTGAAAGTATGTTGAGGATATTTTTCTTGATGGTAAGAGAAGGTTTTCTGAAGCTTGTTAATGTTCAAGTTTTTAATGCCATGCTGCTATTTGGAAGTCTTGTCTACATTGACCAGTGGGACTGTTTATTTCCCATGCTGCTCTATTACAGAAGCAGACACAGACTAGTTTGACAAGTTTTTCCAGCTTTAATGTCTTATTTTCCAATCCGTCTTTTAGCTCTTCTTCTCTGACTTGGTAACTTCACATATCTTGACCAGTATTTCCAGTCACTTCAGAGGCAGAATAATTGAAATTGGACCCAATATTTGTGACTCATACATGCTTTTGCTAAAAAGACTTTTGTTTTGTATCAGGTACTCTGTGGAGAGTGTTTACTAATTTTTCTGTCCTTTATCTATGTCAAGCAAATTAAGGATTGGTAGGATGTATGTAAAGATATAACAGGCTTGTAGACTCTTATGCTAAAGCTCTTTCCCTGTAAGATACCAAATTTGATTATAGACATAGCTACTAAGGTAGCTCCAAGTTCTTTTGCAGAGTGTTATTGCCAAAGATGATTTTCAGCTTCTAAGGTTACCAAATAAGATTGAAAAGCTTCCAGGAAAATTATCTCAGAATTTTCTCTTTTATGGTCACATTATCCAATGAAAAGGCAAATCTCTTTTTTTTCTGTTCTGGAGAAATAATGATGATAACTGATGGTCTCTAGTTGTTGTCCCTTCATTCTGCAATGTTGCTTGTAAAAAAAGAGAAAACCATCCTATTCTGATTCATTTGATTTTCATTCTTTTAAGATTCACTCCTGAAATGAATGGAAAGGACTGTGTAGAGTGAACATACCTAGACCCTTTTTTTCAGGTGTTCAGATTTGGGTCAGGCGAAATATTTTCACAATGTACAGTTTTCAAATTTTGTTTTATTTGAACATCCAAGGTATTTTGCAAATGCATTTTCTAAATTAAATGTTTTAGTTTTATTATTAAGAAACAGTTTATACTTTAACTGCTGAATAATGTTGACATGCACTAGAAAGTGGAAACATCAAAAATGCAGTGTTTGCTGTGGGTGGAACAGAATTTTTCTTTTGAAATAATTGTGGTTTAAAATTATCAGCTGATCAAAATTGTATTCATTGGTCAACCAGAAACAAATTATTTGTTATTTCCCTCTACTATTCCAAAGAGGAATTGTTGTTCAATTCCTCATTTAAGAATAGACCTGAGTGCCTTTGAACAAGACACATAATTTCATTACTTCTCTCTTCCATTTTTTAAGAGGGAAAATGCCAAGAATCCCTAACTGCTAAGAGTACTGAACACAGTAATCTGTTAATTCTGTTCCTATTTTAAGATTCCCAGCTCATATGTTGAGCAGTAGGTTAATATACCCAAGAAATGCTTTACTCTTCAAACTGCATTAGTTAGTCTAGATAGTCCATATAGTCTATAAATAGTCTATACTATTTAACTGGAGTAAAGAAAACAATGAAAAGGTACTTGCTTATTTGGTTTTCAGGCAGGTTAGATTACGTCTAGGAGGAAAGGAGTTTGCAGACTGATACGCAAAGAGGAGAAAGGTGGTAGTAATGCACTGGGAGATTCTTTTAATGTTAGTGGAAATGCTCCTACACTTTTCCTCCTAGAGTAGTTTTTCAAGTCTTTTACAGCTAGTACAGGACCTGATATTCTTCTTATTTGAAATGCTTCTTATTAGATGAGGTACAGAAAATCCAAAAGATTGTGAGATGATTACTACTGTTTGCCCTTTTGCATAGCTATCCTGCTATCTCTTCTGCCCTTCCTTTCTCAGTAACAAGTAGAGGCACTGAAAACGACCTGAGACAGAAACTGGATGAGAAATATCCTGAGAGGCTGCACTCATCCTTGGTTATGTCTCAGATACATCAGCACAATCCTCAAAACATGTCAGATTTTCTCTGGCTGTCAGAGAATATTGACACACTTCCAAAGGGCCTATTTTGCTAATGTATTCAAGGAATACATGGCATGTCTTCCTTGAAGAGGATTTTTTTTTTGCTTTTAGTTGTGTCAAGCAGTAAAATCAATGAGCCTTATTGCTCCCAAAATCAAAGAATGCTGGCTCCTACTGCTCTGTGGAACCCTAATCCTGGTGCTGTTGTTGCTGCCCTTGTGACTTCAGGAGCTCTCTACCAGCATGATATTTACTGCCCTTCCTAGCATGAAGGGCCGGAGAAGAGCCTTCCTAATTAGACCTGGAAGCTTATTATGAAAAATGCTCTGTTGATGTAAAATACATATTTTATTTTCTTTCGTTTGTGAGAATGGAAAGAGATAAATGGGAGGGTCACTCTCCTGCAAAAAATTTCCCTCCCTCCATCTAGTTTTTTTTCCAATGGAAGAAGTATTGTTATCTTTAAAGTCCTATTAACCTTTCCCTTGTTTTCCCCCACTTTTATTAAATAAAACAGAATTCATGTATTTGAAGTGGAGGTTTAATTTTCATAATCACCCCTTTTTAACTTTTTTTAGTTCTCAGGCTTTCTTTGCTACTTACTGTAAACAAAAGACTTTTAACATATTGTATTTTACTTGGTATCATTCATCAAGTTCTCAAAATTGAGGAATTTTTAAAGGTTACTAACATAGCAAGTGAGGGAATTAGCTGTGTCCATTCCCCATCAATTGTAGGTAACTGTGCAAGAGCTGTCTAGTCCAGAAGGAGTTGCTGGACATGTGCCATCAGTGTTATGCTTGAAACGATGACAAAGGTGAGACCATTCCATAAACACATTTTCCAGGCTTCTAGGTTACTTTTAGCAAAGTGAAGCAAAAAAAAAGTAAAAAAAAATAAAATCAGTGTTGCTGTGAGGAAAAAAAATATTGAAATTTGTTTCCTGAATAATTTTAAAAGAATAAGTGGGGATTTTTTTCTTGTTTTCTGCCTTTTGTTGAATTTGCTTCTGGTTTGCTTCAAAGTTACCAGGATCTGGCTTGAGATACAGCAGCAGTGTGCAAGCTGAGCAGGGCTTAAAGTACTTTGAGTCTCATGTAAGGGATTCTCCCATGTGTACCATGAAGACATGACATCTGCATAACAACTTGGATTACTTGGGCAGTGAGGATTGCAGAGCACTTCCAATCCCTCCAAGGCTGAGTGGTGACAGCAGGAAAGGGAATAAGGACTCTGTCCCCTTTAGTCAGAAGGCAGAAGTTTTGAGATGAATTATGACTGCAAGGAAAAAATGTGTACTTGCAGTGTAAACTGCAAAGATTGTATCCTACTGGGAAATGTGAATGCCATTATAATGCTACCTCCCATACATAATACATAAATTAATGGATTAATTTAATTATTTACCTTTCAACGTTTTCTCACCTGGCAGAATGGAAATGCTAGTAGTAGGTTTGATAAACACAAAAAAAAAATTATGCTATTCTTCCTTTATTAATGACCCTTAGTGACTGGAAAGTCTCAGACTCTTAGAATATATGGAGTTATCTTTATAAGAGACAAGAAAAAAACACATGGTGTTGTTATCCATTCATTGATTCAGTTCAAAGCTGAAACAGGATCTCACATGAAATTGCCACTAATACTGGTTTCTCTTTGAACTTTCTAAGAATGTTGCTACAATTTTTGTCTTCACACTATTTTCGGAAAATTGCAGGGTAATATAAATAACCAATAGCAGAAGAAAAAAACCCCCAACAATCACTTTATGGTTCTGTTCATTCTTTGGAGGTTTTGATTGCTGTTTTTCCTTTACCCGTTCTCCTGCTGCATAGACCAAATCTTGGAGTCATTATTCAGTCATTCACTTCTCCAGTGGCTCCTAATGAGATAATTAGCCAGTGTAAAGACTTTGGACACAAACTAACTTAGGTAGTGAGCTGGAGCCTGTATGGTCACAGTGTGTCAAATTGATAACACCCTTGTCATTTCTTCAGGCGTACTAGGGAGGTTTCAACCAGACTTAAATCCAGAGGGTATTTTTTGTTCATTTCTTCTGCATGACCATGACTTTGCTAATATTCTATGTAGTATGCAATATCCTATAACTGTCTGGGACTGTATAAATAATGGAAGGAATTTGCATGCTGACCTGCAGTTATGTCTGTTTAGAGCAGACAGTGAACTTGCTTGGCTTGTTAATATTCTAGTTCCCCCGTAATCAATCTGCTTTGATATTTATGTGACCCAATAAAGTTTATTTTTCTTGGGTTTTAAATTATGTTGTTGCATCTCCCCTTACATCTCTAACATTCAGTCTGGCTTGATTGCCATTTGGATCATAAAATGTGGATATCATGCCTTCATTTCTCCGCTCTAGTCACTTGCCTGTATGGGCATGGAGGTTTTACATTGCTTTCCTGAACACTGTAAGATGGTTAATTGTTGTACAAATGCAGTCTGTTGACCTACAACTATCCCCCAGATTTGTCTTTCTCAGCGTGCTTTCTGCCTTCTTTGTATTTATGTTATTTAAAGCTCAGTTCCTATGTACAGAAATTAACATTTTAATATAAAAATGCCGCTGTTTTAAACAAACACCTCAGCTACTATAAAATAAATAGATAAAAAGAATAAGCATACTGAGTCAGTGGACACTGATAAAGTGCAGGCACTGCCCTAGGCTATCTCTGCACAGTGCAGGCTTAACCCACACATCAGATTTATCTCCTTTTTTTTTTTTTTTATGAGGTCACTAAAGACATTCTCTGTTTCCAAAAGTAATTTTCGGTCACCAGTGATAAGCAGAGTAATCTTTCCCAATGTTTCTTGTAGTTTGGAACTTTAACTGGAGGTGGTGGGATTTTAGCAGACCAGACCCGCTCCTGCTCCTATAGTGGCAAACTGCTGGCACTCCACCACCTGCAAGCTTATGACCAAGCAAAGAGGATCCCTTCCCAGACCTTGTACTTTTAATAGCTCTGGGAGGTGCTTGAGTACCTGTCGTCTTGTCTGCTAGATGAGATAAATGCTGTATTTATTGCATTGAAATGTCATATTATTTTATAATAAATATTTAAACATGTAAACAATTCCAAAGAATAGGTGGGAGAGATGTGCTGCTGTGATAACAAAAAATAAATTGTATCATACACCAAAACATCCTATTAAGTGTTTTTAGAAGATGACAACAGCTTGAAAATTGTCCTCCTCTGCCAGTCTGATACTCATGTAATGTTCCTCCTGCACATTCTCTGCCATGACAGACCCAGCCTTCTCAGGGATTCTTGATGCAGTCACACTGGTGCTTGAAAAGATGAGGTCCTTGTCTTAGTCCAGCCTCAGACTTTTCACCTTTCTTCTCTTCGGTGCATAACTGTGTAGCAGTGGGTTAAGCGAAATGACTGAACTGTCATTACAATCAATGGAATGTTCCCTCAGCATTTTACTAGAGCAGGGTACAGTCCTTAGCATCTATTCAAAGACCACAGGCATCACTGATGTCAACAGAAATCCTCTTACTTACATTGCTGAGCCCCTAAGCCCCGGGTGGAGAGGAGGGACAGGACACACAGCTAATGTGTATGTAATCTGTCAGGGAAGGGAAGCTTGTCATGGCATTGCAGTTTTTCCTCTTCTTCATGCAGACTCATTAATTTGCTAACCCAGATGTTTCTGAGACTGGCAGATCTATTAATCTGTATATTTTCCAGTTTGCCAAACATTAAATTACCAGAAAAGTAAATAGAAGCTCTCATTTACTTCCAGTGCTTAAAGTCTCCTAACACAATCTAGAAGTGCTTCAAGCAAGAAACAAAAGGGAATAACTAAAGCCTACATCATTCTTGAGGTTCCATTTATCTTCCCATAAGGGAGCAGCCTTCTCTTCTGGAGGACCTCTGTGCACACATGTTAGAGTAATTTCCTCTGACAGTTCTCATGATAGTGAGGAATATTCCTCCAGTTGTCGTATCTCCAGAGGCATCCCTGCCTAAAGAGCGTGTCTGCACTATTAGAGGAATCATGTTAATGGGCCTAAAGTGTTTCAGTCAGGGAACTGAAAAATTCAGTGAGGATATTACAGAGAAGAAGTATTTTATTGTGGGGATATGTCCTCATGTGGGCTATTGACTCATCTGTATTTAACTTCTCACAGCCTTTGACTTGACCTTTCACTTGACTCCCTGTCCTGCCATCTTCTTGGTATGAAAAATTTTAGCCTTTCATCTGGCCTGCGTGAACTCATAAATTCTGGTTGCTCACACATGTAATCACAAAGCAAACAAAGTGGATGGAAAGAAGTTCCTGCTGTAGGAAGTGAGGCTTTTACAGATTAGACAGAGGAGACCATGCAACATCCTGCTCCTCTCCAGCCAACTTTTGTTTCTCTCCACAAAACACCCTTCCACATCTCACCCTATGTGTTATGCCAGGCATAGCTTGAAACAGGCCACGTTCTCCCAATAACCTGGTCAGTACATGAGTAAGTCCCAGTTCGGCCACTTCAGAATGAAGTATTTTTGGAGAGCTGCTGAGCATTCATTCACCTTATGGACCCTGGTCTAGACCCATACCTTAGATGAAAACCCAGGAATATTAATCTTTAAGAAGACACTAGTGGGTCTGATGTCCTCATAATGCTTAAAATAGAAAGCTGTCCTTTTATTCTGAATTTGTTTGTCCTATCTAGTGAATTTTTTATGCATTCAGGAATAAAAAAAAAATGTGTCTAAAGGATTCACAAATGTTCAGAAACAACAATTAGAAAAGCTGTTTGGGTTTTCTTCTGGTTGGGAAATTAAGCTGAATAGGGCTATTTCAATCACACTTGTCTTCAGGCACAGAGGAGTCTAAAATTCAAGACTCATTGTTGTACCTCTATGACCACAGAACTTACAGGTGAAATGAAATTCCAAGAAGTATTTGTAGCGGTATGCTTAACTTCTAGTGGTGTTTTTTTTTTTTCTTTTAAATTTGACCGTTTGACACTTGTTATTTCTGCACCTACCAAAGTGATTTTCCATTGAAATTAACACTTCAGGCAGGTATAAATGAAAGGATTGGTATATTCAGACCACAAAAATATTCTTATCCTACATTAAAAATCAACAGCTCCTTCTCTTTTGGGGAAAAAAAAAAAAGGAAAAAAAAAGCTGACTAATGTACTCTTCATTCTTGTATCTTTGCTGTCCAAAAACTAAAATTACACTAAGCTTTGTGTATTGATTGTCCTGAACTTACTTGGCAAGGATGGAAACTCAGGATTCATATAACAAGAAAATTGACTCTGGGTCTATCATTCACATTATATTGGTGATGTTTGTTCTATAAAAGCAGAAGACTCATGAACTGTAGAGCTCTGGTCTGAAAAATTTTGGCAGGACTGCCTTGACCACCTTGAGTAGTGGAGTAAATGAAGGGATGAAGAAATTCAGCCTAGCATGCACCTTGCTCTTTTTCTGAATGAGGCAGCTGGTAAGGACGAGAACATCAATTTTTGGTTGTTACTGTCTAAAATATGCAGATGTAGAAGCCTTAACTCACAAGGGGCATTACTGGTTAATTAAAGAGGTTCATTGATTTATTCTTGGCAAGGGACTGTTAGCCAATGTTCACTTCTAGGGAAATATTGAATTCAGATAGAACATAAGATAGGTGAGAAGATATACTTTTCTTCCCTGGAATAATGTTTCTGTCTGATTCTCAAAATAGCAATTATGTACACCTTCTACTGTTAAATTATTGTCATTATTAAATTATTTTAGTCTTGAAATAACTGCCTGCAATTTTATATCAAAACATTAATTACCATATTTAATAAAGTATCATTGTTCAACAAAATATAACTGAAAATTTGGGTTGGAAGTACAAAGTTCAAAGATGAGAGTCATCTTGCCTCAAGAATTATTTTTAGAGCAACACTTGGCACATATTTGACAGCTTACAATTAAATGTATCCTTTTGAATCATCTGCTGCTGGTATGGATTTTGAGATTCTATTGTGGCAACGCATTTGCCTGGAACCCTAACCCTCGTGATGCAAATATTCAAAAATAGAACCTGTACTATTTGTATTATCTATTTGACTATGCATTAAGTGATATTGAATAAAAGGCTTGTGTAGAAATCTCTTTCATATTTTCATAGCAAATAATGAGCATACGTTAAGAACAAATTATAGGTATCTGAACTTAATTGGTTAGATGACCCAGCCTTCTACAAATGAATACTAATGGAAGAAAGCTGTAGTAGATATAAAACATGTGTAAGAAAAGCAAACAAACAAATAAGCTTTGAACCTGTGTTTACAGGTACAGTTCCAGAATGAGAAGCAAGAAACATTTTAGCAGCTGTTTTTCTGCAGAAGAATCCTAATATCACCATGCTGCAGCTGCTGGTACTTACACATGGAAGAAATCCAGATAGGATTGTCCTCCTTTGGCCCCTGCTTGTGTGTCTGTTTTCTGTTTTCTTTTCCACTGGCATTTGAATGGACTAAAATTGAGATGGCCATAGTTTGACTGTGCTGTGTCAGAAAGAAAATTGAAGCGTCTGTACTGTGTCTGAGGATGGAGCCATAAGATACATGGTCGGTCTGTGTGTGTGTGCAAGTATGTGTGTACAACCAGAGTCAGCCTACATGCAGTGGCCCTAAGTTTTGTAAACCTGCACTGACTGCTGATATGTAGGTGATATTTTCATCCTATACAAGTTGGTGTCACCTGTAAATGGCAGAGAACTGGACTTCTGTGTTTGCAGTCCCTTTAAGTCACTGTGAATACATTACATTGTCACTTTATATATATAAAACACAACTTGGGTTGAAGCACTTGACTTTCTGGAAAACCAGACAGCATCTTAGTGAAAGCAGATGAGCATCAGGAAACTGGGGTATTTTCTCACTGGCCAGGCTAATTCTCCATCATACGAGTGGTTCATAGCAATGTTGGCTACTTCAGTCTAGGACAATTAGTCTCAGAAAATTCTTTTTGTGAGTGGCACAGTAAGATATAATTAACTACTATATGTATAACTAGTGATACTAGCAATGCTTGTAGTCTCTAATAGAATGTTATTAACAGCTTTCAGTCAGTTCATTACAAGAAGGTGCTGCTTATGTACTTGTTACTCAAGAGGGGTTTTTTCACAGTACATCCAGTGTTTGGCTTAACTACCATTTTTAGAGTTCGTTGGTGCAATGGTAAAATAATACCATGTGTTTCTAGAGAATTGTGATGATGTGAGTGTCTGCTCAAAGATCAAATAAACTGATTACCCTGTATCAAAGCTGAGTTAATCCCCTGATGTTTAGTTGGTGTACAGCTGGGAGTTGGTCAGCTGGAGAACAACAAACAAATGATAAATAACACCTACTCCAGAGAGCTTAATTTCTCTTGTATGTTGGATTTTCTAAGTAGGATTGCATTCGTCATGAATAGCTGTCAATTCCATCTTGGCTCATTTTATTACATTTGGAAGCTCTGATTCATGCTTTAGGAGAACAGCTACATTTTATCAACCATTTCTAAGTGTGCTGAATTTTGGCATACAGTTTGATCCTTGAATCTAGGGTAAATTTCCCATTAAGTGTAAGTGCAATGTTTGTTGTCGCTGAGTATTCATTTTTGCTTCAAGAGATTTTGGTCTTTTGGGCTCAAAACACTGCATTTTTTGGTTATGATGACTGTTGTACTGCTAATTCAATGGTGAGTGCTGTGTCTGCCCAGCCACAGTCTGGCCCCACTCCATCTCTTGTAGAAGAGCTGTGGTGGTGTCAAGAAAGAGAAGCACACTGAAACTCTCAAGCCTCAGATGTCCTGTGTCCTCTGAGTTTCCCTGGTACTTTGACGACTTGCAGTTTTTGGATATCCAAACCTTTGCCCTGTTGGGGCTGAGGAGAGGCAAGTCCAGCTTTCTGCACTTGCCCCACTTTGCAAACATAAGCACCAATGCATGTGCACACAGACAGACAGCACCACTCTTTCCAATTGCTGCATAAGGAATAATTTTATCAGAGACAAATTGCTCTTAACAATCTGCTTTTGTATCTGTATGAAACTTACCTATCCTTTCTTGCACAAAGTGCAGTGACTCAGGTTTACTTTGTGGTCTCTGGAACTTGAACTAAATCTCAGGGAAGGTTCACATTCACTGTTCACATACTCCAGACGTGGCAGGTGCTGCAGTCACAGTGGGAAACAACTTCCGCCCCCAGAGCAGTGCTTTCATCCACAAATGTGGGTTTGGGATTGACATGGTTGTAAGCTTGGGCACTTGCAGGTTCTCTGTTCTCTTAACTCAGAAAAGGAAAAAAGTTTCTACTTTCTGGCATTAACTAGAGCAAGTCAGAGATGGGATAGCAGTCCTCAGATTTTTCCTTCAGTGGGGAAAGAAGATAATAATTTGCTGGAAAGAGTGTTATTCTCACTATCAGTAACAAGTTTCTAGATACCGATATGAGAACTGGCCCTCAGCAGTTTCCCATAATCATGTGAGTGTTTAGAGTGAGGCAGAGAGGGACAGATTCAGTGAGAGCAAAGAAAATGTTACAGCTGAAGGAGACCACAGCCTCACCACCTGAAATGTGAATTACATCATATCAGATTGGCAGAAAAGCTAGCAAATAAGTTGCATCCCATTTTGTTTAGCTGGCAGGCAATAAACAATGGTCAGCCTGCTGCCTCATAGCACTCACTCTCTGTAGAACCTGTGGTTTGAGTGCCTTTTATTACCCACTGGCTTTTCTGCTGGTTTCATAAAATGTGATTTTTAAGAGCTTGTGTGACCTCCTTAATTCATCTTGCAGTGCCAATGTGTTTCAGGGACTTCACTATGTATATGTGATCTAACTTGATCAAATACAATGAACTGTAGATGCTGTGACACTTGTGAAGAAAGACAAATATTGAATGGAAAAGAGAGGGTAAGTCAAGTCCCTGCTAAACTGACAAGGGAGTACAGAAAAGGAAGAGAAGAAAAACAGTAGAAGGTCATTTAAAGGGCAAACCTTATAATATGCCACAGAGGTCAAGAGGGCAATGATATTTTGATGTGTAAAAATGCACATAAAATTATAGTAGATAAGCTTATGTATTTTGGAAAACCTCATGTTACATTGGCCAGCGTACAGGTTGGAGGAAGATTTCTCTGTCAGCAAATCTTCTGATATTACTTTGTGCACAAGGAGGTCAGCTCTGGGCCCTGGGAGACACGGGTCCTGCCGAGCTGCTGAAAATGGTGTGAGTAGAGCCTAAAGAACCAAAATAAGCCCAGGGTTGTACTCCATTTGTCTTCACTGTGAATTATATCAACTTTTGCTAGATTCAATTGGATCAAGGCTGGATTTATCACGTTTTGAATTAAATAGTTTCCACTTACAGGTATGCCAGATACTGGCTTACAAATGTTTTCAGTCAGAAAAAATACAGGATAGATGAGAAATTATAACAGCACCAAGGGAGAAAAAGTATGAAATAATTGAGTTCTTCTGGTGTTTTGAAAGCTGCTTTTTCTTCCAATTAAACTCATTTCTACTATGATTAGGTGCTTTTGGTTTTCTCCTTCACTGTGAATGTAGAATTCAGTCATTTTTCTCTTTTATAAAAAAGCATCCATTAAGATAAATTTCAGTGTGGCTCTGCAATATGATTTGTGACTGTCCTGGGATATCCCTTTGTTTGTGTCATCAAGGATTTTTTTTCCAGAATATTTGTCTAAAATGGTTATGTCAGAAACATGAAGAAAACTGGTCCCTCCGTGGAACAGAGCTTTTCATAGCACACTACCCCTGTCACTGACAGCCACTTATAAATCATGAAAATAATGATGGATGAGGCACCATCAAAACTGCCTTCACAAGATGTAATTTATAAACTTCACCCCAGAAAGGTGGGTGCAACCTGGCAGTCAGTAGAGCAGCAGCAAAGGGGTGGCTTCATATTATGAATGAAAGGGTGTCCCGTGAGCCCTGAGCCACTGCCCTTCCTCTGGCTCATGGTTCTTCAAGTTCCCCATCAGAGTCTTCCACAGTTTGAGGTGCTCGCTCTGCATCCTTAGGGACTGTACATGTGCTGCTTTCTATGTTTCTGATCCAGTCATTTAGTCTGTTATTTTGAAATAGACTTGTGCATGTCCAGTCTTGAAATTTCTAGGAGAAGTTTTATTTTCCTTTTCAATAATGAAAGTAAAAGTCAGAGTTACAACCTATGACTGATGAAGATAAGATATTCACAAGTTCTCAGCATTAGTTTCTCCATAACTATGGAAATCAATATTCACTTAAGGGTTTTACTAAACAGTGGTGTAGAGTTAGGCTAAACCGGAACACATTTGAGAATCTCAGACATTTTCTGTGAGATAACATGTTCACAGCTTATACCTAAGGTTAGATTCAAAAGTAACTGCTACAAAAATTAAGAAAAACTTGCTTGACTTTTCCAAGGTATGGCAAACGTATTCGTGATAGGGATTGTGAATCCCTGGAAAGCAGAGTTACATTAAAAACAGAACCTTAATTTTAGAAAATTTGGTTTGAATAATATTGTCTCACCTCTGTGCAATAAAACAGAAAAACATTAGTTCCAGTAATCTCAGGTGAATGGTATATTCCAAATGATCTTTGAAAAATATGGCAATAAAATAATATAAAACAACTCTGGCCAGTAGGTAAAATTTTGCACAGAAAAGAAAACTATAATTCAAAAAAGTGATGCAAAAATTCTTGTTGAATCAATAGAGAGTGTATCTTGAAGATTTTCTTTCACAGGTTGAAACTTATTTACAGGTTAACCAACTGTAATACCTGGGTCCTTCTGCAGAACATGGCCCTTCTGCACCTCATTTTGAACATATCAGATTGTTACAGAAAACCTGATGAAATAGCTAGAGCTTATAAGAAAGCCTGTGGTGTAGCTAAGTTTTTTCAATTGTGTAGAAAATGATACCTAGATTTAAAATGCTAATCTGTAGTGTTTTATATCTGTTTCAAGATATCAAATTTGGTACCCTCTACACATAAAAGGCACTCAAGTCCTTAACAAGTTACCCTCATTTTGACAAATGCACTTCTTTTACCTGCTGCTATTTCTGTGTGAGGGAGGAAGGTGACAAAATGCTTCAAGTTAGATGACAAAAATATCTTTCCTACTGTTCAGTAACCTTCCTGCACCTGGTCTCCATGGTGCCGTAGGATGGGGAGGCCAAGAGGCAGGAAGCTTCAGTTATCAGTCTCTTCAACATGCCTCCCTGTGTGGAAACAGGGCAGGCAGAGGTTAAGCAGCAACATTTCTCCTGTTAGACTACCAGCAGCTCGCTAATGCTACTCTGTGCTCAGGTACAACTGAAGAAAAGAATAACAAAAAAACCCACTGGCAAAACCATAAAGGCCTTGCTGTTCACTTGCAAAAGAGTCACTGCAGTTCATTTTGCAAAACTTCCATAAGAAGAACCAAATCTTAGAAAATTTCCGTAGTTTTTTCACCCCTGTCTGTAGATTGACTGGAGGAAGGAGTACAGAGGGGGTTCCTGTGCTTTTTTCTCCTTTTGAACATGCACGTTATGTGCACACTACTGCATCATACACTATGGTCACAGACCTTTTTCTGCTCTTCTCCATTGCCCTAGAGCCAAGAGCAGTAATTCAGGAGCAGCTGGAGCCCAGAATGAAGTCAGGACCACCTTAGAGGAACTTACCTGTATTTCAGTAGGGTTATACGGCAGCACTCACTCAAAATGAAGCTTTCAGCTTACCATAAGCCACACGCTTCCTCCCTTATCCCTGAGCTTCTTTGCAGTGCTACAGAAGCCCAGGTGAAGGCAAATCTGGCAGGCAGTCCTCCAACAGACAGAGACCTCAGCAAGGTCTGTGAGCTGGAGCTGGTCCTGGTCCCCTGTCAGGGATGCTCAGTGGCTGCCTTGCTTGGCAGCCACTGTTGATGCTGGTCAACCTGGCCACGACCATGTTTGGCTGCTCCCAGACTGTTTCTGCATTAAAATTTTGTACTTTATTTTTCTGCTAAGGTTTTTGTTTGTTTGTTTATCTTTTTCAAAGTCCTAATAGCCTGTTGTCAATTTAAAATGAAAAGCCTAGTATTTACCATTCTGGGGGAAATAGTTAGGAACTCATTGTTCTCCAGAGGTGCTGGTGGCTGTGGCTGATGCTGTGTCTCCAGATCTGGTGTGCCGTGGGGCCGACTCTGGCACCGTAGATGCAGTTGCAGAAACCTCTTCCTGGCACAACAGCCGTCTGCATGATCCTTCATCAAGCTCTTCCAAACTGCTCAGAAGAAAGACATTATTGTGGGCTGAGTAAAATATGTAACATCCTTTCTTCCTGAGAAAATTCATATAAGTTTGGGGCATTTTCCTAAAAGTCCAAGAAAGAGAGATGTGTTGTTCAATGTTATTAGAAAAAGTCTAATGAGCTTTAAGGGAGCAGTATTTTGGCTAAGGTTACTGTAGGTTATTTTCCAAATACGAAAGACCCTTGTTTCTATCCTTAACAGAAAATATGAGAGACCACCAGCTAATGTAAACCACATCTGCTGTCAGCCCACCATTGTATCCCTACACCATGGTAAATGCCTAAAGTTGTCCAATTGGCTTCACTCCAAAAGGGGTTATGGAGTTGGTGAGAAATCTGCAGAGAAATACTGACTGGCATCTCCACACTGCTGCTGGTGCAGAATCACAGGTGCTGAATGAAGCACACCTGAAGAAGGACACGGACCCAACAAAGAGGAACTCACTGCAGCCATGCTGCGTGCCATCACTCTCCAAAGCAGAAATCAGCCTGTGCAGCAAGCCTGAAGTTCAGGGTGGTTGTCATACACAACCTCTCAACTGCCACCAGGTTTATCACAATTGTAAGTGTAATCTGTTGTAATTATTACAAGTTAAAACATATTTTGCTTTGCACTCTAATTCTGCCTTTAGTCATGTTTGCACCACTCTCACATCATGGAAGTGCTGGAATGAAGACTGCAGGGTGGCTTAATGAACAGGTATTTTTACTGCAGAGCAGGATATATCAATAGATAACGTAGACCTGCTACTGCTAGCCATTGCTTTGCTTCCCAAATCTAGACAGTGCCTTGGTAAGTCAACTGTGACACTGAGCCACTATATCTGGCAGATTTAACTTGCTTTTTTTTAGTCTGGTTTTTGTTGTTTTGTTTTTGTTTTTTTTTTTAACAAGTCAACTCCATTTATTCTGTAAGCTATATCTACAATACGAAGGACTCCCAACAGAAGTTGTTTCCTTTATTACATGGGGTTTAAGTATAAACCTTTAACTAGAATGTTATTCCTGTCTTCTCAAATTAAACAGGAGGATTGTATGGCAGTTTCAGGGAGAGTAGAACAAACATAATTCTATTTTGTGTGGGTGAATTTCCATGGAAGGCAGCTTACTTTGCTTTGGGCTGCATTTGGCAGCTTGTCAGTGTCTGCGTTGGGAAATTGGCATATATTACCTCTTATTCACTGGATCTCATTTATAAAAGGGAAAGGCAAGTCCAAAAGCTACGTTAGCTGCAGCTGAAGTCAGACTGGAGTCACAGAGATGGCTTAGATTATTTTAGAGAAGATTTTGTTATAAACTCACATTCCAGTTTGGGTTGACATAATATTGTTATATGTTTGCCCCATATGTTTATGATTTTAAACAGCTTGGGGGAAAACAAACAAAAAGTGTGCCTCCTGCTAGAGGGACCTATTGGCAATATATTCCTGGGCAGCAAATTCAGATGGTGAATTGTGTCTCTCAGAACATCAGTCAACCCTCATCAGCAAAGGAGTATGCAATTCTTTTATTTAGTCACTGATACGGTCTTACTTTCTTAAAGAAAGGAATTTGAGAAACAAGTTATCAGTTAAATTAAATTCTTTTTTTATTCTAATAACAGACTTTCTTACCACGCTTTACATTTCTAGTAAGGTTTTCTTTTAATGTATCCTTTTCTACATTCCGTACTTTTTATATAGTCCATAATGGAGAACTTAATTTAAAAATCTATATGATATCTCTAACGTGCCCAAGAAGATCAAAGGAAATAATTTTTATCTGTATTTAGTGACAAATATAATGACAAAAAAGAGGTTTCTTAATTCCTGGTGTTGCAATATAATTGACGATAAATTAATGCTCTTGCCCTGCCTCTCCTTCCACAGTACAACACTGTAATTGTTTCCACTGGGAAAGATTATCGGTGAACACAGAATAAACAAGATGTGAGAACATGTTTTATTTACATTTTCATCCAGCTCTTAGACACATAGAGAAGAAAGGATGGGAAATATGATTCTTTGATTATCAGGTTATTTTTTGTGGAAAGAACAACCTCCAAGCTATTCCCTCTCCCCTACAGTCACTGCAATTTTCTTCAGAGGTTGATGACTTCTGGATGCAAAAAAAAATTAAAAATTCAACCTTTTCATCTTCAAATTGTAAATTATCATTTAAGATAGCTCAATTTAGGAATGAATGTCCTGAGAAATGCTGAGCTATTTCTCAGCTGCACCACCTCTGTAATCTTATCTGCTGATGAGTCTCTTGGCCAGCTCATTTATCCCATGTGGAACTGTCCCTAACTTGATTCTGTGCTTGGTCCTCACAGAAATCATGCTAGGCTACACCAGGAATCACCAGGCAGCTAAAATCCTCTTCATTATGGTAAGGCAGCATTTCCAATACAAAACTTTTGTGGTTTTTCTCTGATACTTTTACTGAAAAACATGCTTGATTGAAATACTCATGCCTATAATTTTCCATCTGCTCAGAACGCTGAAAATAAGTTCATTGATCTACAGAACCCAGTCTTGTGAAGCTGATATTCCCAAGGACACTGCATCCCTACCTGCTCTCTAGAGCACAAGAGCCTTTGGACTTTTTGTTCTTGTTAGTGTCATTTAATTTTTGTCTTTCTACTAGAGTAAGTGATGGAAGTAGCTCTGTTGTTCCCTATTCCAGCAACTGACAGTTGTTTCCTGGAGTGGCAAAACAGAGCTTCAGTGAAGTGTCTGTGCAGTGGGATCTGAGGCTGCGGGAACAAAGGAAAACTTCTTGCTGGAGGGTTTCTACTAAACTCAGATTACATGTTCAGTCAGAAATAGTGGTTTTGCCACCAGTTTATCAGCATAAAAAATAATTTTGACATTATTCCAGTTTTCTTAGCATCTAGAAAACATATCTGGAAAAAACACACAGAATTAGGCTTTAGTCAGGAAAGCACCAAGGCTCACGGCAGGTGTTGAAATGCTATGCAGAACTGGGTCCTTGCAGGGAAACACAAATATATGTATATGTATATATACATACATATCTCTCCCTATATGTTATACATATGTATATATTTCAGAGCTGGAACTCTGGTACTTGGCACCAGACACTGATTAACTACAATTACTTACACCTGTATTTGAGAAACATACAAATATGATCTATACAATATTAGATGGCCTGACCTATTTGGCAGATTGTTTCAAGTAATATTAGCTGCTAATATTAATGGAAAGCAAATGTAATAATTGGTGATTCAGGCAAAATTTGGGGAAAACCCAGAGTTACTCAGAGCATTTGTAGGAAAAGAATAAAACTCTAAGATGGACAACTTGCCTTTGACGAATACCACAGGTGCAACAGTTTTCAATACACCTGTGCTGGGCTAACAGCAATAAATGAGACTCTGAGCTCAGTGAGCTGTGCCAGGCTCACTTCTAATAACAGTAATTCCAAAATAGTAGGTGAGAATGAGCATAGAAATGAAAAAGGGAAATCAATATGCTGTCTCAGTCTTGTTGAAATAAGTCTTTCACTTTTTTTAATTTCTAACAAAAATCTCCCCAAACCAATCCTGAAATATACTACTTCTTGCTGTATAATTTACCATTCCAGAAAAATGATAAATATATTACAAAACAAGCTTTGGAGGACTGTGGGCATTGAATCAAACCTGACAGAGGATTTTAGGGTAATAAATCCCCAAGAAGGGGAGGATCACAAAGGTGATCACAGGTGCCCTGTGAGTGGCAAAGGCAATTAAAAGCTTCAGGAGCACTTGGTGGTCATTAGAAATGATCTGGCTCTTGTGAATACTGATACCTAGCTAGCTATAAGACCTGCACTATCTACATCCTAAGATTTAACTACAATTTGCGGGAGTAGCTCCCACACATGGGAGAATTTACAGTTTTTTCCGGTTTAAGCATTCCTATCTGAAATATTTATGTTCTGCCATTGTACCACAACTAATTTATCAGGAGCTTTTGCACAGGTAATAAAGAGATGTGGAGGACAGCAACATGTTTCCCCTAGCAATATGGTAAATAACTCAGCTGCTTTTGGATACTCTGGATGATCACATTTCTTCATGTATCTAGTAATTTAAACTGATGAGCATAAAACATCTGTTCTAGTAAAGGTAAACTTTCATCTAGCTGAAAATGTTTAGTATTGTCACATATTTGAAACAGAAAGAGGAATGAAAAGTTGAGGATTGATGCAGTAGGAATGTGTGGCTGTTGCTGCTCCTCAGCTGCATGTGCAGCACAGAGCTGCCCAGACTCCCTTTGTGATGAGACAAGGAAGAGCTGTTATTTTGATCATCTCTTCTGACTTTCTGCCCACTCCAGGCTTTTGAGTTTCACATGATTATTCTTTCAGCAAGCCCACAATTTCCCATGGGCCTTGAACATTATTCTGCATTCAGACTCCAGGCTCACCCAGGCTCACCCAGTTCCCCTTATGCTGCTCACTTGGGAAATGCTGCCTCTCCCAGTTTGTGCCAGTTGGGGTTTTGTTGTTTCTACTGCGTAGGTAGTTGTCTTCAGCAACTGCGCAAGTATAGCTTATTCACTTTAGAGATTTTGCTTTTGCTGAGTACCGTATCCACTTTCTGACTGTTCTTGTGTGAAATTGTGCAGGATTGAAAAAAAAATATTACTTTTGTCTTTGTCAAAATCAACTTGTTCAGGAAAGTAAGTACACCATCTTCAGAAAGACACTTTTTCAATGTTTTGTTTCTCCAACTGTTTGAAAGCAATGATTTACAAAGCCATAGTGGAATAGCAAATGTAGATAAGGAAACCAGTCAGCAGGTGCTTGCCATCTGCATTTAACTGTAATATAAATGCCAATTAATGCAAATGTTGACAGTTTGTTAGATCTTCAATACCTGCCTGAACAATAACCCTAAAAAGTCAGATGGAACCTCTTTAAAGCTGCTTTTCACTGTAAGATAAAGTTCATCTCTTGCACAGAGGGACTTTCCTTCAACAGTGTGGCTGTTCTCCATGTTATGGTTCAGAGGGCTTTGCAACTACTTTGAGAAGAAGAGCTGATTTTGAAGGAAGAACAACAGCTCTCAAGTGTGAAAATCTCACAGGTGTAAGGTATTGGTGTATGTTCCCCAACTTGTTCCTCTTTTCAGTCACCTGGGATACAGCACACCTTCTGAAAATACATGCCTGCTGCCAGGAGGAGGATGAATGTGCTGCTCCAGAGCTGATCTTTTTGGTAGAAGACCATAGTCTTTCTGAGTACCTCTCTGCAATAACTTCACTCAGTGCTTTTCTCTACAGAGACCCCTGCTAATCCAGTAGTCTGACAATGTGCAGGATATCTGGATTTGGGCTGCTGCAAATTCCCTCAGAAATTATCCATGCTGAATATAATAAAAGTGCCTACACAGTTCAGTGCTTCCATGTCATGTCAGCAGGTGTTGTCCCAAATCAGGGCTACTGTCTGCCAAAGGCACAGGCTCACAAGGAGAGCTGAGAGCGATTTCTCTGCAGCAGTGCGGCTGCTGCTTTGTATGTTGACACTTTAGTTGAGCAGGTAATTTGGTAAAACTACAAATGAGAAATCTGGATATTGTCTTCTGTGCTCTCAAAGATGTTTTCTGTGTAATCTGGAAACACTGAGTATATGACTTTGTCTCAGATACACAAGAAGGACAGGTAATTTATACTACTAGAAAGAAAAGTGAGTATACTGGATTTTTTCTTTAGGCCATATAGGTGCATTGCCATATATCTAAGCTTAATTTCCAAGTATTTAACTTTTAGGTACTTGTCTGAGCATAAACCTATTCTTTTCAGACGGAAAATCCTTCTTAAATACTTGCCCTTTTCCAATCAGAAGTAGAGCATAAATCAGAGTTATCTCCCATGTCTTTTGTAATCTTATACATTTAAAATCTGTGAGCTAAAATTAAGAGATCAAGCTCAGCCTGTGCAACAACCAGCAGCTTATGAGTTCATAGCACAGAGCAAACAGGTAGGCACCTTATTTTTGGTTGCCTACTGACAATTCCTGTGGCTCACTCATATTTACTGGGTGTGATGGAACAGATTTGAAGTACTGGCAGTATTTTGTGGCCTGCCCTGCAGCACTCCCCCCATGCTGTCAAATGTGGCATGAAACTGGGTCTCTAGTTTCATCTGGAAATTGGAAAAACAGCAGATATTCTTAAAAGAGAGGTTTATTTGCTATTTGTTCTTGTCTTTTGAGGACTGTGGTCATTGAATCTGTACACTACATACACTCTAGAAATGGTTTCAGCTTATTAACTCCAAAACCGTCAGAACATATAGTGGAATTTACCCACTTAGAGATGTGGGTTTAACTACTGCTTAAGTGCCTTACAGAAGTGAATACAGATTGATGTTGCAGAAGGAGGCTGCAATGGCAAGCAGAGATGGTTTAACTCCCTCCCTTGGCAGCTGTTTGATGGGAGGTAGCTCCAGGGACAGCAGTGGATTGTCAGCAGTGTGCTGTGTTGCTGCTAACACTTAGCCAGGTGGGCTTTGTTACATGGTGCAGAGCTCAGTGCTGCTTGTGGGTGCTGGTGAGGAGTTCCCTCTGTGCATGCACCTGGGAGAGCTCCTGAGCTCTCAAGCGCTCACCTGCTCACTACAAATTCAATTGTTTTACCCAGTCTGGAGAGAGGATGTGCAAGATCAAAGTAAAAAACATTGCCTTGGAGTTGTGTTTTCCTTGAAGAGTTCCCTCACTTGCAGCTGTAGTCCTATCTTAGACCTGTTATTCCTATCCTAGACCAGCATTCCCAGCAGAGTAATAGTCAGCCTGGGGATTGTTTTGAGGCAGCTGTTCTTCAGTAGTCAGGGGTTCTTCTATTTAGTTTAATACTTTATGCTCCTGTTTTATATTCTGTAGAAGTAGGTCTTCTCAAAGTTGAAGAACAGCTAGTGCTTTTTCTTCAAAGCAGTCTAAATGCTATTCTCTAGTGTGATCAGTGACAGCCTGCATGTCTCTGACTTGTTACATTAGGAGTGCCTAAGCATAAGCAGTAAGGTAAGAGAATAGAGCATGGCCACTTTGAGCTTGGAAAATAAAAGCACGGCAGAACGAACAACTGACAATTGAGCAACAGGGAAATTTAATATCTGGTTTGACATCCTTCAGTTCATTAAACATCTCAGGGACTAATGATGTCTATGAGATAAATGGTATGTATACTATTTTATTTTCTTTTCCCAGACATGGTAAATTTTATCATGTGCATTATAAAAAGTAAGAATATAAGTCACTAATAAATAATCCCTAAATATAAGCTAGGAATAAACAGTGGTGTAATAGCTTAACATAGCTGAACTGGCATAACATCACTGTATCATTTGTTGCTTTCATTAGATATTAAATTTGGTTATTCTTATGTGATTGCAGAGAATAACTAGTTGCTCTGGAAAGGCTGAAGAATTCTTGAGTGTTTGCTCATTGAGAGATAAAGTACACAGGTACAGGCTAAAAACCTAAGATTGAATACTCTGCAGTTGAATCTTTTCTCTACAATAAATAATTGCCCTTCCCTATAGCACTAGCTGTTTCCAGGCCTGAATTGTCCCTGGGATCTGCTGCCTCTCCTGAGGACAGGGTAAGGTGGCACTGCTCAGTTTGTTCCAGTCCCAGGCTGCACTGCCCACAGGATTTCTCCTTCTCCTTCTCCTTCTCCTTCTCCTTCTCCTTCTCCTTCTCCTTCTCCTTCTCCTTCTCCTTCTCCTTCTC
>JAWWEW010000078.1:21639491-21719740 GCA_035583185.1 Anabacerthia variegaticeps
CTTCTCCTTCTCCTTCTCCTTCTCCTTCTCCTTCTCCTTCTCCTTCTCCTTCTCCTTCTCCTTCTCCTTCTCCTCCTCCTCCTCCTCCTCCTCCTCCTCCTCCTCCTCCTTCTCCTCCTCCTCGCTGATGGCGTGTCCCTCTCCTCACCTCAGCTCCCGTCCGGGTGTTCTGGGGGCATGGAGACACTGGTCACAACCAGAGCCAGTGGCAGCCTAGTTGTTTGACAAAAGTGTGTATGTAACTTTTGGCTGCACCTAGGAGTCTAATACCAGTTTTTCTAGGGAAAATTACCGTGATTTTTTTCTGGGGAAAAAAAAAAGTTGTGTTTTTTTGTTTTGTTTGTTTGTGTTTTTTAATTTTTTTTTTCTAGCAGTAAACTTTAAAGAAGCACGTATCAGGAAGGCAGAGAAAAAACCCTCTAATGAACAGAATTTGTGACTGGTTCATATGCTCTATTAGAATGGGCTACTTACATTTTTTAACAAATTTCAGTAGTGATTTCAATAGATCAGGTCATGACTACGTGTGTTTCCTCTTTTTGCCATTATAGTCCTTTCTGGTATTCTTTTATACAATATAAATCCCCAATAAATCACTTTTGTCAGTGCCTGGGATTCGTGTGTGGAAATGTCAGATTCATAAAACACCGTGCTAAACCTGCTTTTGTAAATCAATCACAAAGGAGTTTCATTAAGGTCACAGTGTTAGAGGAAGGCAAAAGCTTAAGAAGATCCATAAATAATGAAAAACTAACTGGAAAATATTTGGATGAAAAGTGATTAAAATTCACCAGTATTTCTTCAAAACAGTCCTCATTTTTAGAAAGCTGAGAAGTCCATAATCTCTTTTTACTTTTTAAAACCTCCTTTAGAAAGTATTTAATTCTGTCTGCAAGCAGTGCTCTTCATTTGCCAGACAGAGTAGCCTCGGATATTTGTTGGCAGGGCTGAAAGAGGAGTACAGGAAGAAAGTAGTGTGATGTTACCGAGACGGTCATGGCTGCTGAAGTAAAAATATTTCATCCTCCCTCTGTACCACCTGCAGAGCGAAGGATGCTACAGAGCGACATACAGCTCTCTGTAGCTCCTCAGTACTGAGACACAGAAAATCACCATCAGAAACAGGTAAGTGCCTGAGGATCTGCCAAGCTGCATTAGCTTGTAGCCTGTCCTCTGGGAATATTGCGGGTTGCTCTTTTCTTTTTGCCAGTTCCTGTTGCATATGTGAGAGCAGCAGGACCTCTGTGGTGCTGGTGTTTGTCTGAGCCTGTGGGGCTGCAGATGAGGTGTAGTTGCTTTGTGGTACCTGATGTTTAAGCTGCTTTTGTCAGTATTGCTGGGGACTTTCCCCCACCTAGAGTCTTCAAGGCATTTGGGTGCTGACCAATATCTCCTTGTAGGCTTCACTCTATGCAAAGCTCTCTCAGGCACCATGATAGATCTTGAAAACTGTTCTCATGCTGACCCAGTAAAGACTGCTCAGGAGGTGCTGCCCCAGGGCTGGAGAAGTCATTACTGGAGAGAGCATTTGTATAGCCCTGTGCCTGTGTGCCTGGTCAGCTGCTCTCCATGCCATATTCATCCTGCTCTGGGTGAGCATCTGAATTTGGCCCTTAGAGGTCTCTTTCTATACAACATATTTAATTTATACTAATGTATTGTGGTATTTTTTGCAGCTCCTGATGTACAGGTACAGCCTGAAAGACTAAATTTGTAGTTAAAATTATGCAAGTTGTTCACTCTGCAGTATGTACCAGATGCCACCGTCCTGCTTTAGGAAGAGACAGCCTCACTGACCTGATGTTCTGGCTCTCTTACATCTGAGTTATATGGTTCTGTTTTAGAGCACTTAGGGGGGTAGGTTAGGGTCAGGTTGTTATCTTGGCCATGTCATCTACCTTCACTTACACAAAAGTAAGCAGGCCCAAGAAATTTTATCCTGATATTATTATTCTATATTTCAAGGCATTCCAGTGTAAGCAGCTCTGAATGTAGCAGTGACCCCTTTACTACTTTCTAAATGAAAGATCTCTCAAGCCACAGGTTTTTCCTTTTTTTCTAAAAAAAAAAATAAAAAGGGTACAGAGCTGAAATGAAATTCCCTAAGCACAGCCAGTGTCTCCTGTGCTCCTTTGCACTATTTTATATTTGAGGCACAAAATAAAAAGTGTATCTTGACTGTGTATAATTAATGTCATGGAACTGTGATCCTGGCATGACACGAGCTGTATCACTGAGAGCAGAAGGTAAGAAGAAATCATGATTGCTCAGCAATTTACACGGGAGGATGAAGGGGAAAGGCATTTTAAATTAATAGTTCTAAGGCCTTGATGTTGCCCTGCCACATTTCATAAATCTTTTCTGAGCAATATCTCCCATGAAAGGGACTTCACAGTCGCTTAGGGAATACCAAACAGGTACCCATTTCAGGAGGAAACTGTTTTTACATTTTGCTTCAAAATGCAACCCATGGAAAATAAGTAGCATTTCATCTTGTAGAGTAGCACTAAATGTCTACTAACCGCAAAGAAGAGTCTTTCTTCTCAAAACCATTTATCTTTGAAACAATACCTGTCCCCTTTGATAAAAGGTTGAGTTCTCCCCACCTTGCTTGAGTGCCGCAGCAGAGCGTTGTCTGAAGGCTGGACCCACGCCAGCAAGGTGGAAATGCCCTTTGCCATCTCTCAGACCAGCTGTGAGCTCAAACCCCAGCATTCCATGTCCCTCACAGTACATGGGTGGCTCTGCCTTTACAGGGAGTTCTGCAGCTTTGCGTGCCCTGCAAAATCATTTCCTTCCTGCAAACACTGCAGCACATCTCAGCCTTCCTTTAAAACAACTGGGCCACAGGTTTGGATACCTCTAAGATTTTGGAAACGTAACAGGGGTGGGAAATCCTGATGTATGTGGTATTTTCAGTAGCAAGCTTGCATTCGGAGTGTTTCACAGTGGGAGGTGCTTCTCTTCAACATTGCCTCCCCCCTGCCCCCAAGGATTTCTCCGTCTTTTAGCAGAGCTGGAAACGTGTCTCACAGCATCTGAAATAGGTAACAGGTAACCTTACATGTTCTATATGTTCTTCTCAAAGACTTCAGTGGTGGAACTAATCAGTCTTCATGTGCACTGATTGCATTAATTGACATTTATAACACAGTAGCTAGTACATAGTGAGAGAAGGATAGATGACCTGCTTTAATATATTCAGTAGCTGTTTATGCTCCTTAAAGTTTTGCTTCCAATGCAAAAAAAGCTTTTACCTCACGTTGCCTACTCTTGAGTACTAAAAACACTTGAGCGATAGCACAAGTGACTCCCTTATGACAGTTATTTCCCAAAAATAATTTCTTATGCCTCCCTCATGACTGTCATTTGCTACAAAATCATTTCCACTATCATCTGTATGGAACCACTAATGCGTTTTGTGACTAAAAGCAACCACTGCTTAGCACTGAAATCCTAAAAAGATTGCAGAGGAAAAACAAACAGGAAAAAATGGCACCATGTGTCCACAAGCAAAGACACAATGAAGGGGTTGGAAGCGGAGGGCAAACTTTCCCCTAAGCTGGCAGGGCTGGCAGCAGCTGTGAAGAGGTCACAGTGCAGGGGCCAGAGGCCGCTGTGCCCTGATTGTCACAACAGCCACAGCAGCCACTTCTTCTCAGGGACACGCATGGGAGAAACAGTATCATGCCCAGGGAGGAGAGGGGATGCTGAGAGGTTTAATTTGTGTTTCCTGAAAAGCCTGGGTGGAAATGGCATGTACCTAACCCTGTACAGCACACTTGGAGGAGAGCACAGCCCCATGTGTATGTCAGGACTGCC
This sequence comes from Anabacerthia variegaticeps, assembly GCA_035583185.1. Classification (NCBI taxonomy): domain Eukaryota; kingdom Metazoa; phylum Chordata; class Aves; order Passeriformes; family Furnariidae; genus Anabacerthia; species Anabacerthia variegaticeps. Next base: position 21,643,314 of record JAWWEW010000078.1, read on the forward strand.
TCCAGTCATGCCCAGCAGCTCCATTTCACCTTCCCACTCTGCAAGCTGAGAGGCTGGTGCAGCAGCTATGGCCCTCCAAATATATTTGCAGGCACAATGGGAAAAAATATTAATTCTCACTTTATTTAATTGCAGATAAATAAATTATTTGTTGAACAGTGGCAAATTTGCTCAGTGAATGTTTAATGCTTTCTATTTGATTGAATCTCCATATTATTTACTACCCCCCATTTTTGTTCTTCTCGGGCAGCTTCCAGCAATGGCTGGCAATCTTTCTGCATTTCAGCAGACTGCATAATAACCGTTTTAAGTAGAGTGATCCGTTAGGGTTATAATATACTCATTATGGGTGGAAATTAGGAAGCTTATTTGAGAAATGTGAAGTGCATTAAAATAAAATGAACTCCCAAATGAGATCTGGGTTACACATTAGGGATACCTTTTCTTTAAAAGCCAGAATTTACAAATGTGCAGGGACTGTAGAATTTTGAAATGAGAAGTGTGACTTTTACAAACATGTGATAACAGCAGGGCTAATTGCAGATGATTGATTGAGAATGTACTTCTGCCTGGGAAAAAATGAAATGCAAAAATCTGAGTGCAGGAAATCCTAGGGAACCTTTTTTTTTTTTTGCTTAAGTTCAAGGGACATTTTGAACCTGTGTTGTCTCTAGTAATAATTTCAATGACAGCAGCTAAAAATAAGCACTATGCAAACACAATGGAAATCACCAGTGTGAGAAGACATTTGACTGCAACACGGTCCTTGTAAATTGTGATTCTGATCTACTACAAAAATAACTCCTCTCTGTTTAGAAGTGCTGTCCCATAATGTAAAAGTCAAATAGATCCAGAGGGCCAGTCACTGCCTCTTCCTGATCTTAACAAGAATGGTCTTAGAAATAAAAAGTCTGAAAGGCTGTATAGTAAAATTTTAAGATTATGTATTGAATATGTAGGCTTTTCTGTCACTGCAGAGTTAAGATTTAAAAATAACCCTTTTTTATGTGGAGTCAAAACTGAACATGATTTGGGGATAGTGCAAATGTGGAGCAAGAAACGTCTTGTGAGAAATACTGTCCAAAATCATAACCATCTAGCTGAGATAAAGTGACTGTGCCAAGACTATCCTGCAATTATGATTTTTAACTTGTGACAGCATTTTTGTAAAGAGACATTTTTAACAGAATGTCAATGAAGATGCTGATGAGACATCATGGCAATTACTCCAAAAGTTTCTTTTGAAGGCCACATCTAAATGAGGGTACAAACGTGGCCAGTCTAATTCCAGCTTCTCGCTCCCTGTTCAGTACTGGTTTTGCTGTTCTGTATCATTCTTCTGAAGCCTCTCCAGGTCAGTTAGTGCTTCACACGAGCTGTGTATCAGCTGTGTTGCTGCATCTGGTTACAGAGGTGTTTCTGACTGTGAGAGTCTAATGAGCAGGGCTCAAAAAGCCATGAGGCCACAGCCCAAAGAGGGTCCTGCCCATGCATCCAGCTGGCTTTGGAAATGAGCTCTGAAACCCTATCAGGGTGTACAGCAACTGTCTTGGTGCAGAGGTGAGGGCAAATATTCCTCATACGTACAGGAATTAAAGAGAGGCAGTTGTTTTAAAAAGTGTGACCTCCAGGGGAAGCAGAAGCATTTTGTAGAATTTTATTCGATGCCTGTGATTTCAAGAAGCTATTTTATTTGTTGTTGAGCATGAACTTCAGTCCAAAAGATAAAATGTATCTTGAAAATTACAATAACATATCTATATGGAAAAATGGAATCTGTAACATGCACCTTATTAGTAATTAGGAGACTTGGTTGGATCTTTAGATCTACCACCATGCTATCTAAAAGCGTGGTAATGGTTGATTTTTAAAAGGTTTTCTTTTACCTTGACTAAAATAAAGATAATAATGTTCCTGCCATCTCATTCTTAGTTGGCTTTCTTTACTGCCTCTGTAGGAGAAGTATGTTTCCTAACTAATTGCTAGTAACATAAGAACAGAAGCCCTCAGCACTATCACTGTGATAAAACAATTTATAAAAATAATAGATCAGATGGTTCCTAAGTTACATGAAGTGAGTTAGTATAGTCTAACATGAAAAATAATAATGCTGAAAGGCAAGCCTGTAAAAGGAGTTAGCTGAATAATTCATACTTAAATTGAATCCGATACATTTTGCTCATTTTCTCCATTGACAGAAAGCCTGTATACAGTTGACTCTGTAGATTTGTTCTGTATTTCTATGATTCATGTGCTCTGTAGCTCTCTTTTGGAATATTGTCTGTATCGTTTAACTGTGACTGTTGCACAAGACACATGTCGTTGCTTCTCATTCTTGATGGTGCAGTGCTAATGCTAACAACCAGGAATCTCATACTAATGTTTATAGAAAAACAAACATAAAATTCACTTTCTATAAATATTTGAGCATAAAAACTTAGTACTTGCTTTACATGAATATTGATAGCAGTAAAATATAGCATTACAGGTTTTCCAAATGTTCATGCAAAGTTAAACAAGGTCAAAAGCAGATTCTTTAAAAATGTGACTGAATATTTGGGCTGTTTTTTTCCTGGGTTCAGAGCTCTGGCACAATTCTAAGCTGTGCCATTGTTGACAGGATTCTTTTGTTCTTTCTTCACCTTAATTTGTGTTTCTTATATGTGAATCCTGACACAAGTTTACAAATGAGAGACTCCACCAATTAGCACTGACGGTGTAAGATGTGTGCTAAGGACACCCAAAACACTACAGCCTTTGTTTAGTTCCTTGTGAGCTTATTTTAAGGACTGGCATGATGTCCCTTGCTGCCACACATGTTCCCAGCACAAGCCTGCTGTCAAATCAACAGGGAGGACATGATCCCTCGACCTTATTGGTATTTTAAGATAACCACTGGAATACTGGCAGTGGGTCATTGGAAAGCACATTGCCTCAGTTTACTCTGTCTGTCAGTGTGCCAGGAAGCCCAACTAAGCTGTTTTTAAAATACCACAATAGAACCAAATTTTTCTAAGTCCCCAAACAGCAAAGCAATTTCAAGAACATAGCAAGATAAACAAGGAGAAAAATATGAAAGCAAAACAGTAAGTATAGGATGGGTATTCTCTCAAAACATCATGTGTTAATCATAGACCACAGCCAAGAAAGGAGAACACAGGAAAATTCTGAATAGTGACATTTTGTAATTGCAAATGGTATGGTGGGTACCAATAATGTTCATCATATGCAGAAAACTTAGGAACGCTATCTCTGAGTGATGCTTGAGAAAATGAGAAAAAAACTCTTTTCCTGTCAAAGAGTGTGCTTTTCCCTTTTGATACTCAGCTTCTGCATGAATAGGCTGATGGTGGAGTAGAAGAGGCCTTTTGTGATTTTATTTTAGCTCCTGTGTTGCTCATATCATGGAACACGGTCCAGATGGCAGCTTGTGGACTGATTCTCATATGCAGGACTCTGCAAGTCTGCCTTCTCACCAGTGCAGCCAGATACCAACACTTCAGCTGGTTTAACAACTGCCCCTGCTGCTTGTGCCCACACCTGCAGACGGTGCCTCTGTGGCTGTCTGTGTCTCTGCATGCATCTGTGTGGGAGAGGACAGAGGACTCTGAGGCACGCATATTCACACATGTCCACCTGGCATCACTAGGGGAACTGGATTCCCTGCATTTTTCTAGCCTGCCTGGATCCCAAAATCGGAGTCCCTCTAAATACAAAAGTTAGAGTACGTTTGTTCACAAGAAATATTTCCTCTGAGAGGCTTTTTTTAAGAAGAGAAAAATTGTCTCTAGGTACTTATAAAATAAAATTAATCTGGCATTTTATTTTTTGACCTATGTTATTGGATCAGTGGATTTTTTGAGCACTTGTTTGTGGAAACAGAAGTAGAGGGTGGAGGAGCTGACATTTCAAGGATGTCTTTTTTATTCAGAAGAAATCAAGTATAAATACATTTTAGATTCATGAATTTGTATATTTGTATGGAGTTATCTTTTTGATAGAAATACAAGAACTGCAACTATGTGATCCTGTGCTAAAATTCAAGATGCCCTTTCTGCTGGTGAAGAGCAGGTGCTTTTTCCAGTCAAAATACTTACAGCTTTATTATGTAGGAAATTATTTTTCATACTCTACTCTTAAGGGTTTTTTGTGCAAAAGCAGTATAGATTTAAATTAGCACTCTATTTAATGAAATAATTCCCTGTTAATAATGACAAGGGTACCAGCTCCCTTCCACGTTCAAGCTAGAAGCTTTCCTCATTGATATTAATACATCAATCTAATTATAAAAGCCCTAGATAAATGGGCACAATAAATGGATTTCATTCTGCCCTGACTCACAGTCACAAGAACATTTCTTTGCAGTTCACATATCTTTGCATTGCAGGTCATATATCTCATAAACTTCCCAAATAAAGCCTGCTTATTACTAATTACATTTGCTCTCTGTAGTGCCATCAAATTCATTTTCCACTATGACACTATTACAAATATTTCATTTTGTTGCTAGCACTGAACATCCTTATGAAGACTTTGTCAACTTGTTATTGCAACAATATGTGGCTTATGACAACGTGTCTTTCATATTAATTTTTGCCATGTTTAAATGTGAAGTTGCCTTTAATTTGCCCTATGCAAGAAACCACTGAATGTAAATGAGAAGGTTAATGTAATAGGCAAAATAAATCAATTTCAAGTTTCAACTAGTAGCCTTCATAGTTGGACAACTCTTATCAAAGCTTTCTGTTTGAGGCTAATTTGAAGGTGGACCTAACATCAAGAAACAATTATGTGGCTTTAAAGTAGTTTTTGTCTTTATCTCTCATTTTAAGACACACCAAATGAAAATTAGAAGAAGCAAGGGAGATGAAATATTATAGTTCACGGCAAACTCCTGAGCATGTGAGTCAAGTTGATTTTGCTTACAAAGCTTGAGAGGTCAATGAAATATAAGAGCTGGGACCTGGCCTCATTGCATTGTATTTTGTAATTACAGTTTATTGGAATTCATAGGATTGTTTAGAGCAAGGATGCTGTTGGATGTCTGTGTGAGTGAATTTCTTTCTACTTGTTCTAATGCTTTTTGCTAAAGCCATGACTGCCAGCTCATGTGTTCCCAAATGGAGACTCAAAGCAAGGAGCTTGTCTAAAACGAGACACAGTGATATCACATTTTTGACTTCATCAAGAAGCTTGCTAGTAGTTGATGTTTCCTTCGGATGGGAATTGTCATCTCGTGGCCTGCAGAGAATATGAATTAATTCAGAAATGAACAGGATGAGTGTGTAAGAGGTATGGATTTTACCCTGACACCTGTATCTCTTCAGAGAGTCAGGTGAAAGTCCCAGTTTCTAGTACTAGGTGTCTTCAATGATTTTCCAACTTGGTGTTAATTTCCTGCTAAAATGGGTTTTGGTATCTGAATAATTCATAAACAGGAAAATAAACAGAGCTGTTTCAGGATCCCCATAACTGGCATGCCTTCACTCAAATGATAAGCATTTAGCTGTGTCTGTGAAGCTAAGCACATCAAAAGGTCTTTGTCCTGTCTTAAATTCCAACTAAAAGAAATAAAATATTTTATTCAAAAATTCAAAAACCTGGCCTCAGTTTATTGACTATTTGTGTGCTGTATCATATCCCTTGCCATACTATGTGTGGACAGCAAATATGTCCACTTGATGCAGATTTTAAAAGAGCATAATTAGAGCTTCCCTTGATCCCAGTAATTGGGTGGATTGTTCATACAGGACTGTCCCTGGAACATACTCATTTTCTGGCACCGATGAAGAATATGATGTTCTTGCAATAAACTTAACTGTTGTGATTTACCTGTATGATGGGCCCAGACGGGATGCATCCACAAATGCTGAGAGAGTTGGTGGACACCACAGTGACGCCACTTAGAATCAGGAGAGGCGTTTGATGACTGGAAGACAGCAAATGTCACCCCAGTCTTCAAAAAGGGCAAAGAGGAGTCATCATGGAACTACCAGCCAGTCCACCCCACCTCAATCCCTGAAAAGGTGATGGAGTGCCTCATTCTGGAGGCTGTCTCTACCCACATGGATAACAAAAAGGTGATCAGAAGTAGTTAGCATGCATTCACTAAAGCTGAATGCTTCACCAACCTGATTGCCTTCTACGATGAAACAACTACCTGGATGGATGAGGGGAGAGCAGTAGATATTGTCTGCCTTGACCTCAGCAAGGCTTTTGACACTGTCCCTCACAGCATCCTCATAGGCAAACTCAGAAAGTGTGGATTGGATGAGTGAACCGTGAAGTGGGTTAGAACTAGATGGTCTTTAAGGTCCCTTCCAACCCAAACTATTCTATGATGCTATGTTTTAGCTTGACATATATAAAGTATTGAAAATTATTACTTTTGAATAATACCATGTCACATTTTTTGACTTGAAGTGTTCCATAAGTGTGATGAGCTACTGACATTCTTTGGGAGATTTTGAAAAGCATTTTCTTCTTACTGTCATAACCAGTTGTGTCATCATAGTAGCCTTACAATTTAAGTCCAGACTATACAGCGACTAATTAAGACCTTATAAAAAGCTGAAGGGATACAAATGAAAAACAGGGAAAAGTAGTATAACTATTGATCTTGAAAACACTAAGAGAAATAGCATACCAAGTAGAATCAAAATGAAAATGAGAATAATACAGGAGGTAGATAGAAGCTGACTTGGAACTGACATAATTCTGGTGACAAGTATAAGGATGTCCTACTGATTTTGATATTTCCTGCAACAGTAAAATTTTATTTCAGTTCTGTCATGTGAAAAGGGGAGACTTCCTCAACCCTCAGTAATTGATTTGTCTGTCAGTGCCCCAGGAAAGCCTAGACCCTTATGCCCAACTAGTCTGTCAGTGTCCCACTATGGGGACCCTTCACCAAATAGTCCTGCCGCACTGGAGGGTGATTCAACTGCCAGAGCCTGTGAAGGACTCACTCTTAACAGTTTATGGAGTAGCACTCATTATTAATATAAAATTGTGATGGGTTAAGTTTTGAAGATTACTGGTGATAGTATCTGACTACAAAAACACATTCAAAGCAATATGTGCACATGCTTTAATCCCAAAAAAAGTATGTGCAGGGTATAGCTCTTACTCAGTAGGCATCCCTATGGGGAGAGAAGACAGGTTCAACGTGTTGACTGATCCCAGCAGTTATAATGGAGTCTATCTTAAATTTTCCCTCATTATGAACTTACTTTTATGCTATTTCTTCATGTTTAGGTGAAACTTGAGTGACACTAGTCATAAATACCTTTGTTACTGATTGGTGTAAAATTCTCTCGCTTCATTTTTAAAGATACAATCAAAAAATACGGACCATGTGCCCTCTGGAGGGTGGTTGTACTTTGGAGGCAGATAACTCTGGGGTGGAGGTGTGCATTAATATTACAGTTAGGCTTTAATGAACCAAGTTCATCCTAGGAGAGAGATTTTACCACAGTTGTTGGCTCAGCAGCAGGACATCCTCTATCTCCCTTGACTGAAATGTGCTATGCAATTTATCAGTTGCAAAGTACCACCAACTTCCTCTCCCTGCAAGGATTTCCACAGAGCCTGGCCATGGTGTCTCCACTATGCTGCACCCTTCATTCCATCCCTCTTTGGCAGGTGTTTACAGATCTGGATTGTGTGTATGGAGAATCATCATGGAATAGGTTTCAAGCATGCCAACTGCATTCCATCCAGGGAGCAGCAGCTGCATTTTGCCCTATAATTTCCATACTGTTATAACAATATCACTTCTCAGTTTCCTCTAATTTTTACCCTCAGCCATCTTCCCACAAGTTCCCATAGGAAAAGGATGGCATCAGGTATCACTTTAAGAAATACCTTTTGCAAGTTTCTTTGGCATGGGTTAAGCAACAGATCACATTGTATGACGTATATAACACCTTTTTGGCCTTAAAAGCTACAATAGGTCAAAAAAATATAGTAAAAAGATAATTGAGGAAATGTGAGAAACTGTGTTACTACACAATTTTAGTGATTGCTATCCCATTTCACACATATTTCTTCAATTTAATTTTTAACAATCTCTATCTCACCTACATAACTGAGTCTCTAGGAGCATGATTCCAACATTTAGATAATTAAAGCTATCACCATTTAACCTTAGAAGTGTCTAAAATACGTAGTGGTCTGTAACCTGGTACATCAACAGGACACAGTGGAGCACTGCCCTAAAGCAGTTAGATTCACATGGAAGTTGCATTACACCTGAACTAAACATGCTGCAGAAGCTTTACAGTTGGCTTCATCAGTCCTGTCTGAAGGATTTCTGCACCATCTCTGCTACAGGTATTCATGAAATAAGATTCACTTTTTTGGTCCTGAAGATGTGTGTGACTAAATCAGAAAAAGTTTAGAATTGAGTGAGAATTTGGATACTTCCTATTTGTTTGGGTTGGGGTTTTTGTTTGTTTGTTTTGGTTAAGTTTGTTTTTTTTGTTTAGCTATTGCTGTCCTTGTGGCTGTTTATTATAATTTTTTCATGATGTACACCATAAAGGTCCATTTTTAAACTCTCAGCTTTAATTCTTACGTCCACTTTTCAAGAGAAAAATTCGAGGAATGGAAGCATAAAAAGTATTATACATATGAAAACTGCTTTTCCATTCAGCACAGCTCAACAGTTGAGACTTATTTAAAATATGTTTATATAGTCACATATTTTCTGGGTTTGGATAAACAGAGAAATCTGGTGCATATTTACGATAACTTTGAAGGCTCAGTAATTATCACTGGAGATCATCGTTAAGCCTCCAGATAAACAATGAAATGTCACTTGGTTTGACAATACAATAGGAATAATTTCTGCTAATTATTCCTGTGATGAATTTGGCTCATTACCTTTTACTAGAGGAAAAAGAAACTGAAAAATCAATATTTCAGATCACATTTTTTTCATCTGGGAATGCTAGTTATATATTTTGCAGAATAATAAAGGCAACCAGAGGGCAGTCAAGGAGACTAAGAAATATTAAACTTAGAACCAATAGTGATTAACAATAAATGCAGCTGTTATCAACACGCAAAGAACTGCTGATTCAGAAGAAGGTTCTCTCCGTCACAGTCTTTCTTTAGAGACTCAGCTTTTCTTTTCCCTTAAAACAATCATATTGATGTCTGTTTTGGACAAATAATCCACATTAATTTATGTGTTGACTCAGCATCACATCTTTCTTCCTTTGTTTATATAATGTCAAACCATAACACTTGTTTCTTCTCATGTTTGCTATTTAGCTTTGCATTTTGTGTTGCCTTTTTCAGTATCATCACTCAGTCCCACTGATGCTGATGTGAGATGCTTCCTTTGCTCTCTGAACACAGCTAAAAAACCAATGAACAATCTAAGCTTTTTACACACACATTTTTAGCTATGGAATCACTTTGGTGGTCCTTTGATCAACCAGGTTTTCAACATACGCTGCAATTCCATGAACTGTGATGCCAGAGTAGATAGCAGGATTGAGGTGTGCCAGGAGAAGTCACCAGCTGGTTTGTGGTCTTTAGGGTGTCCATAAGGTTCAATCAATACATCTACTCAGTCACATCACTAGGATGTGTTGCAATTAATGGAAAAAAGATTCAGTGCTGTTGGGGACTAGAACTAATCAGAAACTTTCTAACAGAATGTGTTGTCCTTCAAAGATCTGACCTTTCAGGAAGAAACGTTCCATGCTGTGTGGCACCTGGGGGGAGCCCAGATTGTTCGCCAACCCTGACCACCCTGGTGCTGCCTAGAATCCCACCTTTGCGCACTGGAGGCTCCAAAACTTGGACCCTCAGGGCTGATTAGAGAAAGTCAAAGAATAGGATTGATCTTAAACTGTTTTGGTTGTCTAAAGAAAGTTGCCATAAAGTTACATATAGCATCCTTTGTAGTCTTTTCAGAAAATGGGTAAAGCAGAGAATGGTTTCATCTGTTCTTCTCTTAGGGTACTTTTCTTTGCTGAAGGGGATCATCCTTTAGGAATGACTGGTTCCTTCCATTGCTCAGGAAGCCTAAATTAGATTTCAATGTAGAACTTCTAAACAGAAAAGCTGGGACAGAAGCATCTTTCCCAATAGGACATGTAAAGCCATATATGTATTTTTACTTATAATTACAGTTATAGCTGTGTATATGTATGCATATATAAACACATAGAGAGAGATTAATTCAAATTCTCCATGAAATTGTGATTGTTGATTTTCCCCTTTTGGTAAAGGTATGGTTTTGAAATCTGTCAGTTTCTTGCAAACAACAGTTACGTTTTTCATAGAATTCTCTGTAAAACAAATATTTTGCTTTGCCTTTTCTGTAGATGATGAACCCTGAAGTCTGCTAACCACAGATCTGAATGATGTAGCATTCTTACAAAGTTTCAGGAAAAGCAGCATGAAAATCATAGTATTTCTGCAGTTTTGAAAAAAAAACCAAACCCACTTTTTTCAATGCTGAAAAATAGTATTTTCAGGAGTCACACCTTGCTGGTTATATTCAGATGCATTTCATCAAAAGCGTGCACAGAACATAGAATAAAATTATCTAAATGCAAGGTGTATTTCTCAGTCTTCCAGTATGGGTATCACATTACATGATGAGAGGTACACTAATTTACTATTGCTGGTTCAGGTGTTTCAGCATGACAATGAGTAATTGGCCAATGGGTTCTGAAACAGGTGTAAGGTGGCAGTGCAATGTTTTCAGTGGGGTTATTATAAAACACTTGCTTTCTTAATTTCCAGTATAGACAGCTTTGGGCAATATAATCCATCAAATAAATTCTTGACTAAATGAAATCCTTTTTCTTTCTAGAAATAAAAATCTATTTATGATATTCAGAAGGCCCTTGTACTGTTCTATCTAAGGAAGCTTTACAGTAGCTTCACTTGTATAAAAGCTGGAAACAGAGAAAACCACTGAGTGACTTGTCCACCCTCATCAGAGAGGTCTGTGACAGAGGGGTATTGGGCCCTTAAGTTTACCCACCTTCAGGATAATGGTCTAACTACAAGCTTCTTTGTCTTTTCTCCCAGTGGAACAAGTATAGCTGCATGCAACCTAAAACTGTAAAGGACCTTGACACAGAAAACTGTAGGAGAGATAAAAGAATCAGTAAATTCAAAAACTGAGGTTGTATCTGGGCTGAACATCTTTATGACAGCAAAGAAAGTAACTAGCTGTGAGCAACGAAAGGACATTCTGCGGTTTCAGATATGCATGCTGCTCCAGTTCCTATTTCCAAGGTTGTTTACTATTATGGCACCATGGCTTGTGATATCAAGTCATCTCATATAATGCTACTGACATTTCAGTGCATGTCAGATACGTTTTAGTGCTGCATGAAAGCATGAGATTTTTAAAGAATATATGTCTCAATGTATTCCATTGCATTTCAAACATCGAGCAAGAGCAGCATTGGAAATGTGTCTTTGATACCTTTTAAGAAACAGAAGGCTGAATTCCATGGTTACACCCTGGCATCTGCAGAATTTTCTCTGCAATTTTGAGCAGAATTGGGAGTAAAACATTTTAAAGTGTTTCTCCATAATTGGACTATGTTAAGGGTTTGGTCTTATTACTGGAGCATACAGAATCTTTGATGTCTGTGGCTGATACTGAATGCCTATTTGTATGGTTGTATCATGGTGGAAAACATGTCTAGATAGAAAAAAAAAAAGCATGTATATGGCTGGTGTTATTAGTTTTGAACTTTTGTTGAGTGCTTATTTACCTGTTTACAATTTATGCAATACACAATGATAGAATGTGTTCCCGTGACCCATAAGTGCATCTGAAAAGCTTTAGGTTATGAAGATCAGGTAAATGAAATTGTATTTTCAGTTACTATCTCAGAATCCCTGAAGAAAAATCAGCATAAAGAAGATGATTTGGATTTATCTGAAAACTGGTATCTAAAGAGTGTTGAGAATAAAAGTGTTGTCTTTTGTTGTAATGGTGATGAAAAATCTGTTTCCAGTTGGCTGAATGACACCCACCAGCAGTACTCAGGAAAATACCCAGAATGCAAAATCGTATTAGATCCTAAAGAGCATGTGGTACATATTTTATTTCAGAACATCAGTTGCACTGCCGAAGTAGGATACTGACTTTGCCAGTTTATCAGAAAATTATGCATTACTCAAAATTTCTGAAAACTTTAGTTTCAGGCTTCCTAGTTAGTTGTTCAGTGACTAAATTTTTTTAGATCATTGCCCTGATTTTGGTGCCTAGTTCCAGTACAGTGCTTCAGGAGACATAACTGTCAAATAATAAGATTTGCAAACTGTGCTGAGCTACTTAAGCTAGCCAGCAGGAACTGTTATGAACAAAGGTGGGCTTAAGCTGTCCTCCAGTACTTACAACTTTAGTGCCGTGGGACTCACAAAACTGAAGCTCTACTGTATAGGAAGCTATTATTCATTTCTCACAAAATGCATCTGAAGAAGCCAATGGTGATCCTCCCTTAACCTTTTAACCAATAAGTCATGATTTAAGGACTCACCCAAGTTGCAGGAAAGGCACATTCAATTGTCTCTTCTACTTAATAGGATTCAACCCACTCCCACATGTCCCAGAAGAACATCATAATGGCCAGACTATAGGTTATTATGAGTAAAGGCTTTCTCAGTCCCATGGAAGCTGTTGCAAGCTGTCTGAAATAATTGAAACTAGTGGTAGTGCTCTTGTAGCTGCAGTGGTCTAAGAATAATAATGGAAGAAAAGCTTGGTGGGAAGAGGAAATGTCTCCTATAAGAACTTCTGATACAGATGAAAGAAAAGGACAGGCTCAGGGTCATCTAAGACATTCCCCAGATCTACAGTAGAAATTTCATTTCAAAATAATGCATTTGATGTAAAAGATATAGGGCTAAAGAGAGAATTATTATGGCACTTGGGAATGCAGACTTCATCCCTACTCAGATGAGTCTTTAATATCCATTACTTATTCATGGGATGAGAACATGACATTTAGGTAGCTAAGTTCGATGGCTCCATGTTGTTTTATCCATTCAATATATAAAAATCAATAAAACAGGACAAGCAGCTGAAAGGTGTAAACTGTTTTTGTTTTTTTTTTTCTGGCAAAAATTATTAAATACTGTTCATCCCTCTCCATGCATGTAACTTTAGGTCCTGGTAGCTTGAGAAAAAAATGTCCTTATCAAGGTAATATCACGTTTTTCACATGTGTTCACGGAGTTATTTCAGACTGTTTCACCTCCACTTTATGTGTAGCACTGTCTCTTTCATAAAATTTCTCATACCAAGTGTCTCCTTCCTGCAGAAAACACCTGCTTTTCATCAGAGCTGCTTGAAAACAATTTTGCTTTCTGGGCTGGGTGCTCTGGTATCTGCCTTTCCATGGTGGACACCTGCAGGGCTCTGCACAGGAAAACATGCAGATTGGGCACTCGGGGGGTCCACCAATGTGTCTCCAAGGACAGTGAAGGGATGCTCATAGCCCTGTCTCCCAGCTTATCTGCTGTGACTTCAGTTCAAAGTGCCAGCTGTTACCTTCATCTTACGCTTTTCCTACACTATTAATTTTCACTGGAACATTGCACAAGCTGTCCTGTGCAGTCAGAGGCCATGTATGGTCTCCATGAGAGAATAACTCAGGAGGTATTATCTGCAGTTTGGAGATTACACTTTTATTGTTTTTCACAATTGCATAAAGAATGCTAGTTAGACAGTGTCCAACAGCCAGGATTTCATCCCAGAGGTCCACGAGTACAGCTGTACTGTTTTCCGGACCACCAATCTTTCATCTGCGGTTAACAATCTTGTCATTATTGCTAAAAGAATAACATTTTATTCTCATTTATCTTGCAGAATTGGGTACTGGCAGCTGTAGCCCTTAAATTTTAGGGTAATGTATGAAAGCAGAACTAATTCATTAATTTTCTAAAATTTATTTTCTCTAGGATTCTTTTATATTTGAGCCTCATTTCTAATTTGTGACTCAATTATATTTGAATTATACCCTTCCTTCCTGATTTGTCCTATTTTATCTGTCATAGACAGAAGCATCTACACTATAGGAGAGACATGGGATGGAGGGGAATAAAATAAGATAAAGATTAGGACAAAAGGTAAAAATCCTAATTCAAATTCTTTGGTTAATCAGGTATAAAAGTTCAATTAAACAGTAAGATCACTTAGGGAGTTTTTGGCTGAAAATTCTATATTGTAGACCTGTAATAATACACACAAAGTGTGAAATTCCATCATATCCAGGCTTAGATCTAGTTTGAAAAAGAATTAGACTTGGAGGTCTCAGTTGTCTTGTTGCAGTAATGTTTATTATACAACATTTGCCATTAATGGCAAGCATTAAAATCGGAAAAACTCCATAGATTGGTCAAAAGATCAGGTACCATACCTTTATACAAAGTCCAAAGAAGCAAGGAAAGTATTTCTTCTTGGCATTGCAGTGTGATTACAAGGTCAAATTTTTGCAAAGAGCCCTCTCACTGCTGCTTCAGGCCAGCTGTAAAGGAGGAACATGTTAGTCTGCACTTAACATTTTCTAAAGTTGGAAACACTTAGACCACTGGAAGTCTTGTACTACTTGCTTCTCAAAATAATGATGCTTCATAACAGAGTGTGTTATCCTGCTTACGGAGATGGCAGGTGCAAAAGTATTGCCACAGCTTGTCAATGTACTTAGAGCTGAAACTTGCACCAAATGGAGTTTTACTGAGACAGTGTCATTCTGTGAAGACTGGGTGGGAAGATGACGCAGCACAGCATGTAACAAAGAACCTTACTATGAGCTATAACCAAAACATTTAAAAGAGAAATGGGGAAAATTTTGCACTTGAATGTTGGGGTTTTTTTTTCAATTTTGATTAAATTTTCAAATAGGCATTGAAACTGATGCTCTCTGTTCTTCAGAATGTGAAGCAGGGAAAAACTCTTTTTGCGGTGATACGGTTTTTTAACTTGATATAGTTTTATTCTACTTGCTATAGCAGGAATGCTATATCACTTATGTGGAGCTGTTTTCACACTGACAGACTGTATTGTTAATCTCTATTATAATTCATATTAATACTTTGTATTTTTCCAGTGCTATTGAAATGCTTTTAACTTTCTAAGATAGTTTGACATTGGCAAAGTGTGACAATTTGACATGATCAAAACAGTTCAATATTTCTGCTTCTGTGTATCTTGAAGCTTCTGTTTTGTGAAAATTGATGACATGTTGACCTTTCTCTCTGATTCAGAGTGAAAACACATTTTTATTTATAAAAATTTTTCATTTAAAGGAAACTCCATTTATGGATTGGATCCTGTTCTGACTCTGATACTGTGGAAAGGCAGCTGGCCATCACTTAGAAAAAAGCAGGCATCTCCAGAAGGTTTTTAATCCAGTTCTCAAAAGTGTATTTAAGACTGTTGTGATAAATCAGCAGCTAGAGATGCCCATTTCCCTGCACTGATAAGTAAATGTGCTTAGGCAACTAGTTTAGACTTTGACAGAAAATTTAGATGTCTGGAGTTTCTTTTGTTTCCTTCCTATAGTCATTCTATTGCATTCCTTTTGTAGGCTTATATGTTATAAAATCTAAAAACACTGACTCCCTTGAACCCGTGTTTGCATCACTTCTGAGTTTGGCCTATAATTACTTAAATCCAATTAATTGCCTGACCTGCAACAAACACAGAGTAAAGAATCCTGATTGGCTGGTGAAGATGTTAGATCTCCATCTCACTGGATGCTCTCTAAGAATGGATTATGTTTTAAAGACAAACAAAGTCATGAGGAGACTAAGCTTTAGAAAAACACTCTTTTTGATCCAACACTCCTTTCCCAGCAACTACATATGATGTAATTTTTCTTGAACTGTGAAATCTAAATACCTTCAGCCTTGTTTTAGGGCTTTCTCTCTGAGTATAATTGGGACCCCTGATGCCACCTTATATTGCAAAGAATTACAGCAAGAACTAAACTTGTGATTTGTACTGTTCTGCAGTATGTACAGACTGCATTATGCACCTCTATTTTCAGATTTAGACAGCCAAACTTTGGGGCTTTATCAATTATTTTATTTCACCATTATGACTCTTGAGTGATCTGAGCTCTCCTGAATTAAATAAAGATTCCTGATGGTGACAGGGACTCAGTCCATGGTAAGCAGTCCCTCTTGCCTTTTTCACATGAGCAAAACCTCACAGCTTCATTCCTCACAGGAGTTTGAACACTTACTTCAGGATGCCACTAAAATATTCTCCTTGACTTAGCTGTGCCATCCTGTGCTTCCTAAGCAAAGTGCATCCAAGATTCCATGTATTTTGGCTGAGAATACACAGGGAAAGCAGGAAACTTCTTTTATCAGTATTTTCACCACTGTGAACTGGAACACAGAGAAAGTTAAAGCATCTTTGTGCAGCAAAAGAAGATATACAGATGCCTTTCTCCAAACCCAGCCCTGAGCCAGGCACAGTCTCAAAGTTGTACAGCTGCATTCCTGTGGCTGGGAGCCATCAGCAGAGCCCAGCTGAAAGGAAGATGTGTCTGGTAACTGGCTGGTTTCCTGACAGCCAGACTGCAGCTGTGTCATGGCCCTCAGGGACAAAATGTGGACACAAAAAGGCCTGAACTGCCTGCCCTTGGGTTGGCAGCATGTCTTTCTGGGATTTCCTAACCACCCATGCAGACTGTGTAGGATTTGGGCCAACTCAGGCGTCCCTTGT
The DNA here is from genome assembly GCA_035583185.1 of Anabacerthia variegaticeps. Lineage (NCBI taxonomy): Eukaryota > Metazoa > Chordata > Aves > Passeriformes > Furnariidae > Anabacerthia > Anabacerthia variegaticeps. The sequence continues at coordinate 21,660,040 of JAWWEW010000078.1, forward strand.
GCTTTTGAAGGTAACAGTACACCCATGTGAGTTCACCAAAAGTCTAGGGAAAATTACTTTTAAAAAATAATTAGCAACTGTACAAGCCCTGAGTTGTTGTAGCATGCGTTTCTGAAATATATCCTATAAAACAGATATTCTGTAAGTGCCCCAATTCATTATGCAAAGTTATAAAGAGCCAGTAGTATCAGCCATGTCAAGGCATGTAGGTATTATACAGTCCATTAATGAAAGACCAAAGTTATCCACCATAATTTTCATCTCATATCCACTATGAGGAACTTGAGACGTTTGATGTGAATTCATGAAACTAAATAGAATTACTTGGCACTAATCATTAGTGGAATGACCTGATATGAAAAAGGCTATCCTGGGGTTTCTTCCTCAGTTTGCTTGCCTTTTTACCATTCCTGTGATAGATGGCAAAATTTTTGCTTAAGCAACCAATTAACTCCTTGTGTTTCTCAAGAAGTGTTTCTAAAATTGAAGGTGTACCTGCAAAAGAGTCAACGTCCTCCTGTGGAAACCACAAGTTTCCAAGTGGTGCTGAGTGTCTTGTTGATTCAAAGAGTTGCGGTGATTTGCCTCTTCTTGTTTTTCCTTCCAAGACTGGCATTACTTGGGGTTATAACTGAGCTTCTCAATGCTGTGGATGACAGGACCATTGTGTTGTTATGGAGTGTATATGTCTAACTATGGCTACTACCACTTTTCAGACCATTTTTACTTCTACCTAGCTGCGGTCATACTTTTGGGGTTACATTTTTTGGGTTTCCTTTCTGAACAGGAGCCTTTGAAATAGAAGTCTTCTCTGATACGGAGTTATCCACCATCTCCTGTCTTCCTGACTGTGTGAAAAGAGGCTAGAGCTGAATGATTCAACTTAGACTTTACAAGCTGAGTGAATCTATTAAGTTGACCACTTCTAGGCAAGTCTGCAAGCTCACATTTGCTATTGACAGTGAGAACTGGTGTTCATGACACCCTTCAGGAAAAGCATCTTTCCTTGAGATAAAGCCCAGCAAAGCAAACTTCACACCTTTCATCACAGTGCACAGTGGGAGCAGGTCCTGAGTCAAAGTCTGCTGACATCAGTTGAATCTTTTCATCTACTTCAGTGATATTGTTCAAGCTCTACAGAAAGTGACTCTTTCCCACTGTTAAGCAACAAGCAGGAGGATCTGAGCTGTGTTAACACAGAAGTACAGGGACACAATGCAGTTCTGTGAGGTCTGTCAGTATACTGAAGGAATGTCACCTGGGAGACCCTATCTGAGGGGTAGAATTGGTCTCTTAAAACCTGATTTTCTGCCTTAGATATAAAAGACACTGTTACTTATCTTCTTACCACCCCCTCATAAAAAATACAAAAAAACCCAAACAAAAACAAACAAAAACAACAAAAAAGGATTTTTTGTAAAAAAAAAGTAAAAAACTCAGTCAAGCAGCAAAGCTATCTAACCTCTGACAGAAAAATACTGAAAGCATTAAAGAAAACTGATGGTGTGATGACTGCCACTGTTTCCTTCAGATCATTTAAATCAGAATGAGACTGCATGTAAACACCAGAGCGAAGCAGTATAAGCCTACAAAAATTCAGCAGAGCTCTTCCAACTGTGAATCTGGCCCCAAAGGCACACTTTGAAACCAGTAACTAATTTTTTTCAGGCTGGCTATTAAGAACAATCCATGACAACAATAGCTAATGGAAACAGCCAGTTCCAAAATGTAGAGTTAATGCATTGCCTTAAAAAGAAACAGAGTTAATCAGTTATTACCACTAGCTGCCCTGCCTGGGCATTGCTTCTTTGGAATGTGCTGTCTGTGTGGATTCATGTAGTGTATCCTGTAAACTAGAGTGCTAAATAGGTTGTAGCATCAATTTTCATTCTGGTTTTGGAGAGGATTACTTTTTAATTTCTTTATACATATGCATGCTTTATTGATCCTTCTTTTTCACAGGACAGATGTCAGTTACAGATAATTAAAAAAAGAAACCACTGAAATATTAGACCAGTATGTGAGGTGAGGTAATAATGTAGCTTGTATTTCCTAGCTGTCATACCCACTTTCTGGCCAGGGAGTTGCAAGGATTTGTTGAAGAATAATAATTCTAAATTCGCCGTACTCATGAGTGCAATTAACTGAGAACAGACTTCAGGGAATAAGGAGTCTGCTGCTGCTGGCTAAGAAGTGATTAGTAACTGGCATAAAACTTCACTGTTCGGATAAATACAAAAGTGAGACATTAAATATGCTAGAGCCATCTAAGCTCTCGTTATCACTACTTATGACTACTGACAACAGGCGTGTTTGTGATATGACATGAAGCCGGAATTAACTTTACATATAGAATTTTCTATTCTGCTCACACTCTATGGAGACAGTATTGCTGTCTGAGTGATTGGTTCTCAGTGCAGCTTTTTGCTTTGATGCACTCTTCTCAAGTCACATTTGCTTTTCACACAGTCTGTTTCCTCACAGTGCATGCTACCCTCATTAGTATTTTAATCAATGCTCAAAAGAAGTGTGGAGGAAATTGCTGGTTAGCTAAAGCTAATGTTCAAATATCCAGACCCTGGAGTCACAGTGAATTTAATTCTGCTTTCTCTAGAGACCTACTCTGACACCAGATTGCCCAACTGCACAGACACCTCAAGCAGCAGCCCAGTTGCCTGGTCCTGATGGGCAATGCCTTGGCGTGATTGATATCCCATGTGCATGCATACTCTCAATCTTCTCACCACATCACATCCTCAGAGGCTGTCAAAGGCAGTCTGTGAAGTAGTTGTGGGTATGGAGGTGAACGAACACACTGTGCCCTTACCTCATCTGTAGACTGCTTTTTAGCCATGGTGTGATATAGCCAAGTAATCTAACCTATAGGTTTATGCCCTTCTTCCCTCATAGCCAAAATAAGCCTTCATTTTATGCCTAATTTCAGTTCCAGAACCACCCAACATGCTATTTTATCTGATTTTTTTTTTTTTAATGCATGCTGCTGAGGCATCTTATTCTGGTCTTACTTTCTGTGCAAATTCATGCCCAAATATGTTCTTTTATGTCCTCTTTTTTTTCTCCTTTCTTTTTGATTCTGTCTTTTTGTCCATCATTGACTCTTGCATTCTACATATTTTTTTCTTAGACATGTTTCCTTCCTTCTCAGAGCAGATTTTTGTCTTTCCCTGTACTGAGAACTTCCCCCTTGCCAGGTTATTTGTCAGTAATTTTACCACCATCAATTTTCCTTTCAACTTCCACTACAGAAACAGTGTCTGATATTTTCCTCCCAAAGCCTTTTTCCCATTTGAAACTGACTGGACTTTATGATCCAATGGTAGAATATTAAATGGTATCAGAGAGTGGATTGTAATACAAGTTTTGAGACAAATGTGTCTTCCAAGCCCAGTCTGAGTGGACAGGAAAGGAAACACATGTGACCACATGGCTCAGTTTTCTTAAGTGCAAGTGCAAAATGTTTCTTCCCAGGTATATGGAAGAATTGTTGAGAAAAACCATGCTTGAAGTCTAACTGCCAAAGTTAGTTCCTGGCATGATAAATTAGCGTTTATGATGATGCAGGGACAGTAAGGTAGAAAAGTGGCAAGTCAAGGCAGGTCTGCTGAACTTATGATCAGCCCACCATTTCAAAGTACACCAGCCTTTTGAATGTGACTCTGTGCTTGCTGATAATGGTGTAGAAACAGTTATGGATGATCCTAGGTAATTAATATACCTCTACTGATCTTGAGCTTGTGCCAAATGCTTCCTTGCTGTGGACTTAACAACTCAGCATCTGACTCTGCCCATTTATGCTACAACAAAAACATTTTCTAGATAGAAAGTAGTCAGGTAGAGCTTGTAGTGTTGAATGGGCAACTCTTTTAGAGCACGATTAATCTACAGGTCTGTGCAAAGGCTTTGGTGAGAAGCATCACTTACTTGTAGTCCTGGTGGATTTGGGTACTTTTCATCTGCCTAAATAAATGTATATCCTTATCATTTATGAGTATATCTGCTTCATAGTCTCTTCCCCTGCCACCCTTCTTTCCAGACACAACAAATAAGTGATCTCCTAAGCTGCCAAGCTAAGTGATGGTTCTGAGACAGACAGTATTTACCCAGGTCAGGCTGCCCGTCTACCTCAGACAAGTTCCTGTTGACTTCCAGAAACCTTTCAGGAAATAGTAACTTCCTTTGGTAAACTACAAGGAAGGGTCAAGCCATAAGCTTTAATGACAGTGGCAGGTCACAAGTCTGTCTGCCATTCCCACTGGAGCGTGGCGAGGATGAAGTTAGGACAGCAGAAACAAGATGACCAGACAAGAAATTGTAGAGCTGGGGCATTGTGACATTGTTCCCCCATGGGAGGTGGTGGAAGCTCAAGGGGAAAAGGGATCTGCAGGAAACAGCCTCACAAGTATGGGACTCACAGTGGGAGAGCTACCACCCGTACAAAGCACCACGGGCACTCCTGAAATATTTGTCAGGAGACTGCCTTAAGCTCAAGAGATTTCTCAGTGGCAACCATATTTTTGTTTTGTAATTCATTCACTATTTAACTAGTTTTGGTGTACTGCAGTTTGCTTAAAAAGGCATCAGTTTCAGAACACTACTGTTGCAACATATTAAGTATCAGCCTGTGTAATTTAATTTCATCTATTCGTGTAAGTAGGAGATCTAAAGAAAAGATTGAAATGCTACGGATATTTCCCTAGAAGTCAACATCTCTGTATTATTGTCTATCAATTAATTGCATCGCTATCTTATTAATAGAATCCAATTTTTTTTCTAATATTTCATGCTTTTTAAAGGGAGAAGTCCAGGGAAGAATAAAAATCATTGAAATTCCACTGAAATTAGTAAAGCCATGCCAGATGTGGTGAAGGAAAGAACCAGCTGCTCCTTTCAGTTCTGCAGTTTGTCATCAAACTTTAAACCTGTTGGGAATACCTGCACAATGGCAAAATGTTTTCATATAGGGAGACACAAAGTATATACAAAGATACTGTCACATGTAAGTCCAACTGAAATCAATGGGGTACAGGTGTCAAAGCATTTTGTGGATCTAGGCAGTAGGCTCAGATCCTGAAATTGTTCCTGAGCTGTTTTTCTCCTTTCTTAAGGTGATGTTATTTTCCCAGAGTAAAGACTAAATGGGGGGGAGGAAGGTATAAATATTTGTAAAAACTGAGAATTTTTTTTTCATTACTCTTAAATTCAGTTTAATTCCTGCTGGCTTTATGGGAGATTTGCTAGGAAAGAATTTCTGTATTAAACCCTAAAAATATGTCTTTAGGCTTAGATATAAGTGGCAATTTATGATCCATTGCACAGGTAAAAATCTGGCATATATTCACTAAATCCTACTGAATTCTTCTGAATTTTGACTTTCTATAACAAGTCACAATTTCCCAAGTAAGTTTTGGTAATTACTTTCCTTGGAAAAAAACCCACTTATTATGAAGGGGAAGAAAATCATATATATAACATATAAAATTTATTTTCACAGAGGTGTTTATATAATTTGCTTTATTTATTAGAGGTTTTGGTTAATAGCATTTCAAAAGGGACTTAATAACACTTTCTGAGGAAATTCAGGGTCTAACTTATACTGTCAGCAATGGAGGATCGTGTGTTTCCTGCTTTTCAACATCACAGAAATTACAGGAATAAAGCCCCCTTACCATATCTGAAGGCTACTGGTGGACTATATATATATCATTGACTGCCCATTCCTCTCATGTGGCTATAAATTGCTTCACTTGTGTTTCTTCACTCATCTGCTTTGGTATAGAGTGATCTACCTTCCTTGAGGCATAGACATACATTAATTTAAAAACCAGAAATTTTGAAGTAGAAATGTTAATCAGTATACTGTTTTTTCTAGGACACATTTCAATTTCCTCACAGTAACTACCATGGGTCTGAGTTTTGGATTTGTGATGAAAACAGTGGTGACAACACAAGGATATTTTAGTTACTGCTGAGCAATAATTTGATGCACAGTATCAAGGCCTTTTCTACTTCTTGTACTGCGTCACCAGCAAGGAGGCCAGGGATGCACAAGGAGCTGGGAGAGGACACAGCTGGGACTGTTGACACATACCATATGGCATCATGTTCAGCATATAAAGCTGGGGGAAAATGAAAGAAGGGAAGGGGATGTTCACAGTGATGGCATTTGTCTTCCCAGGTAACTGTTATGGATGATGGAGTCCTGCTTTCCTAGGGATGGCTGCCTGCCTGCCCATGGGAAGTGATGAATGAATTCTGTGGTTTGCTTTCTCTATTAAACTGTTTTTATCTCAGCCCGTGAGTTTTTACCCTTTTACTCTTCCTATTCTCCCCTCCATCTGCTGAGGGAGTGTGAGCTAGTGGCTGTGTGGTTAAACCACCATATAAGTTTCAGGATGAAGTTTGAGGGCTTGATTTTATCTGCTAAGGGGAAAAGTTCTTCCCAAAGCCATGAGCATTATGGCTGGAGAGCTGTCAGATCCTGTTCTGCTTTGTCTATGAAAGCAATAACCACTACTGCTGGGTCAACTAGTGTGGGATTCATGGAGTCAGTACTGTTTACTTCCTGTAGCTCTTCAGTCAATAAATGTAGATGGAATATAAATGATTACATTTGGATATACCCCTAGAGTATATCTGTTTGTAAAGCAAGATGTTAATCAGAATATCCCACAACTTCACCCTTTAGTCTATACCTGGGTAGCTGAGAGCTTGTGTAATACCAAATATGAAAGATGAATCTTGGTAGAGATGTTAAAAGAAAAAAAATCAAAGTTATCAAATGTGTTTTATATAGATTTTATTGGTCAGAGAATCCTGGTGCTGCAGTGCAAGATGTGACAGTGCACTCATCTGTGGCAGCTGCAGCAAACATAGTGATGCTATGGATCCATGAACTGCACTCAAGCAGCCATATGCTTTGTCTGTGTGAATTGCTGATCTGAGGTGTGTGACATTCCAGAGTTGAAGCTAAACACCCTAAAATGCCACACAATGTATGGAACACTCCATTAGTCAATATATAGTAAAGGTAATCTGGACCTTAACACTATTTTTGCCACAAAATCTCCATTATGAAAGGTTTAGGTGAGACCTGTGACTGAAGTAATAATCAGCTCTGAGGGTTAATAACCCAGGTGGGGTTTCCATACAGGAAAAGTCTTTGTGTATAAGTATATATTTCTTTTGAGGAGCTTGGCAAAATGAAGCAGACACAGGTGATGTGCTATGTTCATCTCCATAAGGCCAGGCGGTTTACAACTCTGCTTTCTACAGTAATGGGGTGAAGCCTGTGCTTCAGCAATGTGCAAAATACATGAGCACACCACAGTTTCCATCTTCTGATACTTCACGTTCAATTGCTTAATAAACAGTTGGGCTAAACCTGGCTTGTCCTGTTTTGTGTGCTGTCCTGCAGTGTTCTGGATGTCATCACAGAGCAGGGTTGGTAGGACATCAGCACTGCTGCTCCCTGCCACGCAGGGGCTCTCTGCATGTCGTGAGTAAACCAAATTCTGGGGTATCACAACCAAATGCTGTGGCATTTTTCTTCAAGCAACTCCCAGAAAGATGCCAGCCATTTCATTCAGTCATCCCTACAGATCTGCTTGAAGAAAAAATGCACAAGTCCCTCAAAGCCAAGCATTTCAGCTATAAAACAACCTGATGCAGGTCAAGACTTCAGTCTTGCTTGCCTTAAGGAAGAATATGGTTTTCATGAAAATTAGTGCTAATACATTGCTGAAATTTCATAAATGGGTATGACTATAGAATGGGAATAACCAGAGGTTTTTAGAGCCACATCATCTCTAAGTTCCAAATTCACCTAGTAAACAGAATTTGCCATCACCCATTAGTCTAGGCTGTCCTCACAATACCTGAAAAGAGCTGGATGAGTGAAGAGAAGATTTTTAGAAGTGAATTTAGCTCGTCAACAGAAAATGCTGTTGAGAGGGATGTGATTTGTGTCCTGGTGCGTTTAGGGAGGCAGGCTTGTACCTGAGTGATATTCATGGGGTTAAAATGGCACCTTCCTCCGTCTGAGATTCACTGTTCTGTTCTTTAACTTGAGTTAGGTGCCAAAGTAATTTCTTTTTAACAGAAACGTAAGGAAGCAGAGGATTTTTTTTCCCATTTAACTTGGTCATTAATACCTCCCCTTAAACAGGATACGTAGGATCATATCCTTGCTCAGTCCAATTTAGGGAATGGTTTTTACCTCAGTTGCCTCATTTTCCTTTGATCATTCCACTGCCTTTTCCTCCAGGGACAGACCCTACCTGTTCTAGATTGTAAATACAAAATTAAAACTTGATGGAAATACTTTCACACTATCTGAGACCTGTGTCCCTCTTATTGGCTTGTGTGAATGTTTCCCATATCCATGGATGTCCTGCTTAGGATGTAAAGGGGGAGCGATGTGTTTATTTTAGGGCTGTTAATTACACAGCATCAGAGTACTGAATTTTGAAAATAAGTTCCTTTGTGAATCTTTAACTCTTCAACAGGCTCAGGGTACAAAGATGTTAAGTTCCAGCCCCATATTAGTGAGAAACATGCTGATTAGTGAGAAACAACTCTGAGCTTGCTCTAACTACACAAATGCCAATAACGAAACCCTGCCTGTGACTGGATGTGGATCTTCTGCTTCTGTGTTCACAAAAATTTGGATTAAGCTCTCCTTGCTTTTTTCCGCCTTTCAGACAGATAGCTCTGAAACAGTCCCTTTTGAGAGCAGAGTTTGAAAAAGGCTAAACTTATCTACTGCTAAAGATCTGAAACCTGACTTAGAAAAAACCCAAAATCTAACTGCCACTGTATGCAAATATCCTTTTTAGAAGGAGATAATAGCTACGGTTACAATAAGGAAATCACACTGTCCTAAGTTCTTATATAAGAAAATTTTGTTGCCTAGCACTTATGTTCACTTTGCATGTCTCCTCTGATTTGTTTTGACCACTAGCCATTTTCTAAAGTGTGGCATAGCATGCAAAGCAGCATGAAATTAGGACTTCAATACTGAATCCCAGTTCAGGCAACCAAAGCATAAAGGATGAACATCTACAGTAGTTTTCCAGTTAATCATCTATCATATGGGGAATACGTAATTTCCTTTACATCAATCTCTATACTAATGTCAGATTATTCTGGAGCAGTGCTTTTCTGCTTCTAACATGCAGACTGCTAGGTCTAAGGACTATTTCTAAATATTACATGGAGGACATAAAAAAGAAACAGACTATTATTATTATTACTAGGCTTAGTTCACTATTCAGCCATCTGTTTATTATAATATTTTTTGGAAATGTATTTTAAAAAATATTTTGAAGGTCGGTGTCCAGTCACTTAATCTATGTGTACTGTTAAATCTAAACCACCCTGTACTCATTTGCACAGAAGCCCTGAGAAACATAAACCAGATATTTTCGCTGTGTTTGTATCCATACAGAAAATAGTGTCAGGAAACAGCCACAGGCACTGGATCACAATTATCTCTGCTATTAAATTTTAGAATTATTCCGGGAACACTTTTGGGCCCAGGCCAGCTTGCATTTTCCCGTACAGTTCCTGAGCATGTGTGGAGAGTTATTGGAAGGAGGAGGATATATTGTTTGTGTCTCAGAGAATAAGCTATTTATTGGTATGGGCAAGGGTGATTCAAGCCCGTCAGTTTCAGTGACAGAGAATGTTCCTACCACATTGAATGAACAAACATAGGTAGCCCTTGTGCAGTTATCTCGCTTTACTCCAGTTTGAGTAAAGTGTCCTGTTCCCATCCTCTCTCGTTTATGAGTGTTGATGTGTATGATTGAACACCTACCTGGTTTTTGCCCTGAGATGACTGTCTTCAAACAGCAGCAGAGATTACAGTTAGGAAAGAGATGTAAATATCATGGATGTCTTTAAATTTCTATCTCCTTCAGCAAAAAGATATTGCTGACATGGGTCAAATCTGATATTTGTATTGTACATGTTACTTTGGTTCAGATTTTTGTTCTGAGGACTGTCATTGTTTTCTGAATCTTTCAGAATTGAGTCATAAATAAATTTCAGTTGATAAGCAGAGGTTTTTACAGTGCTTACATGTTTATGTATCTTCAGTATTTATGCAATTTGTGCTCAGATCTCAAAGACACCTGCATATCACTCCTCATTCTGAACTGTGTTTCCTTTGTGAAACATCAAGAAAACCCTAGCTTGAGTCCCCAGTACATAATACAATCCCTATTTTAAAGACGCCATTGCTCCATTTACTAGAAAGACCAAACTGCTTTTAAAAATATTTTTAATACAGCTTTCATTTTGAAAATATACTGAATTGTGACAAACAAGACTGTAAAGCATAGAAATGTCAGACTTTGGGGCTTGGAAAAATGTAAATTTGAAACATTCCTGCAATACAACAAACTGTGGTTCCTGAAAGGTCACACAGAGAGAGGACAGAGAGCAGGAGTGAGAGCATGAGCAGAGTGGAGCAGAGAAGAGAGGGAAAGAAAGGTTAGGAGGAGTTATTTACTCTGCATAACAGGATAGCTGCTTCTCCTAAGGTTCCCCTGGAAGATTGCAGATGGCACATGTCTCCTGCTGTTTCTCTTCCTCACTTCAAAGTACGGGCATGTATAGTGATCAATTTGACAAGAAAAAAAATAAATAACAGAAGCTGGACAAAAATGTAAAGATGTGCTGGTGATGTGACTGTTTCCTTTAATATTTTTGACAGGGCTTTTCTCAAAGATCAACATGCAATGTATTACATATGTTGTTGTTTAGCAGTTAGCAAGGAGTTACTGAGTAGTTGAAATGCAAATATGTTCGTGCCCAAACCAAAAACATAGTAGAGTACAGTTTGTGTGACTAAAGTTGTTAAAGTCTGTGCCACAGAGAGACATTAGATATCATTTGAACAAGAAATAAAATTAGTGTAATGAGTTAATAAAATTAATTTAGTGTGAAATTCAGTCCATGTGAAAGAGCTAAAATAAATCTCACTTAGTGGTGTACAAGCAGTACATGGGACTTCTGTAGAATCTTCATGCCTTTGCAGAAGTCAAAGTACTTCATAAAGTCAATATTTTCATATTTATTGGTGTTACAAAGAGATGACAAAGAACGCTGAAATATGTGAAAACACTGATCTAAGAGATCCAACCAAGGAAACAACACTGTGCCATCAGTAGCAAACTCTGTTGGTAAACAGTGAACCTGCAGCTCAAAAAATGTTTGTATAAACCAAACTATCAAATTTCACACAATGGAAATATGTATAAAAGCAAATAATCAAACCGCAAATAATCAAACCACAAGTAATGCATAAAAATTTTTTTCTAAAAACATTCACAATTTATACTTTGATTTGTCAAAAAGAATTTCCTCTGCAGTGTTATAAACCTGTGATCCATTTTTGTATTTTAAACTCTTCTGGGATAATGGTAAGAAGTATAGGGACAGAATAGCAAAGCTTTGTGTAGTGATTCTGAAAAGACCTCTTGTTTAATCTGAGAGCACATTATGTAGGCCCACAGGAAATAAACTCCAGAGGTAGTTACAGGCCATTTTTTGTGATTTGGATTTTTGATCAGGTTCTCTGGATCAATGCAGTCTCCATCTAGACAGCTTATTGCACATGTAGAAAATTTTGGAGTTCTTTAGGTCGGAGGTTTTTGTGTTTATATATTTGCATAGTGTTTCTGAAAGGAAATTTTGTCACATTTCAACCTTGGCTGTGTTGGGAAAATTTCCGTTCCACAAACTCCTTCCTAAGAATTAGCAAACCAGGTCTTCCTTAGCATAGTATTTTCTCAAAGTGAAATTTAAAACACTGTTCATTGTTCTAGACTAGTGGGTAAATATAATTATTGACTGCAAAAGAAGATTTAGAGTCATTGCATAGTACAGTCATTTTTCAGAGCAGTGACTTCAGATAACCCAAAATTTCAAGATGGAGATGTACAAGTTTCCTAGCTACAAGAGTAGCTCAGTATCTTCTGTTTATATAGAAAAAAGACAGTGACTTCTTTGATCTCCTCAGAGGATAAGGTGACTTTGTTCTTTTGCTGAAGTACATGAAAAACTTGGTTAATTTCTGTGGTGAATTAATTTAATCTATAGAAGAAGAGAGACTTAGGACTCCTGGGTTTTGGTTTGTGTCTGCATACATCAAATAATTACTTTATTCTCTCTGTCACTGTTATATAAAAGTTTTTGTGTGGAAAATCTATGTCATGTGCCACAATCATAACAGTAGTATCTTTTTATTAGCAGAATTGGTTTATCTGTGATAGTCTCATGACATAAAGCAAAAGACACATTTTGTAGGAAATGTTTTGAATTTTTTAAATATAAAGTTGTGAGCCCTTCTTCAGGAATCCTTCATGCTTACAGAGATAATATATTAAGAAGTCAACTTTCAAGAAATAGGGCATGTTATTCTACTTCCATTAACAAAGCTTTCTGTGTCTTACACGAGTGCACACAATATGTGATGATTGGTAACAATGTACTCTGTCATAAATTGTTATTATTAATTATTTCCGTGGTGCCATAGGTGTGTGTGGCATTATAGAGGCAAATAAAATCTGACAGCTCCTTACGTCAAGGAATGTGCAATCCTAATTGCACATAACACAGCAAGGGATGACAATAAACAGAGACAACAGGTGAGGGAATGCAGAAGGCAAAAATTCCATGATTGTGAGAGATGCATTTCATGAAATACATATCTTGTTTGTACCTCTTGCTTCTTTGCTGTATTTAAAAGGAGTGTATGAGACATAGGAAAATGCACCAGGAGTGTCTGACATGGCAGCATACTGAAACAATTTGTGTTTGAGTTAGGGAGTTCTGGAGGAAGAGATATGAGATGGTCTTCCGAGTATAAAAGGGCAGATAATTTCTGTCCTGGACAACCTGAATTCGTAGCACAGTGGAGAGTTATGTTCTTCAGGAGATCATGTGCTTGCAACACCACCTACACGAGTCTTCTTATCATATTCTGAAGAATTGCTTTGGTGCTGAGGGACAGGAATAGACTGTCCAAGCTCAAGAACAGTCAAGCAGGAAGTCTAGCAAAGTTGTAGGGAGCCTACAGGTTTGAATAAGGAGTTCATAACTAAACGGAAACAAAAAGGAATCACACAAAGGTGGCAAAAGGATCAGAACAGTCAGAAAGAAGATAAAGGCACTGTTCAAACATGCAGAAATGGAGTTAGGAAAGGCAAAGCCCACCTGGAGCTGAATCTTGGCAAAAAAGTCACAGACAACAAGAAGAGCCAGTAATATTGTAATTAAAATGAAGGCTAGGAAATACACAGGCCTTCGGCTGAGTGGGAATGGGTCCTAGTGACAAAAGACATGTAAAAGGCTGAGGTCCTCGGTGTCCTCCTTCACCTCAGACTGTACTGGTAAGACCAGCCTTCAGGAATCCCAGGCCCCTAGGGCAATGAGTCTTGAGCAAGACAGACCTGGAAGAGGAGGGCCATGGACTAGACTAGGGAATGTTAAAGCAAACTGAACAAGTTTCTTCACCTGAAGAGGAATAACTCCAGGCCCCAATATCTGGTGCGGGCCACTGACCTGGGAAGCAGCTTGGCAGAAGAGGACCTGGGAGCCCAGGGGGACACAAAGATGAACATGAACGAGCAATGTGCCCAAATGATACTCTGGGCTGCATTAGGCAGGGGATTTTCAGCAAGTCGAGGGAGGTGATCCTTCCCCTTTACTCAACACTGGTGAAGCCACTGAAATACAGTGGCTGGTTCTGGGTTCCCCAGTACAAAAGAGATGGGGACATATTGGAGAGAGTCCAGCAAAGAGACACAAAGATAATGAAAGGACTGGAGCATCTTTCTCATGAGGAAAGGCTTGGAGAGCTGGGACTGGTCGACCTGGAAAAGAAAAGGCTCAGAGGGGGTCTTATCAATGTATGTAAATACCAGAAGGCAGGATGCAAAGATGGAGCCAGGGTCGTTTCAGTTTGTACTCAGTGACAGAACAAAAGGCAATGGGCCTTAGCAGAACATTAGGAAAACCTTTTTTTTAATTGGGTAGGTAACTAAGTACTGGCACAGGAGGTTGCTCAGTGATATTGTGGACTCTCCATCCCTGGACATAATGAAAATCTGACTGAACACAGACCTGAGCATCCTGCTCCAGCTGACCCTGTCCAGAGCAGAGCACTAAACTGGATGGTCTCCGGTGCGGTCTCTGGGCATCAGCCCCTCTCTGATAGAGCTGGCTGCTACAATGTAGGTAAAATCATAGAGTTGTATTTCACACCACTTTTGGAAAATACTCACCTGTGAGAAGAAAAAACCTGCAGCATAAGTATGCTTACTGTTGTAATTATCCATAGAGATAAGATATTATATTATTTGCATAATTAATTTTATGTACAGATGCATCAAAGGCAATTTAGTGTGAAATATTTTATTAGGTTCTGTCAATAGCAATGAAGAGAGTTTTATTTCATTTCACTATAGTTCAGAAATGCTCCTAAGGGTGCTGTTTCTAATTTCCTGTTTGAGAAACCAATCGTGCTATTAGCAAAACAAAATCCTCTATTGTTTTTAGCAACAATAGAGAGTTTTTATAATGCTTATGTCTTGGGAGATATATGCAGACATTGAAACAGAAGAGATAAGTCAAGTGACATATAAATCTTCAGAATTAAATCCTGAAAGCATGTTTAAAGTGATGTTTGCTGTGACACATAGTTTATTGGTGTATCTAACCTCGTGTCACTCTTTTAGTTACATTTATAATTAATTTGATTTCAGCGATATTTCTAGAAGAATTTTATTTAGAATATAAACAATGAAAATAGTGCTTTCTTGGAAAATATAACAGCTCTTTTATCAACACAGAGTAATACTGATTTAATATAAATGTAATTATTTTCGTTAATTAAATGCAAATGTTGCAGGAGAGAACAACTAAGTCATTCTCAAGACTGGTGTAGTTGCCTGACCAAAGAAAACCAAACTGAATTGAACCCAATATTTCATCAAAATGGAAAATTTTTTCTTCTGCCTATTTTCTACTGTGTAGATTAAATGAGTTCAGTACAATAACACATTAACATTTGCATACAAGGTAAACAGGATATATATTATATGTCTAATGTAGCGAATTTAACTGTGCAGTAGACATATACTAGATATGTATCTGATTAGATATTTAAATAATATTTGTTTTTATTTCTAGTGTAGTTCTACTTGAGAGGTAAGTGCACTCAACTGAATTTTATCTGCTGCTTGAGTTTCGCTAAACAGAACAATTTCTTAGAGAGTGTCTATGAGCTACCCATGCAAAAAGAAAACATTAGTCAGTGTCAGAAATTATTACGTGGTAGAGTGCTATTTGTCTAAAGACAACATTGTTGTTTATTCTGGGTGGGTTTTTTGTATTTAGCTTATGTTTTGTATTTGTTAGGAGTTTTAGTCCTCCTAACTGTTTTGCTTCATAGCCTCTTCAGGTAAGAATAATTCTCAGAGCATTATGAAAGCTACCATTTCCTTCACAAGAATTTCTTATTCTATAATGTCCCTTGGGTATCTTCTAAAAGGTGTTGGATTTTTGTTGACCTCATGATTATCCAAGTTGTGTATACTTTTGATTTTTTCACAACAGTTTTAGAAAGTACCTTTTAAAGGCAGGGGAAATGTACAGTAAACTTTCTCTGCCTTTTGCTTCCTTTTTTTTTTTTTTTGGTCTTCCACTCTGACCCTTCAAGATAGCAATGAAACACATATTTAAGCATGAATATATGCCAGAGTCCTGTAGAATCCATTAGCTGTGTGTGTGTCTGAGGGCCTGTCTAAAGCACAGTTAATACAAAACAGGTTAAAAAAACCACCCAAAGCTGACCTTACAAAAAATACCCATTCCCCCAAATTATTGATAAATTATAAACATTTGCAGCCTTTAAAATGCACATACTACCAGCGAAGTGATGGGTTTGACGCTCTTAGCTGTCTAAGAGATCTGAACTTGTGGCACTGAGTCATCTTAGAAATTTCACATTTGGAGACTCTGTTTTGCCTGAGTACTGATATAAATACAGTAAAATTAAATAATATTTTAGGCAAATATTTTCTCCTTCTTGCATTGCTAATGTTTTTCATTTGTGAATAAATTTTCAAAAAGAAAAGTTGCTTGAAAAAGAAAGTTTCGGCTTTGTGTTTCAAAGACTTATGAGACTGAGTCATAAAAGCTGTGATGGGGGTAAGTGAAAATGTCTTGAGATTCTTTTAGTTTCACTAAGAGTATGTTGCACATCTTGTATAATAATAATAAAAAAAAAAAAATTGTAGCTGTGTTCCTATCAAATTGATTAGAACTTAGCCATGAAGAAGAGTATAAAGAAATTAAATAAGATGTCAGGAATATTCCCTGTCTACTCTGCTAAATAAAGATTAAGAAATACTGTTTCTCAAGACTTGCAGTGTTCAAAGGTCTAATTTGACAGACATGGAAGTTTCGTAATGACAGCAGATGAAAACAGATTCAAGGGGGGATGACAAGCCTAAAGACCAAAGAAAAGAGACAATGCAAGAAACAATAGTCTTGGGATAAGTATCTTACGGGAGGACACTGAGGATGCTAATAAATAAAGTCTACAGGGATGTTCAGCTGATGGATATTGAAGGGATTTGCCTGTTGGGAAAACTTGGGAAAACTCAGAAAAACAATCAAAATTAAGTTTTCTGTTTCATATTCTAAAGCTGGAGCTCACAGATCCTAACTTCCAGTACTACTCTCCAAACTCCCACATTATTTTTTGCTCCAGAGTCACATGGGCAAAATAACGTAGGAGAAAAAGTAGTAGAAATGGGAGTAATTGAGCAAAAGAGATGTGATCTCTCTCGGCTCATTTAGAAAAACGAATTATTTTAATTGCAAGTCTGACACATCTTTATAGAGCGCATGGAAATATAGGCCTGGAGATTTTTCTTTTAAGGTTGGCCTACAGAGGTTCATTCAAATCTTTGCTGTACAGCTCACTGAAGCTCTAATTGAAACATTTAATTTAGTACTCCATAAAAATACCTCAAAGTACATTTTATCACAGTACCAGCAAACATTAAATGTTACTTATTACAAAGAAGGAAAAATGATCCTGTGAAAAAATTGATTTTTGCTTCAGAGGTGCCAGAAGGAAGTTAATTAACAAAACGCACACTGCATACATGACGTTAGTTCTGATTATACAGTGAGATTTTTCAGTGTGAAAGGACAGTGCATTTTGTTATTGTTTTACAACTCTGTTTTAAGTAGCATCTGGGAGGATCTGTACCTACCTACATGTACATAATCTTCTGCACTCTTTACATAGGAGGTATTCATTTAAAACTCAAACAAAGAAATCAAGGACAACTGCACCATAAATCAAGGACAGATTGAAGAAAACTGAAGCTATATAAAATATCTTTTTTTTCTTTTCTTTTTGTGTGTGTGTAATAAAAAATGGCTTTTGAAGAAATTCTCGATTATGTCTGACATTTCTAGTGATGAATTCTAGTGTTCACTGGGGCATACTAATAGGGAAAGCAAGGAACAAGTGACTGTCTTGAAGTAAAATGAGGGTCATTTTAAAGATATGCATAGAGGAGTCTTATCCACTAATAAATGCAGCTTGTGTAACCCAAGTTTGATAAGAAGATGAAGAGCTATATGTCTGTGAAAGAACGTGCAGAAGTTAAATCCTTCTCCTGCATGAAAATCTCTGGCTACTTTTCCTTTCTCCTAAAAGTACCACAAAAAGTCAGGTACTGTTATTTCTCAAATTACTCTGCAGTTTGCAATGAGAGCAAGAGAGAAATTTAAATGTGGCACGAGTCTTGCAAGGCTGTGGGAGTGTGGGGCACTGCAAGCATTTCTTGAAGGTGGTACATAGGAAAGCCACCATCAAAGTTGCCAAGAAGATACCCTGGAGATGGTTTAGAAGGAATGAATGCAGCTCATTCAGGAGTTTACTCCATCAAACCACTTTATTGATAGTTCTGTCCTGTGAAGTGGTGGTGGCACAGTTATTCTTGGGGAAAATATGCTTTCATTCTTTTTTTTTTTTTATTATAGCAAATTATTAGCATTCATTTTTTAAATGGAAAAGTAATTAATGACTTAGACATATTTTCATTCTGCTGTTGCATTTGTGAAGATTTACTTAATCAAGTGTGAATTTCCTGTGGGCTTTAATTTATTAAAATAGTTATGTTTGACCAATTGATAAGCCATTATTCAAGAAAAACAAGAAAGAAACCTAATTCTGAATTGCTTGCTAAAACTCATCGGCTTAAGAAGGAAGCTGCAGTTGTATATTTTTATCAGTATTACAAAACTGCTTGGCTTAAAAAAAGTCTGGTGAATCTGCTTAAAAAGTGGAAATGGAAAATAATCCCAACCTTTCCAAATGGAAAATAACAAGCAAAATGTCAAATTTCCAGAAAATATTGACTTAGGACTAGAGAATTGGTTTTGTACAAATCATTACATATTTTTCCTATGGTCAGAAATTCTCCTGAGACTACAGACCTCATAATCTTGCTTTTACTGTGCTTGAATTTATCTCAGGTTATCTTGTAAGAGCATTGCTTATTCCCTACTCTAATATAAGAAATAAAATTAAGCAGAAAGTGGTGATTGTGATCAAAAGACATAATTACTGCATGCGTTAAAGCCCAAACACTAAGAATGCCAGAATTTTTTTGTTATTTTTCAATAGTTTATTTTAGTCAGAACCAAAGAAGTGAACCTTAATACGCAAATTACTGGAGCAATAGAAGGTAGTGCATTAGTTAAGTGAAGATGTTCTGTGGGCAGTGGAATCATAGAAGGACAGATAGATAGACAGACACAGACTAAGGATCTATAAAGAGGATTGAGACAAATGAAAATCTGAGGGTTGCATTTTTTGTTAAATGTGACACTGAAATCTGTTACACTTGTAAGTAACCTAGTCTTGAACAAGTTGAACGTACTGAAATAGCTCCTAAAATCAAAGAGTAAAAACAACCAGTAACACCGCAATAGTAGAAGGAAGGAGAAGAAGTAGGACTTGTCAGACACCTAAAATCTGAAGGATGGGGCTATTTTTAACAAAATAAAATGATCATTTAATCTTGGAGAAGTTGCAGAGGGAAAGGAGTATTACTGCCTGCCCTGGTCAGATCAAACCTGACCCTGCTCAGGTCACATCATTCATTTTTTGCTCAGCTCATGTCAAGATAATAGATCAAGATAAAGCCATTGGAGTTTTTAAGACTGACTTTTTAGAAGTACTTTCACCTTTGTAGGTCTCCAGTATTAAAAGTCATATCTCTTTATACTAATGAAAATCTTTCACTGCACTCTAGAATTACCATGTTCCTAAGATGAGTGTAAGGAAAGAAGTATCTACTGTAAATGGAAATATCAAGAATTATTTTTCCAGTTCATCTCAAGATCCTAAAGCAAGTCTATTTTTATAGAGAAATATTAACTTTAAAAATAATTCATAATCATTTACATTTCTTAGTATAAGAAATGAGCAAATTTAAATCACCTCAGCTTTTCATTTTAAGTTCAGTAATACAATTATGTGTAGAAGACATTATGCAGTATGACAGACCACACAAAGTAAAAACACGTGCCTCAGTAAGTCAATATAACAACTTTGAAACAAATAGTAAATCAAGATTGCTTGCATGTTTCCTGAAAGAGGAAATCTCATGTTGGTAGTGTTCAAATATAGAATCAGAATATCACAGAATCATTTAGGTTGGAACAGTCCCTAAAGATCATTGAATCCAACCATTAACCTTACACTACCAAGTCCACTGCTAAACCTTGTCCATCAGTGCCACATCCACACATCTTTTAAATATCCCCAGGGATGGTGACTCAACCGCTTCCCTGAACAGACTGCACCAGTGCTTGACAACCCTTCCAGTGAAGAAATTTTTTCTAATGTCCAATCTAGACTGGTGCAACTTAAGGCCATTTACTGCCCTCCTGTCACTTGTTACATAGAAAAAGAGACCCACTGCCACCTGGCTACAACCTCTTTTCAGTCCTCCATGAGCCTCCTGTTCTTCAGGCTCAAAACTCCCCAGCTCCTTCAGTTGCTCCTCATAGGACTTATGTTGCAGACCCCTCCCCATCTTCACTGCCCTTCTCAGAACACACTGCAGCACCTCAGTGTCTTTCTTGAAGTGAGGAGCCCGAAACTGAACACAGTACTCAAGGTGTAGTCACCAGTGCCAGCTACAGAGGGACTGCCTTGGTCCTGCTGGCCACACAATTACTGATAATGTGATAGAGCTCAGAATTTTGTACTGGGATCTGTCAAAATTATATTGGAGCCTACAGGCAAGGAAGTATTTTTCTGTTATTTTGATCAATGTTTTTATCAAGTCCTTCAGCTGAAAATTCTTATGCTCTTTAAATTAAAAACAATTAAGTAGCTTTCAGTCTACAATAAGCTCTTGGACTATTTGAAACAAAATGGTAGCACACATGAAAGAATAAGGTTTGTGTTAGGTCTACATAGGTAAAAATTTGAGACTTTCATTTTAATTCTTTTTTTTTTAATTAGAAGAGAAGATTAATATAATTCTTTAAATATATTTTGAGTACTTGAAAAACCTTAAAAGCCTACTCTAGAGAGGAAAGTAGCAATCTGTTATTTGTTCATGTTTGTATCTAAGAAAAATAATAAGCTTAAATTGTCATGAATGAAATACAAGGGAAAATCATTCTAAAATAAACAAGCATTGGAATATGCCTGTTGAAAGACGTGCAATGAGCAATACTGAAGTTTTTTGTCATTGCACTAGAAAAAAACATTTCAGTCATAGATGTTCTTGTCTTTGAAAACCAGAGGTGGACAAGATAAATTCTTTATTCTGTTCTGGCCTATGTCCTATTACTTCTAATATATTACAAAGTTCATTGTAATTTAAGTATACTAATGACCCCTTTCACAAAAGACATAATTTCTTCAATAATGTTACCAATTTTTTTATTTATTTACTTTTCAAGTAATTTCCTAAAGGGTATTTCTGCTAACAGTGATGCCAAAGAAATTTGAGAACAACTTCTAAGAAAGCCAGCATGTAGAAAGATTGCGTTCTGGTATTGCTTTCTGTTTATGTCAGTTTTAAAATGAGTCCACCCAAAACCTGTGGACAAACAGTAGGACATTTATAACATTCCAAAGAGCTATTCATGTTTGTTTTAAAAATACAGGCAAAAACTTCAAGATATGAAAAGGTTATTATGCTGGCATTCAATCACATAGATACCATGTATCACCTTATTACTTACAACTTCATAGGTAAGAGAGCAGAAAGGGTTATCTACCAGCCTGTGAATCTTTCTATGAAGGCAACATATTTCTTTCTGAAAAATGCCCATAGGTGTTTGCTTTAATGTTACAACTGGCAAGTGAATGTCCAAATTAACTGTTCCAGCTTAATACTTTTAGATGTTTCTTAAAGAAAGGTACATTTTGAATTTCATCACTTCTAGCTCTGCTTATTGGACATCATTGTGTTTGGGGTGGAGTTGCTGTCTCTTAACTTCAGGCCCCCCTAAAAGATGTTTTTGGTATTTATGGTTTGACTACTTTCCCTGCAGTCAATGACAGAGAAAAGGAAACTTAAAGACCAATTCAGCACTCCCAAAGATATGTGCCTAGGATAGGCACGATGAATTGATGTTTGGAGAGCCTGTTATCCTTCGTGGAATAAACAGTCTAAATAAGTAGTTTAGATTGGACCCCTAGTTTTAGTTGTCCAAAGGAAGGGGAGATGTATCATTCCTTTAATTGGCAATATTGAAGTGCTTAACTGACTTGTTTCCTGACCCCTGGACTTCTCTTGGTAAATCACTGAATCACATTCGGTATCTTCACTCTCTCTGAAGCTTGGACATAGAACTGTGCTTGGGGGATGTAACAGTGCTGTGGGAGAAGAGATCATAACTTTTGTACTCCCTGTTCTTATTACACTGTTTCATATATCTGAGAGTTGTACAAAATCTTTTCATGTTAGCATTGCTCTGTCAGCTCCCAAAGAGGTGATTGTGCACAGCAGCCCTTTATCGCAGGATGGCATAGAACTGGATGAACCTTCTGAAACTTGTCTTCTCACTGAAAAAGAAGTTCTCCCAGAGCCTGTGTCAACGTTCTTTAACTCAATCTATAAACCACTCCAACTTAAAAAATATTTGGTTTTTTTCCCACTGCTGTTGACTGGTCCATCATTTTTCTATTCTAAAATAAGTATTCTTAGCATGAATATCTAACTTTTTATTCCCCCACGATCACTTTGTACATATTTAGTAGTCTTCTAACATTGTCCTTTAGTTCAAATAGTTCTTACATTCCGTGGTGATATAAAACAGGAAGAAGTCATAATGACTCTTAGCTCTTACTTTGCAATACAGTGCCAACTACCTCATTTTCTTCCTTGTGGCAACTGAAATGGCAAACTTTAATCCTGTCATTCCAGTGAGATGCCTTAAGGCGGGTACAGCCTGGCTTCATGTTCAAGTGGGCTCACCAATACACAGGAATATAATACTTGATTAGGTCAGCTGAAAATTTTTCCGTGTTCCATTTTTTGTTTTCATACCCAAACTGGTGGCAAACACACTTTATGGCTATTACTGAACTCCAGCCTTTGTGTTTCTCCATTGATCCCAAACTGCTTTTTAGCACTGCAGCTTTTGTTTTTCAGCATTTCCAGCCTTCTCATCCTCAGGATGGGCCAGCCGTACTACTTGGATATATATTGCATATGATATGTGTAAGTGTTTGTATGAATAAGCTTCCAGATTTCCTTAGCTTTCAGTGAAAATATCTAACAAGATCAGGTTTTCAACTGGTCTTTCCTGTCCCAGTCTGGAGGGCACCATCAGTTGTGCTGTCTCTTCCTGGTCACTGCTGTGGTTTCCTTGCACACTGCCCATGACCTAGGACCCCATTCCATCCCCAGGGACATCAGTCCCACTATGAACCACACTGTAGCAACTCTGGGCTCCAGCTCCTCATGTCCTGCCCTGGGTGTCCACACTGTGCCCACCTGTGAGCCCACATCCCAGCCTGGCCCCAGCTTGGCCCGTTCCCAGCTCAGTGCCCAATGCCTGGGACTGGGGCTGGCCCAGCTGCTCCCCACTGCCCTGCTCCTCTCTGGGGCATGGGCTGGGCCCGGGCTGTGAGGTCCTGCTTTGCCCCTTCAGAAAAAGCCCCATGGCTGCTAACCCTTGTGACCCAAGAGCACCCTGACATTTCCCTAACACCCTCTCTCCAGCCATGTAAATCCTCTCAGTACAACTGTAATGGCCAGTTTCCTACCCAGTCCTGTCTGTTTTGGTTAAACATTTCTACAGCCACCTGCAAAGTTATGAGCTTTATAATGCAGTTTGTTTTGAAGATTAGCGTGGTATAAAACATTGTGCTGCTTTTCTCTCCTCTGAGAATAAATCCTAGCCACCAGTTTTATCTCGGCTAGCTATGAACCAGAGAAGGAGCTGCTGCTGCAAGTGAACTTTCAGAGAGACATAAGGACTAAAGCTTTTTCTGGCAAAGAGCTTCCAGAAACTTTTCCCGTCAACAAAACAATAAGGCAACATTATGTTAGTCAAAAATATACTCTTGATGCATTTAGATCCTGAGTCTCTTTGGAAGTGTGGTCCAAAACTGTTGATGTGATTGGCACTTGACAGGCCATTGCTGAACCTTTTGTTATTTCCTGTCACCCTTCTCTTCTGTATTATACCACTGAGCCTGACAAGAGCTGAGAGTACTAAGCTTCTTACTCTGAAAAAAAGATTTGATATCAGATATCCAGATATCTATTTGGAGTTTGTGCATTCCAGAAAATTGGCAGCAATTCTGTGTGCACAATTTAAAAAATGCAAGATGAGACATAGAAGTCAGTCTGGTTGGAGAAAATATTCAATGTTTTAAAAGTTGATAAAATTATTATTAGAAAGTTCAGAGTCACAGTTCAGTAAGAATTTTCAAACAAAGTAGAAAATATTTCCAATGGAAAGCTAGCAAATCAGAGTTGCAATAATACTAACATGCTTTCTGTCAGCTTAAAACTGGCTTAGTCTTTCCAATATGTTGTGTGATCAGTATACCTAAAGTAATTCACAGACCACCAGAAAGTGTTAGGCAACATAGTTTTATTGATAACTTTCAAACATGATATGAAAGTTCTTCCAGTGCAAGGTACATGTCTTGAGATGTTCATGCATGCCTCTATGGGAAGACTGATTTAATCTGACTTTAGCCATCTAAAATTTTTCTTTAAGCACTTCATCTGCTATAACTACGTTTAAATGGTGAGAGAGTCCTTAAGGGAATCTCTTACTAATAATATTAAAAATCTGTCTTAGCACTCAAGTGAATATTTTTTGATAATTGTAAAGGGAGCACAAATAAAGAATAGCCTGGGTATCTGCACTTTTGTGGGGTAATATTAGGTCACAAAAATCAAGTATTTTGCTGAATATGAAGATGTTCCTTGTTGCCTGTTCTGTGCTGACCCTTGCATCAGTATTACAGTTTATGAGATTATGATGGTGACAATAACATAAGTGTGTCTTATGGAAAGGCACACAGGGAACAGCTGAATTACACAAAATTTATAAATAAAGATATGCAGGCCTTTAATAATGCATTACAGAATTGAAATGGTGTTCAAAGCGCTTCATTTTCTCAAGAATGACTTGTCCTTCCAAAAAAACTGCATTGTAAGAGAGACAAATCACAAACCCAAATGATACATTGAAAGGTTTGTCTATCATAGAATGTTAGGGACCATATGTACGATGAACATGTTACCGTGTTTGGCACCTCAGTCATCTCAACCTCAACAGGTTGCAGTACTAGGGCTTTAGTTCAGCAAGGAACTTGATTCAACTGAAGGATTTTTCTTTGTGCAGTTGTGTGATAAAATTAAACATATCTGTGGCACTGAGGCATTTAGGGAAAAAATATTTCTGATTCCCAGGACAAGCTAAAAAACTCTTTTTGCCTGTATCTCTGTGTCATTCCTGTCTTGCATTTGGGATATGGGTGCTGCATTTAAACTGCATTTCAGTTTCTAGGATTTGTGAAAGACTGGTCTGTGTTTAGATTTCTTCTTCTGATACTTCAGAAGAAAAGAGTCTGAGCTGTGGAAGAGGATTAGCATTGTGTCAGGTGATCTGGCAGAAGGTAGGAAAGGTGCTCCAAGGATCTCATTCTGAAATCCATGCAGTCCAGTCATCAACCAACAGTTTCATCTGTGTGAGGGACTGCTGCTGCAGGGTCTTCATTGCTTGGAAGAAAATAGATTCTACAGCACCCAGCAAACTTGTCTAGTATGGTGAAATCACATAATAGCCTGATTTCTACCTGTGAGCTTTGACGATGTTCCCAGGTCTTTTCTCAACAGCAGGAACTGGAAGAGCAAGTCTCTGTTCACGGAAGTCCTTTATAATTTAAGTGCTTTTTTGCACACCTCTGCATGTAGGCCAGGTACAATCTGATTCTTTGCTGTTTGAAATGAAAACAGTTTAGCACGTTATGTGTAGATTTTTCTCCTGTAGATTGCCTTGCTGAGTAGAATAAGGACATTTGTCTTTGCATTGAGTTGCCAAAGCAGTATAATTTGAATGGACTATGATGAATGGATAAATAATCATTGATCCAGATTTTCAGTCTAAATTCAAATATTTGTTTAGATTTACAAACAATAAGTTAAATGTTGAGGATTTTTCTCTGATATTGCATGCCCTTTTCTTTTTTCCTGTTAAAGAAAGGGAAAATGTGTTGAAATACACAAAGAAAGAACACTCAATATATATAATGCAATACTGTGTGCAGACATATTTTTCCACATTGGCCTGAATATGTCTTTAAGAACCCAAGTTTCTCAAAGAGTTCAGTTAGGATTGAGTAGGCATCTGACCTACAAAATGGCACACAAACTTAATCAGTAAGAAAAAACATAATCTGAAAAAGGCCCTGTATAAATAGGACCTTTAATCCTTCTGAGGTAAAACAAAGCCAGAGCAAATTGTCTGTCAAAAAAATATCTGGCACAACAAATCTAAAAAGATCTGTCACTGACATTAGTCAAATCTCTGATAGAGGGAAAAATGTAGTTCAACTCTGTATTAAACCATCAGAGTAGGTTTTGGTGCATGAAAACTGATGCAATGGAAGGTCAATAAATCCATCCATCTATATTGGGTGCTGGCCATTAAGAACATTAAAAAAAAAAAAAAGAGAGAAAACCAAACATAAACACCAAAGACTTTTCCACTTTTCCAATTATGTTCACATCAAATTGTGGTCTTGTGACTGCAGTTCTTCAGGCTTTGGAAGAGGGATAGTTTGTTCATCAACCAGTTCAGCAAGATCTGGGGTACCACTAAAAGCTATAATGCCTATCATGTCTCTATCACTAATACAATGGTTGACTTCATTTTGGGGAGCAGAATATGCTATGTGTAATTACTCTAACTCTGGTAATGATTTCTTTCTGGGACCTTACCCTGCACTGTATAACTCAGATGAAGAATAATGCTTTCTGGAATGCCCCCCTTTCTGCAGGGTGTAGGGAAAACTCAAAAGATTTTGTGCAGCTAAAATTTGATCATGTGGATCAAAAGTAAAGAATCATGATGATTTACTTTCTTAAAAGTAAGCATGTCCTGAACTGTTTACTTATAGCCAGCAACTTCATCTGGTAACAAAATTCATTAATACTAGTTCGACTGTTTCTGATTGGGTCCTGTGACACTGACAATGCCATTAAAACACACAAAATAATAACAACATAATGAGGCCTAGCATGGAAATTAGAATCACCGTGACCACAGAAAGTAATGTGAGGATACAGCCTAATCTTGCTGTCAAACTAATAGAAAATAATTCACAACTGTGGTCTAATCTTACTGTCATTGCAATTGTGGTAAAAGACCAAAGAACTTCCATCACTGGCAGATTGGAACTATAAATCCTCTTTGATATCAGCTCTTAGATATTCCTCTGGTCCAGATGCTATTCAGTTTCTTTTAGGATTAGGAATGATAAATTGCAGATGGAGTAGTGTAACATATTCTGATATGAGTAACTTTGTAACTGGCAGCAAGACTGGGCCAACAAAATAGAAAATAATATCAATATTTTGCAGCAAGTATTCATAGCTAGATTTTACTCATATCCGTATTATTCACATTACTACATAATGTCCCACAGTACACTTACACATTATTTTATCACTGTCAGAGAATACTTATTCTTGCCTTTGTTTGGACAGAAAGCATGAGATGGTAGGGAAAGTTGATAGTAATTGATAGTAGGCAAGGTCGAAAGATATGAGAAAGAAAAGCTACAAAGTGTTTCATTCTGCAGAAATATCTCCAGAAGCTACAGGAGCACACATCTTGGATGCTGTCCTGTCTACTTGGTCTGTGTCTGGAAAACTCTTGGTGGTATTTGTCTGTGAAACGTCACACAGCCAAGAGATGAGTTGCTTACCAGAACTGTGCTGACTATATTTGTCTCCAGGGGTTTCAATGCTTATGAACAAGCTCCTCTAAGCAGTCTGAAAAAACTATGAACAAATCTCTGTAAAGCAGATGTGAGAGTCAAAGAGGGAAAAAAAAAGCATTCCAAAGGTCATGGCATTATGTATTGAAATCTGTGGGCCACAGAACAAAACTCCTACCCAAGAATAGAGCAACCAGAACACTTTAAACAACATGAGAAAGGAGAATTTGGGAGATAATGTAAAGGAAAACAGGAAAAAAATATACACTGCCTACTGACAGTATTAGACACAGATGATGTGATTAAGTGAGAATGAAAGATAGAACTCCCTCAGCAATCTTAGTTGAATTTATATAATTCCTTCATTCCCTTTGCTTCTTAAGCAAAGTGGGAGAAAATACTAATTCATAGAAATGTCATATTTTTTTCTTTTTGCTTGTTGAGAGATGATAAAGATTAAAAAGGCTACTTTGATCATATGATATTATAGAAAATATTTTATTGTTTTAGCAAAAATAAATTTAATATTTCTATTATCATGCAGCTTTTTTCCTGAAATTCTCAGCTGATATCCTGCATTTAAATACTAGGTCTATAAGCAGGAGTCAATCACCTGTTTCAACGCCATACACAGTTCCTCTCAACAGTTCTTGAAATTACAAATATGCAGGATTGGTGGAGCATTTAAATTATTAACTAAAATTTAATCTTATGACTCATAGACAAGCTGCAACATATTCATAGGATTTAGTAAGAAAATATTAGGGTTCTTACCTATACTGGGTCTCAAAAACATAGTTTTCAATAAGGAAAATACAGTATTCCTTAGGTAATGCTCTTTGACAAAAGAATCCCTGGATGGTGTAAATGGCATTTCTGTCTTCCCTTTAGTACGGAGCAATTTGCACGAAATAAAAATATTTGTTCTTTTAGGTGTCTCTCACAGGAGCAACTATCAATCTTGCAATAGATGTGATTATCCATAATTCTGAATATAGTCTATCAGCCCTTGAGAAACTTCCATCCTTTGTCATTTATGGGGGCAATTCTAAATTATTAAATGCTTTCCAAATGAAAACACGTCTAATTATTATTTTACTTACAAATGTCAATTTTTTGCATTATTTAATTTGCAAGGATAGTATAATGACCAACCCTAAATTCTAAGGTGCTTTTCACCTATTTGGTCAAGAACGAGCATTCCTCATTTATTTATGAAACATGGTGAAACAAAAATTCTTACTAATTTCTTAACAGATGTTTTTATGGGGTAGTTTTTCTTGTATAGATATTTAGGTAGATTATAGCTTATTTTGACGTGTGTGATAAACCTCCACAGCAATTGCAGAAATAAATAAGCAATACTTGAGGTATCCAGACAGCTTTGCAATGACCATTGTAAGTCACTCAGCTAACCTCTTACTAATGCTGATGGATTTTTCCTTTTTTGCTATTTTTGTCTCAAGTTTTAAAAAAATCTATATTACTTTTATTCTGGTAGATGTTAGGTAGTTTCTTGATTTGTAATAATATTTGATAGTGAGAATCTCTCTCTACATCCCTAGGAATTTTGGAAAGATTTCTTCAAACCCAGCAATCCTTTATATGCTCAAGACCTTTGTTCACCTCCTGCCCTAAATGTCTAATTTTGACAGTCTGACAGGTTTTAATAGACTTGTTCTTTGGCTTTATTTTCATGATGTCTGTATTTAGTAGCTAATGAGCTGTTGTGCTGTAACATTTGAATTTTATTTGTAAAGGTTTCTAGATATTTTCCTTCAGAACCTTAAGGACTAGACTTCGATTTTACAAAGTTCTGTATCTCTTGGTCTTGTGGTGGAATGACATTATTGTTGTCCAGCCCCAAACCAAGATTAGGAGCAGTATAAAAGATTCCTTTCTGGTTTTATCTATTGATCTTCACTTATTAAATACTAAATGTTATTTAAAATTTTAGACTACTAAACTTATCAAATATGAATTTGCTTTGTTATGATGTTCACCACACAAGAATACCAATATTTTTACAGTGGCATAGACACTCTGAAGATCTATCACCTGACATCATGATTTTGTTGGTTAATTTATGTTTTGTTTATGGATTTTGATAAAAGCATAATTTTATTGATTTTAGAGGTGTGAGCTTGTTTCCATAGGTGAGTTTCTCATAGCTGAGAGGTATTGGTGCTTTCAAAATGTTATTCATGTATCTCACATTGGAATACAAAAGTCTTTCACATTTCAGCATTTTCATGCCGGAACTATTGGCTGTGTGAAAAAGACTTTGTGTAGTATGTTATGACAGAATTATTTTTTCTTACCTAGAGTCTGGCTAAGGGAACCCACATGTGGAACTGTCTTATGTGTTTTCACAGTCAGTGTAAGGACCTGATGAGGTTTCTAGGTACATCTGGAGAATTCTCATTTGATTATGACCCTGTTGGGTGGGAAGCTCTATTCCTGATAGTGTTAAACACAAAATGGCAATACTTGATAGTGAACTGGTTTTATTGTGACCAGTGAAATATTTACACAACTGAAAGTTGGATATCTGTTTTGTTAAAGAAATTAGTAACACACTCACTAATATTCCAGTCTTTCATTAACTTCATTCTATACTTAGGCCTTTGATCCATCTTTTCCACACTTTCAAGTATCTCTCAAATATATGCATTCTCTATCAACATTTGAAATTTCAAGAACTGAAGAGTGGAACCAAATACAAGAAGAATGTCATTAGTGTTCCAACCAGGATTGCTGAGAAATCTTTTAGATTTGTCTCGATATAACCTGGAATGACAAAGTATGAAAATTATAAGTACTGGGAGAATGAAGTATCCTGACATATATTTAGAGACTGCAGATGCAGTTTAGGGTGATGTTTTATTCATGATTACTCTTGTTTCACCAGGGTAGGTTGAAATGGATGTAATTGAAATGTTATGGTGTCTTAATTTTCTCTCTTAGTCTCTACAGAATATTGCAAACTATTTGGCTTGTTTCAGAAATGCTGCATTAATATAAGGTTAATCAGTTCAGCAACTCATTCATCTATTTAAAGTTGTTAGAGCTGAAAAAAGTCTGAATGAATGACTGAAAGTTGACCCATAGGATCAATCTGTCTGAGAAAAGGACATAGGTGTTTCAGCATGCAGTTACAACATATTTTTTCAAATTCTGAAAGCGTTAAGAGCTGCTTGGAAGCAGCACAAAGTAAAGGCAATTTGCTAAAGATAATGAAAACAATACAGATGATGGCCACACATAAACACAAAAAAAGAAGGAAAGCATTTTTACTGTGACCTCTTCTCTGGTCTCATCTGGTAGCATTATTGGTATTATTAATTGTAAAAGACTATGTGATGACATTTTCTGTGTTTATGTGAAGTGATCTGTCCATGAAGGACAGGGTTTTTTTCCAAACAAAGGCACAAGTTTGTCTGTTGTGTTTATGAAGTTTCATTTTCGTTTAAACTTTTCAAAGTTTTGAAGTTTTATTTACTGCTGTTAATTATTTTCAAGGTTAATGAACACAAAATTAAGTTGCCCATGCAATTTGCAGAATCTGACATCGGTGGAATCTCCTGTCATGTGAAATATTGTGGCAAACTATCGGTAAAATACTGGCAAGGAGTGTAAAACAGAGCATTTCTTCATGCGTGTGTTTCTAATATTAGACATAAGTTAAAGGCATTGATTAATACACTTGCAATTGTTTCAATTTGTAATTGCTTTCCTCTTCCAATGGGACTCAGTTTTAAGGGCAATAATAGCAGAGGGCACTGTGGTAAATTTTTTGTTATGGTTTCTAAAATTGTGTACGTGATTCATTTGGAGATATTGCAATGTATTTGCATAAGGCAAATAAATTAAAAATACCAGCCTCTATTAATAATGATTTTTTGACACTTGGCATAGTCTTTTGTGTTGCGTGAAAAAATAGACACACAGCTGCTAATTGACAAGAAAAGTAATAATCCTTTGATTACAGTAGCTAAAGGCTGTCCTTTAATGGATTTTACTTGTCACTTTTAATTCTTTTTAATCTTTGTCTGCATTTCATTAGAACGGCTTTATCATTCTGATGGTCCTCCTGTCGTTATTCTGATTGAGTTAATGGGTTGTCGTCATACCACAGAGCTCCAGTATAAAATATAATAGTGTTATATTTATAGCCTTCAGGGACATTTTTAAGATGATTGCTTTGCCAATCAGCTTTTCTGGTTTTACATAGTACATTATTGTAAATGCAGTGCTGTATTTTGCTTTCTCTTGCCTGGTAGGTACTCTGAGCAAAGCTTCTGTCTTAATCTTCCATGACTTAATCTACCTATAAAATTCAACAGCCAGTTGGTGAGGAAACAAGAAAAGGACTGTTATAATTTTCTGTCCTGTTCTTCAGCTGCAATTTTGGCTTTCAGTTTAAAAGCTACATGCCTGCACTGCAGTTTTCCTAACAGATGATACAGGTACTTGAATATTATTAAAAAACTTACCAGAGGTCTCATAATGCAGCTATTAAAGTAGATTTCTTACTGTCTTGTGTTGTCAACTACAGCTGTACAGCTGAAGAATGCATGATGTTTTGGCCTTTATGCTTCATTTACTTTATTGAAAAACTAGTGTTCTAGATACTGTATTTTTTGTTATTGAGAAGTCTGATAAATTGGTAATAATTTTAAAGATAATACCTTTTAATAGAGGAAAACCTTGCTAAATAGTTGCGGAACGTGTGTTGGGCAGCTCACGGTTACTTTTTCAACTATGTTCTTTAAAAATTATGCTGATCACATGTAGAATAGTGTCTGGATGGACAAATATATGGGAATTTTTTAGGTTGAGAGAAGCGATATACTATAAACTAAAATTTTATAGAGAATCCCTTAGTTGATGATTATATCTGTGATACAAGTTCAGCTGTGACACCGAGCCATGCTGTTGGTATTGACCTATATAATACTCTGATGCAGAACAGATGCTATAACAGGCAACATTTTATGATGTATTTTTATAAAGTTTGTAGAGCGTGACTTATATGTTACCCTTGATTTAACCTTGCCCACGAATTAGGAAATAAGGAAGATAAGTGGAAAATAGCTACGTAAATTTATATATTTTTATTTTTAAAACAGTTTCTGTGTAGCCATCTCAATTTTCTCATCTCTGCAGAGACTTTCTAAAATGGGGTAGAGCTTTCCAAAAACATTAGCACTTATATTTATTGTCAAAAAATTGTTGATGATGAAGCAGATATATGCTAGTAATGTGCTATGTCAGTTGGTCATGTTTTCGGGATCAAAAATAGAAATGTAGAGGACTTTTTTAAACTGCATTCTAGAAAGAAAAAATACATGTCATATTTTGGGTAGTCTGAGTTTGTAGTGTTAAACATTTAAGCAGTTTATTGAAGAGGGCTTATTGTATGATTATTAAAATCTATTACAGTGTTAAGTATTGCATAAGAAAAATGCTGTGTTTGACAATATGTATATATTCATATCTACACATATGGTTCTTTATGTTTACTGTTCTTGCAATTAATTGTTTAATCAGCTGGGGGAAATAAATATTTATTTTATTTTAATCAAGTCAGTTTTTCTTTAAGGTACACTTTCATATGCTACATTATTAGCAGACTTCAAATGTGTAGGAGAAACCTAACTGTGACCTTTGATCTTTCGCTTTCCACTGCATTAAATTGCAGATGTTAAGAGTTTGGCGAATCATGTGCTGCTGCTGGTATTTTCTAAAAGCTCCAGATGCAACTGTATGTAAATATTCTAACCAGTGACAGAGGCTCCAGAAGAATCACCTCTATGTTTTTCTCCTGGGGGCTACCAGCGAACACTCTGTGGAATGGCTAGTTTTTATCTAATTACTATAATTATTTTCATTCCTATAGGGCCCAGGAATCTGAGATGGGAAGGAATTTCATTCAAGTTCTCCTACAAGTTCTGTCCCATGTAAATCCTTGGGGCCAAGAACAAGGCATAGAGAGGGGGTTTTATGGTAGCCACCTGTTCACTTTTTGAACACTTTTCAAATATCAATATTTTCAAAATCCTATGCTTCATGCCCAGGCTCTTTTCTTCTGCTTTCCCTTTTTGGGTAGCTACAGCAAAACAGTTCACTACAGCATTAGGATATTTTACAGAAGTCGACTTAACAGCACTCTGATGAATCACAGCATTATGCTGGTTCACAGGTATTCTTATTCTCTTGTAATTTTTAATGATTTCTAATATTGCACTCACCATTTAAGTTGTTTTCCAATTCCAAGATGTCGTCAGTTATATAAATTTCTGCTTGACTTGGATGGAATCAGCGTCTCCTGTTTCCTATATTTACTTGCTTCAGCAAAGTTGTCTTCATAGCTTGCTTAAAGATTGGTGCATGGATTTCTATTCATTTGTATTTTTTTTCTCTCCTCTATGAATCTGAGTTTGTGGATGTTGAAAAACTAATTCAGTAAATTTATTATGGTGTTTTTTCTAGTCTAAGTTAAATGATAGACAAGAGCAGATGATGGTTTCCTGTGGGACCTATTAAAATACACTGGCCATAGAATGATTTTAATTTACCAGAAATCTACAAGGAGATAAAATGGCTCCCAGAAATGTTTTCTTGTGGATTTACTCCACTGAGCTAAATCAGCAGAGAAAAAAATCATAAATTTAGAGGAGTTTTATGAAGGATCCATTCACTTTCAAGACGTCTGCTGGACTACCCTTATTCTATATCAGTAAATGAGGTCTTGTTGACAGAGGTAGGTGAGTGGCAAAATACAAAAGACTCAGGAAAGACAGGATAGGCATTTAGAAAATTGGAGGTAAAAACTGACAGCAGGGAGGAACAGGGGAAAAGGAGAGAAAGAGACTAAACCAAGAGAACTTAAAAGCGATGAGAGAATATGTGCGAGTTGAAAACATCAGGATTTTGATTTCAGCTTGGACTGATGATATTTTATGCCCTAAGTCTCTAGATATCCTGGCAATAGTTGGTCTTATCTTTTTTCATCTCTCTTTGCTTCAGCACTGCACTATGAGTTATAATTAAAGCTGGTCTAAGATAGCAACAAAACTGAATAAATTATTCATTGAAAGCAAGCAGCATTTTCTAAATAATGTATTCAATGAATAATATTCAACTAAAAATAAGTACAATATACACAATATTCTGTGCAGACTCAGAGCTGATCCTTGGCCCACATTTTCTCATAACTAGTGGGTTGATTTATTGCTTCTTTAGAGGAGGCAAGCAAAAAATACTTTTTTTTCTTTCTAGCCTCACAACATAAGCTGTTAAAATTTCAACATTCTTTTCAGTATTCTAATAAGTAAAAGTTTACTAATCCCTTCATGGAATGTAGTGGCAGCCTAGACATAGGTGATAATGATATCATTATGTTCAGAAGAGGAAAATAAAGATCATTCCAACCACATAAAGTTGTATTCAGTACTTCAGAAAAGCTAATTTCCAACACCAAAGTAAAATTTAAAAAAAATTGTAAATACGAAATAAAAGGTACACAGAAAATTTTGAGTGAAAGTGGATACAAAAAAGGATTTACCTAGTAGACAGAAAACTGCATTGCCTTACTGAGCTATCTTTTTCTAGAAGTCCATTGCAGCTCAGTGGCAATAGAAAGGACAGCAACTGTCAAGGGAAAACAATTGGGAGAAAATAGAAAAAGGATGCATAAAAATTAACAAATAAACATGGGAGTGTAAAATACAGAATATTTAAAGGAAGGTAAAAAAAGCGGAGTAAAAGGCAGTCTGTTGATCCAAGGCCTGTGAGCTTCAAAATGAGTGTAATAAGCCTTGTCAAAGTTACATAAGTTTAAAAAAAATCACATTTCGAACATATTTATATATAAATTTATATATTAAAAATTATGCAGAGAAGCCCCAAATATATTCAACATGTATTTGAGTAAGACAAATATGATGAGCACGAAGCTAACAAAAATGAGATAAGAAGGCCTGTCTATTCTTTTACCAATCATTAATCTAAACACTGATCTGTAAATTACAGATTATTAAACTGTAATCTAAAAAAAAAAAAAAAAAAAAAAAGTGTTTTTTTTAAACCACCAGGCCTAGCCCACTCATTTCTAAAAGTTTATGATCTTGCTAGACCTATGAAATATTTTAGTAAATACTGGATGGTGAGTGGTATTTCAGAAAGCTGAATGAGTACTGGTACTGTGTCATTATCCAACTAGACTGAAAGGATGTGCACAAAATCATAATCCAGCTTCACTTCTAAGCAAACTAATGAAAAAACTACTGTAGAAACATGTTCATCTCCACAGAAATTCTTCTATTCTTCCTTGGTCTCTTTTCAGGAGTAAAAATTACCTTGTCCTTATGCCATCACTACAGATTAGCATTCCTTTTTTGTTGTTGCTAGTGAAAAGGAAGAAGGACTGGTCAAACATACTTACTTAGTAGTGCTCCTATTAGTAGGATGTTGCTGGTGGGATTCCATCTTGCTTTCTTTGCTACAGCTCTGGTTAGAGAAGACCATGAATTTCACATGATAGCGTCGTTAATTCATTTTTGATCAAGACTTTTAGGAAAGCGTGTTAAGTCAACCAAATAATTCTTAGCTAAAGACAGATTTTTGCATATGGGGACATTGAAAACATACAAAGGAAAAAGAAAATGTATACTTTCTTGATAGTTTAATACTAAGAAAATGCATTCTCTTTTTTTACTACATAAGCATGGAAACTCATGTGGAGCTACTTGTCAGTTCTGAACCCTCATTGGAATGCAGTTGAGATACATTGTCATATTTCATATTATATTCTGATATGTTAGAGGTGTGCAAAATACAAATGCATATATTAAATGTATTTAGAACAGTCCCTTTCCCACTGTTTGCTAAGAAGCTGGACTGTTATAATTAGTTCTACATTAACATGTACAATTACATTACTTTACAAAAACATGTTGTATAGTGCTAAGTTAAATAAATTCATATTTTTAAAACCACTGTCAAAGTATTCTTCTTGAAATGTGGGATGATGAAGGAGGAGTTATTGATAGAATACTGAATTTCATTGTCAATTAAGATGAATAAATTGTTTGTTGTTTTTTCCACACAAAAATGCAGTTAGCATTCTGTACAGAAGACATCACCATCCTATTTTTCAGGACTTTTTAAAATAAAATTTATTAAAAGCAGGAACACTGAAAGCAATTTAGGGGGAAAATACCTGTGTTTTGGCTCATTCAAACTGCTTTTGTTAAAGCATTTGAAATAAATCTCAGAAGCTTCTTGTTCAACCACAATGACTGTAATCTGCATCCATTATAACGCTGTCTGTTGTACTCCTTTGATAGCAGAGATAAGCAGTCAATATGCTCCTTTTCAGCAGTCTCTGCTGTACCAAACTCATATGGTTAATAGCTGAGACAGATGCATTCTATAAGAATTTCACAATTTTACCAAATGCATGTTGGCCTCTTACAGCCTTCTGTTAGAAAGCAAATGCTTAAAACAATACCACAATAACATCTTGCTTAGCTCTTAGAATAATTTAAATGGAAGAGCTAAAATCCATATTTTAAATCTAGAAGAAACAGCAATACAGCAATTTAGTTTAAAATACATTCAAAGAAATTATTACATAAAACCAGCAGTTAAAAAAATCTAGAATGCCAGTATATGCAAATATATAGCTGATACCCAAACAAACTTAACTTTATGTAGGTCATAAAGAAGACAAAGATCCATATTATACCCAGCCTGTGCTTCTAAGTGTTATAAACTTTCTTTTACTAATCCATATATCTATCTAACTATATTTGTTCCTCTCTTGTAAATCATTTTCTTTGAAGTTTAATTGCCTTTTGTATTTAGAATAATGTCTCATTGAATGTATAAAAATGTCAGATAGTAGTTAAGTCTACATAATACATCTGCTTAGTGTCACAGCTGTGTTAGGCAAAGAAACAAAACCCAAGATGCTCTGAAGTGGCTGTTAAAGACGTCTCTACATGATATGTAGGATCAAAATATTTATATGAGTTTTGAGGTGTTTTGTATTTGATAAATTTCATGCTGTTTCTAATATGTGCATATGAAGACTGACATCACAGAATTATAGGACCACAAGAAAACTCAGTCTGAAAGAGACTTCGGGAGGCCTCTGGTCCAACCTCCTGCTCAAGCAGGGTCAGATGGGAACTCAAACCAGGTTTTTCAGGGCTTGTGCAGTCTGTTATTGAACATTAAGCATCTCTGGGCAACCTGTGGCACTGCTTTATTGTCTTCATTGGGAAAAAAGTTTTTCCCTATGTTCGGTTTGAACTTCCCTTCTTTCAGCTGGTGCCCACTGCCTTTCATCCTCCCACCACATACCTCTGCAAGGAGCCCAGGTCCATCTTCTTGAGAAACCCTTTTAAGTACTGCTGCTAGGTCCCTCCAGGGCAACTAAGCCAAGGTCCTTCAGCCTCTCCTTACAGGAAAAGAGGTCCATCTTGACCATCCTCAACACCCTCATTCAACTAGGAAATCTCCTGTAATTAGGTAGTGGAAATCTCTTGAATTGCCGTGGTAGTGTAAGAGGTTCTTGATGTCACCATGCTAAGGCATTTTAGCTTTATTACAGAAGGACATTTCAAGTACATTAGCAATTCTCCTTTGCTTCTTGTCCCTGTCCTTTGGGTGAGGGTTCTACCTGTGATTTTAATTTTCACTTTAAAAATCTGAGAAAGAGAAAATTTGAACTGGTTTCAGCAATGACTGGAGGAGAAATTAAGACATTTTTAGTTCATGTTTTGGGCTAAAGAAATCACTAGGAAGCTTACTAATTATGTAGAGACATAAAAAATATGATAGCTACATGTGCATTAAAGAGTAGACTTTTATGACAAGAGCAATGTGTAAATAGTACAGAGTTGCTTAGTGGACCCTATTAATCTTCATATGTGACATATTTAACCATTTATAAAATTAGTACTGGATACACTCAAAAGTTTTATTTCCCACAAAAAAAAACAACTTTACTAAGTGCGCTAACCTTGAACTGTAACTATATACTGAAATGATAATCAATTAAGATCATGGCTTTTGGTCTATGAGTCCAATCACATCATCCTCTTCAACTCAGAAAATAATGCAGTTCAATAGTCAATATACTTTAGAATTATTCAGTGAGGATACTAATTATTATTATATTTCTGTTAGGGCAAATTTCACTGAAATTTAGTCTTTAAATCAACCAAATTTATCTCCTCTTAGTTATCCTTGAAAACGTTATTTGCCTGCATGTACATAAGATACATTTTTTCATGTGCCACGGGATCCAAAATTTTAAAGGCCTTTCAGTTTAATTTTGACATTTGCTATTACACTTTTAATCCTTTACATGCCAGAAGTAGTCTTTGCAGAACTAATATGGAAGAATGATAAGGTGGACTGAACTTCAGGTGACTGCATTTGGACACAAATTTGTGTCTAGAGGAAGACCTAAAAAGTTGTATTTGTCATATTCTTCTGATTAGGAGCAAATTTCCGTAGTCATTATTCTTCCTTCATAAAAATTACCTAAGATTTCCTATGCAAAAACACTCTGCTCATCTGTGTTTATGCCAGGCTTTGATTAGGACCCTTGAGTACTGCAACAATATAAATAATTAATAATTAGAATTATGCTAATAGTAGAGCTTTGAATGCACACGGAAGGGAACACTGATATTTAATTTACCGTTGATCTGATTACAATCATGCCTTCTGGAAAAAAATGGTAAAATGATAAGAAAAATCAGTGTCATTCTTTTGGCAAATCAATTTGTGATTTTTTAATTATTTCCACCCTTGTTTGGGAAAAAACTTCCCCAAATACTTATTCCTTATAAGGCTACATTTTTTTCTGATATGGCAGCTTCATGCAGGATGAGCAACGGGTTTATGATGTCGTTAAAGCCTGGCACCACAAACTGGCAAAAAATGTCTATTTTTATTTACTATTTGCCTTGTTCTTCAATGTGTCATTTACTACTTATAAACAAAATATTTGCTCATCTAATTAGATTTAGCATTTGCAGACAGTACAGATTATGTAAGGAAATAGAAAGTTAGAATGTTGCCAGTTTGATAAACACTTTTCATGAGAAGTTTCAAAAGCTTAATATAATAATAATATCAGAAACACAAAACGCTACTAAATCCACAACCATGGAATTGAAACTTTAGGCTATGGCAATTGACAAAC
Organism: Anabacerthia variegaticeps; assembly: GCA_035583185.1. NCBI lineage: Eukaryota > Metazoa > Chordata > Aves > Passeriformes > Furnariidae > Anabacerthia > Anabacerthia variegaticeps. The sequence goes on from JAWWEW010000078.1 coordinate 21,699,819, forward strand.
TACACATTGTAATAAATAAGAGAATCAATGTTGAATTTTTCCCTTTTGAGAATTTCTACAGAGAAAAAATATCTGCAGTTTTTGAGATAAAATAAATATTTATTTAAAATAGTGTAATGGAATCAGTCTCTTTTCAAATTTTCCTAAAACCACTGCATACACTAAACTATTAAAAATTGCCACATTGGGTTTTAGTTGGTTTTAGAGAAGATATCTGTTCTAATAGAGAACCTACTGCTTTGCTAACATATTGGAGCTATGTTTTTGTCCAACCTGCTCATTAATTTCTAAGCTTTCATTCACCTTGTTCTTAAATATGCAAATATTGATTAGAATTTTCAATGGAAAATGGGCATTTACATGTAATTGCTGCAGAATACCCAGATGACAAGCTCATTTCAGCTCATTATTACTGGAAGTAAATATTCCTGGAATTTGCAAATGAGTTTGTCACTGCAACCATCTTCTATTTCCTCCAGAATAATAAGGGATTATCAAAGAGCCTATTTTGAACAACCTCAATAAACACAACAATAAACTATATTGTACTCTTATTACTAATAATCTTCTTCCTATCATGCATGTTGTTTTATGAAATATCTTTTCTATACAACTACAATTCCATAGTATCTATCAGTGTTTTGCTTACCATTTCATGAGGCAACTAGGACACCTAGACCTATCATCCAAAAACTTGCTCCTTCTTTCTGATTAATTTTAGGATACATTAACTCACAGGAAAGTTAATTCTGTAATGCAGGATGGTGCTTATATACCCACGTCTTGGTTTAATGATAGTATGTTCAGTAGGTAGCATAATGAGATGAGCCCTCCCTTTTCTTTCCCTTGCCCCAACAGAGAGAGACAAGGTAAAAATTACAAGGAGTCTGAATGAAGAAGGAAAAATAAAAATTTTACTAAAAATGAAAAGAAAAAAACAAACAAACCAAAACATCAATAGCAGAAAATATTACCTAGCTACCCCGGTCCCCTCTCAGTTAAAACAAAAGGTGGAAGGATATTTTGTGGAAGGAAAGCCCTGTGCCCCGGGCGGTGCCCTGGGTTCCAGCACAGCAAACCATGTGGAGTGACAATGGCAGGGCCAGGGTGACCCAGCACGGTGCTGGGGCCAGGTGGGCTTGGCCCAGGCAGCAGAGATGCTTTGTGCAGCTCCTGGGAGCTAAATCCCTGAGCTGTCATCTCTGGGATGGCTCAGCTGGGGCAGGCTTGGTCTCGTGTGAGAAAAGGCTGCAGCTGAGGCAGAAAATGCTGTAGCTGAGGAAGGGCAGTCCATGGAAAGAGGCTCCAAGGGTCCACAGTGCTTCAGAGAGCAGAAACAGGGCACCAAGAGACTTCCAGCACATACCTGCGTTTATCTCCTGCCTCCTGAGCTCCCTGGATGCTTCACTTCAGGGATCCACCTTTCTGGCAGGTCCTGAGATGCTGGGGACAGTCTTCCCTTATCCAGCTTGGAGAGAGGTCAGTCCCCCATGCTCCAAATTACATAGTGGTTTGAAAAATAATCACTAAAAATCCTTCCCGTTGAACTAAAAGTGCAACAACCCTGCTTCATATCCAGTGCAAGCCATACTCTTCTGAACAGTTTGTTCCTCCTTCCATAATACTGCAAACTGGGGACTCATCTGTGAAGACACTGGCAATACGCCAGAATAAACAGGAATGTTCAGTGTGCTCTCAGTCTTTACCTACAAAGACCATTAAGCTTCCAAATTATGTGTTTGAACTTGTTACCCATGATGTGTTAAAGTATTATCTATTATTAACATCTTTACAGTCCTGATAGTCAACATTTACGGACATCAAAGTGTGGGCAGAAATGTTGAAATGACCGATGTTTTACAACTTAACCATTGAGAAAGAGTGGTAGAAAATTTGCGAGGAAAGTTACGTTTGTTTCCATGTAGAAGATTATATAATTCCTTACAGAAGATAAAAATTAAATACCTGCTAGATTGCACATCTGCTTGTAAGAGTATTAGGGATATGAAGGTTTACTGAACTCTAGGGACAAGGTATAATTAAAAAACTCTACTGGGTTTAAAAAAAATAAAATAATGCATGTTGATAACCATCTATAAAACCCAGCCATGGAGCAGTAATCAAAAAGTCATAATCTCCCCATAGGCCAACCTCACAAGCTGACATTCAGGAACAGTACTGAAATAGTGGCACAAAGTCTTGCACATCTTCAGGGGAGAGACAAAATCAGACAAACAGTCTCAGAAATGGTCAGACTCATTTAACTTTAGTCATCTAAAATCATGTCTAATTTCTTTTCATCCCAGGCCCTGAGCACTAAGAACAATTTATCTCATCTATTTTAGGACCCCTATTTTACAAGGGCCCTTGTTCATGTGAAAATTATTTCTCCATTGGCAGTAAAGGAAGTCTCAAGTGCGAAGTCCTGTCTAAGGCCAAATGTATTTTTGGATGATTGAATCAGACTGAGTAGATCTGTCCATGTAAGGTTAATTTCAATTCACTAATATTAAAGCAATATGTTGAATGAATTTTCACCATGGATCTTTAGGTATAGCATTGAGGGGTAGTTTCAGGACTCAGCAGCTTCCATTCAGATATGCAGGTAGTAGGTACACCTTTATAGGTATTCATATTATGCTGTAGTAGAGAAATGTCTGAAGTGGTGCAGAAAATGAATATCTCAGCTGGAGTAGTAAATTGTCATAACACCAAACCCTCAGTAATTGTGTGCATGTCTATCTCTCTGTGCGTCTGTATACATAAATTTGAGGATAGCCATCCTTGTCTGTCACTTATGCAAAGTGTATACTCAGGAAAAGGCATAAAATTGCTGAAAATTCCTGGTCTCCTCAGAGCATTTCTCCAGACAGAAAAGTCTAATCAGTGCCAAGGAAGAGAGTGTGCACCCTGCATGTGGAGTTCAGGGCTGATGCCCTGGGGAATTATGAGATTATCTTTATTGTTTGTACTACAGTACCATCTGGGATTACTAGGCTTGAAGCTGGAGCCTTCTGTGGCAAGTAACATGCAAACAGCCAGGAGGTATCTGCCCTGCATTTTTTATTGCTTAAATTAAAATACAAAGGACAGCAGATGGATATAGACACAGAAAAATAAAGAAAAAAAAAGAAAAGGGAAGTGAGATAAATACCGCATTGGTAACCAAAACATCTAGTTTTGCATTACAGTGAAGGAGATTCTTTCGAAGGAGTGTGATGTTCATGACATGCTGGATGCTCATAGGTACATATGGGAGATCCTGGATTTAAGTGTGAAGGTATTTTGTGATCCAAGATACACACTGATGAGGTCAGAAGGTGGATTTAAACCAAGGAAGAATGAGACCTACGGAGAGATAATATGTATCATGAGCATAAGCTGTGCTGAGCTTTGACAGTAATAGATGAGGTTCATTTAAGTGGACAGGCATTATGTTAGCCCACATTCAATAAAATGTATGGGGGTTTGCCATATAATTATAATTATTTTTTGTCTTTCAATTACTAAAAGAATAAATCTATAAAACAAACGCCTTGAAAGCATTTCAACTTGTTCATGACTTGTACAAGCACTAGTTCGTTATGTTCTGAATTTTGTTTTGGAGAAATAGTTACATAATTGAAGGATGATTAACCAGTACTCCAACAACTTCATTTTAAACTAAGAGCAAAAACATTGAAGCTGATTCAAAATGTACTGAATATCTGTTCTGGCCTTCAGAGTTTCTTTACAGAAAGCCTGAGAGCCATTTAATGATCTTGAATTTGAAGCTGTTCCATCACTGCTAGATTTTGTGCCATTTAATCAGTTTTATCCTCAAGAACATTCTGCAACACAAATGACACAAGGTAATTCAAAGCTGTTAGATAAGGGGATCCAAGGCATTAAAAGCTTGGAGCTGAATTTTTAAAACATGCCTCTACTATGTGCTTGGACACTTTTGAAATACAGCTATGCACATCCAAAAAAAGGGAATACAATGCAGACCCTTTAGAAAATATATAACATGAAGCATTGCTCCTATGAGGTGAACTTCAGAGTTTAACTCTGTAAGTAAATCAGTAGATTAGCATATAATGTTTAATATCAAATAGAATATAAGGAATTACTTTCCCCATTACCAATGGCTTTAGTACAAGAAAGACAGACCTTTAATCTCTAATAAAATCATAAACAAAAGTTATTCCATTGCCTCTCTTCCTTTTATTTTTTCTGAAATCTTTAGCCATTATTCATGGGGACAGAGGGAAAATAGTCAGATATATAAGATTAGAGGTCTGTAAAATGTTAAAACAGAGTATTTTTTTTATTTCTTTGTTAAAAATCTTCATTGGTTGTTAAAATCATGAACAAGCATGCAAATAAAGCAGCAGTTTCTAAAACAGCCCTGTCTGTTTTGCAGATTGTCATTCTCTCAGTCTGAACTTCCATAGCTATTTTAAGAGTACTGTGTGCTGCTGAATTGTGTAAAGTATGACGAAATGTGATTTAATTGGCAAGACTTTGAATAATAAAACTGAAATGTCAAGTTATTTAAGATTAATAAGTGACTTACCTTTCACTGGCATTATCAACATTAGTTCAAACAGTGAAAGCTTTGGAATTTGTTTTAGGTAGCATTTGTCCTCATTTTAAAATGAAAAGCAAATTAAATTAATATTGTGTTGTGCAGTGTAGTTGTCTCACAGTTGAGAAAGGAAGGAAGGTGAAATAAGGAATTTAATGAAGGTAATGAAGACATGCTTGGCTCTGGTGTGAACAGAATATATAACTATGCAGGTTTGCTGTATCAGAGGTTCTGTGAAGAAGCAGGTGAGATCTCTGGTCTTGCTGTTGATCGGAGAGCAGAATAAAATGTACCTCTTGAAGACCTGGTGTAGTTCAGTGTATGTTAACAATGGCAAAGTTGGAAGCAGTTGAATTAGTCATCTTAAGGAGTTTCTGCCTGACAACACGGATGCAGCACTGAACATACTCCAACCCATGCAAAGAGTGTCACTGTGGTTTGCAGCTGCTAGTAGAGCCAAAATTACTGAGCAGCAGAAGGAGGGAATTACTACAAAGGTCATATTCAAGACTGCATATATTTCAAGATGAGGACCCTGTACTTACTAGCATGATCAGAGTCTCCCTTCTTAACACTTTGTAGAAACTGTGGAGTCCAGAAGAGCTGCACAGAGAACCCTGCTTGGTGCCCTGCCATCATTTGGCTATCATGGTGCTGTGGGGCTTGGGTATACCCTGTGAGGTGACAGTGGCTATAGCTGTTGAGGAGACAAGAAGTAGACATGCACAGTAGCATGAAAAATAAATTATTATTCAAAATTTTACTTGTTCTTTTACCTTATATTTATTGGTTTGAAGTTAAATGTCTAGAAATAAAGGGAAGATATGAAATACAGGCTAAATAACAGAAGAATATACTGGACTAAAATCTCATTACTTCATTAAAATATTGAACTACACAAACAAATGTTGGCATAATCAAGTTGGTTGTCTGGTCATACAGATCAATGTCTTCCTTGCCATTTAGTATTGCTTATTGATTTGACACCATTGTCTTCAAAGCAGCTCTTAACATTCATCTGCATATAAATAAACACAAGCTGTGGCAAAACTATACACTTCTGCATATTTTTTGTAATATTATTATGGAAAATTGCTGAATGGGGTATTGCTAAGGCAGCAAAACAAAATGGTTTCTATGGCAGCATTTTTTCCCTGCTGGTAGATACTTGGACAAGATTGGCTGTGAAGTAATAACAGGTATATGAATTGCAAGACCTATTCTATTTTCTGTATTGGATACAGCAGAGGCAGCTGAATGGAGAAGTATTGAACCAGTGAAAACAAACAGATTCAAAGAGCCAACATGACCATATCATCACTCAGTCTGCAGCTTCGGCCATTTCTGAACTTTAACTGAATGGAAAGTAAACTTTTAACTGCTGCTGGTTTGACTTTGTACTTACACAGCAGTAGCATCACATAGCGTTGTCCAATGTTTTAGCATGTAGGAGCTTCCATTGTGCCATTTTGATTGTGTCAATGTGTTTAATGTGCACTAGAAGTGCCAACAAATTAGGAAGGTTTATTAATGAGCATTTTCCCTAGTATTGGCTCAGATCTGAAGTTCCTTAAATCTCCAAAATCTTCTGACAAATTATAAACATATTAGATATATGTGTAACATCAGTGGAGCATTACAGTAGGCTTGATGTTTTCTTTGATGCTGGAGAAGAACACAAAAATGAGGAACACTTTCTGCAGCTCACAAAATGTAGGGGACACAAACTAGAGGCAAAATAGGACCACTGAATATGTGTGTATGTGTACCTACTCTTAGTTCTTTTTCAGGATGTATTCAGAGCTGGTTCCTCTGGTACACCAGCAACAGTTGCATGGGTGACTGGTGTTTAGGTCAGATTTTGGCTTTGGAAATGATTTTATTCATAAAGTGCTCCTGCTTGGTCATTTGTCAAAGTTCTTATGTGAGCCTTGCAAGTTTGATGAGCACTGCAGAACAGACAGGAAAATATGTGCTTTGGCAATGTATATTTTGAAGGCAAATATTGCTGCACGGAAAAAAGTTACAGTTATGAAATGCTGTAAGCTTTGCAAACTTTATTGGCTCAAACCCTATCTAATCTGTGTGAGCAGACAAATACTCCAGCATCTCTATATGTGCTCTGATTCAAGCCTTTCCGGTATTTTTTAGGTACTAGAGAAGCAAACAATAGCAATCACTATGTGTTATCATGTATTTTGTACTAAAGCCAACAGAGATCAGCTGGTGTGCAGCACGGGCAGTCTTACTTTGAAAAGTACAGCAACATGGAAGCATTCAGTTTATTGATCCTGTCTCTCCATTAGTTCCTATCTCATCTCTCCTCTTTCTCAGCATCATTAGCAGCAAAGCAGATAAAGACAGTGCTGGAAACATTCATAGTATGAACACCAAATGCAACGAAAGAGATATTGCCAGTCTTTTTTATTTGGTTGGGTTTTGTTTTTTTCTGAAAAGAGCATTTTTGATTGCAATCTTTATATTACACTGATCTTTGCGTAATTACGCAATAGCAAGTACAGTCTACAAGAGACTTTTAACAGTAAGACCAGAGTGTAAGTCCTACCACTGTAAAGCTCATTCCAGTGATATAAAGGAGAAAAGGAACACACTGTCAGCAGCCTAGATAAATTCTCCTTTTGTCTTTCACATATGTTTTTACAGTTGTCTACTTTACTGGATTTATGAACCAGATAATGGAACAGGTTCTTTACAGGGCTCTCCCAAGCTGCATGCCACTTTTACAGTCTGGTACTGAAAATAATCTTATACTTACACAAAGTTGTTTGCCCAGTTTGACTAAGGAGTATAAAAATTGTGACTTAACAGTAAGGAAATGTTCATAAGAAGCCTTTGAAGAAGAACCGCCCCAGTCACTACGTAGTGGCGGAATATTACTCTCTTGGAATCATCTGGAAGGAAAAGTGAAACCTCATGGGAAAGGTAGAAAAACTGCTTAGAAGTTCCAGGATCACAAAATATTAAATTAAAAAGCATAAAAATATTCACAAGTTTAATGAAATTAGTGAGTCAGTAACAGCCCATTTCTTTGGTCCTTTCAACACATTTCAGTCACTCTCTTTTTAAAACTAGATTATTTGTATTCTCTCCACATTTAGAAATTCTCTAGCTATTTTAGCATTAAATTTCACTATATTTCCCAGGTGTACCTTTTTCCTCAGGATGTGGCATTTACCCTTTTTTTGTTCCCGGTAGAGCTTTTTACATTGAAATTTTGGTTTTGCCCCTTGGTATTAGTTTGTGGTGTTTTACATAAGTTTTCTAATATTCTACAAATGTGTACATGTAGTATTTCTATAGTTACAAGAAATGAGGCTTAGGCCCAGCAAATTCACACCGCTAATGAATTATTGTAACAGTTAGCTAGAACTGTATTTGCTATAGACCACAGAAAGGCTCAGACAAAAGGTTTGTCAGTGTTTAAGGTCTTTTGGAGAACCAGTTCTGAAAATGCTGAAACCACAGCTTGAAGGCCCAAATTCTTCATATATACCCCTGTTGAAGCATGGGATGAAGAAATCTTCAGCTTCTCAGACTGCTTTTAACTCTATGGAACAGAATATTTGCTTCTGGTCTAGGAAGGAGAGGCTGTTTTTATTCAGAACACAGCTACGTAGAGTTAGAGAGCACTAGAGATAGTATGTCTAGTATTGATCTCTACAGGATTAAATATATGTATCTATTTTCTTAACATTTTGTATTTTCAAAAGTAGGCTCCTCCTTTCATGTTGCACATCAGTCTGTATGAAAAAAGATAAACCTTTTAGAATTTATTCTAACAAAATATTGACCACTGAATGAGAACAGAATTTAAAAAAAAAAATAATTAAAAAAAAATCAAACCAAGATTTTCTTTTCTTATTATTAGAAAAGAAAATTTGACAGTGTCATTTTGAGCAGTCAAGGTGACTAAGAATTCAGTGGTCCATGTAGACTTCTTAAGGGGCAATGCATATAAAATTGATTTTATCTAGACTATTGTACATAGTAACTCAAAACTGTCAGCCCAAAGTGTAATCATTCTTTTCATTTCTGCACTGCTTGCAAGTATTTATAGGGAAAACTTGCAGGTATGCTGTGTGATTATATAACGCACACTGAACTGTGGTATCCCTCAAACAGTCCAACAGATCTTCATGAAATATCAGCAAAAACTATAATTTGTTAAAAGTCCGTTATCTTCTTTTAACTGAAATAACCTGTGGCTAGAGCATAGCTACACAAACAAATTTATCCTTGCAGAAAGAGTCCCTTTCTGATATAATTTACCTTACTGTGATAGTGATAACACATTAAAAACCCCTGCCCCCCTCATATTAACAGAAAGAGTTCTGGACTTTTTTATTTTATGGTGAAAAATAGCTCCCAGAAGCAGCTTTCCACATTATTTGAACACTGATGGGGTCACAGTGGTCACTATCCCTTTAATCTAATATAAAAGGGAATAACGTGGTGGACCAGCTGCAGAATAAGTGTCGTCCTTCACCCATTGTTTGGCTGACAGTTCAATTGTTCCCAGGAAGAAAGCCTGTCAAGGGACATTCTGCCTGTGAAGAGGTGCTTGGTCTCTACTGATGTTGGAAAATTCAACGTAGTAATTGACCTGAAAATTAGGATCAAAAAAATATTATTTTTTTCTCTCTGTTCAGTGGGTAGTCAGAGAAGTTAACAGGACAGTGAAGGAAGCTTTTATGAACATGCTTTACTAGGAAGACAGGAACCCCCAGCCTAACCCAGAAGAGGGTTTGAAGTTATTAAAGCTTGGGAGTCAAAAATTAAAAATGCCTCCAAATTAATTTCCTAATCTGACAGGGTTGTTCTCTTTGCCTTGTCAGCTACAAGTATCAGCAGAAAAGATTTGAAAAAGTTCCATTTTTTTCCCTTGGCTGCAAGCGCTGGATCCATATTCCCAGATTCATCTTCAGACTGAAACACCTAGAAACATCTGGTGCCCAGAAATGGACTGTTTACAGGATTCAGTTGCCTGAGCTTCCTTATTAGTGACATTTCTAGTGCCCAAAGGTGTTCCGTCTGCTCCCCAGGCAGCTCTTCTAGAAAGGTGTGACTCTCAGGTGAAGTCCAGTGAATCAAACAATCCTGTGTGGATGCGGTGATAACCATAGGAATCTCAAAAGGCACTCAAAATCTCACATTAAGCCTCTAACCAGCACAGGCCATTTAGTCAAGAGATCAGCTCCTGTTGCTGTGAAGCAGCTCCTGAGTGCAGGGCTTCTCTCGCAGTCCGTGCTCAGCTGACAAGATGTTGGATGCAGTCACCCTTGAGAGCACCTAAAGTAAAAGCTACCATATAGGTGGGAGATAGGATCTAAAGTAGTCTGATGCTCTTACAGAGCAGTACTAAGCACATATTAGGTAGCACTGAATGTGCATGGGCAGCAGAACCAATCCCCAGCACTCAACTCACTGTAATAGGAGAGTCTAGACAGTGCACATTTAGATACCCATCCTTAGGTGTCATAGCCATGAAATTAATAACTTTCTGAAGGCCTGAGCTAATCACTACACAGGTTTGAGCTCAGTATGACCATCTTGTTAAAATAATTCTTACAGCGCTTTCTGCATCACTGGTCTTAGGAAAACTTTTCTTGGAGCTGGTAATAAGAACACACTCCAGGTAATGGAAAATGGAGTGTGAAAATATTCAGTGGGTGCCAGAGGTCAGCTTCTGTTTACTAGATTTTTCTTGCCCTGGTATTGGATCTGTAGTTGGATCTTTTTGTGCCTAAACTGAGAAAACTAATGGAGCTGTGCCAGCTTACTAATATGGAAATAGCCTACAGACTGATAATGTACAGTAGTATGCAAAGCTGATGATGGCATTTTATTGGTAGAATTTTATGAATTTTTATAATTTTAAGAAATAGATGTTGTTATAACAATTCTGTGCCATATCACCTACCTGTGGTATGTACTATTACTTATATCAGAATTCACCCTGTTCAAAACTACATCTAGTGAAAGCTCATTTCTATAACAGGTGAAATTAGTGCTATACCAACAATCAAATGACTACTACAGCATTACCCCAAGCAGGAAAACATTACAGGGATGGATAAGAAGCTTAAAAAAAAAAGCAACAAAAGATCACAAAAAAACCCCAAACCAACAAAAATTTCTCATTTACTGTAGGTTAATGCTGTATAGAGTATATATAAGGACATGATCTGTTGGAGTGAGTCCAGAGGAAGGCCACAAACATGGTCAGAGGGCTGGGAAATTCTGTGAGGACAGACAGAGAGTTGGGGTTGTTCAACCTGGAAAAGGGAAGGCTCCAGGGACACCTTATAGCACCTTCCAGTAAAAGAAAGTTGTAAAGGGACTTTTTGTCAGAGCATGTAGTGGTAGGACAGGTGGGAATGGCATTAAACTAAAAGAGGATATGTTTAGACTATATATTAGGAAAAAATTCTTTACTGGGAAGAGGGTGAGGCACTGGAACAGGTTGTCCAGAGAAGTTGGGGATGCCATATCCCTGGAAGTGTCCAGTTTGGATGGGGCTTTGAGCAACCTCATCTAGTGGAAGGTGTTCCTGCCCATACCAGGGAGTTGGAACTATATGATCTCTAAGGTCACTTCCAACCCAAACTATCCTGTGCTACTATGAATCTATGATATAGCATATTTAACATATAGTAACTTTGTATACTGTAAAGCAAACTAAGGACATAAAGTATAATTTGGTTAATCAGGATTCTGTCTCTAAATGATTCTGTGTGTTGAATCACTTTAAAATCCACCTGGCAGTATGTATTTCCTGACTGCCTTTGTGCCAGATTGCCAGCTTTGGACTACAGGCAAGCACCTGCCACTATCAAACCAAAGCGTACTTCCCCCTACATAGGTCCTGTGTTGGGGAGATTAAACCCCAGAGGAAAATCTTTTGAATAATTCTAAAAATAATATCTCTTAACTTATTCTTCTCTGCCGAAACAGATTACTAATATTTTCCCTATGTAAAGACTCCAATAGCATTGCTATTGGGAAGAGCTGCTCTGAATCTGAAAATCCACCCAATAAATCCAGTAGAAAACCACAGAAGAGCAAAAAAGAGGGTATTATTCTAATACACTTCAGGCACATGACCAGGCAACTTTCATGGAGTTACAGAGAGATGGACAAGATGACCTAGACTATATGTCTTTTCTTCTCTATGAAAAATTGTTATGGCTCTATAATTAGATCAAACAAGATCATTCTTTCTTCAGCCTGCGAGTGGTGCCAAATGTTATCAGTATGGAAAGGCAGGACATTTAAACCACTCAAGCAGGTGAAGTCAGTCACTGATACTATTTTCCTGAGTGCTGATAAGGGCTGTTCAGCTAATCCAGTTCACAGACGGCTTTGCTATATTGTAATGTTATTTGCACCCCTGGAAGAGAGCCACATGCTATTGAAATGATGCTTGATAATGTTTCTGTACCAGTTCTGCTTCAATTGACCTGACTACAGTGTTATCAAAATGTTCCATTTATAGAACCTAAGCTGTATTTGTTGCCTCCTTGATGGAAAAGAAAAATCAGTCCCTAAACATAGTGACCTTAATGCATAAGTTATAGATGACACTTTTCTTGAGAGCAAGAGGGAACAAATTCACTTTGGTGGCTCACTTTCTTGTCACTGCTATTTTAAAGCTACTGGCTGCTAATGGACTGTCCTTCACTTCTACACAGAGCAACCCTAGTGTTTGACCTCATCTTCTTGATAACAGACTGGATGGAGGCTTGATGGCAGGCTGAGTGGGCTATGGAGTGAGTTTGTATTAGCATAACTCAGCAAGGTATTTTTCCCATTATTAACATAAAATCCTCAAACCCAGAAAGATAAGGAGGAGCCTAACAACTCAGCTGTACCCAAGGAAGTATTGTATAATACAGTATGTTTACAAATGGCCCTCTGCTGTGTAGCAAAACGTTTGTGCAGTACTGAGTTCTGGTGAATCAGGGCCAAGGGTGGAAGACAATCTGGTAGGAGAAGTAACAAAAGGGGATCACAGCATGTAGCCAGGCCTACATGAACAAATAATTCAGTTTAGTAGGAGTGGATCTGTGGATTGGAACAGTTGGTTTTGAGACACATCAACCTTGTTCAGAGATTTTGCTTTGGACAAGATTTAGGCTGCTACTTGGAGCAGTTGTGTCCACCACACATGTGACTCAATGTGGCAAATGCAGGTTAGGTCATTAGTTTAGGCTTTTAGGTTTCCATTAGTGGTTGAAGCACACTTGGCATGCACTCAGAGCAGGTCTTTTGCCACACTTTTCTTTGAAAGAAAGCCAACTGCACGCACCAAAACTGCTTTGTAAACCAAGTCAAGGTGTGGAGAAGTCTTTTTTTTTTTTCCAAATTTGCTTCAGAAGCTTGCTGCTGCTCTGATCCAATATACTAATGCAGAGACAGCCACATTCCCTGAAGAACCCCTGCTTGAGGCCTTGTTTTTATTTTCACTATAAATAAAGAAAAAATAAAAAAACCCTACGTTGTCTCAAATGGAGATATTTTAAGTTTCTCACGTTGTGCTGCAATAAATTTCCTTTTGCCTTCAGATTCTCAAGTCTCTTCTATGAGATGCCCTGGCTGAAATGATTTAACCGCAGATGGTTAGATACCAGAGAAATGATTACACTGTACTTAAATACAAGGTTCCAGAATCTGATAAGAGCATATCAGCAACTTTTGGGAACCTTGAGTCCAACCAACCCCGAGCACCCTCAGCAACTCAAGAGACTAGAAGAAAGAAGCCTTATTTCAATGAAAGCAATATGAACACAAATGCGTAGGCCACTGTTGTGCATGAGAATACTAACTCAGAATTCCCATCTGCTTGTTTCGCTTGAGCTTGCAAACAAAGGGAAAAATTCCACTTAAAATTGTGGCACAATCAGACAAGGTGCAGCCTTTGCCTTTCCTCCAGTAGCTTTGAAAGCCTTTTTATAATCTGCACACTGACACTCATTGTAAGTGGAATTCAACCCAGTGCAAAGCACTTGTCAAGCTCCTAAATTTTGCTCAAGGGAGGGCAGAGAATCATAAGCAGGTTTTCTTTGCAGGATTGAATTTATTCCAAAATCAGATGCCAGGGTCACATCATTACATTTCAGAGTAATACAACTAATTATCAAAAGAAGGATCTGAGGAGAAATGATGCAGCTTCACAAAAATATCTTGGTGAGCAATTAGTGTTTGAAAAACACCAGATTTTTTTGTTTATTCGTTTGATATATGATAAATTTGTGGGCATAAGTATAATTTCTGAATTAAGTAATGTATGAAATGGCCTGGGTTTGTGCCTGTTGTATGAATATCTTGTTTAATTTGTCACTTTAGTTTTTCATTATATTATTGTATGTTGACTACTTTTTTGTTTATGGGAAATATAAGCATGACATTAATTTCATTATCCTATTCTGCATGCAAAAATGTATTACATTTGCAAATGAAGAAGTGGTAAGGTGAAGCAAATTCAGTAAGAGGGTTTATTATGCATGCATAACCAGGCAATGGCTTGTTTTAGAACAGTACATCTTGAACAGTTGTGATAAGGATTGCCAGGATTTAACTAAGAGTTTTATGAATAGAAATTTTTTAAAAGTATCTACTGCAGAAAATACTTTAGTTCATTGACCTCTGCATGTTTTATCTTAAGTAGCATCACAAATTTTTATATTTATTACTAGATTGAGTTAAAATCTGAAACAGAGAAATAAGGGACAAATGTGAGTATTATTAAAAGATTGCTTGTCATAAACTCTCTTTATTGTAAGTTGCCTCCTCTTTTGTGGTATCTGAAGTAAAAATGAAACGAACTGGAAAAAGATGTTTTCAGCACTAACCATAAAAGCAAAAATCTTGAAAACAAAGATTTCGTACAATCAAACTATTTTAAAATTCTCAGTCCCATAAAATCTGCACTCTGCTGTAGATTTCAAGATATTAAGAGTATGCAGGAAATAATGGAACTGCATGTTTACTTGAAGTGATTTGTGAAAGTACAAGTTATTATGAAAGCCAAATTGGTAGCAGAGATATTAGTAACACTATTTCTCCTTATAGCACAGTATAGTGTTGAACCATGATTTAGGTTTAGTGATGTCAACTTTTTATAACATATATCATATATTGATTTAAAATATTAATAACATAGTAAAACAAATTTAGTGATTTTACATTTATTTATAGTTTATATTATTATTTATATTCGTTTGATATTATATATAGCATATTTGCCTCTCATTATTGTACTACTGTTGCAATAGTATACTAACATAATGTAATATGTGTTTTATATTAGATGGAACTATAGAATCATTTCATAGTTATACTATACATACTCAACTACATAAACAAACAGTTGGAAAGATTGAATTATGCATATCAGTATGCTGAGGTTTCTTTTCACCTTGGTATTTAGTATGAAATTTTTCTTTCTGTAATCTTCTATGGGTACATTTTCTCCTTGATCATTTTCTCCGATGTCTTGTAATTTATTTTTTTATTTTCCTATCGTCTTCTTTGTCTTATTTTTCCATGCTTTCTAGATATTTTCACTCACTAAATTTATTTAAGATGTAATCATGCATTTCACTGGGCTAAGACTGGAATATGAGGTGCTATATCTGGCATAACTGCAAACCTACAGGCAGGTCTTATTTGTGTCATTCACTGCTAGTGTTCACTTTCTCCATAGTGCTAGAAACATATAATATTGTACTGAACTCCTCTGTCCTCCTAGTGATTAGAAAAGGGACACACATAAATGCAGCACCACATTCCCAAATTGAACAGAAAATTCACCAGAAAATTCACCTTGTGTGGGCAAGACATGAAAGGGAGGCCAACAAGCTTGCAAGGAATTGCTTAGCTATTTAACTTTAGGAAGGCATCCAAATCCCTGAAGGAAGGACACATAAAGGCCCATTTCTGCTCTCATTGTTTCCAAATGATATTCAACATGCTGGGTTTACACTGGGCTCACACGAGGCAGCTGTGATGGCTAATGCAGCTCTACAGGTTGCGGGATGCAGCAAAGTGCATACAAGTCCAGTGCCATAAAATTGATTATGATGATGAGGCCAAAGTCCTAGCACTGCATTCAGTGTGGAATTCAGTCAGGCTTCACAATGGTGTCTTGAATATTAAACATAATTTTATGCAACCATATGACAAATTGTCTTAGAGATGAAGACAGAGATGACCATATAAATCATATATGGACATAGTTGCTTTTTTATTTCCCTCTATAAAATATATACAGTAATTCCAGCAAAACATGTCACAGTTATTCATCTGGAACATAATAAGTTTTTTTGAATATATAAAAATATCTTTTACGAATTCATAACTGGAATTTACTATATAGATGTCACTGAATACGGCTGTGTCCAGCATTTAAGGGCTGTGTTTCTCACAAATGAGGAAAAAGAAAATTTTCAGGCTAGCAGTACCCGCTAATATGAAGTTTGACTCTCACTTGGTCACCCCTGTCATGGTGCAAATGAAGGCTTGATTGTTTTTAAATCACACTTGCTTCTCAAATGATCTAGTCACAGCCCTAATGACTCGAGTCAAAACTTCTGCTTTAGAAATTTTCTATGGCATAGTGCTTGTATTAAAAAGGGTGGAAACTATGTCTAAATAAAAGCAATGAGACCCAACAAAAATATTATTTCCTGGACATCTCTTTGGGGCACTTATGCTATTCCCCACATGTGTGGGAGACGGTTGTGAATACTTGCCCTAGTGAGAGTGCATGTCCCATCAGACAGCTGTGAATATTAGTATGAGTCAGCTCAGAACAATCTGGCTTCACATTAATACCTCAAATCTCATAATGGCTAATTTTCTGTTGGGTTTTCCAGACAGTGCATTGACAGTGTAAAAAAAGTGTTCAGAGATGGAAATTAAGTGCAGTAGACTCAAATCACCAGTGATGGAAATATTCTAGAGTAGGCTGCTTTAAAGCAAAATGCAAGCATTGAAGTGTCAATGGTATACAAAATAAAATGTATACAAAATAAAAGAGCTTTAGAAACTCAGGCAGTGGAAAGTTTGTGTAGAAGGGAAGAATTAAGAGAAAATCACCATATAAAAACACTCCCCCAAGCTTATTAATATACTTGTTATGCAAAGTTGTGTGGGTTTTTTTCTGCCCATCTATATTAATTCTTTGTTGAACCTTTCATTCAAATTCTAGGTACCAATTCAGTCTGAGTTATCCAAGAGTCTAGTAATTACATTCAGATTGACTATGGCATATGCATGACATTACACAAAACACTGAGTGTGGCTCCCAGACCCTCTTGTGCTATAGCCATCCATTGAATTTTCAGTGTACTAGAGGACTATGTTGCTGCAAGAATGATAGAGTCATATAGTATCTGGAGTCTGAAGGGACCCAGAAGAATCATCAAGTCCTATGCCCTCTTCTTTCAGGACTACAAAGAAAAGATCAACTATATCACTAAGACCATCCATATGAAAACACTGTTCCTTTGCTTCTGCTTTCATACATACAGTTATGTAGCCAGGTATTATTCTAGTGAAGACGGCAGCAAGCCAGTGAGATTATAAGCAGGTTTATTATTCCTTGCATTTTATTCAAGAACGAGACAGTTTACTGTGTTGGTTTTAAACACTGGAAAGAAATGTCTCATCATTAATTCATTGAATCACCTATTTTAATTAGGTCAAGAGTTTAGAGAGCTCACACATTTGTATTCACATTCGCCAAGGAAATGCATCATGTTATCTAATAAGATTGCGCACTGTTTCATGACACAATTGATTGTGCTAACAGGCTATATAAAATCAAAGTTAAGAACTACTTCTATTCACTTATGTTACATTAAAATCATTAAACATTCAATGCAGAATCATAATTAAAAAATAAAGAAGAATCCAGAGACTCTGTAATGGATATAAATTCACCTATTTTTTAAGACTCACTCTTCATAAATGTGACACAGTAAGGCAAGAAATCTAATGATAGTACTCTTGGAGCTGAAAACTCCCCCTTTGTATTTATAATAGGTGATGGTGAAGCCAGAAATATTCTTTCAAGTTGAGAGATGCCAGCCTAGCTCATTTTTCTGAAATCAAGCACCTCTATGTTCAGTAAATTCATGGGACTAATGGACACCCCAGGAGACTTTGTGAAACAGCATCAAGATGCAATCAGTCACTTGAGTTGTTGTCTCAGGAAGCCTCAGGTCTCCACAGCAGCACTGGAAATGCTTGTTATGTCCGGGTGACGTATTCCCAACAAGTACTTGTACCAGAATTAGCTGTTTGTACAGTTTATTAATTTGAGGGGAGATGAGGATGGATCATTTTTATTTGTTCAATGAAGTATCTATGTAAGACCTTTTGTGTCCCAGACACTGACATATTTATTTTAAGTTGCTTATAGTATTATACTGTGCTATTCCTAATACCAACAATCATGTAAGGTGAATTCAAAAGTATAATAGATACTTGCTATCAATTTGGTAACATATTAGTATTTTACTCAGAAAATATCACAGCAAAAAAGGAAAGGTAGTCTTTAATTATAAACAAGTATTTTTCTTTTCCATATCTTGGGTTTTTTTCAAATCTGCTTCTGCAAGAATATGCTTTCTCTGTCTTTTATTAATTTTAACAACTTTGGTAAATCCCCCTGGATCTAAATTCTATCTTCTCTCTGTTGTTTGTTTTGTTTTCCCACTTACTATGCTTGTTATAGCTGGATCTTATGGTCTCATTAGAATCAGTAGCAAAACCTACATTGACTCAAGCCACACTGAGGCCACACTGAGCTGTGCTAGACTCTGGGCTGGAGATGGAGGCAGCTACATCTCTGGTTTGTTGTTGCTCAGTTTCTGAGAAGGGACTTCACCAAGAGGTACGGATTGGGTGAAGCATTCTAGGCAAACCTTTTCAGATAGCCCTTCATGCCCTTCTGCAATATGTCCTTAACCTGAGTGAGAGAACAGAAAGAGTAGATAAGTGGCACCAGTGTGTCACAGCTGATCATGAGCATGGGAACTTCTGGCCTTCTCTTAGGGCCAGAAATTTGCACTAAAGATATATTTTGGCTAAAATATATTTCTTTTCTATGAATAATTAGTCAAAACCATTGCAGATTCACAGCTGATTAATTAGAATCACTACTGATTATACAACCTAGTAAACACAGAAAATGGCAGATAGGAGCAGGATTCTGTCCCTGACAGTGGTTGTAAATTGAAGGAAAAGGGGGACCAAAGTAGAAGGGAAGTGAACAAAGCCACAAAGTCAAGCAGGATCATCTGTAAATCAAGCAAGAGACCATGTGTTTCTCTGATTAGGTTTTTTATTTTTTGTAAGAGGAAGATTGACTTCTGTTGGAAACCTTTGGAAGTTTCCCTCCATCCTACAGATCAGAGCCAGTGAGGGCCAGCTCCGAGGAAAACTTCCTGCTTTTGAACCATTGAGTTACACCCCTACGTGAAAATATATTTAAGAAGTTGTTGCGCAGTTAGAAATTGGCAGCCATAGATTAACAACATCACAACGCAGACATCAAGGTCAGTGCAGGAGGAGGAGAAGGAGGGGGAGGGACCCCACGGATCAGGAAGAGGACTTAAAACTATTATTCCCTGAATATGTGGTGATGACCATAGTGATTATTAGTTGTCCCCTCAAAGCCCATGAGATCCATCGGGGTGCGAAGACCTCCCTGTCGTAGCAGAGGGATGCATGAAAGAATCTGTTACCTCATGGGAGGCCCCCAAGATGGAGTGGATGTCTGGAAAAGATTTGCAGCCAAGAGCCACGGAGGGAGAAGCCCATGCTAAGCAGGAGGTGCCCAAGGTGGAGCAGAGTCTTGTAAAGATTTGTGGCTGAGACCCATGGAGGGACAAGCCCACGCCTAAGCAGGTACAGCCAGCTTTTCATGGGAGACTGTACCCCATGGAATGACCCACGAGAGAGCAGAGGATCTCTTTCATTGGGGGGGGGACCCCACAGAATGCAGGGGAAGGACTCAGAGTTATGATTCCCTTGTGACCATGGTAACTACTGTGGTGAAGCAAGCTGCCCCCTCTGCAGCCCACAGGAAAGCCCCCTGAGACAGAACTGCTGCTTAAGTTTTGGACTTACATCTGCAAATGGCTGATCCAACAACAAATGACTGTAAACCTTCCATTTCCCCGTCCCCCACACTGTCAGGGGAAGGAGGGGGCATGGACAGACCAAGGGGTGGTGGTGGAAAGGTCTTTCTAACCTGTTTCTATTTCTTATTTTTAGTTTGTTAGTAATAAATTTAAGCATTATTCTAAGTTCTGCTTTGCCC